>JAIFZK010000114.1:3462500-4137500 GCA_027481765.1 Tenualosa thibaudeaui | reverse complement strand
GTCTTTCCTCCAGTTTCCTCTCTCTCTCTGTCTGACTGTCTGTCTGTCTGTGTCCTTTGTGTCTGTCTGTGTCTTCTGTGTTTGTGTGTCTGTCTGTGTGTGTCCTCTGTGTTTGTGTGTCTGTCTGTGTCCTCTGTGTCTGTCTGTCTGTCTGTCTGTGTCCTCTGTGTTTGTGTGTCTGTCTGTCTGTGTCCTTTGTGTCTGTCTGTCTGTGTCCTCTGTGTCTGCGTGGGGGCTGCTGTAACCTCACTGGCGGCAGAGCACAAGCCCCTCTTAGGCTCGGATGGAATTTCTGTCAGCGAGCAAAGAGAGAGAGAGAGGGAGGGGGAGAGAAAGAGAGAGAGAGAATCATTGATGATGGGGAGTTGGAAAACAGAAGAGTGTCTGAGAGTGTGTGGATGGAACAAAGAGTGGTGGGGTGATGGAGGGAGAGAGAGAGAGAGAGAAGGAAAGATGTCCAGAGGAGGGTGTGAGATACCGATGGTAGCTACCAGGGCCTTGTTTGTCCATCGGTGGGCTTTAAAGGGAAAGAGAATCAGAGGGTCTGGTGCTGGAGGGCCAGTCATGAGATTGGCTAGAAGGGCCCCACTGCAATGATTCACTCTTGGGCTATGCTCACCCCTCACCCCCTTTGCTGCTAGCCCTGTGCTCTGAGCCGCTCCAGCATACTTGCAGTGTGACTCAGCCACTCTTGAGTTTCCTTGAGTTGTTTTGGTGGTTCGGTAAAGCCTATTTACATAATGCACACTGAGTGATGACTGTGTGTGTGTGTGTGTGTGTGTTCGTGTACATGCATTGGTCACTGATGTGCCCCTCACAATGACCACAGACTCAGGTCTGTTGATTGCCAGCCCATTCCTGAACACTCCACTTCCTGCCAGTTTCTAGGTGTTCTCTCGTTGTCATGGAGACATCCATAAACAGAACTTGCACGATTCGTGCCACGCCTTGACTTTGACTGTGTGTCCATTTGCACCTGTTCAGTAAAACTTGGAAGAAACCTTTTGGAACACATTGTGCACATTGTTCTCCTCTGTCCAAAAATACATACACACACACACACACACAGCTAGACCAAGTCATCTTTATTGGGAATACAATGTTTGTACATGGCTTAAAGGCTCAGACTAAGCTAAAAGTCCAATAATGACTTATTTTGTAATTGTGATCCGAGGATTCTCAGCGGCATGTAAGGCTGCCAAATGAAGGCTTCTTGTACCTTTTGGAGAAAGCAGAGTGAAATATGATTGTTTCAAAACAATACATTGAATTCCATTTATGGATGGAAAGCAGAATGAGAGAAGGGCTTGGAGAACAGTCATGCTGACTGTGTATGTTCTGTGACAAATCAGCCAGACAGACACGTGTGTGTTTGCTTCTGTACATACACACACAAACACACACTCACACACACACACACTGTTCAAGGGCAGTACGTATGGATGTCCCTGCATGTGGAATGCATCAGTGAAAGTGGAGGCTTGGCTAGTCCACAACGTCTGTAGTGTGTGTGTAAAGTGTGAGCTTTTAAGCTGGATGACCGTTAACCTGGTTTGTGTGCACGTGTGTTTGTGTGTGTGTATGTGTTTGTGTTTATGAATGTGTACAAAAGTGTGTGTGTGCGTGTATGATGAGCATAATGTGATTATAGGGGAATGTCCAGAGTGAATGGTTGGTCTGCTGCTCAATATGGATGTACCAGCTACATTAAGTTAAACAAGACATCTGTGGTTGAGTTTTTTTTTTGTGTGTGTGAGAGAGAGAGAGAGCGCAAGAAAGAGAGAGTGTATGTGTGTGTGTGTGTGACCGTGGGTGAAACTGAGAGTTGGAGTGGGTTTGCAAATTACTGGCACGTGCATTCCTTAATCTCTATAGGCTGCATTGCCTCCACACACACACACACACACACACACACACACACACACACACACTCACACACTGAGATTGGAGGAGTGTCAGTACTGTGTGTCAGTAAAGACTTGATTTTAATGGGATTCTCTTCCTCATGTCTCCCGCATTAGTTTGTAATGTCAACATGCAGCTTTCCAGTGTCCTCTAGCTGTCTGTCTCACCCATCTAATGCAGTGACTTGTGTAGGAGCAGATTGTGTGGCGTGCATTAGACACTGGATTGTATAGCAAACTCCATTAGTGCTGTCATGCCTGAGTGTGACAGCGTGTCAACCTTGAACTGAGAATGTGAACCTTAACATGCCATTCCTCCATCTCTGATTTGGAGTGTGTGTGTGTGTGTGTGTGTGTGTGAGAGAGAGAGAGAGAGAGAGAGAAAGAAAGAGAGAATGTGTGTTTGAGTATGTGTGTCTGTGTGTACATGCGTCTGTGTGTTTTGAGTATGCGTGTACCTGTGTGTGTGTACATACTCACACAAGCAGGTGAGGGGCCAAGGTTATGTGTGTGTGTGTGTGTGTGTGTGTATGTGTGTGTGTGTGTGTGTGTGTGTGTGATGTTATGTGACAGTGCCAGACAAGGCCACAGACAAGGCCGGATCAGACAGGCCCACTAGTAGTCAGGTAGGCCAAACATCAACAGAGCCCTGCACTGCACTGCACTGCTCTATCAGCCTCTCTAGCCTTGGGACTGCATGTTTACCAGGAAACATCTCATTCCAGTGCACACTTCTGTGTCCCCTCAGCCCAAGGTCTGAAGGGATTGAAACTCTATGTAGTCATTTTATTCAGTGTAATCATTTAATACTAATTAGTTATTAAATTGCATTAAAATAGTCAAATGTGGAATTTCAACAGTTTTGTATTCATATTTCTTTTTAGCAAAATATTTTGTTGTGCTTTTTTGTAAAATCAACATTTTGGTATATCACATTTTGGCAAAACCTAGGAAATCACAGGCCCGACACGGCTATACCACAGATATACCACATCAATACCTGATCACATCCTGCTCTGCCACTGTGCAGAGTCAACAAGAGTTTACTAGCGACCAGAGCACAGCTCTGGAAATCACATGTTCAGACACACTACAAATATTTCCAACCCATTTTTGTCAGTATGATGAAACTGTTTGCCAACTAAGTTCCACTGGGCCTCTGCGCTTGTTGGAAACTGGAAACTGTTCACTCACAGCTCCGTCCGTGTGTGTGTGTGTTTGTGTGTGGATCGAGATCAGACGTGCTTGGCCTTCTGACCGCCTTGATGGTTTCCAACCTCTACCCGCTCGCTTTCCCCTCTTCTCTCCTCTCCTCTCTTCCCCCTCCTCTCCTCTCGTCTCCAGCTGTGTTTGCAGTTGCCTGATCCATCTAGCTGCACATCTACAGCTTTAGCCCAAGCCAGTCCTGCCATATTGTAGATAAGAGCCAAAGGAACCCGTGAGAATGCACAGCTGGTTTACAGTGTGTGTGTGTGTGTGAGAGAGAGAGACAGAAAGAGAGAGAGAGAAGCACAGAGACAGATGGGCAGAGAAGAAAAAGGAAATGTGCTTGAAAGAAAGAAGAGTGAGATAGATGCAGGGTAAAAGAGAGAGAGAGGCAGAGTGAAAGACAGAAGCAGTACAATAGAGAAGTAGAGACAGAGTGAGAGATAGGTGGGGTGGCGGGGGGGGTGGCGGGGGGCAGAACACTAGAGAAGTTAAATGAAGAGTGCTGGGAAAAGAGAGGCCTCTCCTCTCAAGTTGTTTAGAATCTGCCACATAGTGAAGTGATCCGTCTGGGGAGGTTTACATTGGGCCGGCAGGAGGGCCAGATAAACACACAGCAGAGGACCCACGGGGCCGCCTGCCACAGACCTTACTTAGCCCCGCCGTTCAGCGCCGCTCAACACTGCTCAGTGGTTAATGGGGATGGGTAAGTAAGGGATTTAGAGGGTTCCTGCCCAGACACCCGGGATTACAGTGCATCTCGACGGGAGCCAGGGAGGAGAAGGGAGAGAACATTTTGCTGAGTCATGGAGCAGCTTTTTGCTGTGTCAGCCACAAGAAGAGTGCTACGTGAATTAGCACTGCCATGAAAAATAATTTCTCTGAGCTTGTAGAGTTGTGTCTCTCTTTATTTCTTTTTCTCTCTCTCTTTCTATCATCTTTCACACTCTGTTTTGCATAAGAAGACAGGAGATGGGAATAGAGGAGTGTTTTGCTGTGTCAGTCCCACTGAAGGGTTCTGTCCAATAGCACTGCAGGGAACGATAACGTTTCTGTTCATGAACTTGTGTCTATCTCTTCATCTTACCAGTTTCTCTCTCTCTCTTTTTTTTCTCCCTCAGAATGCGACCCAGGAGATAGGCGAGGAGGTGGAGGATGGCGCGGTGTTCACCATCACCCTGCGCAAGGTGCAGATGCACCACGCGGCCAGCAAGGGCCAGCGCTGGCTGGGCGTGGAGTCTGAATCGGCGCTCAGCCTCTACGAGACGTGCAAGGTGCGCACCATCAAGGCCGGCACGCTGGAGAAACTGGTGGAGTACATGGTGACGGCCTTCCGCGGCAACGACTCCACCTACGTCACCATTTTCCTGTGCACGTACCGCTCGTTCACCACCACCCGGCAGGTGCTGGACCTGCTGCTCAACAGGTGAGAAGGGAAGAGGAGAAGATGGAGGAGGAGGAGGAAGTGGAGGAGGAAAAAAGAGAAGTAGCAGTGGAAAGTTCTTTAAGATGAGAAAAAAAAGGAGAGAGGTGGAGGACCAGGAGAAAAGAGGAAGAGTGATTGAGAGTTAGGGAGAACGAGAAAGGAAAGAGAAAAGAGGATGAAAGGGACACAGAGGAGGAGAAGAAAAGAAAGAGTGGTGGATAGTTAAGAAGGAGAAGAGGGAAAGTGGGATGAAGGGAGAGAAAAAAACAGAAGAGGGTTTGAAAAAAGACATCAAAGAGTGCGAAAGACAGAAAAAAAGAAGTGAAAGAGAAAGGAATGAAGTGTACCATGAAAAAATGGCAAAAGGACAAAAAAAACAACACCAGAAATGATGGAAAAGAGATGATAGCACAATGGAATGGAGACGCGAGGGAGGACAGTCTGCTTCGAGAGAAAAAGCACCCGCTGCTGTGCAGAGATGACAGATAACAAAGAAAAAGGAGCGAAGAAAAGGATGGAGGCGAGAAAACGACTCTGTCAGAGATGAACAGAGAAAGACACTATGAGGGAGCTGTGAAGGAGAGAAAGAAAGGGCGAGAGAGAAGGACAGAGAAAGAGAGAGAGAGAGAGGCCTCAGGGATGGTAATTGACTTCTTCATGTAGCTTTGATGAAGAGCTCAGTGACTAATTCATCACAGTAGTGGGCCCACCTCAGGCCTGTTTAAAGACACTGTAAATCTGCACCTATTGATTTCACCCCACAGACGCTCTGCGGAGGTGCTCTGTTTTTGTAGGCCGAAAGCAATAAAACCGAGGTGAAGGTCCCAATTCATCATCTCACCATCATAACAGATGTGTTATCTGTGAGGCTTATGCAAGCGATGGGACTGTTCAATCTCTCTTTGTTTTTTGCAATATCTGGTTACGGCGCTGCAGACCAGCCTCATGACAGTATTTGATGGTGAAGTAAACGATACTAAATGTATTCACATACATCATATACAGGATTCATGAAGAAGCACTTTACATTGCTTAGCGTTTACAGCCTTCGGATTATTCTAGACTGATTTGTCTTTAGCCTTGTTTTGCTCGGGGTAACTCCTCTTTATCGTATCACATAACAACGATTCTTTGCTTCTGTGATGTGATTGGTGCCTGGTATGCCATGTGACCTTGCAAGCTCTGATGATTGGTTCATCCTTTCGTGTCTCTCTCTTTCTCTCTCTCTCTCTCTTAGGTATGCCAAGCTGCAGCATTTGCCAGGCTCTGAGGGGCACAGACTCACCCACGATGAGCGCACAGAGCTGAGGAAGTGAGTAGCTGGCATTTCTGTGGGCATGTGATTATGCCCGCATCACCACTGGGCACCTAACCACTTCCAGACTGCTCTTTAGACAAAACCCCCACGCCCTAGCAACTCTGCAGACTTGATGCCAGGGGGTGTTTTATAATTTGAGAACATTGTTTACTCTGTGTGGTGTGTGTGTGTGTGTGTGTGTGTATGAAGTGGTTTTACATTTGTCACACTCATCTTTAGTTGCTTTTGTTTTTTATCTTGACCTACTTTTGAAACAAATTATTCTGTTTCTCCTCATTCGTTTATGTCAGTTCTAAATGTGTTCTTTCTTTTCTCACACTGTCTCTGTTTATGTCCCTCTTTTTCTCTCTCTCCATCCATCCCACAGTACCATCTCCTCCATACTGGGTGCATGGCTGGACCAGTACTCTGAGGACTTCTGGAAGCCTCCGGACTACAGTTGCCTGCGGCAGTTGCTCTCCTACCTACACCTCAACTTCCCTGGCTCTGATCTGGAGCGCCGCGCCTGCAACCTGTTGGCCCAGTTCCACCGCCGACACCACCAGGAGCCCGAGCATGAGGGTGAGATTCTAGATTCAAGATTCTAAATTTCTTTAGTACATCTCTATGCTATACTACAACATGAGTGAAATTCAGAGACGACAAAGGTTGCAGAGTCATTTTACTGAGGTACTTAGAGTTAGAGTTCTTGTAGAGTGGTGGTATTGGTTTAACAGAACCATCACAGAACCTTTCATCTCAGTAAGCTAATCAGTTAATTGCTGTCTAGTGTAGAATAGCGAGTGGCTGTCGATGTGTCTGGCGTAAGTGTTTATGTTTACTGTTGTCTCTCTTCTCAGTGCTAGATCATGCACCCTGCACCTTCACCCTCCTGGAGGAAAACGGCTACGACTATGAACGGCCCGACTTCCTCAGCTTCGACCCCGTGGTGGTAGCGGAGCAGTTCACGCTCATGGATGCGGTGAGAACGCCTCTGTGGACACCCACACACATATATATACTTTCTTTGACACACAAAAACACACACACACACACACACACACAGACAAATACACAGATCAATGCCACCGGTGCTGCTCAGTATAAAAACTCTCTCCCCTTCTTCCTGTTTATTGTAATGCACGGCTCTTATACAACATGAGCAGGGGCCCAAGGGGGAAATGGGCAACCGTATTCGACTCACAATCACACAAATTTAGCAGAGAAGTTTCCATCCTACCCAGAGTTCAGTGGGGTTGGCAGTACTACCTGGCCCTCATGCACTGAACTGTTAGATAACTCAGGAAACTGAGCCAAGGGGATATTGGGGGGGAACGTCGAGTTTATCCCAGAGTTATCCCACTCTGTTGAGTAATAACTTATAAACAGACGCCACTCCAAAAGGATATCCTGCAGCCGTTTGTCACAGACTTTTCTGTCGACTCACCAATTTCGCTTTGTTATTCCTGCTTAGAGTTTCCTGAACTACCTGTCCATCATCCATCCCTCTAAATAACACTTTCCTTTCCCTCCTTCTCTCCCATCATCTCCTGTGTCTCCTCTTCCTCTTTTCTGTTTGCAGGAGCTCTTTAAGAAGGTGGTGCCATACCATTGCCTAGGCAGCATCTGGTCCCAGCGGGACAAGAAAGGCAAGGAGCACCTGGCGCCCACCATCCGGGCCACCGTGGCTCAGTTCAATTGCGTCACCCACTGTGTGATCGCTACCTGCCTGAGTGACCGAACGCTCAAGCCCACACAGAGGGCAAAGGTGGTGGAGCGTTGGATCGAAGTGGCCAGGGTGAGAACCATGTCATAATCATCCCAGTCAGCAGAATGTATGGGATCCCACGGCATGAAATGAGGAAATGTCTTACTACAGTAACAGTTTGATCTATGCGTAGCTAGCTGCTCACCAAAATAATCCAAATTACTTAAATTAGCAAAGAATTAAGGTGGTTAGGGAGACACTCTGGACTTTTGTCACAGTTTTATCACAGTTTTCCAAACCAGTAGATCATATCTTGGGGTGCCAAAGTAGGAACTGAAGGCAGGTCTTACCCCCAATTAGAGACTAACTAACATCTCCCTGACTAATTAGGTTATTGTAGGGGATAGTTAGCCTAATAGGAGCTATATATTGAATATGAAAAGAACTGCTCTGGTCCAAAGTGGTCAGGCTGAGAAAGGCGCTGACTACTGCCAGCATGTGTCCAACAGGAACAAGGACACGGTCTGGTCTTTGTAATCCCTGTTATAATGTTACAATTTGCTTGGTCGCCGCTACAGACAGGAATGAATGAATGTCTCACCGCAGAAAAGCGTCTACATCCATCCATCAGTCAGGCTGATTGGGTTAAGCCAGAGGGGGTAGTGGGAGACATACCAGTGGTCAGAAAGAGTCCAGATTCCCATAGAAGTACATGCACGTTTTCACTCTTCCTTGGCTCAACAGCAAATACATGTACCCTCTTGGCTGTGGTAAACCAGCCATTATGAAACAGTGGTCCTTCACCAGGGGAACCACAGTGTGCCAGTAGAAATATGGTGGGAAGGTTGGTTGGTTGTTGGTTGTTTTTTTTTCTTTCTCAAGGAGCGGTGGTGGGGAAAGTGTTGGTGATGGATATGTGAAAGTTAATGCTATTTGGTGTTCTTTAATTTTCTTCTTTAGGAGTGCCGAATCCTGAAGAACTTCTCGTCTCTCAGAGCCATTCTTTCAGCTCTCCAGTGCAACCCGGTCCACAGGCTCAAGAGAACGTGGGATGAGGTGTCCAGGTGAGAGAAAGAGAGAGAAATGTAGAAATGTCCATTGAGGGTAAGAGAGATAAGAGAAGAGGCTTCTCAGTTCTCAGTTTTTGAATGAGAAAATAGTGGAATTTGTGTAAAAATAGACAAAGTGTGTATGCACATTTTTTTTCTGCATTTGTTGTAAAATAGGGCAGGCAAGTGTATTGCTTGTAAAATGTCCAGATGCACACTAAGCATGCCTGGAAATGCATGCCTGTTCAGTTGCCTGTAAATCTGCTGAAAGACGTCAACGGAGGAGTATCCCTCAACATCCTCAGACTTACTTCTGGACACAAAGGATTAAGTGATGGAGACTGAATGCACTACCACAGATTGTGAATATCCCCACATTTCATGAAATCATTGACATGACCTTTTTTTTTGTTTGCATTCTTCAGAGAAAATTTCCGCATCTTCCTCGAACTCTCTGAAATCTTCTCTGATGAGAACAACCACTCGCTTAGCCGGGAACTCCTCATCAAGGTGAGCGTGCGAGGACCAATGTCTCTCTCTCTCTCTCTCTCTCTCTCTCTCTCTTTGTAACTCCCACTCACTCACTCCCCCACAGTTCTCTCACTCTAGAATCTCTCTATTAGTTCCCACTCATTTCAATCTGTGGATAATCTCTAAGCACAATCATTATTTTGCAAAAAAAGAAAGACAGAGGCGGATATTCCTGTAAAGGCTTCGGACAGTTTCCTGGCATGAGCATAGCCAACTCTGCAGAACTCCCTCTCTCACTCTCACACACACACACACACACACACACACACACACACACACACACACACACACATTTCTGCCTGATGGGAATTGTGTTGTTCTCCACACAGCTTTCAAAGAGCAGGGTCTGGTTACTAATGTTTAAAGTAATGAGTAACTCACTGCAGCCTGATTCTCAGCACACACTCCCCCACCGATGCAGGGGTGGACCACATAATGGGGTGGTGAGAGAGAGAGAGAGAGAGAGAGAGAGATAGGGAAAGGACAGATAAGAGGTGAGAAAAATAAACAGAGTGATTCAAACAGAGAGTGATAGAGAATGAGGTTTTGTGTGTGTGTGTGTAACAGAATGTATGTTCTGATATGGTTTGTCTCAGGGAACAAACCAGAGAAGCATATATGTAAGAGTGAGAAGGGGGCTGGGGTGGGGGTACAGAGAGATTGTGTGTGCGTGTGTGTGTGTGTGTGTGTGTGTGTGAAACACACTCTGTGATGGATTAGCCTGTTAGGTAACTCCATGTCTCTGTTCAGTCATGTTCTGCAGCTGCAGGAGGCCCTGCTGTTGCCTATAAGCTGTGGTTCCTGTCAGGCCTGCTGAGTGAGGGGCTATAAGGTGGAGGTCAGACGCTGGGGAAGGGTGTTAGGAGGAGATTGTACCAGACTGTGTGTGTGTGTGTGTGTGTGTGTGTGTGTGTGTGTGTGTGTGTGTGTGTGTGTGTGTGTGTGTGTGTGCGCGTGCATGCGTGTGTGAGGGGTGGTGTTGGGTTTGATGAGTGGAGGGTATTGGAACATGGTTTACACACAAGGACTTAAATCCTGACATTCCACAGATTCCAGTGAGGAGTAGTTTTAGGCAGGTGTGTGTGATTATGTGTGTGTATGCGTGTGTACACATGGAAATGGGCAGTATAAAAACGTGTGTGTGAATGATAGCCTCGTGAGAAGTGAAAAGTTATAAGGGAATTCCCATTGACATCAGACCCCATTAGTGGGTTTAATAGAGGGGCTGTTTAGTACCAGTTGGGTTTATCCGATGGAAGTGTGTGTGTCTGTGTGTGTGTGTGTGTGTGTGTGAGACTAGTGATCCATCTCACTTAGTCAAAGTGGCTGGCTTATTGTGCCAGTGCCTTATCTCCTTATCTGTGTCTTCAAGCTTATATTAATGTAGACATACTAAGGCAGTTAGTGAGATGGAGCCTGAGACTTATCATTCTCTGCTCAAACAGACTCTTGGCTTCTCAGCTCTTAATGGGGAGTAGTGACTTCACCGTCTGTTCTTAGCACTCACAGCTGAATGGATGGCAGTGGCAGGGCTCAACATATGGGGCACACAAATCGCAGCTTCTAATGAAAAGGCTGTCTTTGATATGCTATTATTTTTTTTCTCCTCCTCTCTCTCTCTCTCTTGCTCTCTCCTCTCTCTCTGTCTCTCTCACTCTCTCAAACACACACACACACACATGGGTGCAGGCGCACACATGCGCACACACACACACACAGAGGCACACACAGAGTGACTCCACTGTAACTGAGTGTCTGACTTTTTTCTGTGTTTGCAGGAGGGCACATCCAAGTTTGCCACCTTGGAGATCAACCCCAAACGAGCTCAGAAGAGGCAACAGCAACAGCAGAGAGACCTGGTGAGACACTCACTGGCTTCAGGATAGCAACACACACAGCAGGGGAGTGGAGAGTCTAGACAGAGAGAGAGAGACAGAGAGAGAGGAAGAGAGAGAGAAAAGGGGAGAAACGGAGAGGGAAGAAATTTTGGATGGGTGCAAGCGAAGGCAAGGAAAGTGCCAGCAGTGAAAGAGAGAGAGAGGGAGGGTGGGAGGAGTGATGGAAGGGGGAATAGAAGTCAAGCGAAAGGGGGCACACAACAGCAGAAGATGGAGGAGAGCATTAAGAAAATGGAGACAGAAAGACAAAACGAAAGAGTGGCGAGAGAGAGAGAAAAAAAGTGGGATGAAAGGAGCCGCCTAGAGGGGAAAATGAAGAGGAGTGAAGGAGAGAGGGAGGGAGGGATGGAGCGAGTGAGTGAGGGAAAGGAGAGGAGATGAGTGGAGAGGTGAGGCGAGTGACAGATGTGGCTAAAGCAGCCCCAGCTTGTGTGTATAGATTAGACAGGGGGAGTAATTGGAGAGTTTAAGCAGCGTTAGGATGGCTTCCAACAGGCAGACAGCCCTCCCTTTCCCCCACCACACACACACACACACACACACACACACACACACACACACACACACTCAGTTTCACTCATCCGGGGGTGCCCACTGTATCAACCCTCTCTGGATCAAAGGACCAAAGTGGGAGAGCACAGAACATTAATGCAGGCACACTCTCTCTTTCTCTCTCTCTCACACACACACACACTTGTGCATGGATACACTGATACACACACTCACTCACATACATGCACACATGTTTGTAGACATGTACAGACACAGCCGTGTATGTACATTTGCACGTGAAAAACATATACACACAGACAGGTACAGACCAGGTACAACCAGTGAGACCCACTGAAACACACCTCGGTCTCATATTGTGGGAATTCCTATTTCACTGGCGTTTGGAAATGTGGACAGAGACTTTCAGTACTCTGGCTGCTTTCATGTTGATCTGGTCTGGCGGCTCTATATTGCCCCCTAAAGGATGCTTAGCACAATGCATGCCACCTGGGCACTAAAATCCTATAGCTCCCCCAGGAGGACATACATGTGGATTACAGTCTGAGGCTTTATGGTAATTTAATTAAAATGTAATTATAGGTCAATTAAAGCTAATGTCATACTTAGCACGAATGGATAGCTACTAGCCTTTCCATAATTACACACTGTTCTCTATCAGCGTCCTGTTATCAGGGAAGCCTCAGGAAGCTAATGACTATAGTGACATATTCCATGCACGCTGTTCAACCCTACTGAACACCATCATGCACTCCAATGCAGTTATCACATGTGTACACAACACACACACTCACACACACACACACACATACACAAGCAGAGAATTCAGGGAATGAGATTTTGCGTGTGGGTGGTTATTCACAGGTTGTGTGTGTGTGTGTGTGTGTGTGTGTGTGTTTCAGAGTGTGATGCAGGGGACCATTCCCTATCTGGGTACCTTCCTCACAGACCTGGTGATGATGGACACTGCCATGAAGGATTACCTGGATGTGAGCTCTCAGCCATTCTCTCTGTAGTTGTATTTCTGAGTGCTTCAACACATCAGATTAGAGTGTTTCAAAGCAATGTGCTGTCTTGACTTGTTGTGATAAATTATAAATAGAAATGTAAAAGATTTAAAAAAAAAAACATACATTTGAAATGAGTATTGAGGTTTGTGTTTTTGTTGCGTGTTGTGTCTAGGTGGTGTGTTTTGTGGTTTTGGTTGTGTTTGTAAAAATGCTGAAATAAATCTTTATTTATCTTTAATCTTTGTCTCCTTTTTGCTTCAGGGGGGTCTCATCAATTTTGAGAAGAGAAGAAAGGTGAGTTTTGATCTCTGATCTTACTCAAAGAGCTCTTTAAAATTTCATATTGTGATGATGACTGATGTCAGGAAAAAGATGAGAAAGAATGTGACTAGAATAAGATATGCTTTGTGGTGTGCTTATCTCTCTCTCTCTCTCTCTCTCTCTCCCTCTCTCTCTCTCTCTCTCCCTGTCTCTCCCCCTCTCTCTCTCTCTCCCTCTCCCTCTCTCTCTCTATCTCTCTCTCCCTCTCTCTCTCTCTCCCTCTCTCTCTGTGCAGGAGTTTGAAGTGATAGCTCAGATCAAGCTGCTACAGCTAGCATGTAACAATTACAACTTCACCAGGAATGCCCGCTTCACCGAGTGGTTCTCAGGGGTGGAGAAGCTTACAGAGGCCGAGAGGTGAGACAGACACACATAAACACACACACACAGACACACACACATTCACACACTCACTCACAGATACACACTCACAGTCTCTCTCTTTCTCTCTCATAAGCACACATACACTCTCTCTCTCACACACACACACACACACACACACAATGACCCCACACTAATGCTGTCTTCTCTGTGTCTTTCCACAGCTACAGCCTGTCCTGTGAGATCGAGCCGCTGTCTGAGTCGGCCTCTAACACGCTAAAGGCCAAGAAGAACACAGGAATCATCAAACGCTGGAGCGAGTGAGTCACTCATTCCTCTCCCTCTCCACTCTCTCTCTTTCTCTCCTTTCGTCCTCCTTTGGTCTGTCAATCCTTTGTTCTCCGCAGCCTTCAGTCTAGTATTTTTCGTCTTGTCCTTCTCCTGAGGAGCCAAACAGGCTGACTGTGGTTCAGTCCTACATTTGCTCTCTCTCACCACAAGACTACATTGTGTGGTATTGTATCAATATACAGAAAAAGTCTGTGTACTGCTATCTGCTAAAGGTGTATTTACGCTTCTCAGCGATACCTTATTAAACGTAATACTTTAAAGTCTGTATATTTCAAAGCACTTTTTTTTTTTCAAAAACAATGGTCAAACTTTACCATTTCTATCTGCCTACTTTTTTGCTTTCAAAGTGCCTTATTTGAGTTAAAGATTAGGCTTGTGTCTTTTCTATGAAATCATACAAGGCAGAATAAATTTAAGACAGTATCTTAGAATTACATTGTAAAAACTCTCTCTCCCTCTCTCACTCCTTTTTTCTCTCGCTCTCTCTTTCCTTCCCTCTCGATATCTTTCTCTGTGTCTCTCCCTCTCCCTATTTCTCTTTCCGTCCCTTTCTCTCTCTTTCCCTCTCTCTCTCTCTCTCTCAGTCGTCAGCCGGCAGGCTCCGAGGCTGGTTGCAGCAGCGCTGGCAGCTCCCACTCCAAGTCTTTCGACCAGCTGCGTTATCCGCCGTCTCTTGGCGGCTCATCGGGCAGTGGTGGAGGGGATGGGGGTGACTCGCTCAGCGTGACTTCGGCTGGCTCTAGCAGCTCAGACGTGGAGGAGATCAACATCAGCTTCATCTCTGACTCACCCGAGTCGCACGAGAAAAAGGTATGCTTGTGAGCGAGAGGGTGAGAGAGAGAGAGCAACAGACAGGTTCAGGTTTATAAGCACCTGAAAGATTGTGGCTGGATTCCTTTGTTTTATGCTATTTGCACTGTGTGCTTTTAGGGGAAAAGTACTGACAAGCTGTTATGTTAAACTGTATGCTGTATGCTATGCTAATGTATCTGAATTTTGTCCCCCTTTTTGATCTCACAATTGCATGAGCTGTTTAACCTCTTTCTCCCTGCTATCAGTGCTGATACCCTGATACAATGACACACACACACACACACACACACACACACACACACACACACACACACACATACACACACACACACACACACACACATTGCCTCAGGTGTGGCTCTTTGGTGACTGTGGTTCTACTTCCTTTTTGTAGACCTCCACGCCCTCCGTAAAACATTCCAATTCTACCTTAGGGAAGTGCGGCCCCATAGCTGACCTGGCACCCACGGTACTTTCTCAACTTCCTGTGCCATTGCTTGTTTCTCTTTCTGTGGTCTGGTCACACGTCCTGTTTCTCCACTGTGCTTTGTGGGAAATGTAGTCCCTCCTTTCTCTATCACTCTGCCCTCTTCTTCACCGGTCAGTGTCACTTTCCATGATCATCCAGTCGACCATTCTGTGTTCATATGCGTGCGCGCCCACGCGTGTGTGGTGTGTGCGTGCGTGCGTGTGTGAGTGTGTGAGAGAGAGAGAGAGAGAGAGAACATGATGGGGAACACGACAAATCTGTAGCCACTGTTGCATTTCATTTCTCATTTCATTGTGACTTCTGTTCATCCTGTCTTTCGGGGACTGGGACCAAAGCTCTTGGGCTACACTGGGCATAGATACACTGGGCACCACTGGGATTCCTCACTGCTTTCTTATCACAATGCACTCTGTCCATTTCACTGTGTGTGTGTGTTTGCACTGCTGTGTTCTTGTCATGTCACATGGCTATCGGCAGGTGAATCTGAGCATGTCACCCTCATCAGAGCATCTCACACAAGCCCCTTGGCCAACTCATGCTGTTAACTATGGCTGTTCCATATCATCTTTCTGATATCCACCACATATCGTTATCGTTGATTTTATTGTCCTTGTAGTGACTGTATTGTTTGCCTGCTGAGGTGAATTTGTACATTTTCAGGAAGCAGCTGTATTTATTATTTTAAACTTAGCTAAACAACTTAAAAACACAGCTGATTCATTACGTCCATGGGTAGAGGGAGAAAAGCTGCAGCCCCAAAATTTGAATATTAAAGAGATTTTTGTGGAATGTGCAAAAGGTATCAAAAGAAAAAACAAGATACTTCCTGAGGTATAATCACTTCACCTTTGCTTTGCTACCATTACAATCCTGCACTGGCGTTAGACAGCAATGAGATCTTTTGCGACTGAAAATGCCTAACAAATGTCTCTTTGTCTCCCTCTGTTGGTTTGTCTCCCATTGGTGGTCAGTTCTGGGAGTCCACCTCCCTGTCGTCTCTGGACGCCTCCGGAATGGGCTCGGGCTCAGGGTCCAGCAGCGCCTCATCCTCTTCGGTGTCGTCCACGCCGGTGACGGCGTCCCGCTCGCACAAGCGCTCGGTGTCGGGCGTGTCCAGCTACTCGTCGCTCTCGCTGCCTCTCTACAACCAGCAGGTGGACGACTGCTGCATCATCCGCGTCAGCCTGGACGTGGACAATGGCAACATGTACAAGAGCATTCTGGTGAGTAAGGAGATTAGATTTTTTTAATTAGAATTAGAATTTTGACCAGCATTCCAAAATGGAAATGCATGCCTCCCCATGCAATGGATGAGTGAACATTTCAAACACAGCTATAGATCCCGTGTACATTTTCAGATGCTCACTTATGGATCCTATGGATATAGAGAGGGTTGTAGAGTAAGAAGAAGACAGTAAGAAGAAGAGTTATCGTCTGAACTGAAGAAAGAATAGAGAATATGGAATATATTTTCATGTGGTTCATGTCTTTTTGCTTTACATGCTATAGGTAACAAGTCAGGATAAGACCCCAGCAGTCATCAGGAAGGCCATGGTTAAACACAACCTGGATCGTGAGCGACCAGAAGACTATGAGCTGCTCCAGAAGATCTCAGAGGAGAAGGGTTAGCCATAAATTTTGCATTGGACTGTCTTTTTTTAGTGTTTTAGTTTTTTGATAAACATTAAAAAGTATTTCTCTCTGTTTAACCACTTAATCTCTTCAAGTCTTAGTAGAACAATCTCAAGTGGTGTAATGTCCTTTTACGTATTTGACTCCTGATGTACTCCCTTCTTTAGAACTGAAGATTCCGGACAATGCCAACGTCTTCTACGCCATGAACTCATCGGCCAACTACGACTTCGTGCTGAAAAAGCGTGGCTTCCCCCGGGCGGGACGGACCAAACACGTGGCCAGCTCCACGCTGCCACGCATGAAGCAGAAGGGCCTGAAGATCGCCAAGGGCATCTTCTGAAGTGTTCAGACTAGACTTGGCCCTGGCCAATTCTGTGTTTCTTCGTTCACGTCTCCCCTTTTTGGTGACACCTGCTAGCTCTCTAGCGGTTGCCTTTTGTCGATAAAGGGGGTTGGGTTGTTGGTTCCCCAGACCCCTCCACCCAGTTGTTTTCCTTTGGCTGGTGGGGGTTGGTTACCAGGTGATGAAAGTATCTACCCCACCCCCCAACCCCCTATCAGTCTACCGCTCACTGGACTACTCCTGTGCAGTAGACAGGCGAGCACTTAACTGAACCTGTGCGTCTTGGATGAAAGGGTTAATGTTTACAGCACCGAACCCTCACCTTTGCAAGCCTAACAATGCCAACGTTCCACTGGCCAAAACCTTGTCCACTTCCTGCCAAGATGTCATCACCTCCGGTCTAGCTCTCTCGGTCTCTGCTCCCCTTGCAGACTTTGGAGGGAGGCCCTGGGTTCTGTCCAATCTTGATGTCTGTTGGACAGCTTAGTGAAGAAGAGAAAGAGAGGGAGAGAAGGAGAAAATGAGAGACAGCAAGGACTATGGCACAATGACTGCATAAGGTGCCTTTCCTATTGCCAAGTTCGCAGAACCTGCCGGTCTGCCGCAGAGCACCTGCGGAACCTCTCAGACAGGTTGCATTGGGACGGAATGGAGGAACCTTTGAACCCTGTGAAGATAAAAAGCGGCAAAGAGCCGCCACCTGAAGGACATACTGTAAACACAGACCCTTTAACTGTGGCTGCCTCTTCACACAATACACACACACACAAATACACACACACACACACACACACACACATACACACCTTTTCACTGTCGATGGGAAATCCATGTTCAAGTTTAATAGACATTTAAAAAGGGGCATTAGGACTAGGTCTTTCCTATAACACTCAGATTCTTTACTAGTATGGTTTTTCGCATCCCCTTCTTTCCAAGTGGTGCTAACAACGTCAAGACACTACAGGCTGTCTGCCACCCCCAAACCCCATGGCTCCTCCACCTCCCCTGCCTCCAGCATGAAGGACAAAGTCTTATAGACTCAGAATCTCATGGCACAGTGTGGCCACCTCAAGCAGGAGTAGTGAGAAAGAAGTAGTTAACAATGAAATGCACAGTGACAATGGCTATGTGTTTTGAGGTGGCAAGAGGGTTGTTGACCATGAGAGTGCATTTATAATGCGATTGATGTTGCAAAGTGTTCTGTTTTGGTGTTAATGGGGACTCAATGATAATGGCCACTGAATTGTGGAACACCAATGTTTCTATCTTTTATAACAAGATGGTTGACCATTTTACTATGATTGTACCCACAGCTTTTTTTGGCCCTGTTTGCGAGCCTTGTGTTGCCATGGTTACCATTCATTTCTAGTTCTACAGAATGTTGGCTGGACCTCTCTTGCCATTGGATGGATCCCCAGAATGCCAGAACTTCATGCCATTGGCTGGTGTGGCAATGACAGATAAACACACAGAGTACAGCAGGAAGGATAGAGTGTGAGAAAGTTATAGTGAAAGTGACAGTGAGTGAGAAAGAGAGAGAGAGATAGAAAAGGAGAGGGCAGGGGAGTCTACTGAATGTTGTGTTGTGAAATGAATTGTGAAATGATTTTTCTTCACATTTTAGTGTAGTTTACTGTCAAGGAAAAAAAGAATGAACAGACAATCCCCCAAGTTGCTCTCTCTTCTGTCCTCTCTCTCTTTTCTCCAACCATCTCTTCTTTCCCTCTTTCAACCGCTCTGTTATGCTTTGTCCATCTGCTGACAGTCAACACCCAACACATAGCGCATGTTTTGTACATACATTCACCACCCTCTCCCCCAGAACCAGATAGTTTGCCTGTAGAAAGTAATGGCAAGTAAGGAGGTGAGTTAGACTTCCCTTACCAGATCCAGTGCACCCATGCCAAAGATCAAGTAGGGCGATGAACACATATACCTTCTCATAGTGAGTTGTCTTGTGGTTGAACGGTTGTTGATGTGTCCCCACATTTGTCCATATTGTCATGGACTGGACATTGAATGCATTTCCTCTAAGGCCTAGTGAGGGATTGCCAATCACCCTGATATTAATGACCCTTGCTATATCAGCCCCTTTTCCCAATGGCAGCTGACAGTTGTGTAACTTGGATCTTACCCGGCACTGGGCCAGGTCTTTTCTACCCATTAGCTGCCATCAGAGACCCCTTTTTTCTGTGTGTGTATTCCTCAAAACCAAACGTGGTCCGTTTATTTTACTCCCTTGTGTGAAGGGGAAATGTTAGACAGCACTGTGTACTCATTATCTGTCATCTGTGCCTGACCAGAGATAGACCAGTGTGCTAGTGTGGGAGGACGAGAGAAGAGGACGATGAGAGAGGGGAATGCAGTGACCTGCGTGGACACTTACAGAGTTCCAAACCCCACAGATGTTCTGCAGTATGTAAGAATTAGGCTTGTCTGGTTGGTGAGAATGTTGCTGTTGCTTAAGACTGTTCTGGTAGGTAGATGTAACGGTGCACTGAATGACAGTAGCGTGTAAGTCAAGTACACAAGTGAGGCTTTTTTTGTTTAGTTTTTACTTGTGATGCCTTTACCTGCCGGCCGTGCTTTTCTCTGAGTGAACAGTAGGGGGAGTCTTAGTTTTGTTTGCCAGAGTTCCCCTATCCCTCAGGGGAATGGAGGTGAATGATGAGGTTGGATTGTTTTGGATGTGTAACTGTTTCCAAATTTCAGAAGTCTAGTGTATTTCGTTACCCTTTGATGTTTTAACTGTACAGGTGTGTATGTGTGTGTGTATGTGGTTGCATGTGTGGGTATGTGGCTATGGGCGTGTGTGTATGTGTTTATTGTCTGTGCATGTGTGCGTGTGTGTGTGTTTGTGTGTGTGTCCTGGTCAGAGAAAATGGAACGGGCCAAAGATTTCACCCGAACATTCTGGAAAGCTTTGCGCTCACAAGCACTGCCTGATCAGATAGTCACTTTGGGCCTCATTAAAAAATAATGAAAAAAAAAAAATAAAAATGTCAACAGAATCTGGTGCCATCACTCTTTCACTGTTGAAAAAAATGGAAAGAAAAGAAGAAAAAAAAACAATTTCTAACAATTAACAGTTCCTTTTTTCTATGTTCATTTTGTATTTTTTGTATGATCTGAGATTTAATGTACTTTGTACCTTTGCTTTTCACTTTTCTTTGGTATGAATGGTGTGTGAGAGTGTGTGTGTGTGTTTGAGAGTGTATGTGTGTGTGTGTGCACGCATGTCTTCTTTATTTATTGATTTGTAAATACCTTTTGTAGCATTGTACATTTTGTTTCTTCTCCCATGTAATTAAAATTAATATATATGTAAATATAAATATATATATGCGAAGTTTATACCACTGTAATTGTGGGTTCACATTTCCCATCTTCTTGTTGCCGTTCTTTCTGTTTGTCCTGTGTCTTTTCTGAAGGGTCAATTTTGATATTGCTTTGCCCCCTGAAGCGCTGTTTCTAATGTTGGACAAAATCCCACCCAATAAACACAGACAGTGTGATTAAAAAATGTGGTGTCAGTCTTGTTAGTGTTGCAACATATACTTTTTATTTGATTTTATTAAATTTTGACTAACATATGCTGTTCATTCATTCTATAATAATGAAAATAAGTAGGCCTATATTTATTGTTAACTCTCTTTTTGATAGAATGAGAATGACACCAGGTAAAATAATTTCAGGTATATCCTAACAGTCACAAGCAGTCTCATTTAGCCTAAAGAAGACCACCACATTATAGAGTAGACTTAAATTTATAACGGTAGGCTTGTACTAGGAGTTGACAACAAGCATATCAAACTGTAATAGAAATGATCTCAGCTAAATTTCAGTTAGTTTATCAAAAAAATTATAAGAAATTGCAATATAAAATATTAATAATATAAAAAGGGATGACTAATCTATATCTAAATGTAAAATCTTTTGGTTAGTCTAAAACACAAACATTGTCTATCAGTAGTTTGAAGTTTGAAAACCATCTATAGTTAAGCCCAAAATTATCATGAGCATAAGCAGTCACATTTTAAGTCAGTCAAGGTGTAGATGTACTAAACAAATGTTATATATAGGCCTATTGATATAATTGTAAATCAATGGAAACGTCTTGAAAATCGCAAAATGGCTCTTGTTGCTGAGAAGCCTCTTACATGATTTTGGGCTGCATCAGGTATTTGTGGTCTGTAAAGTTCATAAAACTGTGTATTATTTAATTAAAATGTTAGAAAAATAAACATCTCCTTTTTGATTTCATGTTCATCACACTGTCATGGCATCCAGTCTCAAAAAAGCTCTTGTTGGTCAAACAAAATTCATATTCAAAAACTTGTCAGGTATATGACTAATTGTAAGCTTTAGTTAGCTGCAACCCAGTGTTGCTTAAAATCAGTCTGAAGGGGGAGGTTTTATGCTAAGAGAGTCACGTGGCTGTCTTATGATGAAAAACAGCCTGATTCAAGGAAGCTGCGACCTGAAATGTGTCGTCATTTAATCTAACTAAATAGGCTAAAATACACAATGACAATGTTATTAACCAAATAATTTGCCTACATTTTTGAATGAGTTCTTGCGAGTCAAATCTCCTATCGCTGTGATAGCATTCGAACAAACAACTACATCCTTTGCAAAGAACTACAACGACGCATGCGTTTACCATCACCCTATCAGGTTTGCGTCAAACAGTGAGCGTCGAAGAGGTGACGTCTATGGTTTCTTGCTACATTATCATCCGTCGATCTTGCGATATGAATGGGCAGGCAATTGCTATCTGTTGGGAAACCGAAAACTTGCCTTGAAAGCAAATAATCTGAAGAACAATTTAAGGTAGGTTACGTAACGTTTCAATGTGTAGCCGTTCAAAACAGCTGGGTGGTTCGACGGTAAGGCTATGACAGGTCATTTGTTGTTAGCGGAACTGCTAACGTCACACTCATCCTCCCACGTCTTAGACCTCTTATTGTGAAATATTATGGGCTGCACTGAATTGAGTGTTTTTTATTTGTCTTGCTCCTCGCTGAGCCTGTCCTAAGAGTATGTCTCCAGACAGTTTGTGTACGGTATTACAATAGGTGACGCATAATATTACAAAAAATGTAGCACCATCTCTTAGCTGAGGACACTCGACAATGGGTGCAGTGGATTGTGTTTGTTACTTTGTTGCGCTCCAGTGAAGGCCGACAAGGGGTCTTTTGAGAGATGCACCAGTGCCCGGGTGATTCTGCTACCACTGCAAATAATAACGATCTTTCTTGTAAGAATAGTGAAGGCAGTGTGACTTTTTTTTTCTAAATTCCTTCCTGAATGTCACAACAGGTATGCTCGATTAAGAAGTGGTTAGTGTTCCTGTTTAGTTGCCTGTCTAGTTGCCTGTCTCTGTACATTTGCGTGTTGGACTGGAATGTAACAGAGTTCCAAAATACAGTTCCAAAATACTTTTACAGTAACTGGTCGTTCTACACCTCGTACTTAGAATGTAATTCTGCCCATTTTCTGCCCTTTTTTTCTTTTCTTTTGTGAAATAAAATTCCTTGGAGATCCACTATGTTTCTTTTTTGTGTCTCTCCAGCACTGAGGGAGTGGCAAGGTCCAGAGAGGCAGGATGAGTGGTGCCGCTCTGGGCATTGAGATTGTGGTGGTCTTCTTCCTGGCCCTCTTTCTGTTGCACCGCTATGGAGACTTTCGTAAGCAGCAGCGTATGGTACTCTTTGGCACCCTGCTGGCTTGGTACCTGTGCTTTCTCATCGTCTTCATCCTGCCGTTGGATGTTAGCACGGTGGGTATGCTAGTCTGGATGAGAGTGCAGGTTATGCTGTTCTGCTGTTGCCCATTTCCATAAAAAAAATAAGCTTTCCTCTTTCTGTCCACCTCTCTGATTGTCCTTCATCTCTCTCTCTCTCTCTCTCTCTCTCTTTCTCTCCATGTTTGTTCTTTGTGACTATGGAAAACTATCCACAGACTATCTACAAGCAGTGTCTCATTGACCATGAGGAACATGCTGTGACTCCCACCATGAAAACAGTTCTGTCCAACCAGACAACTCCTGGAAACTCCTCAGTTGCTCCCACAAACAGGTCAGAATTCTTGTGTTCCCTCTCGCATCACAGAACAATACAGTAAACTGAGGTAGAGTTTATCCTTTCTTTTTGAAAGAAGTTTATATATCTACTCTAGCCTGGCCATGCCTTCCTAGCACTTCCGCTTGATTATCATCTCCCTACAGTGCTAGTCTGAATTTGATCCCATGGAGCTTGTTGTCTCAGGAGGCATTATAACCTGTCCAATCAGTGAACAGAGGGAGGCGTTGTGAATGCAGAGCTAGAATGCTATCAGTCAAGGCAAGCTATCAGTCAGAGGCTGATCCAGTCTTTTTAAACCTAAACACCTCAAGCACACAATCAAATCTCTTTACTGAATGTTGAGACCCTCTGTACGAAATGTAAATGTAGAACAAGGGTCTGGTTTTATTACCAGGCTACTTCTGCTCCTATTGATGCCAACATTTTTTTAGTTCACTCCAGTTTTGAAACCAGACCCTTGCTGAGAAAGCAATAATACAAGGATTATGAAAGAGAATTACACAACAACACTTGGCAGTTGAAGCTGGTAGTGGCTCACTTTTTCACTGAGCTCCCATTGCCACTCATGTTCAGCTGTGCGCTGCCGTTCTACTTTTCCCAGCATTCCAAAAGCATGCCACAAGCCATGGAGCTACATTCCAAATGGGATCATGCCAGTGTTCTGGAGGGTGGTGTACTGGACCTCTCAGTGTCTCACCTGGTGAGAACCAATGGTCTATCTGTCTGTGTCTGTCTGTCTGTCTGTTGGTATATCTGTCTGTCTGTCTGTTTATCTGTCTATCTATCTATCAATCTATCTATCTATCTATTTATCTGTCTGTCTGCTTGTCTAATGCTACTTTTGGTATATAGACATATGTAATGCTAATGTTTGAGTGTTCAAATTCTATTATGACTAGATAACAATCAGATGGCTCTATAACTGTTTTATTTTGTGTATGTGTGAACGCCCAGGCTGTTGTTGCCCTTCATGCAGTCATACGCTCGCTCAGGCGGCTTCTCCATCACAAGCAAAATCAAGACGGCCCTCATCGAGAACGCCATTTACTATGGCACCTACCTGCTGATATTTGGCTCCCTTCTCATCTATGTGGCAGTTCACCCCAAGTGGCGCCTGAACTGGTAAGTGCCTCAATGCACCAGCTTTGTAAACCCAACTCTCTCAGAATGTAACCCCTATAACATCCCCTATAATGTTTAGTAAAACAATTTGTCCATTGCACATGAATGGTACTGTTCTCATTATTAAGTGTTAAAGAAATAACACATGTTTTAGACTTAGACAGTGTACCATGGCCTGCAGGTGTTCTTCATTTAATTTAACTGAAAAAAACAATTTGTCTTAGTGCTGGCAGCCATGTGACTCTCCCATTCGACCACCCCCTATGTGTAGGTATGAGCTGCAGACTATTGGCATCACGGCAGCCAACACGTGGGGTCTGTTCCTCCTGGTGCTGCTGATGGGCTATGGCCTGGTGGAGATTCCCCGCTCCTACTGGGATAATTCTCACCACGGCCATCTCCTCATCAAGACCTACTTCAAGCTGGCCAAGCTAATGACAGAGAAGGCTGACTCAGAGGAGAACCTGGAGGACGTCATGGAGGTAATTGCCATAGTGATAAGAGGGGCTTTAAGAGGATGTTTTGGGAGGAGGTGTCAAGAAAAGAGTGGTTGTGGGAATTTGTTATATGATGGAATGGACTACAAATTTAGTGGTTGATAGCTTTGTTATGTGGTGCAAGGTTTTTTTCCTTGAACTCAATGTGTCAAAAAGGAAGGAGATGGTGATTGACTATTCCCAAGGCAACAGTGGTAGAGGGATCTGAGGTGGAACTAGTGGACAGTTATCAATACCTGGGTACAGTGCTGGACAATAAGTTACATTTTCAAGGTAATTCTGAGGCTATCCAGAAGGTTCAGCAGCGTCTTTATTTTTTCACAAAAATGAACACTTTTAATGTATGTACTAAAATTATGCCATTGTTTTATAGAACCTTCATTGAGTCTACCCTGTCTTTTTCCATGGTTGTATTGTTTGGTAACCTTAACATTGCTGAGAGAAATAAGCTTGGCTAGCTTGTTAGTGTAGTGTAGTGTCGGGGTCACTCAAACCCAATGTGACCTGAATGACCGTCTCTGGAAGGCTCTGGCAATACTGGACTATCCTTACCAGCCCCTCTGCACAGAGTTTGTGCTTCCACCTTTAGGTAGAAAATCTAGGGTTCCCCCACATTGGACTAAAAGATATAAAATCTCTTTTGTTTGTGCCGCTGTTAATTTACTGAATAAGCACAGATGATGTCACAGATGGACTTTACTATGTTCTGCTCTGACCCTTATGCTTTCCCAGATTCTCCATGTAGTAACTTGCACTGGTTTTGGTCTCTATTTTATTGTGTATTGTATTGTGCTGTATTGTATTGTAAGGTGAATGGTCTGTTTTGTATTATGCATTGGTCATTTTCTTTATGTTGGTATTTTTGCTGTGTTATTTTTAAATGCCTGGCTGCAACTTAATATCCCCAGGTGGGATAATACATTTGACTTGACTTGACTTGAAATTTAATTTGGTTTAACTTAATAATGGGGTTTACACATTAAAATATCTGTTTTGCACCCCTGTGACTTTGTTTCTGTATCAAGATTTGTTAGACTGTAGATCTTTATCCGTATTTTTCTGTCCTTTAGGAAGTGAGAAAAGTCAGTGAATCTATCAAGTACAACCATCCTCTGAGGAAAAATATTGACACCATTCTAAGGAAGGTAGGAAAAATATATTTATATTGAAGAAAATATTGTGTATTGGTCTCAGTTGTAGGTGTGATGCTGATTGTCATCTCTCTGTGTAGTGTCCTGTTGACTATCAGGAAAAGATGGGCAGGAACATGGATGACTACGAGGACTTTGATGACAAGCAGAACACCTACCCCAGCGAGAGGAGTCTGGCCAAACTCCACAAACAGGTATGGGGACTTCATGGCCTCAGAGGAAACATGCCTTTGCTTCTGACTAAATTAGATTGCAGACAATTGTGGAACATGACCACACACACAACATTTGTGTGTGCGTGCGTGTGTGTTTGTGTGTTTGTGTGTGTGTGTGTGTGTGTGTGGTTGCGTGCACGTGGCAGGTCATCTATGCCGTGCAGCGGCACAACCGCACTCGAGTCCAGTGGCAGATGCTGCTTGATGAGGCATTCCACCTGGAGGACGTGGCCAAGAATGAGACCAGCTCAACCCGCGAGTTTGTCCGCAGTTTCACCCCATCCCAGCCGCCGAGCTGGTTCAGCCGCTACATCTACACGCCCTCTGTTGGTAGGCCAACCATGCCTCAGACTGTTCTCCACTGTTTTAGAGGCAGTTGAACAGGGCTAAATAGCGCAGAGAAGAGGAAGTTGTAATTTAGATACTTCATTGTGTGAACTGAGTATACACTATAATATGCATGTTAGTTATTAGTAAAAATAGCTAAAGTAGTTCACTCTTTCTCATCATCATGCTTTCTCAGTCTCATATATTCAGTGAGGTTTTTATCCATTATCATTCATTAACAGTATACCAGAGACAAAACTCACTTTCAGATATTCATCCATTTAGTGTTCATTACAAATGCATTGTGTGTTACATTTAAAACATATTCTATATTTTATCATGGATGGCAGACCTTGATATAACTTGATATAACTGGTTCTGGTGCAGAGTGGTACTGGGAGTGCCTGCTGAAGCAGTGGTTCTACCGGCTGCTGGCCGTGGTGCTGTCCTTGTTCTCCGTGGCCGTGGTGTGGTCTGAGTGCACCTTCTTCAGCACCAAGCCCGTGCTCTCGCTCTTCGCCGTCTTCATCCAGTTGGCTGAGAGGGACTACAACTACCTTTACATCGAGGTCAGTTGGTAGCTTCCACTCAGAAGAGTGAACAGCAGAAAAAAATGTTATTGATTGTATTTGTGTTTGTTTAATTTTTTTATAGTACATGTGGAATACCACATATTCACAAATCCACTTTGGTATATTGTTGTTGCTGTAGTTGTTGGCATGTTTAAAACGGGTATGCTGTTTCTACTGTCCCCCAGATGGCGTGTTTCATCACAATCTTTTTCTTGTGCACCTGCGTGTACTCGACTGTGTTCCGCATCCGTGTGTTCAACTACTACTACCTGGCCCCACACCACCAGACTGACGCTTACAGCCTTCAGTTCAGTGGCATGTAGGTCACCACACAGACATGAACCAGTGGTAGTAGTAGCAAGAACTCCGGGGTGAATACCACAGTTGACAGCAGCAGCAAAACTTTGGTTTCCTGTGGGCCACACACACTGCATATTTTCAATTTGCTGCTATTTTGCATGAACCCACTGAAATTCACTAGTAGGACTCTTGATCAACTAAATATACTGTTTGTTATGAAGCTAATCATATAGGTTACCTTTTTGTATGATGTCTTGATGATGGTTGTTGTTTGTCCTTCTTTAGGCTTTTCTGCCGTTTGACTCCTCCTCTGTGTCTGAACTTCCTGGGTTTGATTCACATGGATTCAGCCATTTCCCATCAGGCAAAGCAACAGACAGCCTACACTTCAGTGAGTACATTTGAGTTATTTGACTTGCACATAAGTTATTCCTTGGGTCCTACTACTTTCCACTGAAGAAGTAGTCTAACATTATCTCTTCATTCGGTGATGTCTGAGCAGCAAAAATACCAAATATTATAGTTGATATTTATGAATGATTAGTTTTCCCATACAAAGGAAAACCGATATTATTACAGTCTTTCAGTCTTGAACCGCATGTCTCTTGCATCTCAGTTACAGATAAGCTGATAGAGCTGTTCCACTACAAGTTCCTGATAGAGTTCTCTTTTAATAGAGTACAGCTTGTACTGTTGACGTTTGGTTAATCATCAACAGTGGCCATGGCAGCAGTAGTTTTGAAAAGCCATTCATTAAGTATACACTCTGCAGCATGCATTGTGAAAACACTGTGTTGCATGATTTTGGTTATTTTATGTTAGTTATTAGTTATGTCTTGTTTTGTTTTGCTGTGAGCATTACGCCTCATTTGTACCACAATCTGTGTGTTCGTGGTATGTAATGCACAGCAACAGCAACGGATTGCAAATGTGCAGATTACTGTGTGAATGAGGCGTAAACTACACCACTGTGACTAGTGATGTGATCTTGGCATCTCTTCCTTCTTTGCTCCAGATCATGGGTTCAATGCGAGTCCTGTCTATCATTGCCGATGGCTTCTACATCTATTATCCCATGCTCATCGTCCTGCTCTGCATCGCTACCTACTTCAGGTGAGGCCAAGGCTGAACGAGAGAGAATATTTGGCCAAGGCAGACTCTTGCGTGGTACTAATTAGCCATTAAAAAACTGTTAGTTGTGGTCAGAATATTTATTAATTTCTGATTGAACACAAGGCATCCCATGCATCATCATTCTGTTGTTGTGTGTGTGTGTGTATGTGTGGTTTTCAGTCTTGGCACACGTTGTCTGAACCTCCTGGGCTTCCAGCAGTTTATGGGAGACAATGAGCTGACCTCAGATCTGATTGATGAGGGCAAAGAATTACTCAGACGAGGTTTGTCACTGTTTCCATGACAATTGGCCTCATTCACCAACCATTCTTACAAAGAAATTTGTTCTTAAACTCTACTTGCTTAGTTTTCAAGAAGATTTTGCATTCACCAATGTTTTCTTTTCTGGTGTGTGTGCATACGTAAGAACAATGTATGCATTTTCAAGAGCACCTAAACCTTTGAGAAGTGGCATGTGTACATAACGTAATAGGTTTCAGTTTTCTGCAGTTTCTGCAGTTTTCAGTTATCTGCAGTTGTAAAGCATTGCAGGACTTTAATATTTTACATAGGACCTTAAGAAAAAAATTAAGAAATTCTTGATAGATTCTTGAAGATATTGGTGAATGATGCCCATTGAGCTTATGGTCACTATGCTGGCTAATTTAAGAGTCTGATATCATCTCCATCTCTACCCAAATACATGGCACAGAGAGAAGGAAGCGACAAAGAATAGAGGACGGAGAAAACAGAAGAAGAGTAAGTTTCAGTATTTTTGAGTTACTTGGCATGTCTGCCATCTTCCCAGTGATGAGACAATCCAAGGCAAAGATTCTAGAGCGCTACACTCCGCTCTAGAATCTTTGGACCAAGGTTCTCTGTCAATTCATTTCCAGTTAATAAATAGGTTTTGTGCAGTGACAGAGAAAGATACTCTTTTGGTATGTTTTTGAAAGTGGTTAAGTTGGCCTGATCAGTTGAAGCATTTGGCTTATTTCCGGTTCAGTCACACTTTCTTTTCCATGTCAGTTGTAACAGCATGTCTTATCCTTCTTATCCAGGCTAATGAAACTCTATATTATAGGAATGGAGGGAACGCTATGGCAACCGGGAACAGAATGCTGCAAGGAACCGGAGTATTCAGCAGTCTGAGATGAAGGAGACCAACTACTCCAACACGGCTAACGCCAACCCTAACGCAGGCAGACGTAAGTCTCTCCACCATTACAAGCCAGCCAGTCTGACCCAGGTCATGAAAATGATACAAATGGTGATCTTTGGTCATAAATGTCATTAATCATCTTGGCGAACTGGTGTGTGAAATGAAGAACATGGTCGAGCAATATTTATTTTGCAGTGGCCAGTTTTGTGCTTACTTGAGGTATTTTCTTGTGTTGGGCAATTTGTGTTGCACAAGCTAACACTTTGTCTTGTGACTAGAAGCCAAGTACACTCGGACCAGCAGCCAGGCAGAGAGGGACTGCATCGAGCTCCTGGAGGACGCAGAGCCTCTCGACTTTAATGCTGACGTGACCTCTGATGACCCACTGGGGGCAGAATCTGGCAGGTTGGGGTTACAGAAAGACTGTGTGTGTGTGTGTGTGTGTGTGTGTGTGTGTGTGTGTGTGTGTGTGTGTGTGTGAGAGAGAGAGAAAGAGAGAGAGAGAGTTTGTGTGTGAATATGTGTTTTTTTTTTGTTTGTTTGGGTTTTTTTTTTGTTTTGTTTTTTTTTGTGACCGCATTCCCCTCCCCAGTCTGTTCTTTCTCTTTTCTGTCACTAATATTCTAGAATGTCCCCATCCACGCCATATGACTTCCTGTTTATGGGGTGAGAATGATTGTGGCTAGTAGGGACACAGCCACAGCCGGAAATAACCTCAAATCTTGTGTTTGTTTAGGGTTGCCTAGGAACAAACAAACAAATATACAAACCCCAACCCCCCTATGCTTTAGCTTTTTATTCCTATAGCGTAACTCGTAACTGATTTTGTACCTGTTTCCCTTCTAGCATTAACTGTTGAGAATTCCTATCATGCAGAGACAGTTAGCTATAGGCAGTCATACTTCCATTGACATGTTTGACACTCATTTGTATAAGTGCTTTAAGTTCCATTTTGATCTATCAGCTGAAAACATCTAGAGTTTGTTCATGAACGTGTAATTGCTTTTGGATAGCCTGTCATGATCCATCCAGCTCAGGTAAACTGGAGTACTCTGCACTGCACAGAAATCAGGTTCCAGTCTAGCATTCTATACCACGCTCTAGTGACCTCAAATTAGAAAACAAGGGCACTTTAAAATCTAGCATTTCAAAAACCTTTGACAAACAGTGTTTCTATTTAACATATTTTTTTGTTTTGTTCCAAACTCTCTTTTTTTTTTTGGTCATTGTAGGCACACTGGTGGGAGATATTTGTCCATGTCGTCTTCACGGAGCCGAATCTTCGATGACGTCTGAGATAAACATGGAAGTGGAAAAAGAACAGAAGGAATAAAGGAAGTCAAAGAAAGGAAGAGAAACTGTCCCTGAGCAGTGCAACCCTCCTGCCCCCCCTCCAGTCCAGCATGCACAGAAGGAATCAGGGCAATATATATATCGTTGTAAATTTCTATTGTATCCTCAGCCTCTGGTGAATGTAAAACAAATATGATTTCCTTCAAAACACTTCACATTGTCACTACAACACAGATTAGTGTGTTTAGTGTGTTTAATAGGTAAAAAGGTGTTTGTGGATGCTGTCAAACAGGTCTGATGACTTTGTCATCACCATTGAGGGCTGTGTTGGATAGGAGTGGATGGATCGATGAATTCTCAGTTTCTTTGTTTGTTTTTTGGTTTGTTTGTTTGATTTTATTGTGTTTGGAGAGATATATTTAAATTTAAGTTACTGAAAGAATAATTTATAAAGCCAAATGCTGGTAAATTGTAACAATGTTCTGTGTGTTTCCATTGTGTATGGATGTAATGTCACTGGATAGCCAAGCTGCATGACTGTATTGTCTCCTAATGGTTACAGTGCCTAGTTAATGGATGGTTGGATTCAAGCTACTGAACAGAAGTACTTGTTTAAGTGTAACGATACACATTTATACTTTGCTCGCCGTGTTTGTATGTCACATCTGAAGAATCACAAGTTTATTTCTTCTTTTTTGTTTTGTATTTCAACTGCACACAGCTATTTAATGTTTGTATGGCTACTATGTTGGCCAACACCATGGAACAGAAGGATACGGAAGGATAAGCCAAGGTGACCTGAAACATTCCATCCTTTGTTTTTGTTTAGCCATGCCCCATGTGCCGCACTGAGCTTGGATTTCTTTTGAAGTAATATTCAGTTTAATTGTGGTGCATATGTCTGGGAGATATGATGAATACTACTGTCAGTTATATGGTTGGAAAGATTTATATTGTTACATGTTGGCTTACTATCTATTTATGGTATATTTGTTTCAGTTTTTGTTTTTCAAATTGGTTGAAACTGTGCCAATTTGATACTGCTAATTAAATGATGATGCCGTTTTGATTTTTGTATAGTATTTATATCAGAGAGTTTTAATAATCATTTTTGAAAGATACTGCAATGAAGTGACCTTGTACAGTGTCCCAAGACAATATTTTTCAACGAGCAGTATCACTTATCATCCATTATGCAGTCATTTCACTGTGTTATCCACATAGGTGTAAATATGAGATCCTATTGAACTGAGCAAATAACCTATATGATTCCTTTTCTTTTTTTTTCTTTTTTGTAAAGGCCATTGTAGAAATAAGAGATCAAAGTGTAAATGTTACTGTAAGCGAACAGATGGTATTTGTTTTAGGAATTAGAAACTGAAACATTATGTTTTTGTGAATTTTCTTTAAAGATTTTTTGTCAGACTTGTAGTAGTTATACGTTATCTACTTCATTTACTTTGTACTGTGTACTTTTATACCCTCTTTGTGAGTGTGGCCTTTATCATGGTTACTGCAGGGTTTTTACTATATTCAAGTTTTGTTTTGTTTTAATACAGTCAGGTTTGTCACTTCACTCATGCCATATGTTTAGACTAGATCAAGCTTCAAATGATATTGTACTTACATAGGTTATAGTGGTTGGTTATGGAAACCTAAATTTCAATCCCTCCATCTGAAAGAGACAGCGGATTGCCATGCCGGGTATTTTCACAAACTGTTTACTAGAACGGTTACCTCAAACATATTGTGAGTAGTGATGACTGTAACATACTCCTGGTCCATCTAGGCTGTAAATATTCAGAGTGGTTATGGTCATAATAAACAGTAGAGAACAAACTTGAGATAGCACATGTAGTCTAAACTTTTTAACAATGGGTGGAGTATTTCTCTGAAACTGGGTCCCAACTGATCGCCTTTGTAGACAATCTGCCCAGCAGAGACATTTGGATTTGCATGTTCTTCAACTGTGCAGTTTCGCTGCTGTTGGTCTCCTGTGGAGGCATTTCTCTTTTTGGTTTTGGGTTTCTGACTTGAGGTGTCTGGAGTTCATTTGGTTCTTACACTCTTGTTTTGTAGGCCACATGTTACTGAATGTAGCCTATGTCAATTAATGGTTTATGTTCTTCCTAAAGATAACTCAAGCATTCCAAAAATGTATGCAGTGTCAATGCCTGTCCACAAGTGTGATGATTTTCACTAATGGCAGTTACTAGCTTCATTTATATCCAAGTGCATGCATGAGTTTCTGTCACACCTATAGGCTAATGAGATGGTGTAAATCTACAACAATGTATGTCTTATTAACACTATAAACTTCAAAGTTATTGTTTTTAATGAATAGTGAATCTGGAAACCTGTTTTATAACCTATCAAGGATTCCTCTTATGACACTAAAATAAAAGCTGTCCCCATGCTGTAGCTGTAAATATACAGCATATGTTGATTTCAGAAGCCCATGGACACAGAGGCTGGAAAAAAATGGGAAAATTGTTGATTCTTGGTGTTTTCCATTATGCAAATGTACATTTACAATTTTGAAAATATAAAATAAACTGACAAAACTAAACATTGAAGTTGCCTACATATTATGTCTTGAGTATGTTTTACCAGACAGTTAGTAGCATCCGAGCATGAGCCAATGAGAACAGAGAATGTGTTACCTTGGAAACAGTAGAACGCTCAAACAAGGGGAGGGGCAAGTTTTACTTCGGGTGAGTGTACTGTTCGACATTTTGATGAGAAAATCTGGTTTATTAACATTAATAGCAATGCTGTTTTCGATTGAGTAGTGCAATTTGTAACGTTTTTTAATTAAATTTTGCATCAATCAGAGAGTTGTGCCATTGACATAAGATATGCTAAGCTATCGCGTTACATGGTGTAACTTCCCTGAAGAACGCAAACGATGTCAACTGACCACAGGCTGCTCATCTAGTTTGCATTTATCACTTTGGCCCGTCTGGACAGTATTAGCAAACATTATCTGTCAGACATCTTTATGAAGGGATTTTTTAAAAACAGATCTCACATGATTAAAAGAGTAGACGTGTGTTGCTGGCTAAACAATAGACTAGTATTCAGCTGCCAATCCATATTGAGCTAGGCCTACTCTGGACAGTTTAGGTGATGGTCAGTTTGTCAATTGTCAGCACAGAAGACCATGGCGGGGACAGCGCGACACGACCGAGAGATGGCGATAAACGCCAAGCGTCAGTTATCGGCGACCTCCGATCCCGTGGAGCGGTTGAGGCTGCAGTGCTTGGCACGGGGGTCAGCGGGAATCAAGGGACTGGGCAGGTAGGTTAAGTAGCCAATTATCTTCCTATAGTATGTTACAGACCTGCTTTTTTATTTATTTATTTTTGTAGCATGAATCCGTTGTGTATTTGATTATTGGTCAACTGGTCAGATAATTTGTCCTAATCATGTCTGTTATTGTTCCTTATTTGTCATTGCAAGGACTTTCAGGATCATGGATGATGACAACAACCGCACTTTGGATCTTAAGGAGTTTCTGAAAGGGTTAAACGACTATGGTGTTCTAATTGAAAAGGATGAAGCTCTGAAACTTTTCCATCACTTTGACAGAGATGGCAGTGGGCAGATTGATTTTGATGAATTTCTGATTACTCTGAGGGTGAAGCATAATGCTTGTTAATTAGCTCATTCATACCATATCGCAATGGTACTTTTGAAGATGACTGTTATTTAATTATTTTCCATATTGTGTGATTGCAGCCACCTATGTCCACTGCCAGGAAAGAGGTGATCATGCAGGCTTTTCGTAAACTTGACAAAACAGGCGATGGGGTGATAACCGTTGAAGATCTTCGAGGTGTGTATAATGCCAAAAACCATCCAAAATATCAAAATGGGGAGTGGACAGAAGACCAGGTATTCCTGCAGTTTCTAAACAGTTTTGACTCCCCTGATGACAAGGATGGAAAGGTATGAACTTGCTCATTTTATTTCCGCCTACTGCTCATGATGTGTTTGTGTGTGTGTAATGTGCTCATGACTCTGTATGTTTGTGTGTGTGTGTGTGTGTGTGTGCGCATGCACATGTGTGTTTGTGTGTCTGTGTGTTTGTTCATCACTGAAGTGGGTGAAATGCATATATAATATAAGCTATACCCTGGCCACTAAAACACTGTTAAAATTCTCTTCTTCCTCATGCTATCAAACAAGTACTAGCAATGTTGTTCTCTCACTTAAGAGAGTGTTGTGAAATGACAGTTCTTTTCCTGCAGGTACCGGAGCAGACTCAAAACTTGGTTGCGACACTTGTAACGCTCGTGGTTGCTCTGTATTTCCACTGTTAGGTCACAAAAGAGGAGTTTATGAACTACTATGCAGGTGTGAGTGCATCCATTGACACAGACATCTACTTTATAATAATGATGAAAAATGCCTGGAAGCTCTAATAACATCTAAAGACATTCCTCTGAGGGGAAGAGATGACACGTGAGATATTGTCCGACATACTTGAGTACTTACAACAACTGGAGCAAATCCTCTAATCACTCAGCTATTAGATCTACACCTGAATCATCTCTGTAGTGAAACTAACTATCGATTAACCGCTCTAAACTCAACATCAAAACATGAAGAGCAACAGGACCACTGCCTATATTTTGGCTAATCATAATCAAAATCTCAAGACTTGACATGAAAGTAGTATTATGCCTTTGATTTTATAATATCCTGCCTACACATACCACACTTGCCAAGCAACACTGTATTTCACACGAACACATTTGCATTTATGCAAATAAATGCACTCAGTCTTTCCGAAAAAGCAGAATCATAACTGTTGCCCTTCATGTCATGTCTGCCCTTCATGTCATTCAAGCTAAGCTATGCATTACTCTTAAGGGTTTCTTTGGGTATTTCCACTAACTATTGACTTATGCTGGATAGAGTGTCTTGACAGACAACCTGCTGTCAATCCATGACTGTCTGCTTTGTTTTCAGATAACACTTAGGCTCCTAGTGGCGTCTCTTAGCCTCCCATGCAGAGAGACTGTTAAATCACCAATGGTACAGCTGTCACTGTAACTTCTCTCTTTGATTTCTGGGGGAAATGTGCTACCTCAGTGTAGGAGTGCTGTCAACTTTCCATCGTCCCCAGTCAAAAGTGTATGTGCATGCAATGTTTGCATGTGTGGTAAACTTGTGTTTTCCCTTTTGCTGTCTGTGTAGGTGACCAAAGAGGAGTTCGTGAACTACTACTGTGGAGTCAGTGCCTCCATCGAGAGCGACGTCTATTTCATTCTGATGATGAGAAATGCCTGGAAACTCTGATTGTGCCTTACCAATAATGAATGTACCTTTTTATTAATCACTTCTCAATGTGTACGGTATTGTGTATGAACATTATGTATGCCACAATGTTATTTGAAGATCAAGAAGGGGAAAATAATATTTTGATGTATATAATTTTGAAAAGCTGTTAAAATTGTAGCTGGTTTTACTGCTTAAACAAGAAATCTGGTGTTAATGAGTCAGTTGCCCTGTTGTTCAAAGTCACCGAATGCTCTGTGGGAAAAGGAACTAGAAAGTTTGATACAACATAGGCCAGATAGCGAAGCAGCAGCTAATGTTAACTGAATGGGGCATAGGAAAATTAAACTGAAAGTAAGTTTCTGTGCCCCATTCAGTTGTTGATGCTGTTGATTTACTATTCAGTCTATATTGTATCAAGTTTTCTCATTCATTTTCCTTCCAACAGCATTCGATGACTTCAAAACAACAGGGCTGTGGGTTGATTCACTTTGGATTTCTCCTTTAATTACTGTACTCTTTCATGCAATCTCCCGTAATGCCTTTATTTTACTTGTTGCCTTTATTATAATGTTTGTACTGTTGACTTGAGGGTCTGTTGCAGCTCAGTACCAGCAGTATGATGGAGATGTGTAACACTAAGTTGTGTAAGTCGTGTGTATACAGTGTGTATAAACATACAGTAACCAGCCACACTTGACAGGAGCTTGTGTTTTTGTTGTGCCTTATTGATTAAAAGTAGATGGTATTGATTTCAGCTTTTTAAGGTTGTCTTTATTTCACTGCCCTTCTTTAAAAAAGAATATAGAAGAACAGTAGTCTATGGCATGAGTACATTAATTACATACATTCCATTAATGTTTACAGTCAGTGTAATGCACATGAAGGATCAGACACATTGAACTATCATCCAGTGTATCCGGTATCCACCGTATCCAGTGGCTGATGTATTTGTTAAAGTAATGCAGACAAGAAAATAAACATTTGAAATTTCAAGATGATATCCTAAAATGACAAGGCAATTAGGGATTGCACATTTAGCAGTTTAAAGATGCAAAAAGAAGTTTTTTGATGTCAAACAAAAAATACTACTTGGAACACCTTATTGTGCAATTGTTGTTCAAAAGTGTAGCCCAGTATTCCTTTGCACACTATTCATTTTGATTCATTGTTAAACCATTTTTTTTATTAAAGGACCATAAACTAATGCAATTACAGCAGCTAAAACAGGCAAATACATGTGTGCAAAGGAACACTGGAAAGGACAATGGTTACTATATTATCAACCATTACTATTCAATAAAGGCCTACACCTTTAATACCACACCATAAACAAAAATGAAATGTTTTTTAATAGTAGCATTTGATACCATACCATAAACAAAAGCGTTTTCCATGACAAAATATTGGGATATATGACAAACAATTCTTAATACATGAAACTTTATCAGTGCACATTGTGTTATAATAATTATAGCAAGTAGAGCATGAGTCCAAGCAAACTAATTAATTTGCATAATCTAGTTCAGTACAAATAGCTAATCACATACTTGTGCAACAGTAAATATTGACTTGCTCTTTACAATGGATTAAAGTCCTTCCCTGAGAGTACAAAGTGGGGCATGTATTCATCCCTACAATGTATATACATGTCCCAGTCATGTTGCTGCTTTGACTGAAGAAATATTCATGCAGTTACAGTCAGTTTTTACAGTTACAGATGTCAATAAGCAGTGTTGTGCCAGAGTTAATTAACGCTTCAGTGAAATCCACTCTCTGGAGCAGGTGTGGTTCCAGTGTCAGTTCTTGATGGAAATGTCCGGTAGTGGTTGTGGTAAAACCTGGTGCAATTTGCAGAGGTTCATGGACTGTTTGCATGAACTGCAAGAACCTTCATGAGCAGCAGTTGATCGTTCCATTGCGTGGAAGAAGAATAAGCAGCTACGAGTGCGCCTTTGGATATTTCGTTTTTCCTGTATCTCCTCAATGACCATACCAGGAGTAGGCCAAATTATAGAGTCTGTGTGACTATAGGTTTCAATGGTCTCTGAACAGGGTCAAACCTGAGGCAACCAATCAGCCATTTTCTTTGACTGTTAGGGTCGGAAGCTGGCATGCAATTGCTTCGTCATAATGAGAACCTGTGACCAGTGAAACCTCACATTACTTTTTTTCCAACTTCTTTTCCCCCAACCCTACTGTGTCTTGAAGAGGCTAGACATTGTGACGTAGGCCTCATCCTTACATTTCCGTAGCGGTGTGCTCGTCAAGGAGCTTGTCAAGGAGAGGTCACCAGAGCTGTGTCCTGAGTCAGATGTGGTGGGGTCTGCCCCCCCCAGGAGCCTCAGCCCTGTGCCAGAAGTATCCAGCCCATCTCCGTGGTCCTCCAGCTCCCCATCCTTGTCTTCCAGCGTAGACTGTGACCCACCAGCACTGTCACTGTCATCACTGCCATTGCCTGGTGGAACCTGCCACAGAAGGACCTGGCTGAATTGACTGGGGCAACGGCTCCTGGTGCCTGCTGCTTCTAGTCCGTCAGTGGACTGGGGGGCCAACGGTTTGCCTTCCCCTACCTCGTCTAGTCGGTTGATGTCAATGTTGCTGAAGATTTCCGGGCTGAAACTCAGGAGCAGGCCCTGTGGAGAAACATGTAGTCTGCTTAGAACTCATACAGATCTGTCCTTGTAATATAATCATGTACTACAACTCCATTTCCAAAATAAGAAAAAAATATAATGTTGTATACTGTACATGTGAATAAAAACAGAGTGGGAGGATGTGACAATTTCATGTCAATCCTACGTTTAATTGAGAATAGTAAAAAGACAACATTTGTTGAAATAGGATGTTTTTGTTTTGTTTTCTAACTAAACTAAAATATGCTAATTTTGATGGCAAAACAATTGGGACATGTTTACCAATGTGCTGTTTCACTTCTTGTGTGTATAGGTTTGGGAGTGTGCTTGCTTACAGCTGCTCAGTCTTAATCATTTTCAACAGTCTTAATAATTCATTCATTCCATGATCCCAACTTGACCTGACTTGACCAACTTGAACTTGGCCTGTAGGCAGGCTTTTTGCATCTGGACATTTTAAGGAGCCATTCTGTTATAATATGTGCAGAATCTAGTTTGGTCTTGTTTTCCTGAAAAAGATGTCTGACTGGTGGCATATTTTTTTAAAGCCTGCACACATTTTTCAGCATCAGTGACAGTTCCTTACATCTATAGGTCCTTGCTTTTGAACTGTGCACTAAAACACATAAAACACCTTAGTCTATTTTAAATAGTTCAGACCCACATAAGACAGAGGGGTGCTGGAAGTATTGGGGTACTTCACTGAATTCATGTCTATCATTCAAAAGCCATTAGCACAAATGTAGAAAATTAATCAACTATTCATGCATTCACATGCATTCAGATGCTACACATCTGTACTTCTCAGAAACATTACACAAAACATTTCCAGCCTTCTGTTTTCCGACCTTCTGTGACATGTGAGCTCTCATTTTCCAAGACCAAGTCAGCTTCCACACTTAATACATTGTCTATGTCCTTTCTGTTACTACATGTATGTTTAGGAGAGTTTTCAGATCATTGTTTTCCTTATATTTTATACAACGTCTCAACTTGTGTTTGGAAATGGGGGTTGCAAATGTGATGAAGACATCTTCAAACTAGGAAGCTAGGCTTCATGGTTTTGCCCTGTCGCCTTTCCTTGTATCTATTAGCCTACCTTTGAATTTCAAGCCTCTCCTTCGTCTGGTATAGTAAATGTGTCTGTCTGTCTGTCCTTTTATCTATAAGCCTACCTCTGAATTTCAAGCCTCTCCTTCGTCTGGTATAGTAAATGTGTGTTGCCCTATTGCCTTGTCCACTCCTATGCAGTTCATGTCCTTCTGTTCCTCATGTGCTCGTTTTATCAATCCAAAGCTCCTAATTTCACCTGCTCCTGTTTTCCAGTTGTCTTTGTACTCTTGATTTTTCTCCATTTTCTCTGTTTATCCATTGGCAGTCTCAGCACTCTTATATTGTTTTCTTTGTCTCCCTGTTAAACTGTTGTTAAGGCACAGCTGGTGGCCAGCATCCTCTTGCATTATCACTTGTCCAAGTGCCTATTCTGTTTACTTCTACACTATTCCATATTTCTATGTTCATCTGTTCTACAGGCACTGCTGGTGGTCACTTAGGCCACCCTGTGTCTACACCCTTTCCTTTAGATTTTAAGCCTCTCTTTTCTCTGGTATTGTCTCTCCTATTGTGGTCTTTGTAAAGCACTTTGAGCTGAAAGGCACTATCCAAAACAACAACTACAAAAACAGTAATAATAACAATATAACCAGATATCAAACCTTGTTAATTTTCTGCATGTGGACGAGAGTTGTCTTGGGATGTGGTACATTTGGCAGGATGAAGGCCTTCAGTCTAGTAGGAGAAAAAGGTGAGTGTGACTGAATTTAAACTAGCACTGGAGGCCAGATGTGAGCACAGCAAAATCAACAGGTGTGTCAGACTCACGCTTTCCTCCGGAACCGTGTAACCAGGCAGATGACAAGCACCAGAATGACGATGATGGCACTGATAATGCAGTACATCAGGGCATCGCCTTTGTCTTCGCCATCACCTTTCTCATTCTGTACAATTTCTACATCAATTATGAGAGTTATTGATATTTTACGACAACAACAACAACAACAACAGTGATAATAATAATAATAATAATAATCATAATAATAATCATCATCATCATGATAAAAGTTAACCATGCAGTTAGAAGCAGATTTCTTTTTTTAACCTTTGTCCACTGTGAAGTTTGTAGTAGGGCTCCAATCTGACCAGGGTCCTTTAAAATAAGGATCAGGCCCAGTTCGAACTCTCATTTTCACCAAATAGTTCGAGCCAGCCTTCAAGTCTCCTAGACTCTCCCATTCTATTATGAAAGGCTCATATAAACTCTCATAATACTGGGGGTACAACAAGAAAAAATAAAATTAAGTAAGTCCCCATATTTCGCAATAAGGTTACCAATCTGATGCATATCCTATTACTAAAACTAGTTAAAAGTTGGCAATCTCTAGACCTTTCATGAAAAAACCCCACGTTATGATCAAAGGAGCTCAACATGTAGGAAAGATTTCACAGTAAGCACTACTTCACACTGCAAGCAGAGCCTCCGATTCTGCCCAGGTCTCTCCTCTTAAACTGTACTGAGTACAGTACTGAAGTACTGAAGTACTCAAACTGTAGTTCAACTATGCAAATATTTTCAGTTTATGGAAGACCACTGTCAAAGTACTGTGTGTGTGGAAAAAAATGAAAATGGGAAGGGCATTTAAGCCCTGAGGCAGAGTGGTTCTTCAAATGAGCACACTGAAGAAGGTATGGTTTTTATAGTCCTCTTGTTAGCCAATGCAATCCTTATATAAAACATCAAAACAGGAAACAAAATTTCACCTGGTGATTTGTTCTGTTCCAGACATGCACTTGAAACTGAACGCTTTTCACAAAGTCATGATGGTAGTTATTAGCCCCAAATTGTATTCCTGAGTTATTGAGATATTTGGCTGTTATGCTCTTTGGTGCTGGAAGTTTGACTGTCAGAACAGAGAAGAGAGAGAGAGAGAGAGAGAGATTTTGTTCAAGCTGACTTTACACAAGACATTTGTGCACTCTTTGCACACTGCTGTATTTAAAATGTCACATGTCCCTAGAATGGTTTTGCTTACCCAATTCTCTGATCCTTATGTCAATCTTTTTGTCTTGAATCCTGAGCTCATATAAATCAATTGTATTATATATGTCCACAGTGTAACTGGGTCTAGTCAAAGTTGAATTTCTGCATTCAGCTGGTGAGTTTGAGCTGCAATAGTATTTGCAATTTAAAAAGTACATAATAGTCAGTGGAGCAGAATGCGATGTATCCTATGCCAGGGGTTTGAAGGGATTTGTGACAGATACGTGTTAACTGGTGAAATAGTTAGGCCTACTTTAGATAAGGTTAAATTGTTAAAGGCATTTTCCTCATGGTATTTCAGAAAGATTGTGGTTATTACCAAAGCCAAATATGGGTGCCAACGAGGTCATCATCGAACTGACAAGTTAAACTGCTGTATTTGATGCTTAGCTCTGTGAAGCAGACATTATCAGGCTCTAATGGCAAAACCAGAGAGTGAAATCAAATAGTTAGTCAAAATACATTAGATCACACATCCATATCATACTATCCGCGCGGGAAAATGATTAATGTAATATGTGATTATCTCATCCTTTTAGTATAAACAAAGGTAAAAAATATCAAAATCTGCTGGATACACGTGAAGCATCCGCATTCGTTTTTAAAATACAAGAACATTAGAGTACACAACCACCCCTGTCAAACTGAACTTGATTTGTACAGCTTTCGTGGGACAAGCAAGACAGGTAGAACAGAAAAATATATAGAACAGTGCACTTTAAGTGACTGTTGATTCATAGATGAGACAAACACGCAGGCAAAAATAAGTTTCGTGAGGAGCGCGTGCCGCGAGATGCGACTCACCTGCATCTTCATCGTCTGCTCCTCCTCCACTCTGCGCGAGGCCAAGAGCCGAGAGGAGGGCGAGCGAGAGCAGGAAAGTCCATACCTCATTCGCCATTGCCCTCACCTCATACCATCGGTTCTGCCAGGAACGAAACGACACGACAAAGTGCTAGCGAAGCACAACACCGGTCGTCACGTCTAGCCACACACGATCTGACTCGGAATTTAGGCGCACTCTCTGGTCTTACATCTACTGCCACAGAAAAGGGGGAGGAGAATGTGGTGAGGTGAGAGAGGTACACTAGAGAGTGAGAGAGCGAAAAAGACAGCAGGAGATTTTTATAGGGTCTACACAGTTAACAGGAAATTGGTCACATGCTTAAAAAACAACAATAACATTAAATAGGTAACAAGAATTTGAGCCTAGATATATTTAGATGAACCTATAATTAGGTTGGCTAAGGGATGAACATTCAGAATCAGCCCTACGAGAGCTTATAACTGAAAGTAGGATGACATTGCCTTTATCAAGGGTTGCGTACTCAGTAATATTTGTGGTTAATATTAGTACTTTAAATGAGTCCTTGCTATATCATAACAGCACTGTGGGAAATGTCAGTAGCCTAGCATCAGTATCCACTACACAAAATTTACCGGTTCTCTAAATCGACGTAATCATTGACGCATAGGATGCCACTGAGGCTCGATTCAGTTTTGCAAGTTATAGTCAAGTGTTACATGCGTTACTACAGGTGTGTGCACATGTTTAATGATGTCTACCTATACATTCTCTCTCTCTCTCTCTCTCTCATATATACACACACACACACACACACACTACAACTAAACATAACCTATAAACCATTTCCTGCCAGTCTAGAGAGTAAATGAGCCCAGCTGCCTTAGTCTGTACAAATTAGCCAATTTTGTGGCTTTACCCTTGAGAGAGAGAGAGAGAAAAAAATCAGTTTCGATTCCCACAACATCAAATATCTAATGACTGTGCAAACAACAAAGCTTCTCCTGAGACCTCAATTATTATTTTTTGTTCAAAATTACAGTTCATAAGTGTCACGAAATTCATTAGTAATTATGCATAGTGTCAAATGCATAGCACAGCATCACTTAAAAGGCACAATCCTTCCTAGTGTGTAAGCTTCCCAAACAAACTTAGACTACATTACCTATTTTCATTGGCTGTGCTGCGTGTTTCTCCAAGTAACATCAGCAACAGATGTTGTGCAAACAAGAAGATGGGCCCTGCACGTCAGGCTGTGGGGTTGTGGTTGTTGAGCACTTCACCTGCACACTTCCTGTAACAGCACCAGAGGACACTGATTCACCATGGGCGCAGTCAAAACAGAGATGCAAAACATTTGGCTTGGATGCTGTGTGATCAAGTAAAGCTCAACTCAGTGAAACCATGTTAAGGAACAAGAAATATAAGAGGTCAGCAAGACAGAAGATACACCCAGTCACACAAGCAAAGCATGGGATAGTCAAGAATAATAAAGTAATTAAGCCTTAGCTTAAAATAGTGGGCAAAGTACAATGACCAAATTGTCCTGCATGTGGAATAAAGCTATTCTGTGGCATATTGGACATATTGTGGTATAAAGCATGCTAATAGATTTGATCTATTTATGACATTTTTCGTTTTTTTTTTTTCAACAACTCCAGAGCCACTTAATCCTTAGCCATTTAACCTGGTTGGCATGTAGCCTTGCACCCCAACCCCCAACACACACACACGCACATGTACACACCCTGGGGCACAGCAGTAGGGCACAGATGTCTATAAAGACACACAAACAGGCACACCATCAGTGAACACAAGTTAATAGAGGCAACACAAACATTATCTTAACACTGGTGCATGGTGTTGACACATACTGTCGTAACATACTAACTTCCCCAGCAGATTATTTGCACAGAAACGATGTATTTTTGTTTCAGTTCAATTCAATTCAGTTTTATTTATACAGCGCCTTTTACAATAGTATTGTCTCGTGGCGCTTCACAGAAGGAGCACCCAAGAGCAACAGGGGCAAGAAAAAACTCCCTTATGTTCAGATAATCTAGGAAGAAACCTTGGGCACGACTCAAGGGGCTAACCCAACTGCCAGGGGTCATGGAGAAAAATTACAGTAGTAACCATGACAGACTATAAGTTGCCTATGGTTTTAGCTAAGGTTCATAATAGTTCATAATAGAGTATTATCCCACTTTTACATTAGATGGTAGTCAGCCTATAGGTGGTTATCAGGAATTATGGCTGGACAATGTAGCAGCGGCCAGACATAGTGACAAACTCAAAGGAATGAGATGGGTCATGGGGGTAACAGTGAGGGTCCATTTGACAGCGCACTTGTGGCGGCACTTGGCTATATCAGCATAACTATAAAGGTATGATGCATGGTAACCCAGCACCACTGCAGGGATGGTCAGTGGCTGCCACCATGCAACTGGGGGCAACAGCAGAGGCAGTCCCTTCCAAAAGACCCATTAGAAGTGATGATTTGCCATGCACCATCCCTAACTATGGGAAACAGTAAAGAGGAAGGTTTTAAGTCTAGACTTAAAGGTATTGAGAGTGTCCGCTTGTCGAATGTCGGGGGCGAGACTATTCCACAGGAGGGGTGCACGGTAACGGAAGGCTCTTCCTCCTATCGTAGATTTTATAATATTCTTGGGATTACAAGGAGACCAGCATTTTGGGATCTTAGGGTTCTAGGAGGGTGGTGAGGGACAAGTAAATCTTTAATATATGTTGGTGCATCGCCCTTGAGGGCTTTGTAGGTTAGGAGGAGTATTTTAAAATCAATTCGACTTTTAATAGGGAGCCAATGTAGGGAAGCAGTCCTGGTAGTACTGGTGGGTGTTCGGGCCCCAGTTGTAGGTTTTTGATGCAAGTATTGCTACACCCAGAGAACAGAGCATTGCAATAATCGAGCCTGGAAGTAATAAATGCATGTATTAATTTTTCAGCATCCTCAAAGGATAGGAACTTTCTAACCTTAGCAATATTTTGTAGGTGGAAAAAAGATGTTTTTGAAATGTGTTTTACATGACTATTTAGAGAGAGGTCCTGGTCAATAATTACCCCGAGGTCTTTAACTTTTGCATCACATGACAGTGACAGGCCACTGAGTAAGTTTTAGTGATGGGGTAGAGTGTCATAACTTCAGTTTTATCAGAATTTAAACAAAGGAAATTATTAGTCATCCAGGTTTTGATGTCTAGGAGACATGCATCAAGTTTAGTCATTGGCATATAGTCATTAGGCTTCATAGAAAGGTAAAGCTGGGTATCATCAGCATAGGAGTGCGTATGCTTTCTGAAATCTAACGCATAAGCATGCAAATGAGCTATTATTTACACACACACACATACACACACACAGGTGTGGAGCTATTTGTAGACTGTCACTGAACTGAACTGAAGTTAAATGCATTAATCCGTGGACAGAATTATGGCATTGTTTTAATGTGATTTATGGTGATGTCAAGGGTGACAAGGCTTAATGTACCAGCATTGTAGCACTGGTACCCAACATTGTCAGATACAATTTTCCTGTCTGGTGGAAGCCCGGTTACAGTACAGAAACATCAACAAGGGATATGGTTATGTTCTATTTTCAAGCACAACCTTAACCACAAATTATGTGCATTATTGAGCTTTAACATAACTGACATTCCGTATTTTGGAGATGTCATAAAAGACATCAATTTGTCATCTGTCATCAAAAAAAATCCCAAAAGCAGACTATTTAAAATACTGCTGGCAGGATTTTGATGTATTCAAAACAGCAATATTAAAGATAATAACATTATCCTGTAATATGTTACCAAAAAGAAAAACAAAAGGAAGGGTTTTTGAGGCAGATTTTATCCAGTATTGAGGTTTCTGTACTGAATGAAATTATTGCATATTTGAGTATATAATTGCTACCTCATATTTATGCATAACAATTTCAGAAACTTCTAATACAAAATCCATTGCCTTAATAAACTGAGGAAGATATATGGGCATATCTATCAGATATCTTATCTTACATCTCTTTCTGTGGGAGCTGGTTTAAATATCTCCTGTGAACTGTCACTCATTCTCTCAATTTGATAGTGGGCACTATTCTTGTGTAGTTAACCATTTGTTTCTGTAGTAAAACTACATTTCCTTCCAGTTGTGGTGCAGTCAGGTTATAGGGTCAGTAGACTTTAGTAGACAATCAAGAAGTAATATCATTATCATGAAACCATGAAGTAAAAGTAAAAAAAAAGCAGATCATATATAATATATGCTAATCATATTATTATTATTGTTATTATTATTAATAATAATTGATTATTACCCTTTCTGCTATAACTACTATTATCTTTTATTATCATTCTTCTGGGTAAAGCAATGATGACAAATTTATTCGCTAGTTTTTCAATTAGACTATTGTATTAGTGAGTTTGCTTAGTTTGCTAGTTGGTGTTGAGCAGGATGTGCCTGAGTGCACGCTGAGATAGGGTTGTTCTCATAGCATGTGCCTGGCCTTGATTGGAGTTCTGCTAGTAATGTGGTGCCTTCATGTGCTGGCACTATTGGTCTTCAATGGCAACAAATTCTGTATTTCTTCTTTGGTAGTGAAAACCACATCTTTAATTCTGTGTATCAGTGAACACATAAGGGAAGACCCACATACATACACACACATGTACACACATGCATAGACACACACACACACACACACACACACACAAGCACAGCTGGTGGTTGCGTGCCAGAATATGTTTTTTCTGAGACACCACAGATAGTAGCCTTTCACGTTTCTCAGCTTCGTCTTCCTCTCTCCCTGTGTCTTTCTGTCGTCGCTCTCTTAGTTTTCTGTGCACAGTGCCTTGTGTTGACTTGTGTTTTTTTTCACTCTGCCTCTTTAAATTTTTCACAATATGCATGTTAAGAAGGGTCTTTTGATGTTACCTGAAATGAAATAAATGAATCTATTAATAGATGGTGAGGTGTGCATATTTGTGTCTGTAATCTGTATCTTTATGTGTGTGTGTGTGTGTGAAAGAATGTGTATTTACTTGTGTTTGTGTTAGTGTGAGTTTACACATGTGGGTTCATGTGTTTGTGTGTGTATGTGTGTGTGTGTGTGTGTGTGTGTGTGTGTGTGTGTGTGTGTGTGTGTGCGTGTGCGTGTGCATGTGCATGGGAGTAGACAGAGCTCTCTACATCGAGTGTGTGGGCGGCCGCTGCGGCTCAGCTTCTGAGGTTTTGAAGAGGAGCACGAAACAGAAACACACACCCCCCCCACACACACACACCACCACCCTCACCACCCCACCCCACCCCTACTTCTGCCCCCATCTCCCTCCCGTAAGTCTGCCCCCAGTTCCTCCCATCATCACTTTTACTCAGAATCCTATCAAGGGAGAGTGAAAGAGCGAGGCAAATAGTGAAAGGGACTGATGTTAAATGCAGAGAAGGTTAATTCCATTGAAATCGATGCATAGAGATGGCCTAGTCATCCCACCCTTACTTTCTCTCCTCCCCTCTTTTCTGTCTTTCTCTCTATTTTGTCTGTCTCTCTATTCCACAGATCTTTGAGTGTCGGGTTGGTTGCATTGCTACCCGCCTACACCCCCCCTCACCTTCCTTTTCCTGAAAACCGCACACCATTGCTGGAGGTCCCTATCTCGTGTGTCATCTTACAACAACAGCTTAAGTGGTTTTCTTTTTCTTGTACTTCTCTCCCCCTTGTGTGCCTCTCTGCCTCTGAACACTGGGATGCTGTTTTTTTCATCTTGTTTGTTTTTCTCTCACACTCTCTTTCTCTGCTCGTTTTTTTTTTCCATCTCCCCTATCTCCTTTGTGGTTAGCATCCTCATGCTCTCGCACACAGTGTACGAGTCAGGGCCATAAGGGGCCCTTGCCATGCGCAACTAGAAGTGCAACCTACATGTTTAGGTTTTCATATACATGCATATGTGGTGCATGATAGTACACTTCCTGTTTCCAGTAGTGGTGGAGACGACTTCCTTTGTCACGTATGTGAACTGGTCAGAATTTCTTAACCTCCTGGATGTTGTGGGCCGTGGCAGTAGAAACTGTCTAAGAAGAAACAAGACATTTCAGGTCATACATGTGACATGTTTGCCCTGTAGTAGAATGGGTCAGGTTCCCACTCATGCAATTCCAGTACTGAAGGTTGTCCAGAATCTAAAGAGCAAAGCATTTAGGTTAGGCATTTTATTAATGGTGAGAAATTATATAATTTTATCAACATTGATGTCAGCATCAATTGATTCTTTCTCAGTTACTTACATTAGGGTTGTCTTCACAGGTTGTCAGTATCAACAGACAAACCTATGACGCAGCTGTCTACAGTGGCCATGATGAAGTAAACCACGTAGAACTGTGCTTCAATTCTACTTACAGAAATACCAACTGTCCCTGATCTCAAAAGCATATTGGCATTAATAAAGGATTTCACAAGGTCAGAGACATAGGCTACTACTCCAATAGACTGAAGCTGAACTGGAGATTGTCAGTTCTACTTGATCCCCGGTTCTCGATTCTGACCCCTATATATATATATATATGCACATTCATGAGTTCATTCACTCATTCATCTGTCCATCTGGTTTATGATCTCCAAACTTCGATCCTTCAGTATTCTTCCATTAGTGAATAAACAGTCATCTCTCTATCTGTTATTTTATTGGAGAAGAATTGGGAGATAAATAGCTACTTGTTACTAGTATTGCTACATTTGAAGCTTGTCCTGGTGAAAGCAAGGCTTTAAGCGAGTAAGTGCGTGGAATGACAGTGGAGGGTAAATTAAACAATAAGTCACGAGAGGCCATGTGTTTGTGCTGGATTTATAACAGCTAAGGGTTATTGTTAGGCACGACGGGTAGCCGACTCGGGGGTTCTTTATTACTTTTCGAAAAACTGCTGCAACAAATTGATAAGATTGTTAAGATACAGCCACACAAATGGGAAAAACAATAGTATATTGTAGTAACCATTCTTCCGCCAAAATATATAGTTCCTTGGGCTACTAAAGTGTGCTGTTACTTGTACCGATTTTTAAACTGAAGTTCGTTGCGGAGTACTGTAGAAGAGAAGAGGTAACCCTATGTGTTTGTGCTGGATTTACAATGGCTTGGAACGCCGAATCAGGCAGACGGCATGATGGCAGACGGTAGAACGGTAACAGGTTTGAGAATGCAAACGGTGCAGGCCAGGCTGATGGGTAAACTGTGCACGCACAGCTGACAGGGTCTACTCTGTAGGAGGTCACCTGATAATTACCTCAGTAACGTGAAACAATCGCTTGGCAGTTTCAGCAGAAATTTGCGGCTCGCGAAACAAACCTCAAGAACAATCAGATGACATCCGAGAGCTCAGCAAAACACAAGCGTGCTGCAGAGACAAAAAGGTCATTATCAAAGGTAGAGGAGGGAACGCAGTTTGTGTGTGTGCGTGTGTGTGTGAGTGTAATGTCTGTGTAAGCATACGTTTTTCCCCTTTCAAACCATTTCTCTGCACCAATCATAACAAACCACCATCAGAGGTTTGTTGAAGACATGTGACTTCTGTGGAACACAAACTGAGTATACAGTTAAACTCACATCTTACAGTTAAACACAAATTAAGCTGACCTCCTCCACACACACAAAAAACAAGAAAATAAAACAAATTAAAAAATGTGGCAGATCATATTTTGAGATTTCCTAATATTTTCATACTTTTGCAAATATTTTCAATCTTATGCTATTAAAATACATATTCTGAAATAGAAAGAAGTAACCGGTCATGAGGACTCGTGTAAATATGATTTGCACTCCTCTTCGAAAACAACAACACATAAGTGATCAGTGTGGGTCTCTGGCAAGTCATAACAAACAGGCACAGAATGCCTCAGAGATTAGAGCAGAGGCCTATGCGTCTCACTGAGTGGCACACAGGCAGGCAGGCTGTCCACCTCCAAAGACAGAACCAAACCGTTGAGGGGTTGTGTTCTTGTATGGGAAAACAGGCAGAGCCAAGTTCACAAGGTTTCTGGCAGCAAGCCGCAAAAACACCAGAGACCTGCACGTTGCTTTCACATTTGCCAGAATGAAACTGGAAATATCACACTACCACTTTTGTCAACTGCACAAAAAATAACCATATAACATAATAAAGTGTTGCTTTGAAGTGTATAAATAGAAACCATAAGTTCATAAGTTGATTTTTTCACTCTGCCCCTCCCCCCATTCATTCCTATTCTAAACATCATATAAACATGGGGAAAAAAAAATAAAAAATTAAATTGCTTTGGATTAAAACAGTTGGATGAAATCTGCTCTTGATTATCTGTAATGTTCTGGTGTTAATTACAGTCCCAATAAGAGTATGTCCAACAATCACAAGTCATTCTGGACATGCAGCTTAAACTGTTACCTCTGAAGCCAAGAACATTCACTCTATATGTGTGATGGTATAGCCTTACACATTTAGGCATCTCATAGACAACACACACACACATAAGCACATAGCAGTAATCCTCACCAATAATAATAATAATAATAATAATAACAAATTGCTCAAATGTTTTTTTTTATTATGGCTTTCTTTGAAGTCATTTTAATTGTTCAGATTGTACATATTTCTCATTTATGGTTCATTTTTACTTGAGAATAAGAGAATAGAAAGAAATCCAGTCTTTACAAAATCTTACATGAACAGTGCTTCTGTTAGTGTTTCCAGGTCTAACACACACACAAATGATTAGACAGAGCTTTTAAGTCATAGATTTAGTAAAGTAAAACATCACCACAAAATAACAGGCATTTCTGCTTGACTGGAAAATGATGCAGTGGGGGCACAACTGCACTTTACTCCAAACTTTCCAAGGCAAGCGAATGTTTTTTTCACACACAATAGTAATATTGCAATCCTTGTCTTTTTATTTTCTTCACCAACAAACATTTGCATTGCATTAGAAGAAAAATGCAAAAAGGAATTGCCCAAATGGTCTGATATATACACAGTGGGAAAAGAACATAATTGCAATAACACATCATGGCACCCTAAATAAACTGTCAAGATTCTAGCAGTATAACTTAAATGAACTTTTTTTCATGTGTTATGAAGGCAATATTATGAAGGTGGATGTGGTATCTGCATCCAACAGTCCCAAGGTTCAAGGTCTGGTGTATAGTACCTATACCAGATGAGGGCATTTATATATGTACAAAATACAAAATATTGAATGTGTTTTTATGTTTTATATTTCATGTTCTAAAAGCTGAAAATCAAATATTGAACCCTCTAAAATTACCCCGAAGGCTAGATGCCAAACGCTACTTTATCAAATAAATACAAAAAAGTGAAAAAAAATACACAAAATGCATGGCATAAAGAAAACCACCTTTACCAAGTAAAAAAATGGAAAATCAGAGGCATTATATATATATATATTTAGCGCAAGTTAAATAACACCACTGCACAGGCAGATAATGGTCCCAACTCTTTATTGAGAAGAGAAAGAGAAGATGTTGAAGAGCAAGAGGTTTTTTGGGGGCAATGAGACAAGAGTGAATCCGACAGCTTGAGTGCATTAGTAAAGAGTAGACACAGTGTCCTGTGAAGACATGGAACTCCACTTCCATAAAACACTGTCAGTGATGATGATGATGATGAGGAGGAGGAGGATGATGATGAGGAGGAAGAACACAATTGTGACAATGATAAAAGACCCCTACAGTCTATACACCAGAAGCATGCATGACACTGCATAAGTACTATACAACACTGAGGCTGTGCTTGCCTGTGCCTTTGCCCCTGGACCTCCAGTCTCCTAAAAACATCAACAACAACAAGAACAAAAATACAACCCCCCGATCTGCCCCCACCCAAGTCTCTCCACAAGCTCTTGGTGGTGCTTTGTACTCCCACACCCTGCTGGGCTGAGCTGAACCCAAACAGAGTGGTTCTGTTAAAAATGTTAAAATAAATGTTAATTGGTGACACTTGCTAAGTCGCTAACCAATATTAAGAGACAAAACAAGTAAAGAGGTTAGCACTATTTAGGGTCATTGCTAGCTGCACAACAATGCAAGGCTGATATCCTTCCAGCTCCAAAGTGTGGAAAAATGTTACACAAGATGGGGCTAACAAATCCAGCATTTCTCACACTCCTGTGTGTATGCAATTTTATGTGTCGACTCTCTCCCATCTGGCTTGCTTCCTCACTTACTGATAAACCGACTCTTTCACTCTTCACACCTGCTAGTTGCCTTTGATGTGCGATATCACTTCCTGGTCAGGACAGGCGTTTCCCATGCTCTACATGCCTCTCGTTGCATCCTCCTTCACTCTCCCTCCATTAAGCCTCTATATGTTTTACATGCTGCTAGTCTTTCTCTCACACCCCCAACTCTTACACACCAGCCCTTCCTGCAAATGTCCATGTAGCCCACTCCTTATGTAAGAGCAGCCTTAGCTGCAAGGGAGGCAATTTTAATAATTGTAGTAGTAATAAAAAACATCCCAAACAGATAGAAAAGGCAGAAATCCAAACACAATACAAAGTGTGACTGCAAAATACAGAGCACAGAGAAATAGCGAGACAGATTCAGAGGAGGGAAGAAAAAAATCCTCAAAGATAAACGACAACGGAGAGAAGAAAGACAGACTAGACGGAGCCTCTCTTAAACATTAATGTTAACCGCTCTGGGCGTACATGGAGCCTCAGCAATGCAGGCTTTTGAGCTGCTTCTTCTCGGCTAACCTCAGTGAGTTTGCCCCCATCGTCGTCAGGTGTGAGCTGCTCGATTGTGAGAAGTCGTCTGTCGTCGCAGCAGCACCTTGACCACTGGCACGGCTCACGGGCAATAGCAGATCTACAGCGAGTCACACCTCTCAAAGTGGACAGACAAGTGTCAGATGGCATTATATTCTCTGTTGAAACAAACTGTTAAATCTTAACCCCTTCCCTCAGTGATTCAGGGGTGAGAGGGTGTGATTTGCCTTGCATCTTGCGATTTACCATCCTGTGTTACAAAATTCCCTGCACCACTGTAATTATTGTTTGGTGTAATGCAAGGGTCTAGACTAAGAATACAGGACACCAATGTTGCTTAGTTAAACCCTCACATTATTTGGCCCATAGAAATCTGTGCTTCTCTTCATACTTAAAGGACCATCTGGTTAATGTAAGTTCAAAGTTTAAGGAGGAAGGGAACTGGCTGACTGAGACAACATCAGCAAGCATTGGACCCTGCCAGTAATCCCCCCTCTCACATACACACACAAGCACACCTTTTTCCCACACCCCTGCTTAGCCTTGCTATGCTAGCATGTAGAGACAAACAACTCAGCAAACATCGGACAGAGAAAGAGAGCATGCCCATCTCTGCTCCTAGTGTAAGAGTCAAATGTACAGAACACAGTGGAAGGAGGTTAACAGAAAACTGTTCTCTCTAGGACCCTGACGGAGGGTCATAACAGGAAGGGGGTAGGGTCGGTGGGTGAGAGGGTGGTTTTGGTAATGTTCAGACTCGAACGAGGAAGTCCAGGTTGAGCGAGGCGGGGATATGCAAGTTCTCCAGGCTCAGGGCTGAGGGTGTGTACGGGAAAAGCACGGGGTAGGCGTACTTGGTGTCTGCCAGCAGCTGCTGCTGGTGTTCTATGCGGTCCTGCAGCCGGTTCTGAAGGTGACACACAGAAGGAAGTGTTCATTTACAGACACAGAGACATCTGTCCTCGACAACTTATAATAACAGAAAGAGGGAAGTATGTTAACAAAGAGATGGAGTAATATGTTCAGTCCAGCCACAGAGAGTGAGGGTGGCACAGAGCCATGTTACCGTCACTCACCGCTAAAGGTGCTTACCTGAATATCTCGGATGAAGGAGACAGTGACTCTCTCCTCAAACTCATTAAGCGGAGTGTACAGATTGAGAATTTTCACAATCTGTGGGAAAAATAGTGCAACGTTAAGACATTGTGTGAGACCAACCTTCTGGTCTACACCGTGATTGAGACAGGGTGGAATCAGGTCTGAGATAGGTGCTGCATTAGGTCTAAATTTGGGGTATGTTTCCCAAAACTACAGTGGCTAACTAACTTAGCAATGCAACAGCATCAGGCATGTGACTGAGAGAAGACGTCAGTTAGCAACTTTGCTAGCTGCAATGCAACTGGCCACTGCCAACCAATTAAGTGGCTAAATGATTATCAATTAGGGTGTGGGAAATGGACAGCTTCCCTGTCCACTTGGTTTTCTGTTTGTGTGTGTGTTTTTTTTTTGTATACACAAACATCTGACCTGTTGAACTGAGAGCGCAGAGCAGAGCGAGCAGATGGCCTCGGCGTCCTGCAACGTCTTCTTCTTGACCTGCAGTAGCTGGGCAGCCTGGATGAGGGGCTCCAGGGTGGAGGCTGCACCGCTCTGCTGCAGGTTTCTGCTCCGCAGCCACTCCTCCATCTGGCTGATGTTGTACCTGACGGTACACACACACATGGACACACAGGGTTGGCCTCAACATAAGCTAGTATACTTGGACAGATGTGCAGCAACAGCAGCAGCAAGTGTGTGTGTGTGTGTGTGTGTGTGTGTGTGTGTGTGAATGTATGTGGTGTGTTGCGTGTGAGTGCGTTGTGTGCGTGGCAAATGAGTGTGTATATGTGAATGTGTGTGTGTGTGTGTGTGTGTGTTTCCTGCTTCCTTTCCTCACCAAAGCTGCATGCTAGTCTTCCTGGAGCAGACATCCTTGCTCAGCAACAAGTTGGTGAGATTATGTGCGTGTCAGTATGTGTGTGTGTGTGTGTGTGTGTGTGTGTGTGTGTGTGTATGTATGTGGTTGGATGTCTGCTTGCATGGGGGTGTGTACATGATGTTTTCTCTTCCATTTCAGATGCATGCACCTTGCACAACAGTAAGCTATAGAGCATGTATGTATGTGCATATGTGTACCGCTGTGACTGGTGTATTTGTGTGAAAGTGTGTTGTTCTGAGGAGAGTTGTGTGTGTGTGTGTGTGTATGTGTGTGTGTGTGTGTGCATGCGCACGCATCACACATGTATATATGTACATATGTGAGAGCGAGTAAGTTTTGTGAATAGACTTGTGAATGTGTGTTGTTGTGAGTAGGTGAGTGTGTATGCACTGTTGTGAATCGGTGTGTGTGTGTGTGTGTCTTCTCTCTCTCCTACCTGAGCTGCATGCCAGTACTCCAGGAGCACACATCCTTGCGCAGCAGCAGGTTGTTGAGTGTGACAGCATTGATGTTGTAGAAGAGCTGGCGGATGACCTGCTGGCCAATCTCTGGGTCCAGGCCATGCTCACCCATGGTGCCGTAGAACTGGCCCAGCTGTCGGATCAGCGCCTCCAGCGTGTACCCGCCGGGTCCACCACTTTCCGTGTCCATGCTGGATGAGCGGTTTCGATAGCCCATGGGTTTGACGCCGGACAGACTGGGGATACTCTCGGTTTCCAACATGGCCGACACTGAGTGGAGTTTGCAGAAGAACAGTTTGGTAAGGTTGTTGTGTTTTGGGAGGACTGAGAAAGAGCTGTTTTGTTTAACGATTCTTGTCACATACTTTGGGAGAATCTGCATGCATGCATATTTTTTTTTTTGGTTAAAAATTACACTTTGACAGAGAGAGAATGAAAAAATTACCAGTTCAGATTTAGTACTCTGAGGTAGATGGGTAAACAAACAAACAAACTAACTAACTAACTAACACAATGGTGTGATCATCTAATCCATCTAATGATTTATGTTGACAGACATCTTAACCAGTTATTTCACTTCCCATTTACTTATAGCCAATCAAAATTATTATTCTTATCTTGACAGTAACCTGCCCTGTTGTTTGAGCTACTCACCAATCATGGGCTGCATGATACCCTCTGCCACCTTGATGAGCTGCTGGTAGATCTGAATGGAGAGGTCGCTCAGCACCTGCCGGTACTCGGCCAGGTCAAAGTTCTTCAGGCAGTGCTCGTTCTGCTTGGTCGAGTTCTGGGTCATGAAGGCCTAACAAGGCCAAACGAGCAAGGAAGCAAACAAGTTCACTATAAAGTCACATTTAATTACACAATAATGTGTAATGCACAGGATACTTCATACATATGCATATATATTTATGTTGATCAATGTTCTTTCAAGAGATAACATGCAAAATGGAAACCGTAAAAAAAATTCCAACAAATGCTGAAACTGCAGAATGCAACATAAGGTTTGGGAATTTTCTGTGACATCACATGCTTTCAAAGCGAACTACTATGACATGCATGTATTTTTTCACAGTTTTTACTTTCAGTATGTGATTTGTGCACCTTGTCCAATCAGAACACACACACCAACCACACGTGCATAAAACTCACTCTCACATACATAAACACACACATAAACACACAGTTTCTGTCTCTCTTTCTCACACACACTCACTCTCTCTCACACATACACATTCAAACACACAAAGAAATCCCACACAAACATAATGATGCAGTCTATGTGGTCTCTTCTGGTTTTCTGTCTATGCACTTGAGTCTGTGTCTGTGAGCGGGTGTTTGGTGTGCATTGGTGTGTGTTTGTGTGTGTATATATGTGTGTGGGTGGCATCTCACCTCGTCTCCGCTGTACTGCTTCAGACAGTGCAATAGGCGGCTAGTATTCGCCAGCCAGAATGAGGTCATCTCAAAGTCATCGTTGTTTCTCTGAGGAGGCACAAACAAATGCACAAAACACACACACACACACACACACACACACACACACACACACACACACACACACACACACACACACAAACAGAGCAGAGGATGTGATATGGCAGGATGTCTGTTAACTTTTGCAGCCTCATCAATACACATACAGACACACAAACAAACAAACAGACATGCACACACAAAAATACACACAAGGGTATGCATGCATGCATGCAAAATGAAATTAAATTGTAATTAAATTGACATATTTAAATGCATGTGGTGCACGTACACACACGCACACACACACACACACACAGAAGCAAACATGCACTTTGCACATAAGAATCCATGCACACACACATACCCATGCATGCATGTAGATATGAAAATGCAGACATGACTATTCCGACATGCATCACTTGCATATAAACACGTGCACACACACACACAAGCGCACACATGCACACAAGCGCGCGGACACACACACTAGAGCGTTGAGCCCTGACCCATCTGCAGGTAGAGTTGAGTACAGCAAAACAGCAGTACTACCTTGAGGACCTTCTTGATGCCGTTGATGGTGGAGGTGAGCAGTGAGTGGACCTTCTGGTCATCGTTGATGTAGTCGGCATGGCGGATGCACATGAAGAGGATGTATGCTGGCAGGCAGGGAACCGTGCCCGACACAGTGTTGGGTGTCATATCTGCCATACAAAGATAGGCAGAGTAGATAAAGATGGATAGAGAGAGAGCAAGAGAGAATGAGAGAGAGAAAGATAACTTAACATAACACAATAATGTGTAATGCACAGGATACTTCATACATATGCATATATATTTATGTTGATCAATGTACTTTCAAGAGATGCAAAATGGAAACCGTAAAAAATTCCAACAAATGCTGAAACTGTGTGATTCATTCTTATTCTACAGAATGCAACATAAGGTTTGGGAATTTTCTGAAAAGATAACTTAGTAATGGCAATGGCTCACTGAAACAGTCATAACAAAAGTTCACCATTCAAATGTCGAGCAAAGTGTAAAGTCGGTTATGTTTTTGTGCACAAAGCTATTGTGCACTTGAATGCATTGAGCTGATCCACTGGTGTTTGCTTCTACCATTTAATTAGCAAATTCAACAAATTAGCAAATTTTGGTGAAATAGCTGAATGATCTTCAGTTGGACTTCAGCATTCTTTTCACTTTGTCTGTCATTTAGAGGCCTATCAGTGTGGGTCTAATGGGGTATGTTTTCACAGGGGCCTGCACTGAGTGTTTGTGCTGGGATTGGTCATTTGGTGAGCTGGCGGTTACCTGCAATGATGGTGCGGATCAGCATGGGCTCATCCTCCTTGTAGTACTCCAGCATGCCCTCGAAGTCCTTCTCCTTTCTCTGCACGGTCACCTGCCGGCTCAGCTCCGGTCGGCCCTTGGAGGCCTGTGCGGCCACCTGGCTCGCTGCACACACAGTTCAACATGACTCATATGGAAAACCACATGCTATAGTCTCTCCGTCTGTCGGCATCTGTCCTCAACCACTGGCTTTCTATAGGCTGTCACTGACCACTCACCAACATTAGGGTTGTGCAGTAAGGCTTGCACACACAGTACTGCAAGGAGCCAAAATGAGAAAAAGCAAAATCTATTGTAGTTTATTATTTATTTATTTTCTCCTGCCATCATTTATGTCCCTGCTATAAGATCTGAAGAAAATGAGGAGTTGAGAGTATATTGAGAATATTTTGTAATTTTTATGATGGACAAATTGTAGTCTATCACTATCACTAACTATTAACTGTACTTTTCCTGCATGGCCCCTGGCAGTTGGGTGGCCCCTTGAGCTGTGGATCTGCCCAAGGTTTCTTCCTTGAAAAACTACCATAAGGGAGTTTTTGCTTGCACCTGTTGCTCTTGGGTGCTGCTTGATACTGTCTATAAAGCGCCACAAGATGACTCTATTGTAAATGGTGCTGTATAAACAGAATTAAATCAAACATCCATCCATCCATCTCTTACCTTCCATCTCCTGCACTTTCTTCATGTAGATTCTCAGCTGTTTCTTCAGCTTCCGCTCGTTCTTCTCCAGCTTCTCCAGTAACTCTTTGAGGTCCTGAAACACAGACACAGCACTCACTTTACACAGACACAGACACAGCACTCTTTTACACAGACACATACACAGTGCTCTCTTACACAGACACAGACACAGCACTCTTTTACACAGACACATACACAGTGCTCTCTTACACAGACACAGACACAGCACTCTTTTACACAGACACATACACAGTGCTCTCTTACACAGACACAGACACAGCACTCTTTTACACAGACACATACACAGTGCTCTCTTACACAGACACAGACACAGCACTCTTTTACACAGACACATACACAGCACTCTTTTACACAGACACATACACAGTGCTCTCTTACACAGACACAGACACAGCACTCTTTTACACAGACACATACACAGTGCTCTCTTACACAGACACAGACACAGTGCTCCCTTTACACAAACACAGACACAACACTCTCTTACACATACACAGCACTCTTTTACACAGACACATACACAGTGCTCTCTTACACAAACACAGACACAGCACTCTTTTACACAGACACAGAGCTCAATTTCCGCAGACACAGCGCTCACTTTAGTGAAAGCGCCCATGGATAAGGGAAGTTACTGTAACTAAACTAATGTAGACTGCACTCAGGAAGAGGATAAAAAAAGCAGCAGAACCACCCCCCAGTCAGAGGGATGAAAGTGAATCATGAAACTCAAGTCCTCTCTTCTATGCCAAAGAATGCCATAATAAAAAAACGTTTTTTGCTTTTCACTTTGCTTTATGTAGCAGGGAGTGAGACATCACTATCCATGACCATATACCTCTGTCTGTCTGTCTCTCACTCTCACACACACACACACACACTCTTCATTTTCTGTCAGGACTAACCAAGTTCTCGTTAGTGAGACGCGTGATCTCCTGCTGGACGCTGAACTCCACCTTGTCCTCGGGCGAGAGCGCCATGATCTGAGCCAGTGACTCCTGCTTCTTCTCCAGGTCCTCGCGCAGCACCTCGATCTGGGTGCGTAGTGCCTCCAGTTCATCCTTGTGCTGACGAGACTGAGACTGCAGCTGGGCCTCCAGCAGCCTGATAGAGAGAAGATGGAAACAGGAGGTAGAGAGAGAGGGAGGTAGGGGGGGTGGAGGGGAAAAAGAGATAGATAGAAATAGGTGGACAGAAAGGCCGTGCGTGCGTGCGTATGTGTGTGAGTGAGTGAGTGAGTGAGAGAGAGAAAGAGAGAGAGGCCAAAGGAAAGAGAGAGAGACAGAAAGAGAGAGGAATAGAGAGAGAAAGATAGACAGACAGGTGTAGTGGCAGGCAAAACATTGCATTGTGAGTGTGTGTGTATGAGTGTGTGACGAGAGAGAAAAGGAAAAAGACAAAAGGAGAGAGAGAGAAAGACAGAGAGAGAGAAAGACAGAGAGACAGAGAGAGAGCGTATTAATAAGACTACTTTGCATTCCAGTATTAGAGACATGGTAACAGTTTCAAACATAGTTGCATTGTGTTCTATGAGTGAGTGAACCATCCTGCTATCAACAGAACTGTAGGAGAAGAGTTGCTGAAGAAAGAAGAAGCAGAAAGAACCACCTGGCCACCTGCTTTAAGCCCTGGTACGCCAAGCCCAGCTCTCCGTCTTCATTCAAATAACCCCAATCCTGGCCTTTACTGCCATCCACCACAGAGAAAGAGCGAGAGAGACAGAGTGAGGTGAGGAAAGGAGAAAAAGAAAGAGAGAAGAGAATTATGTAAAGAGAAAGACAAGAGACATGCAGTAGGAAGAAAAGTTGCAAAACAATGTAGTGTTAGAACAGGGAAGGTAAGTAACAGCAAGAAAAAGAATAAGGGCAGATTGGACGCCATGTTATATCCCAGCGGAGGTTTACAAGATGAACAGAACGACCTGGACTATCCTCTACGAGTCCCAACAGGCCTCTTCGATCACACCTACCCATTAAACTGCAACATCTTAAGCACACTGCTCTAAATTTAAATGTTTAAACTGTTAAAAATCCGCCAGGTTTCCCAGCCAGGTTGTCAGTTAACATCACTGATTCATAACTGTACCTATTTCCTTCACACAGAGCCTATTATCTGGTGTCATAATCTGCTTGGTCAGAGTAATGTCTTTAGTTATTCCCAGTGACAGCTATACAATTCTACCATTATAGAGATCACATAAAGCTTCTCTAAACTTTGCACTGCTGTCATGCTCTGGTATGTAGTGTAGTGAAGTGCAGCTTGGCTCTTTCTCATTGGTGCTGTGGGCCAGGTAAACAGCCAGTGCCAGCACAGACAGAGAAACGAGGGAATGAGAAGGAGAAGAACAAAATGAGCAAGAATGCATGAATGTTAAGTCAGTAACAGAGAGGAGAGGAAAAACGCTTTAGTTGAAACGTGTTTCCTTGGTGCAATCTGCAGCTCATCTAACTCCTGTCACTCTGAGGCAGAGCAAGGGAGCCCTAGCGATGGATATTCTCACAGCCATGAATTTAGATTGCCAGTGATCGATGCATCTGTGTCTGCAGCCCACCTCAGGCTCAATGCATAGGGTCTCACAGAAATGCTGAAAATGCAATGCATAGATCATCAATGGCAAACACTTTAGTGTGAAGCATGCTAAAGTGATGGAAAATCATATAGTTGTCGGAAGCTATAGTCGTGGCAATCACCTATGCAGCGAGCCAATGCACTAAAGCACTAAGCTAAATTGTGATTTTAGCCCTAACCCTAGCCATGGCTACTTTCAGTGTCATGAATTCACACTGCATATAACCCTATTGCGTAGGCTTTCACAGCAGTGTGTAAACTTAGAAAAAAATAATTTAGATACATTTAAAATGATTAAGCGGCATCCCAAAATTGCATGCTGTCGCATAGTTGTCAGAAAAAGCTAAAGCCAAGCCAAGAGACAAAGCACTAAGCCGAGGTGTGAGATTAGCGTTACTGCAAGCTTAGATGGAATTTCCTGTTCAGGAAGCTCTAACATGCACCTCTGAAACTTGGAGTGCTTCTGGTTTGTGCTGCCTGTGGTGAGACTGGATACTTCCATTTATGTTAATACTGTCCATAATAACGCATCGACCTTTAACATCCAGGCATCTAATTATCTAACAGTGACCTAATTGCATTTACACTTTAGCTAATACTTGATAAAAACTATTGCCTGTGTGTTTTCAATGACGCATCCTTAGCAGATTAACAAATTGTGGCTGTTGCAAAGGAAACAAGTTGATTTCTTGTAAGTTAAAATGTTCACACATTGTGTTTACAATGAATCAGCCTCATCTGGGACTTGTGTAAACACATCCTGGCGCAGGTTTGGTTTGTCCCTCCTGATTCAGACAGAAACTGCCGCCCCACCACCACCACCACCAAAAAAAAAAAAAAAAAAAAACTCTAACAGCCCCGCCTGTCACTCTGGAGCTCCAGGCAGTGACTGTGGGCTTTACAGTAAGACCGCGAGGCTCTAGTTTCACTCTGAGTGATGCTCGTGTCATCTTGGCCCCTGTACTCACTTCTTTGACTCGCACAGGCCGTTATAGGCCTGCAGGGCCTCCTCCTTATCCACAGGCATCTTGTCGTTGCTCCATTCCGACTCCTTGTTGGAGTTCTCCTGGGAACACACATGACAAACATGGCAGTTATTAAAGAACACTGACATGGACTGACATTACTACAGGTGACTAAAAAAAGAACAGAATAACAGGCAAATCATTCTATCATATGTTTACACATACAGTATTCATTCCTATTCAAATTCATATCTGTGTGTATTGCTCCATTTCATTTGCCCCATTGGGCAGGGCAAATTGGAGCTCAGGGACAAATGAAGGGTTTTCAGTTAAAGTGAACTGAACTGTCTTAAGCAGAAGAGCACTAGTTGCTACAGCACTAAAATGGCCCATGAGAGTGATGCCATGCATGCACCTCTCTGTCCATCCACAGGGGGATGCAACTCGCTTGTCAGACACCTGTCCCTGCCTACGGGCTAACGCACTAACACTCTTATGCATGCTGCTGGCTCGATGGCCCGTCCTGTGTCTGAAGCACTCTGCATCAGGGGCTCAGTGAAGCTTGTTCAGGGGAGAGGCCCCTTTTTAAAATGTCACAGCCTGACAAACACACACACACACACACACACACACACACACACACACACATACACACACACCTTCGTCATCTCTGCTATTACGACAGGTGAGAGAAGATACAGACACATGCAGGAGGATAGGAGATAGAGAAAGAGATAATGAAAGAGAGAGAGAGAGGAGAGGGAGAGGGAGAAGGGCATTAGAGTCTGCCCTTCAATTTGTGAAAAGAGCACTGACGCATGAGCACTGACAGGGAGAGTCCCCAAGAAGAAAACAGAAAAGAAAAGAAAAAGGTTAGAAAAAGAGAAAGAGGTAGACAGAAAGTACTAAAGGTAGTGAAATGTGGGCATAAGGGAGAGAGTAAAAGATAGAGAGTAAAAAGGGAGGTATACAGGCAGAAGGAGGGATAGGAGGCCAAAGGGGGGAAGAAGTGCAGAAGGATGGGTGAAAGGAAATGGAGAGAGAAAGACTGAGCAACAGCATCTGAAAGAAAAATGTAGAATAAGTAGAAAACAAAAGGTAGTGAGAGAGAGAGAGATGTCAGGAAAAGAAGGAAAGATTGAGTGAGCAGAAGAGAAAAGAAGAGTGCTGAAGAGCAGATGAGTACAGAAGAGGACACAGAGAGCGAGAGACAGCAAGAAAAAGGGTACGAAAGCAAATAGCTTAACAGATTGGCTGATTTACAGATGGACACACATACATGTGAGACATTAGATAGACAACAGACAGATCATCAGACATGTCAACAGATAGACAGACAGACAGACAGACAGACAAAAAGCCTGACTGAGAGACTGATAAAAGACACATACTTAAGTTATTATGCAACAAGCCTGGATAAAGCAGAGAGGACGAAGAGTGACAGACAGGAAAGTAAAGGCTGATAAGGAGGCAGTGATGTACACACTGATACACCCCCACCCATACCCACACACACACACACACACACACACACACACACTTTGTGGTGTAGATGTGGCCTCTGCTGGCAGCCTTAATTATATGCAAATGGAAAGCACATCATTGCCACTTCTCACATCTGTGGCACCACTCACTGTAACTGAGTGATTTATGGGAGATGGAATTTTTCAGGGTTAAAGCTCTCTATGGCATTCTCTCTCACTACTATGTATGGAAAAGCAGGCAGGGGCATGTCCATCACATACGACCCTGACAGAGAGGCTGTGAGTTTATCCATCAGGGGGGGTGAAAGATGACTGACAGACTGCTTAGGGTGTGATGGCATATCTCTGCGGCAGGCATTCCACTCCCGTATATGGAACTGATGTATGGCTCAGACTTCATTACTATGAGCTGTGAAGAAGTGCTCTAAGACAGAGAGACAGTGATTCTAGGCAGCACTGCTGCCAGCACAAGGGGCAATATATCTGAAGTCAGGTGGATACATTTTACAAAAGGAGAACTGTAAAGAGAAATCATGTAAAACCAAATAATCTGGTTGACATGACTTTGCAAATGTGCACTAAAAATCTTTGGACGATTCTGTTTATGTGGACGATGTACAGATGCTCATATTAACATAGAAAATCTGTTACCAGTAACCACAATTTATGGTTATGATCAAGATGTCCCTGTCAACAATGTCTTTAATAATGTCCTTTACAGTAGCAGGTTCAATTTTGCAAGGCACCATGGACCTTACCCTCCCCCCCCCAAAAAAAATCCAATCAATAGCCAGCCAACTTGGACTCACAATGTGGTTGCTGGTGTCGTCCTGCTTGGAGCTGGTGACTATCTGCGTGCGCAGAATGAGCACCTCTTCCTTGCGCACCTCCAGTTCCTCGTTGGCGGCCTTGAGCTGGCTCAGAAGAAGGTTGTAGCCCTCCTGCAGCTCGTTGGAGTCATTGCTCTGGGACGCGCGGTCTGCCACCGCCTTGCGAAGCTCGTTCAGATCATTCTTCAGCTTCTTGTTTTCCGACTCCAGCTCCTGTCTCTGTAGGTGTGTGAGTGGGAATGAATATGGTCATTAATTGTTAAATAATAAGGGTTTTGCAATGTAATTGAAATTGAAACTTTTTGATTCTAGAGTTAAAGGACTGAGACTTTTCTGATATTTTGCAGATATTACACAATTGTTGCCCCATAAAAAGAAAACAAGGCAAAAAATAAACTGTGCCCCGGCATGTCACTGGCAAAGCGGAACAAAGCAAACAGGGCAAAACTCGATCCACTCAAGAACAAAATGGTAATTCTCGGAAATGAATTAAAAGGCTCTCTGAGAGGACTTTTGATTTAACAAGAACCCTGAGGTGAAAGCTTGAACAATTCAGAGAGAGAGAGAGAAAGGGGGGGGGGGGGGTAAACCCATGGCACCTCCAGACATTAAAATGACTCACTTAAGCCTTACAGCTGCAGCTGTTGCTGCAGTCAACGTCTGAATCATTCAGAGGTTGAATGTGGCATAGTCAAGACCATTTCAGCTGAAAGTGGAGATCACAGCCTGCCACCAATTACACTGATGCCAGTCTGGGATTGAAATCTACCAATCACAATAAAAAATATATGCTTCTTTTCAGAGCAAAGCATTGAATTTTGAATTTCTCAGTTTTATAAATATGTTTCTGAGAGACCTAAGAGATGATATAAGCCATCACAGGTATGTAGGTCAGAGGTTATCATTCTTCTAATGGAATGCACATTGGACTTGTGCACTGGTCAATCTGGACCACCAAAAGGACATTCAACAAGGAGTAGCAAGCAGATGGCTTTGATTAATGATTAAACAAGCAAAGGCAAACTCCACTTGAAGTGTTTAAAGTGTATACAAAGTATGCACTTTAAATATCCACAGCGAGTGAGTGGAAATGTATCTGTTTTTTAAATGATTCACATCAGAGAATTACATCGCTTTAGATGTTGCATTTAACAATTCACTATCATCTAGTGTATCTTTGCTGTTGCTTTTCATCTAGATTCAATTAAAAATGAAAGTCTATCACATACATTTGGACCCCCAGGAAATGTTCTCGATGAGCAGAAGCTGAATGTTTCAGAAGTATAAATGACCAAGAAAGCTCATTTAAGCACTTCACTCCAAGAGGGCACTGCGCGACACCACCAGTTATTAGTTGAGTCAGAGAAAGTACTGTTATGTAAGAGCGCTGTACCTACAGATACCTTACGCCGATGACACACAATAAGGCATTAAACAGTTTGAAAATGAACTTGTTAACACATTAAATACATATTTGGAAGTGCTTGGAATGCAGGCATAACACACATAAGTTATCTAAAAAGGAAACGGCTGCCCGAAATTTTATCCTTTTGTTGTCCAGGTCTATTTTCTTGATGAGCTATTTTAAAATATTCAGCTGTTTTACACCCCTCCACCCCTAACCTGACCTCTTTTGTTTTGAAATCTGTTTCAGCTGCTTGCTTCCCTGGAGCGTTTGTGAACGGTGTTGCCCCCCTACTATGTGTGAAAAGCTATTATTACTATCAGTGCTGAATCTAATGGAGAGAGAGAGAGACATGCTCACACTCACCTTTAACTTGTGGGACAGAAATGAGAAGAGCACCAGACACAGCAGGGTACAGAAGAAATCAAGGACCACAAACAGAGACATGGTGCTGACATGACACTGTGTATATGTGTATGTGCGCATAAGAGTGGGTGTGTGTGCACGCGAGAGAGTGAATTTGTATGTGTGTGTTTGTGTGTGCACAAATAAAGCCAGGCCCCCAACACAGGCAAAGGTGAACCTCGACTCTACCTTGAGAATGTTGTAGTCGGCGCTGGAGTCCTCCTCGGAGGTGGAGCCTTTGCCCTAGAAGATAAAGCAAATGAACGTCATCACTCGCTGATAAACACAGAGATTGACACAGATTGATAAGCACAACTCTATTGCAACAGCTTCCAGAGGTGCAATGCTTCTATAAAAGGGAACCATCATGTCAGAGGTTCATGTAATGTCCTAATTTGGTGGGACTGAGTGGTTCGCCATCCTAAGGCACGGGCGTTACACAGGCTTGCAGACACACATATCAATGTGTGTGACATTTTGTTTGAATTCCATACCAAAAACTATAAGAAATGGGCAAAAATATGTAGACAAAACAACTAAAAATGAGAAGAGTAAACAGTAAATGTATTGCATTTATATGGCACTTTTTCTACTCCTACAGGCAACCAAAGCGTTTTACAATGTATGCCTCACATTCACCCATTCACACAATCATGGCAGAGGATGCCATGCAGGAGCAATTTGGGGTTCAGTATCTTGCTCAAGGACACTTCGATGAGGTCAGCCGGAGCAGCAATGGCACCAGATGGCACCTCTACCACAACAATCGCTCCAAGAATCTTTTTTTTAAAAGAATCATGGTGCTGAGATGTCAAAATGTTCAAACACTGCTTTAGGAGCTGTAGGATCTCTGTGTGTGTGTGTGTGCCTGTGCGTGCGCCAGTCTGAAGCCCACCTTGCGTTTGGCCAGGTCTTCCATCTTGTCAAGGCTGCTCTGAAGCCTCTTCCTCTCCAGCTCCAGCTCCCTGACTCTCTTCTGCAGCTTCATAAACAGACTGATATCCATAGCTGCCTTCTCTACCCCCATGTCCTGCAAAGCAGCCACAACACCACCACCAAGGTCAGGCCACACAAGCTCTTGTTATACGGCTCTCCAGAATGCTGCGGGAGGTTCCATTCACTTTGAATGGGCCCTCCCAATGTTCGGAGGTTAGTTATTTCTGTATAAGCACCACTGCAAAAGTCTAATGACTGCTGTCGATGGCAACAGGGTCTTTTTGCTTCAGATTCACATCTGCATATCATTTTGCAAGTAGAGATCATTCACTTATTCCAATGGAACTTCGTTCTAAAGAATCTTTCAAGACGTTTGTGTGAAGTTTTCTGACATTATTTTGGCAAGTAGCCATATAATAAGCGGGAAAATGTAATGTCAGCCGTGCGTTTCAAGTAAAATCTATTTTCAGGCCCTTGAAGACCTATGCAAGCTGTACGGTCACACAGTTTAGAGATCTCCGTTCACAATACAAAAAAACACTTACACCATGAAGCACCCAAGTACCACGACCATCATAAAATATTCATTGATGTTCAGTGATAGCAAAATGTGACAAATGCCTCTTTGCAAAGCAACATTTTTTTGCAGTTAAATGTAACATGCATGACTGAAAACAGTTCTCACATCCACTTGCTGCAGTGCATCGTCTGTGTCTCCCACATCGGATGGGGTGAAGGAGGGGTAGGGAGAGTCTGAGCCCACACTGCTCTGGTTGGATGGGTTCCTACGGTGTCCCGGCTGGAACTGTGAGGGGAGATGAAATCAGTGACCACCAATCAAACAGCAGCAACAACAACAGCATGGTGCCTGTTTTTTGGACAATTGTACTTTGTGATAGAATATTGAATATTGATAGAATATTGTACTTTGTGATAGAATATTGATGTTCAAGCTAGCAGTTCAATGAAAGTTTTTTTAACCCTCAACATCACTGGAAAACTTTCCAGATAAGGCCATAGATTAAATAATCCTTTTCCAGAACTAACTTTACGATGGTGAATTATCCACACTTGAAGGGCACATACTGTAGAAACTAGTCTATCTTTAAGAAGAAGAACGATGGTGAGTAATATGAGGTCCTGGTGTTCTGTTGTTGTTTCTCCCCCACCTTGGCCAGAGAGACCTCCTCCTGCAGGTTGTCGTATCTCAGCTCAAGGCGTGAATACTCCTTGACCAGGTTCTGGTAGCGCTGACGCTCTTCATTCAGGTCCGTCTGGAGACTGCTCTCCCTCTGAGACACACTCTGCTGTTGGTCTGTGAGAGACACACACAAACACATGCAGATAGTCAGGCAAACAGGCACATACAAACAAATGCACACATGTATACAGTATGCACACAAGAAACTGTCATACATAAACACACACACACATACGGACACACACACACAGATGCATTAACACAGATTAACTAAGACATACAGAGAAATAAACACACACACAGGCACACACGCATGCATGTGCACACAGATACAGAGAGACATACAGAGAAACAAACAGACACACGCACACAGATACAGAGACACATACAGAGAACACACACACACACACACAAACACACACACCCACACACACACACAAACACACGCACAGACACATGCAAAATCAGACAATAAGTTAGCCACTTATTCTGAAGGGTATAAGCTCTTCTTCAGTCCTCACATGATTTTTCTAATTCCTAATTTAGTTTCACTGATAAATACATACATCTCTGACTTGAACATAAGGTCTTTCTTGACAAATTTTTTCTACAGCACATTACATAAATACATTACGATTTAGCAAGATTTGTGATGCAAAATGTGCTTGTAATGCAACATGTGCCAATAAAAGTCAACTATTCTCTTATTTAATTGAGTTCTCCCTATCTCCTCTACACTCTTGAGTAATGTTCTTACACATCATGACTTAATAAAGTTTCACAAGCCCCGGCTTTCATTTACAATCCTTACTAGATCCCAATTGCCCTGTGGAAACACAATTACTTAATCACGAGATAATCGTTGGTGTAACATGCTATAATAAATGCTAGGACTTGGTTATTTTATGACATGACTCCACTCCACTCCACTCCACTCGTTCATGGTTCCCTCTCTCATTCTGCCTTTCTATAGATCTCTTCCAGTGGCAAAGCAAGAGAGTTCAATGAGGACTACTTTTTTACGTCCTTAGGCAGGGAGGGGCCCCAGTGCCTGTGACACACAAAACTTACATATTCATTGCCAAGCTTTGTGAAAAGCATGCTAAAAAAACAACAACGATGACTTGTCTTAATCAACACAAAAAGATTAAAAACTACAGTAATTTATCCCAATGCTGCCATCGTCCCCTATGCTATTACTTCTGGCAAGGTTGTGTGCTGAGCAGTTCAAGAGGCTTAGATGTGGGTTTCACAAGGTTCTTTCTCTCCTCTTTTGAACCAACAGCACACAATAGTCTGCCTCTCACTCCCACAGGTGAGAGTGCAGTTTCGCATTCCTCCGCTGAAACTTAATGCACTCGCTTAAAGGGCCTCTTTCACCCCCACTTCAGCACACGGACACAAGTCCTCCCCTTTATTGTGTGGGAAACTAACTTTGCCCATCCCTCTGGGCAGAGGGCAGCCTACATACTGAGAAACACACACACACACGCACGCACACACACACACACACACACACACACACACACACACACACACACACACACACACACACACACACACACACACACATCTATTCTTATAGAGTGATAAAAAGCAATATGTATATATGATGAAATGTCGATGGGAGTGGTACTCTCCCTATTAAAAATTGGGTTCTGTCAGAAACCCTGTGGCCAGTCTGACTGAGCTCACATGACTGTTTCACTGACTGACTGACAGACTGACTGGTGGGGTGACAACACTGACCTGAGCCCATGGATTGGTTCAGGATCCTCTGGTTCATCTCTTCCTTCTCTTCCTTCAGCAGCAGGTTTTCTTTCTCTAGTTCTTCCACTTTCTGAGAAGAACAAAAGTAAAATAATAATCACACATCAAAGAAGTGACTTTTTGAAACTTAAAAGTTTGTGCAGAACAAAGAATGCATGGATGGATCAATGTCAGAAAAACTCAGCGTATAATAATAATTTTTTCAAAAATTATTCCTAATTTGAAATTATATCCAAGTCGATCTAAGTCTGTTTACCTGGACAAAAAATATTAGAAATATCCCCTTTCAAAATGATCCCGGTGCCTTTGTATACCTCAGGGGGCAAACTGTTGCACCTGCTTGTAAATGCGAAGAAATACCCTATAGAGTTTCGAGGCTAACTGACTTCTGCAGGTCAACGAGTTTCGGCACCACAATAAGGAGCACTAACAGTATTGATTGCATCCAGGGGGGGCCTTCAAACAGAGGCTGCCTTGTACGGCCTCTTCAAGTGGGCCAGACAAAATGGCAGAAGTTACGCAATGCCTGGGCGAAACACATGTGAAGCATGTGAATATCTATAATCAGTAATCGTGTTAACTGTTCTCTGCCTTGAAGATACTCACTTTGGAGTTCAAGAGACAATCAGAACAGCAAATTTAGTTCCATACACACGGTGATGTTCTGCACGTATAAAATGCATGAGAAAGTACACACTTCAGTCATGAGACCTACTAAGAGCAGACTACATGTCTGCACTACTTTCAAATACAAAGTATTGATTTCACACATAAAGTCTATGCAAAATGTACTCTGTCTTTCATGTGTTCTTGAATAAGGACACCATCAATATTTTTTTCTCACTCTTTTTCTCCATCTTTCCTTCTTTTTCTTTACTTTCTTCCTATTTCTCATCCTCTCTCTTACTCACATATAAAATCTTTGCAAAATGTCTTTCGTGTGTCAGACATCAGTGACACTAATTCCTTTCTTTTCACAATCTTTTTCTTTATACTTCTATCTTTCCTTCTTTTTTTTTTCTTTCTTCCTATATCTCTTCGTCTCTCTCACTCACACATAAAGTCTATGCAAAATGTCTGTCATGTGTTAGACATCATCAGTGATGCTAACTTTGCTATTTTTAATTATTTGTATTATGTTTCCATCTTTCTCTCTCTCACACACACCCTTTCTGTGTCTCTCACCTGCTCCAGTCCCTGCTTCTCATTGCTGTGCTCCTCCTGCATGCGCTTCCTGTGGGCGTGGGCCTCCTCCAGCTCCGCCCTCAGTCTCTCCAGCTCGTCCTGGAGGGAGGTGACTTGGATGCCGTCATCCTGGCGACTACGCAGGGTCTCCAGCTCCTTGCTCAGCTTGGTGACCTCTGTGTTCAGGACAGTGTTGGTCACGGACAGCTGCTCAGCCTGGATCTTGTACTCTTTGCTCTGTGTGACATGACATGAGACAGAGACAGCATTTCATCTTAATGTGAGAAGATGCTGAAATGTTTTCATTTTCTGCACTAGGGGATATGGGTGGCAAGTAAGATGCTTTGGCATTAGCACTTTGCATAGAATCATTCATCAGCTACAGGACTAAGATTTCTGAGAAGAAATGAGGGATATAGAGGATAATGGAGGAAGAGTAAAAGGAGAGATGACAGGTGGGGGAGAGGATATGCTAACAGACAGCAACCAAGTAGAACCTCTGAGAATTCTCACATTGTGCCCCTTTGAACAAAAATTGATGAACCCTTTAGAAATATTATCGCACACAGACTTCAAGATCATCATTAGACTACAAACTGCTGTTGGCCCACAGGGAAAGGCCCACTTCACTCTACCTGGTCATCCATCTTCCTTTGCAGTTGTACGATTTTGTTCTCCATGCCAACGTTGAGCTTCTTAAAGTGCTCAGCGTTACGCGCCTCGATTTTAAGCTGCTTGAATTGGCGCTTGGCACGCATCCGTCGGTAGGCGCACTGGATGACGATGGCAGCGTCGCGAGCACGACGGAACTTTCTCCTCTGCAGCCAGCCCAGGACATGCTTCTGAATGATGGTGGCTTTGTGATGTATCATGAACTGTGGGCACAACAATAATAAACCTAGCAACATCTACTTCAAAACACACACATGCTGCAAGTACAGTTTATATCGGCTAAGATGTCAAAAGAGTTAAGGCCACTTGTGTATCCTAAACTGACTTCACTTCCAAAGTCAATACAGCCCATTAATTCTGCCTAATTAATCATCCCTTAATGATCCTAATGAGCTTTGAAAGTCTGCAAGTGAAGAATTACTTTAAGCAAAGAGTTATGCAGCGATATTTCACAGAGGTTCTGTGAGGACGATGTAGTAATGCATATCTATTTAGCAAAGATGGAGCATGTCTCATACTGACAGACAGGCAGGCTATTTTCTTGCGTGGAATGAGGTGGCTGTATCGTACCTCCTGGTAGAGTCTTCGTATGTACATGCCCCGATAGTAGGCCTGGATGGTGACAACGGCCTTCCGCACCCTCAGGTACTCGCGGCGCACGCACAACATGCGATACTGCTTCTGGCAGATCAGAGCAGCCTTGGTGAGACGCAGCTGCTCCAAATACCTGAGAGATAGAGACAGACAGAGAGAGAGAGAGAGAGAGAGAGAGAGAGAAAAGAAAGATAAAGTCAGATGAGAAAAAAAGGTAGGAAGTGATGGTAACATAGGTGAAAAAATGGTGGGAAGACAGATTAAAAGATGTAATGAAATAAATGGAGCATAACATAACTTTTAATCCTGATCAGTAGTAGCAGTAGTGTCCACATACTGTATGCATGTATATCACCATATACATCACCAAATACAGATTATGATTAAGATTAAGATTAAGATAAAAAAAAGATCAAGATTAAGCTCAAAAACAAAGTTTTGCTGTTTCTTTTACTCGTGGCACATACAAACATTGCATTTGTGGCATCACATGCATAAATCCAATACTGGCTAATTGCATTATCAGATTGACTGAGTGCATACAAGAATGAGGTTACTATAAGCATCCTGTCATACCTGCGCGCCAGGAAACCCCGTCCATATCTCTGCAGGGTGATGGCGGACTTCCGGATCTTTCTGTAGCGTACCCTCTGTAGCCATCCTCGCACCGTCTTCTGGATCTTGATGCAGGCGTTGCGGAACTTGTCAGCTCGGAGCTTCTCCAGATAGGCCACCTGTCCAGCCCTGAAGAAGATCTTTGTCTTTCCAAACTGGAACTTATCTGGGTCCTATAGGGACAATGTGGAACAAAACAAAACACAGAAAGTACAGTATGTCTCACAACATGAAAGTTTCTGAATTTTTCCTATCACATTGTTCTTGCTTTGAGCAATTATGCTAAAGGGGTTGTTACAAATTTCCCAAAAGAACCCATAACTTCATAAAACACATGACAGTTAAACTATTTGCAATACAATTTTCCACTTCTTTCTGCTCAGACACAGCATTTTGCCCTGGTTATAGTACTTCTATTCATGCGAGAGCATATTATGGCAGGAAGGTATACATGTACAGGGTGCAAAAAAACCCAGTTGAAAAAAAAGAAAAGAACATTCAATACAGAACTCCAGAAAACAGCCTGACTGACTATAGGGAGAACAAGTACTAGAAAAAATCAGCAGTTCACTGAACGCCTCAGTTGACAATGATCCACCATGATGCCAAACAACAGCATTCTCACCTTGATCAAAGTCTCCAGCAGATTCTTGCACACCTGCTTCTTGTCCCCTATGGTCATGTCACTCTTCTTCATCAAGACTCGGTATCGGCTGAAGAAGTCTGGATATGTCCATCTAAGAGGTAGCAATGTGTTTTTTTGAGTAAAGTAGCGTTCATGGAATCCATTTCTGACTGTCCACAGTCTGTAGTATACTTCCTTCATTTTGCCAGAGCTGACCAACTGCTCATTAAAACCCAGTTGCAATTAATGGGCTTTTATTTCTCATACTGCAAGATGATACTGGCTTAAGCCTGGGCTCCTCCAAGGACAATAACACCAACTGTAGAGAAATCTAAAAGTGCATCGTTGCCTTGGGACGACAATCCGCCTGACTCTGACTGGAGGATATCTGCTTTTCTAAATGCTTCCCTTGTTGGAGCCACTTTATGACAACTACATTCCACACTGGGCCATCACAACATACACCATCCCTGACTTCACTCACTGCATATGAATCTCCTCTGCGTATACTTATGTTAAATCAAATCCCATCTCATCAAGATGGAATTCACCTTCTCCTGACACACATCATCTTCAGATACAGAACAATAGCACAGCAACAGACACAGACACAGACACACACAGAAAGCAACATTCTTCTCTCTCTGTCAGAGTGTGTTGCTGTTGTTTTTTTTTACTTCAACAATACACAACACTAGGGAAAACCAAAGACACAACAATCAATTTCTAACTCCCTGAATATCAATCATTTATAGCACTTCTGCTAAAGTGACAACTTGGATTATGACATCCAGGTCCTGCAGTCACCCACATTATTTCACTAGCTAACTGGCACAACACACATATTGAATATGTGTTGACAACCTATAATCAACTCTCTTAATTCTGAAGGTTAATTACATCTCAGTGTTATGTGTGATTCACACTTGGCAGTGTCATTTATTTTTTTAACACTTGGTGGTACCTTGAGGGATATCCAGCAGCACTGATACGGATTGTCTCCAAGACCCCACATGCTCGTAGTTGTTGGACAGCCCTCCTAGAGTCAAACCTGAGAACACACCACATAAAGAGGGCATTACTCTGTTACCAAACAAATTAGTCAGACTAGTTTATCATTTATGTACAAAAAGTATACAAATGAATACACCATCATTATAATATTTATACCATTCATCTCAAGAGTGAAAAATATTTTCACTTTGACATTTCTGAGGCCAAATTAGCATGCATGCACGCATGGAAAATGTAAATAAAAACATTATTTCAAAGCATGGCTCGGATGATGTTTTTATGATGCGTGTTTTGACTGTCTTCCTACCGTATCTTCTTGGTTAGCATTATACACGCCTCCCCCGAGAAAGGCATGGGGACGGTGGTGTTTGCGGACGCTCTCCCTACTCTGTTCTGTCTCCAAGCGCCCAGGAGCAAGTACACAAACAGCCCTGAGCCTGTTTGTCCCTCGGCCTCTCCTGACAGCATGTGACTGGGGCACCTCTCTCAATTTGTCTCTCATGAACAGACTCTTGTTTTTTTTTCTCAGAAATGCGCAGCCGAGATGCAAACAAAACAAAAACAAGAGAACTGTGCCCCTTATTTTTTTTTCTTTCAGCTGTGAAATGGGCATTTAACACCACAGTCAGTCAGGCCCGTCGACTGGGTGTACACGTGATGATCAAAGCTATGACGATGAAGCGTTCTGTCTCAGTGTGGGTGATGGTTCATGATGCTAACATTGCCATGGCTATGTTTCGGTTCTCAAAGAGAAGAGACTAAAAATAGTTATAGCTTGTCTCCTGTTGGTTAATACAGTGTCTACCCTGCCACCACACCAGTGCAAGGCAGCTCTTCAAATAGTGCATGATAAGACAATATTTACCCTGAAGGATCCTCCTCAAAATAATTCACAGCTTCAGTCAAACACAGCCACCCAGCCAAAGTCAGTAAAATCAACCAACCAACAAAATCCTCTAGCATTGTGAGCCACTCCAAGTAGTGTGTGATGAGTCATACATCATGTGTTACCACTATACCATGGCAGTGCATGCAATGTGGCCTCAATATAACCTTCTATGGTGGGGGAGGGATCAAGTACAGTGTAGATGGAGTGAATCAGATTAACATTAGCTGATAACACGGCAAAACAGTGGACTCACTGTTTCTGTTTCTGACTGTAAGACACCATAACATATCCCGGATCACGGGGGGGATCCCCTTTATGCTGAGGAGAGTTGAACCCTTATATACCACTGAAAAGTTTATACTGTGACGTTACGTGACAACCCCACTTGCAGACTATTCACGTTTGCTCCCATTGTAACTTATTGTGTTGCTCTGTCTTGGTCCATATTCAAGGATCTTTGCTGATACTAAGCATTTTGGCAAAATTCCAATGTCTCCCGGTAAACCTGTGCATCATCGCATACTCTGTAAATATTGAGAGTGCATGAAATGATAAAAATCCTGTTGATTCACTCACTGGTATGCCACGACAAAGCTGATACTTACATAAAGGCCTCTTTGAAGTCATTGGGTTTGATACATCTCACATAGTGAGGGGTAGTAGCATTCAGTGTGTCCATCAGCAGGTGCAGGGAACTGCGGAACTACACAGGAGAAAATAGGATAAAAGATTAGGCAAGACCTTCTTAATGTGCATTATATTGTAATGGCCAATAGTTTAGTCTTCTATTCTTGATTGAATAGACGTTATGACCTTAACAAAGCAATGAAGTTTGTGGACCATTTAACTTCATGCCTCTTCAAGACTCATAAAAGAAGATGACGGAAAAAATGGTAACTCTAGACTTCACACCGTATGCCCGCACTTAAAGGAAACCATCAGTCTGTGCCCACCATTCATCACTGAAAAGTTTATATTGTGACATTATGTGACACTCCCCACTTACGCAGTCTGGAAATATTGCTCTATCTTGATCAGTATTCAAGGATCTTAAATGCTTAAATGTTTAATTTAAACTTATGAGCGCCCTTCTTAACTTAACACAAATGCAGAGGGAGCAAACTTCCTTCCATACACTTGCACATGTAGTGGCTTTACATTTAATCCATAATAATCCTGGAGAACAAAGTCACTGATAGTCTCAACATGGTTTTGCAATAGTTTATGTGTCTGTGCCTCGTACCTGGTAGCCCACTGTTTTCCTGTGTTCTCTGTTAGGGGCTTTGGGGATGGCTTTGGCAGGACGCACATTGATTCTGGAGGACTTGCTGGAAGAGGAAGAAGAGGAAGTCGCTGTCTCTTTGCCGTCCTGGAACAGATCTGCCACTAGCTGGAACTGAAAGACAAAAATGCGATTCATAAACCTGCATCAAGATCAGGACACTTTTTTTCCAATATCTACACTACAAATGATATATTAGCTGGCTAAGTGAGTAGTTAGCTTGGTAGGTACACTTGATGAGATAACCATGCATGTAAGCAAATGCAATTTCTTTCCCCTACAGTTTCAGAAAATTACAGAAAATTCTGTAAGTCAATATGGTTACTTAGCTCCAACTATACAACTTAGCTCCAACTGAAAGTTACATGTCTTATAGTTTCCATACAAATGCACAAATGTGCGCGCGCGCACGCACACACACACACACACACACACACACACACACAGACTTTGAGATGCAGACCTTACAAAAATCAAATGACCCTTAATGACAACATTCATAAACACCAGTGAAGTGTCATTCATGTTCATGATATCAGTCGTCATGTTTATAACAGGCTTGTATCACCCTTATGTAGACCCCTTCATATAAAGTGTTGCCGTATATTCTTCAATCACCAGTATTCGTAGGACTTGGCCTTAGCCTTAGCTCCTCTTTTTTATGGGAGGGAACTCTCATTGCTGTTTTTCCTGCTTTTGCCGGCTCTTGCATTGCTAATTTTGATGGATTGGAAGCATTCAGCCCCAGTTTCCTTTTACTGGCACTGAAACAGGAAATCAATTTGTGGTTCACACCTTGAAAGTCAATAGGAAAAAACTCTCTTTTCCTACAAAGCCGACAAACTATCGTTTTTAGGCTGTGACTGGCTGTGAAGTTAAAACTCCACCCCAGAATTTTTCTTCTGTTTTTGACAACATTATTATGTGCAAATAAACCTTTATCATACATGTCCAACGACACTGATTCTCATACATACATAAACAGACTGAGGATGGCATTCCTCAGCACAGATAAGTCTGACACTACAGTCTTTATTACAAAACTATAAAAACCATAAAAAAAAATCCTGAACACACAAGACAATGCCTTTCTATGTGCTGAGGTACTCTGTTTATTGCTGTGTTGATGTCAACTGCATCTAGGCAACCTGCGCTTTCTTCTCCATGCAGCCAAGAATAGCAAAGGCTGCCATTGGTTTAGAAATCTTTTTTAATTCTCTCTCGCTTTGGGTCGATGATGCAAATGGGTGTTAGCCTATCGAGTGGTAGAGCTAAAGGGTGTCTTCTCTTCAGGGCTGGATGGGCACGGCCTCAAGTCAAGCCCCTGTTTGTTTGTATGGGCCAGTGGTAAGGCATTTAACCAGTTAAAACACCCAGAGCCAGAGAACATGAGCCTAAGTGAGTTAGGAGAGAGTCATGCAGCTTTGAGTTTAGCTGAAGAGGTGGGGAATGGACAAAGAGTCTGCTATTAAACGAGCTGGAAATGCAATGATAATACAATTTTCAGCAGTCCCTGCTCTCTACTCCTTGGGTTTTATTATCCCCAGTGTTCAAATGAGTGTGGTGACCTGCTGAGCTATACTGCATTTATTCTCACACTTGACAGGTTCTATCATACGGAAGTGATTTGTTCACCTTTATCCTCTCTGAATTCCCTCTCATCTGCAGCTACAGATACAGTAACTGCCTCAACTTGAATAGGGTACACAGCACCCTATGCTGTGACCCAGGCTAAATTATATCCAAACTAAACACAAAAGGATAAGGGAAGATGGGCAGATAATGAGATAGATAAAAAGACAGCTAGAGAGAGAGACACACAGAGATGATTCATGATTCATGTCGACTGAGTAAGTCTCAGGAGCAGGTGCTCCTCCTGTCTGTCAGGTATGGTTGGCTGGCTGCTGACTCAGACCATAGGTGGTAAGATGAGTAAATGGCCCTGGACCACTTATAGAGAGGAAAGCGCAATCCAGAGCAGAAATGCACAAAGTGGCAGATAAGAATAAACCTGAAGCTCAGCAACTTGAAACTCTGAATCCTAAATGGCATATTACATTTCCTTGACAATCAACATGTAGTGATTCATTTGCCAGTACAGACCACAGATTTATGAAAGCAAATGCTGTCAGACTGGACTATTGGATGATTTGTCACTACATTTACCAATGTGACAAATCATCAAACCTTTTTATTCTAATTCATCTAAAAAAAAATTGAAAAACTGATGTCTTATGGGTTACATTATATGATTTAAGTGAAGTGCTAGTCTGGCAAGGATCACCTGGAGCTATAAAAAATGTCTGTAATCTTGTTGAGAGCGACAGTTCAGAGCGAGAGGAAATCTATCAGAGCCTGAGGGGCCAAAAGCTTATAAGTCAGAGTTGCCAGAGCTACAACACCAACACACTGTATTGACTTGTTGCAACTTCCACATTGCAACAGAGGGGAAATTATTTTGCCTGTGATTGTGGTTGATTGAGTTGATGGCTTAATTACAAACAGAAAGCAGTCTGTAAAATTCTTGACATTTGTAAGGTAGGAGAGCAGCAAATTTCTTTGCTCACTCAACCTTCAGTATCACCTTGCTGGCTTTGAGAATATTAATCTGCTCTTCATAGACGGTGTCTCTGTTCTTCTCCAGAAATCCATCACACTGATACTCCACCTGTAACAGAAGACCTCATTAAAACCATCATTAGATTAATCATGCTTTTGTGAAACATTTTTAAACATTGAGGAAAACCCTAGGCCTAGCTTTTCTGGTTTTCTGGTTTTCTGGAACACAGGACTACCTCAAGGACAATTTTAGCACGTTAGTGCAAAAGACATGATGGAAACTCAGAGACAGAAAGAGAGACTGGACTGTGGACTACAGCTCAAAAGATGCATATTAACAAGAGTAACTTTGGCACAACCACAGCAAGGGTGGCAAATTCTACAAAAATCATCTTTGGCACAACACGAATATGGTTCTCTATTATTTATAAACACGCTGGCTATAAGGTCACAACGCAGTGTGCCAATTTTCTCTTTTCCTTTGTGCGACTGAGCTGACCCACAGACAGTTTATCCAAGAGGTGAAGCGTGTAATTAAATGCTGCTCTTTAAGCACTGGTTCTTTGTCGCTAATTGGTAGCTTGTGTTTGTGATAGTCACGACGGCAGCTAGTAGGACACTCTGTAGCCATGTTTGTTTGTTGAGGGGGTGAATTCCATTTAACCCCTTGAGGAATAAAATGAGTGTTGCATGAGGGAAACAGTGACATGTAGAAGAGGGCTTTGTGGATTCAAAATGCCAAGGTCTGAAAGTGACTGCTTGCAATGAACACATAGCAATACTTTATATCTACGTCAATATTTTTACTGGGAAGAGAACGTGTTCCATTAGAAAAATTAATGTTGTGAAGTTCACTTTCGAACAATAAGTCACTTCCTCCAACAGCTGAATGTCTGAAACCTGTCAGTGGCCTCGGCACATGTGGTGGTCACATAACAGGATTTGGCACTGTAATCTCGAGAAAAACGTCACAGCCAATCCAATTGAGGGACAGTGTGATTCAACTAAAATTTGACTCAAAATTTGACCTATAGAGGGTAGAGAAGAGGGTATGATGTTAGGGTATTGATAATGAGAGGGTATTGATAATGTACCCCATGCAGAATAAACTAAATCTAAGCTAGAACCAAACTGAATGTGATTTTCAACTAAACCTGGTCATATCCTGGCTAAGAACAATGGAGAACAGGCCACTTTATTAAAAAAAAAAAAAAAAAAAAAAAAAAAACACACTGTGGAAACAGTGAAAGCATGTCTACTGTGATCTGCATCTGAATTCATTCCGAAAATGTATGTCTTATTTGAATCTTGTTTGAATCTTGGGAAAGCCTACAACTACTTCCCAACTATACCTTATCAGCAAAATGCACCACAATGAAGGAGCAGTTGGACATCCTGGGCTTTTGGAAGTGTTCGCTGCTGGAGTGGCGGTCGTACAGCTTTTGGGCCCAGTTCTGGTCTGTTCCCTTTGGCACCTATTTGAGAACAGAACCGAAAGAAAAAACACAGGGAGGGGAGAGGAAATCAGTCCATCCAAGTTATGTACGCTATCTGGGTTACCTGTGGCAGGAACAACATGTTTACTCTTTTTGAAGTTGCTCCAAGAGGTTCGTTAGCAACTTCAAAGAGCCCTGAGCCCAGATTGGATGGGCTAAATGAATAAATCATCTGCCCTCGACTCCAGCAGGATGAAGCTCAAACGAGAGGAAAGAGTCTCTGCTGTGAGCGCAAAGAGTGTCAAAAGTGCATCCCATTCACCTCAGGTGTACGTACTCAAAGACCTGAGGTCATGGTTACGTGTTGTTCAGCAACCTAAACCCACCCACCTTGCATTCCTCATCGAGGAGATCCAGGATCCCCAGCTTAGCCTCTATGAGATCAATACAGGGCTGGTTGTCATAGAAGTCAATGAGAGTCCAAGGGATCTGTTCCTTCATGTACTCATCCTGTTCCAGTTTAAATACGTGCTGTGGTCCAAATGATAAAGCACATGTCAGTAATTGCACTGGAGAAGGTAATGAGCATAACTATTCATTGTACATTGTTGCATAAACATTCATTGTAGTCGATAAAAAATGAGGGTACCGAGTTGAACTGCTGCTGAAGCTTCTCATTGGCGTAGTTGATGCAGAACTGCTCAAAACTGTTGATTTCAAATGTTTCAAATCTGCAGGGAGGCAAATAGAGGCAATTAGAGGGAAAAGTGGCTGATATTGGCCTTTCTTCCCTCCCTGTCCAACTCTTCTCCCAGTGGATCAGACATGAAACAGGCTCCTTTTTCCCCACTCCTGTCCAGCTTCCCTTTGCTCTGCATATCTTGTCCCACTACCACTTCTTAAATCAATACTGGAGACCATCTGCAGGGGAGTAATTAGGCCTTTGGTTGGACAGGCCCTTACCCAGCCAAAGTGGACTCTACAGTCAATATGACTCCAGCTTGCACTGTAATCACTAGTGACACCACCAACATAAGGGTGGAGAAGGGAACACATTTGTGTGCATGTGGACTTGCAGTGTTTCCTTATTCACTAATTGTCTTCTCTAGTACATCTGGGTGTATATGTGTGTGTTTCATGATGACTGTACACTACTGGGAAATATAGTCTTGGTGCATTTAAAGCCTTTTTCACTGATCAAGCTCACACTGGTGTGTTTAGATTGTATTAAATATAAAATGAAATTTTGAAAACCTGCAAATGAGGTGAAACAAAAACTATAGTGATATAGAAAGTTTACACAAACATGGGGATTCTAGTAAATCTCTCTGAACAGTCTTTACCCATAAATGTCCAGCACTCCAATGAATGAGTACTGCTTGTCAGTGGTGTGCAGTGCCTGGTTGATGGTCTCCACGATCCAGTCGAAGAGGTGCGCATAGATGTGTTTGGCCAGGGCGTCGCGGGCGTTGCTGGCCTGCTTCAAGGACATGTTCTTCACATAGGTCTCGGCTGCCGTCACCAGCTTCCTGCGACACAGCCAGTGTTCCATCTGGTCTTGCTCCACCCCAAGCAGGCGGCAGAAATGATGGAGGTGGGGGTCATCCGGCTGAAGGGGGTGGTGATGGTTATGTTGTTGTTGGTGGTGGTTAGGGAGAGGGATGAGGGGGGTGTAGATGGTATGTTTGGTGAGATAAAGACAGAGGACAGGGAGTCAGCATGGATAAAAACATATGGAAGAGAATGGGTGAGAAAGGGAGAAAGAGTAAGAGAATGAGAGAGGAAAATTAAGGAGAGAGGGAGCAAGGGAGAGGGCAAGAGAGAGAAAAAAGAGAAAGAGAGCAAGAGTGAGGGAATGAGACAATGAGGAGGAACAGAGAGAAGCAGATTAATCATACAGAAGAGGTTTCAAATAGTCAGGCAGTTATTAAAGTGTGTAGGGTTTAGACAGGAGACAACAAACCCAACACAAAACAAAGGACACTCGGGCAAAGGTAGGTTCACACTGAAGTTGAATTAAAGTTTCTTGCCAAACATCAAAACGGAGATTGTTTTATAAAACTCTTGAGGGCAAGAGTCAGAAAGGGTTGATCACTATGTGAAATTTTATTTGAGGCCACATACATTGATTCGGCAGGACTCTCCATCTCGTTCAGAGCGGAACTCCACATTTCCCAGATGCAGGATGGAGGCAATTATCTTGTAGATGCTTGTCTGATTAGTGTCCTTGAAACCTATTTCCAACACAACATATTAGACACAGTATCACCATGTTAGTGACATACTACTACTTATTCCTAATGTAATTTACAGATCGCAAATGTATATCCAATTAATAAGACTACTACTGACTACTTTGTGATAATCAGAATACTGCTGTACATGAATATGAAAGGAAGAGGAATTTGAGAATGTAGGATTTCACAGTAAAAGGTGAGTGAACCATGGACAGGATATGTCACATCCTTGCCACGCTCACATCCCACCTGACAAAAAAACAAACGTGTGCTTGCCTAGCAATGAGAATGCCTCTCTCGTCTTCTCAAAGTCACGAGAGTCGTTCACACCCTCGATGAAAATGTTCTCTCCCATGGATGCGTAGGTGAAGTCTTCTGCACTGGCTGCAAAACACACAGTCTCGTGAGATGGGCAAGAAACACTGTGCGATAACACTATGAGACTAACAGTGCCTCTCATCTATGTGCTGAGGAAAATTTATTTGCATTGTCACTGACTGAACTATTTCACCATGCAGGAGCTGTGCGAGATGTCTTTTAGGATAGAGCACACAGTGGAGATGAATATCCATGGTGACCATAGATGCAAAGAAGTAAACACCATCATTAATATGTTAAAACATTACTGGCCTTACCATCATGTGCTATTACACCTGATGACCATTTAAAGACACTTACTCAAAGCCAGATCTTTGAACTCTGGCCGAGAGGCGGAAGCACAGAGTTGGTAAAAGATGTGGTAGTTCCTTTCATCCTCGGCCTGTAAAACAATCGCAACATGTCAGGAACAAAGTTATGACTTCACATTATGGCCCAACATCATTCATACAGAAAGGCTAAATGTCATAACACAATTAGAAGCTAAGTTATGCATACCTGAAATACGACACGCGACTTCTCCAGCAGATAGGTGCGCATGTTGGCCCCGATGATATGGTACCGTCGACTAAAGCCGATCTGGATGTACTTTCCGAATCGGCTACTGTTGTCATTGCGAGTAGTTTTGGCGTTCCCTATGGCCTATTGGAAAAAGGATGTAAAGTCGATTGATTCAGTGAGCCTCTGACCACTTTCAGAAACCTTTTAATTTTTTGTACCTCAAAATGAGATGGGATATCCCCCCCGCCACTGGAGCTGGTCCTGAGGCTATTCCTCAGTCAAATCTTTCTGTCTGCCTGGAAATGGCATGTCAAAGATGATGAAGACTGATCTCTGAGCATACTGGGTACGTCCCCTACCTGGCCAAATCAACAGGGCTCATCTAGCCATAATTGATTCTGAGACGTTGTCTCACCCTTCAGTGCCCACATTAATTTGACAAAAAAGGCCAGGGGGACGCCAACTACCCAGAATACACCTCTGCAGGCCTCATCCATTCCTATGAGTACACTGACAAGGCAGATGAACCCTGTCTGACAGGTCAGTGTTACACTGCAGAGTGCTACTGTCAACAGTCAAGGCCCTCTAGGAAGTATATTTGGTAAATACGAGCACAGTAGTCATCAATCCCTGTTTCTATAGGCAATCCCAATGCCAGGGGTCCTTCATGATTTATTTAGTAATATCCTTGGACGCTGAATGATTAATAAATAAAGCTGCAACATGACTTCTCCCTTCACCTCCATGATGGGGCTGGACGCCAGCACTTTCTCCTCCACGTTGGTATCACTGGCAGAGCCGCCGACCGTGGTAAAGTAACGCATGGCGTATTTGGCAGAGACAGTCTTCCCTGCTCCAGACTCGCCACTGACAATGATGGACTGGTTCTTCTCATCTCTGTGGAGAAAACACGTAGACAGATAGTGTTTCTTAACACAAAGCAACAGATTACAGGTTCAGACAGAGATTAAATGGTTTCCTATTGACAGGCAAACTCTCTCAGAGCAACCGATTGTCTACGGGTCACTATAGGAAAATCAGTCCTGACAGGACGAACAGGACCTGACGTTAGCGGAGTGATACATAGTATAAATATGGATATGAAATTAGTGAAATTAGTGTTTCCTACAGTGCTAGGGTTTGATCCCATTGAGCTCGTTGTCTCAGGAGGCATTTTAACCTGTCCAATCAGTGAACAGAAGGAGACGCTGTGAATGCAGGGCTAGAATGCTATCAGTTAAGATACGCTATCAGTCAGGGGCTGATCTGATCTTTTTAAACTTAAACACCTCAAGCAAGCAACCGAATTTCACTACCGAATGTCCAGACCCTCTGTAAAGAAATACTGATAGGCCACTCTGTATGTCTGTAAGACACTGACTGCATTGGACATGGGGGTCACAGTGAATTGCTTTTCCTTAACAGTCCTCTTGCACTCATTCATCACTCAGTGTCAGAACTGTCGAGATCTGCCCACACTGGCAGCTGACCCAGGAACAGGTTTGGGTTGGACCAACGGCCAGATTCTGTTGCCATATCTGTTTCAGCCGTGGGCAGCAGCCATCGGACCACTCAAAACCCATGCCTGCTCTCTGTAATCTGCTGTGGTCACACTTCAGCCTTCCTGCCTGATGAATCGTCTTCTGCTGAGTTTTCTCCTCTCTCTCTCTCTCACAGACACACACACACACACACACACACACACACACAGGGGTATGTCAGCAAATCCTGTGTGAGCTCTACTGCAGTCCGTCATCTTTGTGTGTGTGGCAAACACACACACACACACACACAAACACAAACACACACACAAACACACTCCCTTGGAGAACACACCAGTCCAGGGGAAATTCCCCAATGGATTGTTTTAAACTCCATTTGACTTGACATTTCCCCAACTATCTATAAAAACTACAAGTAATAGAGGATCAGACACAGGAACTAACAGATAAAAACAGTTTTCTTCACATTCCTTTATTGTTTTGATGCATTTTTCTATCCCTCTCTCTCTAATCCTTCTCACTCTCTCATTCTCACTCTCTTCCTTTTCTCATTCTCTCGCTCTCAAAATCTGCTGCTACATCACAGACCTACACTGGGGAGCTGCTAAGGTTCTTTAATACCCATTAAAAGCTGATTAGGATCTGGTGTGAGAACAGTTTCATGTTATGTGCTCCATCTCTCCCCCCCCCCCCCCCTTCAGAAAACAGAAGCACAAACACAACAGCAAGGACAACAATAGCACACATGCACCTATTATCCACCCACATGCCAGCAATTACGGACGGAACTATTTCAGACTACATCAGGCTTCCCTGGCCCTACAGCACCATATAATGGAAGTCTCTCATTGCATGTAGTGCCTCAAAAGCGCTTTCTCTCAGCTTATCAGCTTCCAACCCATCTCCTAGCAGATAGCAGCGCGTACAGTACTTTACTGTCCTGCTCTGTTGTCCATCTTGGCAAGTGAATGTTTTCTGTTTTGTAAGATGTACTAATTTAAACAAGTGAAAATGATCTGCTTCATCTGAACTCACAATCACAATTCAAAAAATAAAAAAGAAGAAATATATTTTGTCTAGGACAAACAAACATAAATTGCCTTGACTGCAGACTATTTTAATCTTACTTTGATTTTACTAATTTTACCCTTGCATAAGTAACCATGTGATCTGACTTCAATAGATTAGGCACATGAATGTATGACTATTGCCAGACCAACTGCTTGACTCATCATGCTCCACGTTATTAGTGTTTCTCAGGACAGGCAAGGAAGGCCTAGAAAATTAAGCCCCAGCAGCTCAACCCTCAGTGACGTGCACCTGATGGGTGATTTTCAGAAACCGTGAAAACAATTATCATCTTTCGTCTTTTAGATAAAAAGAAAGCTTACACAAAATCCTTAACATTCTGCTGAGGCTTAACTTCTACAGAGGCCCTTTGGGTGATGAAATTAAGCAAAGCAATCGATGCGCTGATGTTTGCATCTAGCCGAGAGTAGTCTACCACTATAGAGTTATCTTAATGAATTAATCATCAAGTCTCACTTCAAAACGTCCTTAGAAGAAAAACATGAATTGCTAAATATATGTTTACATACTTAATATCACATGATCTAAACATGTGTGTGAACACGGAGTGCATTAGTAGCCCCTGTTGACATGGACACTTTTATTTGGAACAGAAACAGAATCTCGGCTCAATCAGAATAGAAATTACCCATGTAAACACCTTGATTGGCATAGAATTTCTTAAAAAATGTATTCCTAACGGAAGGGGTGGTTTATTCCATTCCTATTCCGATTGAACAGCCATGTAAATGGGGCTTGTGATTCTGAGAGTGTAAGTAGAGACCTGTACCTGGCCATTTGCTTATAAGCTTCCTCAGCCACAGCAAATATATGAGGGTCCATGTCCCCCATATTCTGCCCGCTGTATGCATTGATGACCTCTTCTCCATAGATGTGCAGCTGTTCATATGGGTTAATGGCCACCAGAACAATCCCTGAGGAAAGGGCGAGAGATGACAGGATGAGGCAGAGCCAGAAAATGTTATTGCAGTGGGTAATGTTAACACATCCCTGTGATTATCTATGTTCGAGACAACACAACTGCCGCGGCTTACAGTAAAACCTGCTGCTTTGAGGGTGCTAGTGGTGTTGTGAAAAGGGGCTACTCCCTAAACTGCAGGGGCTGAGCTAGTCTTAGAGTCTCAGTATTGTATCTGGTCTCAGTATTGGAAGTGTTGACTGTTATGAAGTTGCAGTTGATGACTTCAGCTTCTGACAAGTGATACTTTCCATCTAGCAAGAGGTCTTGACTCAACCAGACTTCTGTTATGACATCCTGTGAACACTCATGCAAATTGTGCAAGTGTTGTTAGTAACTTCTATACCACTGTACAATCTATATTAGCTTCATGTTTCACATAAAAAGACAAAATAGATACACACACTCACACACACATAAACATAGATTGTACAAATACATTGTCCAAAAAATATAGGTAAGGCGAGTCTGAATCATCACAAGAGGTCTAAAGCCAACAAGCTCTATGTCTTTACTGGAGTTTAAGTTCTACAGCTGCTGCGGCTAGAGACTAGACATGCCATATGAATTGGAAATCAAACAATGCGTGAATGAGGACAACAAACAAGTGAATGACAGCATGTATCTGTGCCTCAGCATACAAAAGACAATAAGTGAGAATGCTCCAGTTTCCAATTCTCCTGACTTCCTGTGCTAGAGTATTGTGATTATGACCCAGTTGTTTCTCAGGGAAAAAAAAACACAACTTTTTGCTTCTTTCCGGGGTGCTTCTGTCTTGTTTCTCACTGACAGTAGAAACAACACTAATGCAACAGCCCGACCTTTGTCAGAGTGATCTGAAGGCAGAAACTGTGCCAGACTGTCTATGAAAATGTGCACTTAAGATGTAGACAGTACACAAAAATCAAAGCTGTTCACAGGCCTAACCTGGTTTTGGTTGGAAGCCTAGGACCAGTGTCAGATGTCAGTTAGGAAGTACAAGAACATAGAGTTGAACAAGTTACCGGTTTGAATAGGAAACTTAAATAGGTTTGAATAGGAAGCAAAGAGGTTCTATTTTATGTTGTCAGGGGGAACAAAGCAACCAGTCAATATATATCTAGCCTGCATGTGGGGACGGTAAAGATGAACAACAAACAGAGTCTTTGTTCTTGTCTCATAATCCTCTTGTTTACTGTAAATTCCAGCCAGTGTCCATCCCAGATAATGGGGCGAACCAGGAGGAGCCGTGGGAATGACATAAACGGGCAGGGTTGGGTGGAGACAATATGACTTAGACAAACATTTCTAACACATCCCATAGTGACATAAAATGTCACCTTATATGGGGGTAGAAGTAGGAAGAATCATCTGAGTAAGAAAAAAGCCCTGTACAAGTGTCAACTTAAACAACCTTAACCATGACAACAACAGGAATATTTTATTAAGATCAACAACAGTGTTAGTGTAGTGGTTAAGGAACCTAGCTAGCATGCTAGTAGCCTGTAAATTGTGGGTTTCGAATCCTGGCTGCCACTGTTGTGGCAGAGAAAGAGAGCAAGAGTGAGGGAATGAGACAATGAAGAGGAACAGAGAGAAGCAGATTAATCATACAGAAGAGGTTTCAAATAGTCAGGCAGTTATTAAAGTGTGTAGGGTTTAGACAGGAGACAACAAATACAATACAAAACAAAGTGAAACCCTCAGGTAAAAGTGGGTTCACACTAAAGTTGAATTAAAGTTTCATCAAAACAGTGTTTATTTTCTAAAACTCTCTAGGGCAAGAGTTACAAAGCCAAGTGAAATCTTATTTTAGGGCACATAGGGCCCTTGAGCAAGGGACTTAACCCTAAGTTGCTGTAGGGAAGACTGAGCCTTAATAATTGATAATTTACAAATGTAAGTCGCTTTGGATAAAAGCATCTGCTAAATGCATAAAAGTAAATATCAATGTAAACAACAGAGATAACACAGATTTCTTCAAACACTCACCACAGTAAGTATAAATGTGGTTGGACTCCAGGAAGCGGACCTTGAGGTTGTGGAGCACAGCAGGCTCATGAAGGTAGCTGAGGGCAGTAAGGTCATTTTCTCCCACCAGAATATCAGGGTTCCGCAGAAATGGGAGCGGGTTCTTTTTTGGCCCAATGGGATACTCTAAAGGCTGAGATAAGAGGAGATTGGGTATGAAGACAATGACCAAAAGAAAAGAAATAACATCATCCATCTTAAGTGTGATTTAAGATTTTTTCAAGATCTGGGTCTTGATTCAGGGGCTATATTTCATTTTGACCAAGTCATGAGTCACAGTTGACAAAACCTTTTCTGTGTTTGTTTACAAATACTCATTTTGATCATTTCAAGGTAAATTACATTGTTGAATTTGACACAATGTATGCAGAGGGAGCTGAATCATCACTAATATTATCCCACATCTGAAATAAATATATAGCATGTTCTTACACGCATAATGCAAGCCTACTTTATTCTGTGAACTTTAAGCATTTAATAAAAAACAGTGTGATACAGTCCGTAGCCCTGTTGTTTAAGGTCACCAAGTGCTGTATGTAGAAAAAACAAAATGTGAAAAAACAAGGAAATATGATACAACATAGACCGAATCGCAAACCGGCAGCTAACGTTAACTAAATGGGGCATAGGAAATTGAAACTGAAAGTGAGTTTATGTGCCTCATTCAGTTAGTGTTAGCTGCTGGTTCACTATTTGGTCTATATTGCATCAAATCTTTTTCCTCCTTTTTCCAACCAACAGCACTCTGTGATCTGGAACAACAGGGCTTTCGAATGATTCACACCATATTTCTTCTTTAAAGACTCTGAGTCAACTTAGAATTCTATTACTGGAAGGCTGCCATGGAGACCTAGAGGGCAACAGGGTCAGTCAATGGCAACAGGGCAATAACCTAGGCCATGGCAACCACAGGCCTAAGCCATGTATGCCAGCCCAGCCTAGCCCAACTGTCAGCTCCAACTGTGACTAATACTGCCCAATGTTCCCAGGCATTGTGAGCGGAACCTCGCTGGTCCTGCATAAGTTGTTCTGCCACCTGTTGAGCTACAAAACATGTGCCATCACAAAACATGGTTATTAACTGTTCTGGTCTAAAAACAGCCAACGTAAGTAATGAATCATGCTGTGTGATTGACAGTGTGATTATAGCCTGCATAAGCAATGAACAGCAGCATGAAAAAGAGGCAGACAGAGTGAGTTTGGACACAACTGAATACAACATACACACCACATTAAAAGCACAGACAAATGCTAACCATGCTAAACCAGCCACTTTGTGGCTAAGCCACTTTTTGATGTGAAAACAATGAAAAACATAAGGAAGCAAAGTCTGGTCCGTGCACAGCTCTAATACTGTCCACGACTCACTGGATAAACACAAAGGTTCTGCTGCAGACTAGTGCCAAGCCTTTCTCTCTCTCTCTTGCTCGCTCCCCCTCCCTCTCTCACTTGAGTAAAGCACCATCTAAGCCCTAAGTGTCTGAGAAGACTTGGCCTCCTTCATGCCTCTTTAGCTAATGGAGATAAGGTTTTTGGCAGTCAGCAGCAATCATGTCGGGCCGGGAGTGATAGGGTGGCTGTTGGGAAACAGTGACCCCTACAGGGCATATGAAGCAAGGATGCATTTGTTTGGCCAAACTTGCCATAGTTGAATTAATACATCAAAATGACATGACAGTTCAGTTTGGTTCAGTTACCTAGGACATTACCTAGAACATTAAATCACAAATAGACATAGATCCATGAGATTCAACATTACCGACTCATCCTCAAGCTTAAGGTGAAGGACAGGCTCGCCCTCCTTGTAGTCCCGGACGATCTCAGCCGATTTCCATACATCCTCCGGGTCGGGGATCCACACCCGTGTGTACTGCAAGGAAAACAACAAGCATTAACTCACTCACTGAGCCAGGGAGTAGTCATAGTAAATCTCAAATCAGATGGTACCAAATTTATTTCCCACACAAAAGAATGCGATTATGGTTTAATTGAACTAAATATGGTTTAAAAAGTGACATAACAACTGCATGCTTTTTTAATGTCAGGCACAACTCTGAAAATCTAACTGGTTTCATTAAATTCAACACTTATCAACACTGTTTATGGCTCTGATGATGAACATGTAATAATGTAATTCAACATCTGACTTTCACAATCTTGTTTGGCACTCAGACATGGAGAAAAAAAAGTTTACAACAAAAAACAGTCCAGGCCCTCATGCCCGACCAAAACAACACATGTTTACTTTCACAGCGTCCCTCACAGCAATGGATCACTCCCTATTAATCTCAGCACCTGGTAAATTATTAAAGGGCCTCCTGTAGTGAATAAAGAACTGGCTTAACTTGCACTGAGGCGAGGGGGAGAGAAATTATATGAATGTGCTGCAGTGTTGGCACAGACACAGAACAATTCCCCCTTCCTGAAAAAATTGAGACAGAAGTCACCGGGAGCCGCTGGTATTAAGCTTTAATGTGACTCCGCAGAGCCGAGGGCCGCAGATCTACACTCATCAGCATGAAGCGCACGCGCCATACACACACACACACACACACACACACACACACAAACACACACAGAGGCTCTCACTCTCACATATACACACTAGTTAGAAGGGGTCTTCTATCTAGTCAGCCTGGGCTGACACCGGTCCTAGTGGAAACTTTAAGTGCGGCAGCACTCAGGGATGTGATGATGTGAGAGCTGGGCTCTGAGGACAGCGTTTTTTCACAGACATTAACCTGCAGTGGGATTCCAACCAGGGCCCCAGCCATCTGATTTTCAGAAGACTGAACTCAGAGAGAGAGGAGGAAATGGAAAGGATGGCATGGTAAAGGGAGAGTGAGAACTCAGCGGGCAGAATGAGTGCATCCGATAAAAGATTCTAGAATGTTTCGCCAACCCCACACCCTCACTGAACTTTCCACAAGACTGGAATGTGTCTATTAATCCAATAATGTATTCAGGATTCTATTTTTCTAGGCAAAGACATGGAACACAAGTTACAGAGTGAAGCTTCAATAAGTCGTCCTGTGTAAGGAGTGTTACAGTGTAGGCAGAAAGGGTAAAAGCAGAGAGAGGAGAAGTTCCATGTTCTATTTTTGCAAGGGGGAGGGGGAAAAATCACCCTTTATGCAGACCAGAGTGGAGCCCTCATACGCTGATACAGAACATCATTGAAAAGTTATATTGTGACGTTATGCAACACTCCCACTTATGAAGATTCAAACCATTCACGTTTGCTCCCATTGTAACGTATTATGTTTCTCTATCAGTCAGTATTCAATGATCTTTGGTGTTGGTGGTTAAAGCCATTTCCTATTTTAGTTTGAGTTTCTTCTTACATTTTTTCTTTATTTGAGTTTCTGCCTAAGAGGAGAGATACACAAAAAGATTCCCATTACATGTACATGTAAAACAAAAAACACAGCCTTGTTGGCAGAGGGATTTTGCCCTCATCAAATTTCACTGGGTCAGGCTGCATTGTGTAAGAAATACTGACATCATTTTAATAAATACATTCTAATGGCATTTTAACAGAGACATAGGGAACATTTGGTGTCACAGTGAAACTACTGTTATATTTTGATGACATTTAAATTAATCATTTGCATTATATTAAAGTGATTCATGCACCGCACAGCACAAGCCATGATGGATCTAATCTTTGCAGTCCTTTACACAACAAAACCTGGCATCAAAGGAACAACCTAGAATACAGTAAACAGCACTTGAATACTGCACAACAGCAAGTCAGAAACGTGTAGCTGCCCTTGAGTTGTGGGAGTATGAAGGACACTACGATTTAGACAGAATAATCTCCACTTCACATTGTTTCATGTTATGCTTCAGGCCAAAACAACAGGGAGAAAGAACTGTCAAAGGAAATTGAACATTTTTCCAAAGGATTTTCAGGCATTTGTACGGTTTACTCATCAACCAAACACGCAAGGTATTAAGAGACATACGCCTCTTTAAAATGAATAAAAATCTGAAAAAAAGAGCTATCCTGAACTCCTGGATACCAGGGTAATCTGGCACAGTATTTCTATTGACGGCACTTCACAGTAGCCATTTCTAGAGGCACTGCTCGTAATAATTTCCCAAAGATCATAGAGGCATTGTCAGACAGCATTGTGTCAGTCTAGAGCAGAAAACAACAGTACAAGACCGAGACATCAAGGAGGGAAAAATCCATAACTCTCCTTTCATGTCAATAGCTGTACAGACACCCAGACAAGACGGGAGAGGAGAAGAGAGGAGGAGATGAGAGAGGGGAGAGAAGGAGAGGAGAGAAGAGAGGGCCTTTGAAGACAGTCCTGACTCAGCATGGAAGTGGGACAATCGGCAGAAACAGCCCCCGGGAAGGACAAATATTACACATGAATGGAATACTGCCGAAGAGAGAGGGAGGGAGAGAGAGAAAGAGAAAAAGAGAAAGTGAGAGAGACAGAGAGAGAGAAATAAAAGAGTACAGAGAATTATGAAGTCATGGGGAATTATCAAGTCAGAACTGGGAAAAGAAGGCTGGAGAAGACAGATGGTGCAAAAGTTGAAGACAACGTTGAAAAATACAAAATCATTCCACTCACCCTTCTCATTCCTGAGGTCAAGTGAGGTACTCATTTAGTGCAGCAATGTGAAACTAAGTGAATGCAGGTAACAGTACGAGGCTTTTACCTGACTGCTCATGTCAACATGTGCAGGGTGCTAGGCACAGGGCCCTATGCAGTGTGTTATCAAGTCCTTCGGGACACACTTGGAAGTCAAGTGGATTTTTTTTTTCAGCAGGAGTTGAACTCCCTGAGTGTGTATGAGCGAACAGCACAGGGGGTCACATGGGGGCACTGGCCCCCTGAGTCTGACTGCAGCCCCATGATAAAGTGCAAGCTTGGGTTAAGGAAGACTATCAAACAAATATGCGGCATGCTTTCATTGTTGATATTTGCTTTAAGGAGCAAAAATGGACCATGGAAAGATATACTAGATGTTGTGTCAGTGTGAGAAATGTACCTAATTATCTTTGGAGTATCCTCTATTTGTTCCTGGGGTAAGAATACCATGGATTGCAAGAAAATAAACTGCAATAAATAACTTTCAGGACTACCTTCTCAGTGTGCTCAAAACAAAGCAATGCAGAATCTGTATGAGATGAGCAGTTATCATGGTCTTATTCCATCGTCCAGATTGCACATCTGACTAGTGATGCTCCCTTTGGTCATGCAATCACAAAAATACATCAAAGTGGATCGACAACATTCCTCCATCAGGACAGAGATGAGAACTTCAGCACTGCTCCCATGGCTGTTAGGCTTATTCATTCGTTCTGGGGAAAAGCTGTCCGTCACACCTTTCCACCCCTGAGGCAATTCTCGTCTGGGGCACTCATTGCAGATAAGTTACCCTCCTTATACAGAGCTCCCTGTTATCCACTGATAGACTGGGAGGAGTGTGTGTGTGTGTGTGTGTGTTTGCAGGAGGGGGGGGGGGCATTGCCTGTGCGGCCAGATGTAATGGAGTGTTGCGCTGTACGGGAGTAGCACCGCATGCTGACGCCAGTGGTTTTTAATGCTGTAAAACAGGAGGAGAGGTCAAGTGGTGGGAGACGGATTAGATGGAGGAGGAAGAGAAAGAGGTGGGCAATGAGAAATACATCTTAATCTATTGAAGCACTGTGCCTGAACGTGCCACTTCAAATATTATTCTACACATACAATGTGGAACCACACATCTGTCTCAAAGCAAAGACAGGAGGGAGACATATATTCTTTAAGGTCATATCTGAGGATGTTGCGCCATTTCGTCTGTCCCTTAAATCAACGCCAGTTTAGTCTATTATTTTATCTGACACTTACTCTACTTCTTCTGTTTTGTTGTCTTGGTCTATGTTTTTTTGTTGTTTGTTTGTTTTCTTTGTTTCAAGTTTCTTTGAAAAGCATTTTGAACTGCCTTGTGCATGAAATAATTAATAAATAAATACATTTATCCTTGCCATGCCTTGCCTGACAACTCTACCCCTGAATTCATTAAAACCAAATAGGGAATAGTGGATGAGGCTCACTGATTTTAAATTCACTGTGTAGCCATAAGCTACAGGTCCATTAAAGAAGCCTGTAACATTTACATTTCTTAAACACTGATAGCACAGTTCCTTTCTGAATTACAGACTGTAACTTTTGGAAATAAAATAAACTTTCTTTTTTGCATGTTGGTTTACATACATTCTGTTAGCATTATATTTCTTATGCCACTTTCAATAAATCACAATCATTTATGCTGGGAAAAGGTGTTGCATGAACACTGCCATTCACAGCCATAAAAGTGTCTGTGACCAAAATATAAAATTAATCATAGATAAACATTGTTTTCGCCTCTACAGTCACAGACTTGACAGTGATTAATGAGATCTCAGGAACAGATCATCTAGACTAAAAACTAAGAGTGGGCTTAAAGTTTTTGGGTTGTGCCTCATCATGGGGTGGGGCAGCGAAATCCATGCTGACACAATGAGGCCATGATTCAGAGATCTGCAGGGAGGATGCCACTGATCCAGGGCCGATCCAACCCTCATACATACACACATCTAAGCTTCAGGTAGCAGGAGTCAGTCAGAGGAGCTGAGGCAAGAGCTCAGAGACATGGCAAAGTCATCTTTGAGTCACTTTAATGCTAACTAGGTCTCCAAATTTATCCATTTTTACACACACCCACAGTCTAGCCACAGGACATTCCAAATTCCAGGATTCTGATGTTCAGTGTCTGAATTCTGGGTGGATTCTTAGATTATGTGAAGTGAAGTGTGAAGTGAAGTGTGTATGAACAAGAGATAGTACTATGTTACATATTAGTTTTCCAAGAGGTTCTACTACCTAAACAGTACCACTTGTTCTCCTCAAATGCACACTGAATGCAAACCTATATTTTTAACGCAAACTGACACTGCCATTTGATTTTATATCTTAGAGGGGATTTTAAAAGGTGTCTGACCTAGGTCCCATCCTAAAAACCTTTACATTTACAGTTGGCTAACCCACCTTATCTTTTCTTTTATTGTGAAGCACTTTGGTTTTAAATGTGATATACACATTAACTACTTATTTATAGACTACCTGTCACCTTTGCAATGGAAATGTGGCTGCAAATATCTCCATAAACAAAGCTGAAGGTGCCATTGTATTACATAGGAAATCCCTCTCTCTCTCCCTCTCTACATCCCTCTCTCTCTCGCTGGGTGAGCAGAGCAGGCAAGCCAAGTGCACACTTGAATCAATACGAATTTTACTTCACACTTTTTGCAATCACAATTTAGCTTGCTTGAGCTACATGAAAAAAAAAACAATAAAACCTGAGACAAATTACGCAACTCAAACCAAGACCATTCTCAATTATAGCGAAAAGCATGGTTTTTAATTTTTTACATTCTTAGTTGAAGCTCTGGCTAATTTCAGCAGCAAAGCTTTGTGAGGCTCACTTGGTGGAATCATTTTGAAACACAGGCTGGAATGACTAATGTAACTAAAAACAGGACACTTGTACGTGCTGATGGAGTCATACTCCCCAACATGGCCTTTGAGATTTTCTCCACTTCATTGACCAGTTTTGACACTTTATTTAAACACAAGTGACAAAATTATTACACAAAACAGACAATGAAAAGGCTCTGAAGCTATGGAATGACATGCATGTAGTTCACATGCACATCTGACAATACTGCTATAGCATCTCAAATCTTACTTTTAGTCTTTAGTCTAGCATATGCAATTCCCTCAGGCAGTGTATTACTCAGAGAGCCGGCTTCTGTCAGAAAGTTATGATCAAGGCATCATAAATGATCACATACAGTGAGGCTAACACAAATCTGACTAGCGCTGGGGGTGGAGAATAACACAGACATGGTTTAAAAAACCTTCAGCTCAACTCTAAGACTTTGAACTTGGGGGATGCTACAACTCATTACAAAAGCAAAGTTTCACAGAAGAATATATTTCCAGATCTCAGCGAACCGGGAGGATATTGCAACAGGGAAAGGCAAAAGAAGCAAAGCCCTGTAGCAGATGAGAGCTGGTCGTACTGTTCATCAAATAAAGAAGGCTGTAAACTTGGGTATGAACATAGAGGTTCCTCAATGAATGGATTCAGTGGCTCTATATAACCTTTTGAAAAAAGCCTTGGAATGTTCTGGTTCTTTTTAATCATATTATTTGTCTGCTTCAAATTAAGGGTCCTTGCTTTGACCTTGTGTCAGGTGTTCTCACATCATCACTTAGTCAGACATTTGGTCAAGACGTACTACACTGCAATTAAGGCCATGGCAAGGCTGACAGAGGACAGGGGCTACAGGGTAAAGTGCAGTCTGTTGTATAAGGGATAATATATTGTCCACCGGTCATTATAGAAAAATATTTCCTGATGTACAGGACCCTGACGCCAAAGGTGGAGCAGTATAATAAAGAAGCATAATCTGCAACATTGGAACAAATCAGCCTCCAGGTTTAAAGTCTGGAGAACTTCTGATAAACTGTAATGTGCAATCAACAAAAGTCATTAATACTAGGGAAAAGCACTCACAATGACGACAAAGGCTAACTCTTCATCCTCAATCTCTTTATTACAGGGCTTGTTGAATTTGCAGGGATAAAAAAATAAATCAAATCGTATTTAGTCGGGACAGAAAATGATGACAACATTAGAAACAGTGCAAGTGTTCCTTGGAAAAAAGTTCCCCAGTGGAGATGTTTTGGACAAAACACAGCAGGGTTTCAAGTTCTCATAAACCTACGAGGAAAAGGAGTGTGTCTGGCAGTCTGTTAGGATCACCTCACTGTAAGGACACTTTGGAGAGTGGGTACGGGAAGCATCAGTAGGTACAGCAATGACCTGAATCCCTGCAGTTTCTCTCTCTTGGCTTAAATTTCAGGTCCTTACTGCTGCAGAATAAATCTCAGTTTCTTCTCGGGGCTTGTACTGAGATGTACTCTAGAGAACGATGACTGTGGATGCCTTGCTGTAGACATGTGTGTATGAGCTGGAAACTGTGCATCAGAAAGAGGGGGGAAAACTCTTATGGAGTGAAAGTTATTAAAAAGGCAATATGCGGACATAATGCTCCTCGTGCCTATGAAAATAGGCTTCAGAGAAGTCCTCAGCTCATTTGCTTTGTAAAACACCGCTGATGATCTCATCTGGGCAGAGGAATCAAGCAGTGGGAAGGGCAACCCTAACACGCCTATGTACACGGCTAGAATTATGTAAGAGGTTCTCACACCTGCCAGTGTAGTTAAAAGGTGCAGCAAGTTGTTATGGCTTAAAATAGGACAAGAGCTTTCCCCTTACACTAAACAATAACTTTAAGGGTCCTAATTTTGCAAAGAGCATATGCTTTGCACAGCAGTAATCAATGCACTGGAAATACATGCAGATACCTATATTTGCAGATTTCAGTGACACCATTTGGACAATGTAGTCAATTTAGGAAGTCCTCGAAAGCCATAATGAATAAAAACAAAAAAACAAAAGTTCTGTAAGGACCACTTTAGTCATAGATTAAGAAACAATGCATGCAATCATTTATCTTTGGCAGTATGGCTCTGTGTCCTTGAGCAAGACACTGAACCCCAAATTGCTCCCGGTGGCAGGCTGGCACCTTGCATGGCAGCCTCCGCCACCGGTGTGTGAATGGGTGTGTGTAAATGGGTGAATGTGAGGCATACACTGTAAAGCACTTTGAGTGTTCGTAAGAGTAGAAAATTGCTATATAAATGCAGTCCAATTACATCACGATTTACAATAACTTGAGATTGACAATAGTGTGAAATAAGGAGCTGGGAAGAAGGTGAGATGCAACTTGGCTGGAAGGGAAAAATTACACAAAGGCATGGTGAAGCAGTTTTAAATATCGCACCCTAGGCTGCATAGGTGAATACACATAGCAGGGAAGCAGCAATTAGCTGAGCAATTAGCTAATTGAGATCAGCCAACAGAGATGTAAGCTTGACTCCGTGGCACCCAGAACTAATGGTGGTGCTTCATTTTCTGTTGGGAAATTGTGTGGATTATGCCAAAGGAGACAGAGGCTCTTGTCAAGGAAGTCTAACCAACCTGATATAATTTTGAGGCTTTACAGAAAGGCATTGAAGGAAGTCATTTTTAGACATGATGCTCCTGTATTTATGTGCAGACAAATCAATGTTGTTTCTTATGATTTTAGTTGACAAAATGATTGTGCCTGGTTAATAAATTAGCTATTGGTCATGTGAGGTGGAATCTGCATGTTGCCAGGCCCATTGCCCATAAATGAAATTTAGGCATGTTTGTGTGTTCACTTGAGTGTTTGTGTATGGGCGTTCACTTCCTTATTACACTGCCAAAATATGGTCAGCATACACACACACACATACACACACACAGTTGGTCACATAAAGGTGGCTGTTACTCATTGGTGGTAGATGAAATGCTAAGGAAAACACTAGCCACCATCATCATTCCTTTCCATCAACCTTTTCTTTTCCCCCTTTATTGTGACAGGATGGTATAGAGACAGGAGTTCAGTGGGAGAGAGAAATGGGGTAGAATCAGGAAAAAATTTGGATCCTGATCCTGGTGGGCACCTGTCCATTTATGGTATCCACACACCTATGATGGTGTCTAGGTTTTATAGCCAGCTGCCCCACAGCATCCCCTCCCCCATGAAATTGTTAATGTTCCTTATGACCTATGACCCATGTCAAAACTCAAGCCAAAATAATAATCTGTAGCAGAGCATAACTATTATCTCCAGTCAGTGCTAACCTTCTTACAATGGGGCAAAGTTGAAGGCTAGTGAGAGTGGTGAGAGCTTCTAAGAGTTCACAGGGACAGCACAGTGTCAACGCCATCGGCTCAGATTGACTCAGCATCAGTGACTGAGTTCTTCATGGAGATCTGAGAATACCTTGTGATGGGTTCCCTCCTTCACCAGACCCTTGGCCACCGTTTTAAGTGATGGGCAATAAAAATGGCCATGTAGTAGGTACATCACTGATATCAACATGCGGTGTGATTTATCTACAGACTGTGAAGGTTAATGTGGAACTAACAAGAGATAAATTAGGTGATGAAATCTAAGCGCCGTCAGTGACAGCTCACCACTGACTCAAAGGCACATTTCTGAATGAAGCTAGGAGAGATCAGTTGTCATTTAAGAATCCACCTTAAACCATAGCTAACAGCTATATGTTTGTCATTTACTGTTTCGTTCGTGCTGAGACTGCATTTCACAAAAAAAAGCGAGACCTCAACCACTTTTCTCTTTATGATTTAGATGTACAGTATGACGTAAAATACTTACTTCACGTAAAAAAACAAAAAACAAAGACAAACACAAGACCCCATGAGCAATACTTAGATGCTCAGCATGGTCTCAACACTTATACATAGGATAGACAACCTCAAGAATGACATATTTGGAAACACATTCTAAGATGGGACAATACACCCACGCTTTGTTTTTTGGGACAGATGAGCTTTCATGCTGTACTCCAAAGACCTGAGCATTCAAATGGATCTTTATGCTGTGTGAACAAGTTGCTTTTGGGACTGTAATTAGGATACCAAAAAAGACCAGAACAAGTTATTATCATAAATCCAAGTACTGGCAGGGCTTTGGGGGAGTTTTGCTTTAACTTTTTTTCAATCAAAATTGGTGTGTATGTGTGTGAGGAAAAGAGAGAGAGATAGGGGAGAAAAGGAGAGAGAGAGAGAGAGAGAGAGAGAGAGAGAGAGAGAGAGAGAGAATGAATAACTAATGACTAATTTGTTATTCAAAAAAAGTGACAGATATTCTTTGTTGATGACGGAAGGCTTTGGCTGTATTTAGGTTATGCATATAGGGCCCCTAAATGAGTACACAATTTTTACAACCAATTAGCAATGACAAACACCCCACACATGCGAAGAGCCGCCCTTCAGTAACCGGTGGAGCCCATCTGATAGGGCACGAGGGCTGGATACCACCAGGACCTCTCATTGTGAAAGAGCTGGTAGCTTATTTCAAATATCATTAAAGAAGCAATTTGCATCAGTGTAGCTTCTCCCTTTCTATGACTGAAAGTATTCAACTTCATTCAAAAGATGAAGGCAATAAAAAATTAAATAAATAAAAAGCTGAAAATACACAGCAAGATGTGTCTCCAAAGGCAATCAGTAGTGAAGTCCAGTAACACTTGTAAGGCTAGGAGGGCGGTGTGTGCAAAATAATACCAGAGGTTTGACACAGAAGTTAGTTTGACACAGAAGTTAGTTTGACTCATCACTGGATTTAGCTGTTGTATCTCAGTAAGCTGATTTGAACTAAGTAGGTTTTATTGTGATTGCCAAAGGATAGCATATTGAGCAAGACTCCTATACCTCTAATTCCTTGCTTCAAGTAGCCTTTAAGCTGTTCAATCCAAAGTGGCCAATTTGGATACTAAAGATGCTCTCTTTTTTACATCACAGGAGTATAGGAAGACCAGCTTTCTTGTCCAATATATATATATATATATATATATATATATATATATATATATATATATATATATATATCTTTATAAATATCATTTTCAGATAAAATGTGTGATTTTTCAATCCTGTCCTGTGTCACTGACTGACTACACACAATAAATGACCCTATATCAAACCTCATATTTGGACTTTTACCGGCTTTGATTAAATTATCAAGCACAACTACAAGGTAAAATGAGGAAACATCTTATCTTGAACAAAAGTTCAATAAGTTAGGTGCAGTTAAGAACAAAACAAAGAGAAGTTGGAACTGATCCCATCCAACTGGGGGGTTTTACAAGTTAGGAGAGGAGAGACAGCTAAATTCAAAAATGGACCACACCAATAGTCTTAAAATTAAAAGCCATTAAAAAGTTTTGAGATGTCCCTGAAAAGTCCGGCCCTGACTGAATGCATTAAGCCTGCATGATGGACACTAGGTCAGGACGGATGGAGACCACACTGTTTAGATGAGAGATGAGGAGTTGAGATGAAGAGATGTCAAGCTCCCCCAATAACAGACAGAGACAGTCTTCGTCTGACTTGCCACACAGTCACTACTAGGAAACACATTCAACCTAATCACATTCATGCTTCTTAAAGTCTACAGTAGATGGCCTGTAACTGCACTCTGAATTAATCACCTGTGTAAACAGATGTCCAATTATATGCCAAGTAGTTTTATCTCATAGCAGGGAAGTGACAGTAGCCTCATGACAAGCAAATACAAGCAAAAACAAGAAGAGAGAGGCAGAGAGCTGCTTATACGCAATGGCAAAGCAGAAGTGGCATACCACATTATCAGACAATTCAGTAAGCTTACCAAAAATTGTTAGAAGCATCAAACCCCTTTTTTATTGCTAAATCAAATTTGAATCTCTCTGTTCTTGAAATGAAAGGTCTCCTAAAGGCAAAGTTAAATTAAAAGCTGTTTGAGGTGGCGTACAACAGGTACAAGATGAAGGCAATCCCTGAAACTGCAAAGAATTTCTTCGCAGACAGTGGGTGGTTGTGAGGTGGGGGGTGCAGGGGGGGGAGTGGGATTCTTAGAGCATCAGCAGTGTCAGACTGCACTTCTATCCAATTTCCCTTCAATTAAAGGAACAGTATCAGCACCAGTTCCTTGGGGACCTGCGTTGACAACATGCACAGAGAGCTGCACTGCAAAAAAACTATCTGACAATGCCAACCAGGGGCTGGTTCAATTTAAAATCGTAAGGCTACGGTAAACTCTTCTCCAGGTCCTAACTTGTTTGTGAGGCCATTCAGCTAAAGCAAAAAATAAATGGCCTTAAATAAAACTCACACACTCTTTGCAGCCCCTTTCCAAGGCCATCACTCGTTTATGTGAAGGCTACAGAGCACACAAGGTATCAGTGTCCATTCATCCAGCTCCACAGCGGTGCTGTGTTATGCCTCTGGGGTCCATTACTCCTCCGTGATCTCCTCTGAGGACCTAATGAAATGGCTTTTTTACTGCCCATCACCACTGCTGGGCTGCCACTGTGCAGAGGGTCGATGCGGTGGAGGGAGAGTTTGTCACACTAACTCACAGGATGGGGAGCTACTGCTGGCGTTTGAGAGAGTGTGTGCTGGGGTTTGAGAAAATGGGTGCTAAGACAGTGTGTGCACCTCTGGTTGTTTTATCTCCCACAATGGGATAAAAAAAGTTACTGCACTGTCCGTGACAGTGTCTACTGCATATGTATGTATATATCAGGGAGTATCTGTATGTCACTGTATCAACAAACCTTAAATCAACAGTGAAGTTTTAAGGTTTACTACCACATACATTTTAAAACATCAGAATTCTCCTGGTAGGTTTGTATGCAGTCTAACTAACCACTCCAGAACGAAACAGAATCCATTTGACTGGATGTACTGTTGTTGATTATACACTGTTACATGATGTCCTAAACCTATTGGGTGGACAGCATCAAGTGCATCACAACCTGAAAGCTACTATTGTTTCCATTTAACCTTGCATCAATGTGAATGTGTGCCAGTGTCTGCCATTTAAAAAACAATTAGTCTGAAACTACACAAACTCTTTATCAGCATCGGACAACAATGACCAACATCTCTGTAAGTCAGACGTTTTGGACACAAATGTTCATAAGCTGTTGCTCAACATCCAAACATGCAACCTCTTTGGTGCTCATCAATATGATTTTTTTTTTTTTTTTACAAATTTGTTATAGCCTGACATTTTTGGTGAGTAAAGCCATATAAGCCATATAAAAGCAGTACAACCATCCTCCAGGAAAACATAAAAAACACAAAAATTTTCTTTAAAAAAAGAGAGTTGCATCTGTCCATAAACACTGACTGCAATTCTACAAAGTCTTGATGTTCAGAGTGTGAGTACAAAGACCATAAAGTGATAAAACCATTAGAAATTAAAACACTTAGAAGGAAGAGTGGACGAAAAGGAGGAAACATGACCCTTAGGAGGAGCTGCCAGTAAATTATGACTAAGCAGACAGATTTGAAAAAAAAAAAAAAAAAAAAAACATAAAACACCTTGTGCTACAGGTTCTGTTGTGGTGCATCTCTGATAAAACCCTGAGCTGCATACAAAGTCCACACAACACTCTGTCATGCTGGGCGTGTTATCAGTGACATGGTACATGCTGAGATAATGAACAGAGTCCAATGAGATCACAGAAGAGCTGTTTACAGTGGCTGACTCATGGGGGTATGGTGTCTGTCACAGCCTTCTGTACATCCATTGGTAGCTTTGGTTCCAAACTTTCAAATTCCTTGTGAGTAATTTTCAACAATTGCTGATTTTGAAAGGAATTCTAGGATTGTCTGGCACAAATGGAGGCATGACTGGGTGCATGGCAAAGACTGGAGTATGTATTCCTTGGTAAAATAACATGGGAGGGATTCCTCTCTTATTTCATGGATGTGGGACCCTCATTCTCCTGAGCATGGTGGGAATCCTTCAAGAGAGAATAATTACCCTGTGCTCTAGTTTTATGGTTGAACAGTCGCCCACTAACAGAGCTCCGCCCTGATCTGTATTCGTTGACACAGAGATAATAGCCTCAGGTGGAGCTGAGGTGTGGCCAAGAGGAAGTGAGCAAGGGAGTTTATTCTCCAACCCCCTCCTCTGATGTGTGGCCTATTCACCAACATGACAGCATGAGGAACAAGCACACACCGTTTAGCTCTTGGCCACTGGTCACAACAGGGGGAAGAGTGAAACCTGTGGCAGGTAGACTTTCTCTAGGCACTCTAGGTTTGAGGTTACGTCACTTCTTGTGTGCTGTGTGTGGCTGCCAGTGACGATTGTTGCCAAATGATTAAAAAAAAAATGACTGCGTGATACAGAACTGTAATGTTGTTGCAACATTCATATTCAGCCCAAAATTTCACTCAGTGCATTTCAGTGAGTTGTTTAAAAACCCATATTACCACTTGTTAGATTGAAATACAATAAAGGCAAAGGTGATCTACATACGACAAAATGCTTCAAGCTATTTAGTGGATCATATTGGATATAGGAGACATATTCTGCATAAATGAGACTAAATGTGTAAGACTGGTGAGCTGACATATCCCTCTGACAAATCAGGACGAACATTATGACCACCACAGTCACATTAACAGCATCACTTCATCAGGAAATTATAAATAACTGAGTCTGTATGTGGGTTGCATTATACAATTATCTCTCTATATGCCAATATAATAATGTAAATATAATTTAAATAGGCCTAAATAGATACTAGCACGGCTTGATAGATAACACAAATTTTCAAGATCCTGAAGCATAGTCCTGTCGATTTTTGCATCCATCTGTTATGGAGAGAGATAGAAAGCCCCTCATACAGAGGCCCTATTCACCTGGGGCCTTCTTCACCTGCTTTGTTACGTCAGGTGACCAATAACTCACTGGCCCAGTGGTGGGGTACACACCTGCCTCTAAGCTTCAATCCCACAGGAAAAGCAGGACCTGTTTGTCAGACCTTTACCAGAATACATTCACCCAACGAGAGGGTTAGATGCATTCACCCACAACCGAGTGTCAGGGGAGAGATCGAGCAGCTCAAAAGCGGAGAGGGGTATGGCAACAGTATGTACTGGCAATGTACTGGCAACAGTCTCTCTGCAGACTTTAGAGAGTGATGAGTAATGAGAGGAATGCAAGGAAAATAACCACTGTGAAAAACTTCACCTCTCTGACACAAACATTACCACAAAGGAATGAATAAAAGCCTACCTAAATTCAATCAATTCCATTAGTAGAGGCCACCACACAGCTCACTCAAGAAGAGTGAGGAGATAGAGGGATTCTAGACAGAAGAATCCCTCCATCAGAAAATGGGTTTACATTTACATGTGTGTGTGTGTGGGAGGGGGTTCGTCTGGCTAATCCTGCCCCAAAAGGCCACTGACCTAACTGACAACACACAACATTCCGACCTCTCTCTAAACACGTGTAAAAGACAGTTCAGTAAGCCCTTGTCCATGTCCACCTCAAAATAGCCAATCATCATCATTACCCAAACCATCATTATCTTACTACCAATCACCTACTCCTACCAGCTAATTGGCTATAACGGCACTATGTCCTTGCAGGGACTGTGCGCATGTGTTAGTCTACAACATCTAATACATGGTGACAGCCGGTCTCAACATCATCCTGCGCAAAAGCAGATGGAATTCTTGGATTTGTTACTCAACCCGAGGCCAGGATAATATGGGGGAGGGGGCAGATTTTGTTCTGTGATTAAGCATTAAGCTACTCTTCTGGAGAAGAGTAAATTAATGCCTGTCATGTTGATAACCAATGATGCAGTACATAATGGGTAATTTTACACTCTGCATATCCTAACACTGAGTGTCAAATGTTTACAATGAGTAGCACTCCGAAAATATGACATCAGCTTGTCTCTGGTCACTATTTGTTTAACTGTTTGCTTTGCTCTTCAAAAGCCTTGACGTCAGAATACGCCTAAATGAGGCAGAGTGAATGGATTGTCTGAATCTATTAATAGAGCATCCATTTGAAAATACTGTAATGGCCCGACACTGAATGAAACCAGTGAAACAATTGAAAGGTTTCAGAGGTTATAAATAACTTGATACATATATAATGGTCTATAAACTTCACAACTTAAATTTTCCATACAGGAAAATAACTGGCCAGTGAGTGGTCCATTTAGATATGAGGGATCATTCATATGAAGATCAATATAATGCCTAACCTGTAGTCATCATAGTTCATACTCACAGTTCTAATTTGACATGCCTGGTAAGATTGTCTTTACAATTCCCAGAGGACAATCTGAATATGAAAAATAGCTTTTGGAAAAGAATGCTGACCAGTGGGAGAAGTTAGATCAACTGCAAGTCTGCCATGTCTTGCTTATGATCTTCCTGAAATGTTTCCCATCCCACAACTCACATTTCTTCATAATGCATAGGCTACTGTACGTCTTCAAGGAGAATCGTTTAGTCGTTGAGAAGTGGATGCACAATTCGTGCATTTCGTAGGGCAAAGTCAAAATTCTAAAGTGGGAAATTATAATTCTGAATTATTCTGTATTTTCCACGTTTGGTTCAAAACAAATCATCTGTTCAAAATACTACTGTAAGGCTGCACACAGATCTTTTCAAAATATGTAGGCTAACGTGAAAGGCAAACCGCAAGCTTATTAAACTAACGTTACTATTGCAGTGTAGCATTTCACCGCTCGGAGGGAGAGATGTAGCCTTTTTGATACTAAATTGAATGGAATTGCACAATAGAAGCATCGTTGAAATTAGATCAATTAAACTTGACAGAAAGCGTGTCAGCCACTTTACACAAAACATTTGACTCCGGCTTAGGGAGTTTATCAGTTTGCGTGTGGGTCGCTCAAGTGAGTTAACATTATTGGCCTTATATTGCCTATCTTACCCTCTCGCATTTTCACCCTTGATCAAGCTATTTTGGCGTTTACGAGGAGGCGTTCTGACGCGCTCACTCGGTCATGGAACACCGAAACCAACCCGAAACCAAGCTCAAGATAATGCACCTGTCCCAGGAGAATGAAACTGATCACAAACAACAGTGAATAGCAAAGTTTACATATAACCAAAAGGCACAATAGTGTTGATAAGGGGTGAACTTCGAAAATGTCTGCGTAGCATACCACCAGTTCGGAACACCTGCCTATGGTGATATTAAAATGTATTTTACCTACAGTAGCCTAGGCGGATACAGTAGCCTTACTGTACACCCGCAGCTGACAAATAATGTTACACTCACCTTAGTATAAAGCTCGTTGACTGACATACTCCCCAATTCGAGGTCTCACCGTTTTACCGAAACCAAAGGATCATTTAGAGCAAACGATGAAAATACACATCCAATTACAAAGCCAATTATATTTCCTCAATGTTTGGTTCAGTCAATATTCCTTTTCCAAACGTCATTTTCCAATTACCATCGGGTGCGCAGTGCACCTTTGTTTGTTGCTAGTTTTATCAACTTGCTACGACTGTCGCGCTAGCAAGTTAGCCACTTGACCTGCCCCCATTCATAGCAGGTGTCTTTTGCCATTAAATACTTTGGAGCTGTTTTGCGTATCCAGGTAAGGTCTACACGGCACCTAGACGAAACATTCCATGACTGCAACTACACTTATCCTGCGGAACTGCAGGTAGGAAATACCTGACTATAATAAAATAGTATAGTATATTGTTCTCTGTTGTAGTTCTGTGTTCGGTCCCTTTACTTCCCTTCCGTATCCATGGACTCGATCATGTTAACTGGCATGACTGCAGTGCAATCTCATGGCGCGACCAGTGTAATCTCAGTACGGGACACCATCTGGCCAAGTTTCGCATTACAGGCACAGGTGAAAGGTTCCAATGATTTCAAGTGATTCTTCAAAAATAAATCAAATCCTCTGATTTATTTAGTAAGTCTTTAACTACGTTGACTGATTGGTTATATAAACTTGATTTACGCATATCCATTATTTGGTTAGTTTAATGTTTTTGTATATAACTTATGCAAAGTCTTACTCTCGTATGTCACTTCATTTAACCAAGCGGTCTGGAATGGTACTGAATCAAGTAGGGTTACATTTAAGACAATGCTTGACCATGTCGTCCAATCATGTGAGACAACTATACAGAAAGACACAAAGCTGCCACATGTGAGGATATGCTCACAATCAATTCTTGTCTACTAAGGTGCTGTAACATATTGTATAACATCAAGATATGAAAACCATTTCCAAAGTGTAATAAAGTCAATTGTGGTTTACCTTGCAGTAAAGGTCCTGCTCAGATAACATCTTTCCTGTCCTCTGTCCAGATAGCTGTATCTGTGTTGTAATTCCTCACATAGGCCAACATGAAAACAAACAGATTTATGAAATGTTCCAAGGTAGGGTTATGACTCCCATTTTACATGCAGTGGGCCATGTAGACACAAGACGTCTGTGGGCACTCTAAAGTCATAGTTTGACTTGGGCGACTCCAAAAACCTGCCTGTGCAACAGGCGGAGAAGGAAGAACTTCTGACATCAGACTAATCACTCCACTCCTTCACCACTCCTTAGTCAGGTATGGGGTGTTGACTGGGTTCTTTCTCTTAGGCTGACGTGAGATCAGACGAGACACACACACACTCACACATACAGACAATTGGCATTACGCGCTCCGTAATCGTTAATGAAGAAGAATAAGTTTAGACAGAACTGGTTTGTCAGAATCTAATGGTTTTCTCACACACACAAAAGGAGATACAATAAAAGCACATTCCATGTGGTTTTGTGCACACCCGATTTATTGCTGCCAATAAGTGATGTTTAAAAAGGTAAAAGCAACATTCAACATCTACAACTTGGGCCAAAAAAACATTAAATTTGCAATTTGAAGGAGTTTTAGTATATTTTAAGGTTTGCATGATTCAGCCTGGCAATTGTATGCTGTTACTTGGTCATTGCATAGGTGGAGTGGACCATCTTGCAATGGTTCACTTGACAGAATAGCATACTTTTTGTACTGATGGTAGGACTTTAGCATCTAAAATCACCCAGTGTTTATTGCTGTGTACATTAAGTTTTATATGAATATTTGTACATGGACAAGAATTAGGAGACTGCATGAGAAAAAAAGTATAAACATGAATTATACTTATGGTTATTATTCTCATACATGCTGAGATATGAATACTGAACATCCTTGTCCATCAGTGTTTCTCTGTAGCTCTTTGAAGATTTTGAAGACTCTTCAATATATTACACCATTGCTCTAGATGACAAAAACTATTTCTGGTTGCATTGTGATGTGACAATTGTATGTTAATGTTATATGTCACTCCATATGTAAAAACTTCTTTGAAGAGTATTTTTGGCCAAGTTCTTTTTAAAGCAATAAGTAGCTTACTGTCCCCCCTAGTGGCCATACACTGAAGGACTTCACAACCCTGTTCAGAAGACTGGTCTGTTAGACTAGACACAGTCCTGTGGTGTACTTATTACTTACCAATTCAAATGATAAATATTTCAGACTAATGAGCAAGTCAGTTTAACTGTATACCGGAGATGCACAAGCAACATATCACCAGTGAGTAATCATTATGCATTTATTGGTGTTCCCTTCAATTAGTTCTATAATGACATTTGATGATAAATGTATGTATACTTCCCGCAGCTGTAGCCTGAGACAAGAGTGGGTATAAATTTAATTACTAAGCCATGGAACGATCCACCTGGGCCACCGTAGCCAGAGGCTGGGTGTCTCTTTTCCTAAAAGGGTGCACGGCGGTGGTGTTTGATGTGGGCCTGGACAGGATATCCTGGACCTTCCTGTTGTACTTCTGCTGGAAAGCAAGGCCCTTCTGGTACTCTCTGTCCACCTCGGCCTGCTCGGCCTCCCGCACCCTCTGCTGGTGAAGCATCTGGGCCAACAGGTCTGCCCTGTACTCCAGGCTAGCTTCTTTCAGACTGTGGTGTGAGAGAGAAAATATTGTGTGTTGAGTTGCTAGAGAAAGCTACACAGAATTGGTGGTGTATACATGAAATGTAAAATGTGTAATCAGTGAAAAGTTACTTGTTTGAACAATTTAAATGAATACTTAGCAAACTTGGTCAACTTCTCAGTCAAGTCACAACTCATCAAGTTAAATTGACTACAGTCATTGTGTCAGACCCACAATGAAAAAACATACAAATACTAGTTCTGTCAGTGTGATGTTTTTTTTTCTTTTCGTTATGATATGTAGGCTAGGTGGCTGTGTATGAGTATTTGCATGTGACAGTGACTGGTTTGGCTACTGTGGGAAATCCCAGATGAGGAATTAAATATCTTTTCCAGAGAAAATGACTAAAAATGGATTCTATGGAAAAGCCCAATGAAGCATATGCACGTCATATGGATGAACAGAAAAAATTAGATTCTCCTTCCCTATCGACACCTACCGTCTTTTCTCGTCCTCGTCCAGCAGTTTGTTCTCCTGGATGGCTCTGTTCAGCTCCTCTCTCTCCTGGGCCAGCTCCACCTGCCTTTGTGTGTTTTGATGCACTGTGACAAATATACCCAGATGGCATACGTAACTATACAACATTATAGAACATTATATCCTGAATACAAATGGGAGATAAGCAAGAGAACAGCCTTTGAGGTGGCCAGCTTGATGAAAATAATGACTTGGTGGAGGCAGTCCTTCGCCTCCACATCGCCATTATTTCTCATTGAACTGGTCACCTCGTTGGCCATTATCCATTACATACTTATACTGTATGTTCCTTTATGCATATGCAAATGTACAGACAGAGATCACTGAATACTGAACAAGACAGAGTAACATTGTCATGATCCTGTTCCCTGAGACCCTGGCCCCCCACTGGACTAATACTGCACTGCAGCCTCTGTGTTTGTTTTTGTCATCCATGTGCCTCTGTTTTGTTCACCTGCTCTGCCCCTTTCTCCTCCCCTGCTCCACACCTGTGCCTCGTAATCCTGTTTCCCCGTAATGAGTGTCAGCTGCCTCCTGTTTGTCCCAGTGCCTCTGCTCCCTATATAAACCCCTGTTTGTTCCATGTTCCCTGTCTGATCGTCTGACCGTGTATCTAGAATGTAAGTCTGTTTCCTGGCCTGTTACCTGCTTTTGACCTCTGTTTGTTTCCTGTCCTACCCTGGTCCCTTTTCCTTGCATTTGCCTTTCTTGAGCCTTTTGAGTTTTTGCCTTTTTGTGCCTTTTGGATACTCTTGGTTTTGAACTGCCTGTTAACGAATTGGGCGTTTGAGGTTTTTTTTGTGATTCCCTCCTACCTGTTTGATCCATGAGTGACTTTGAACTTAATCGATCTTTTGTGTGTTTTTCCCCGAACCCTGTTTTTGGAACCTTTGTTGGATTACTTGCGCCTTTTTGTTCTCAATCTTCTGAGCTTTTTTCCCTTTTTGTATTTTTTTTTTTTTTTTGTCCACTGTAAATAAACCTTTACTGATTTGCATTTGGGTCTCCGTCTGAATCTCACTGATCATTACAAACCTAAACCTTTACAATGGGAGCAAACAGGAATAATGCTAATCTGCTTAAGTGGGAGTGTCACATTATGTCACAATGTTAACTTTTCAATGATCTTTCATATGAGTGCTACTCTGGTCTGCTTAAAAGGGGACTCTGCCCCCCGCCCTGCAAAAATACAACACAGAACTAAACAAATGTCATAGAAATAATCACATACTAAGATACTAAGATGGAATGAAAACAGATTACACAACAACGACTATGAAAAGCAAAGAACTCCTTTAGGATTCATTTTTCTAGGATGATTATATCCTTGTCTGCTCCAGTGATCCATATCCTTACGTTTGTGTTGGATTTGTACGCGGCGGGTGTCCATGACGTCCTTCATGAGGCGATCACGGGCCTCCTTCTCCTTGTGGTTCCTCTCAGTGCGGCGCATCCAGGTGTTGTGCAGCTCAGCCTCCATCAGTTGCTCTGTCTCTGCCTCCTGCCTCCGCTGCTCCTCCAGCTGCTCAGCCAAGTACCTCTGATACCTCATCTGCTCCTCGTGCAGCTCAAGCTATTTTTTGCGCGCACACACACACACATTAGATGAACTGCTAATTACATGCAACTGCAAAATACTCAGACATTGTTCCCAGACTACTTCTGCTATGTTTATATCACATCAAACAGCCATATTTCCATATGAAAACAGGCACCCTGTGGGAACAACTAGTCAAACTCATTTTTTTGTGGGAGTGTAGGTTTAAGTCTGGTTCTTTGTGACCTTGTGAAACTGTCAAGTAAGACACTGAGCCTCAGACTTGATTGGTGCCTTGGACAGCAGTTTTGTATTTTCTATGTGTTTAAATGGATGCAAAAAACCCTACATAAATGCATTTGCTGTTATTTATCATATGCTGTATTATAATAAATGAAGTATAATAAATATGGCAAATATGGTCACATCCCTCATGGATACTTACCTTAATTTTTTCTGTGTATGTCCTTGTCCTCTTAATTTTTCTTACACTCAAATTTCTCATGGCTCACCTTCCTTGTGGCCTCTCCTTGCTTCTCATCCCTCTCCTCGGCCAGCAGCTGCTCCAGGATGCTCATGTCCAGGGCCAGCTCATCTTGCTGCTGCTGGGCGAGACGCTTCATTTTCAGCCGCAGTGACTGGTCCAGTAGCCGGCGCCGGCTCTCCTGGCTCTGGAGCTTCTCCTGCCGCTGCCTCTCCTCCTCCAGATGCAGCATCTCCCTCTGCTCCCACTGAGAAGCAATGAGAAAAGCAGCATTGATCAAAATCATGATGGTCACCAGTGAAAATACACATAATAAGCTTGGGAGGGAACGAAGTACTACACGCAGAGTTTGATACAGAGACAGGGTTTTTGCCGATTCGTAATACTTACATTAGCATACTGGTTGTTGCTAGAAAAATTATGTAGCAACAGCAAAATAAAATATATAATGAACAAGCACTGACAGACCCAAAACCATACTTAGGCAGTAACATGGTTATTCAATATTTCTTCTTGGGGCCTATTATTCTATAAATAATACAAATAATAAATCTAATTCTAAAACAATGTCATGATGTTATCACATGACAAGTGAGTTTGTTGTGTAACCCTTGACAGTGTAATTTTGTGCCTGGGCCTAGCGGAGGTGATAGCACCATGGTCCTTACAAGTATTTGGGCCTCTTTCTCCTTCAGCCGCTTGGCCTCGGCCCTCTGGTTCTCAGCAACCTGCATCTGCATGCGTAGGAAGGCCACCTGCTCGGCGTTGTTCTCACGCTGCCGTTCTGCCTCCTGGCCCTCACGTTCCTGTTTGGCCTGACGGTCGCTCTCCCACAGCTGGGCGAACAGCCGCTCCTCGTCTGTCTGTCGCAGGCGTGACTCCTCCCGTGAGCGGATCTGGGCTGCCCGCTCAGTGCAGACCTCATCCTGGTGTCTGCGCGTTTCAATGGCACGCAGTTCCTCACTCCGTTCCCTGAGTGGCCGGAAAGGGCAGAGTCAGAGGTTGGGACAGGTTTGATATGAAACAAGGGGTGATACTGTACCACTGGAAAATTGCTATAACTGAATAATTGACATTCAATTCAATTATATTTATACAGCACATTTTACAATAGCATTGTCTCATGGTCCTTTACAGCAAGGAGCACCCAAGAGCAACAGGGGCAAGGAAAAACTCCCTTATGTTAGTTATTCTAGGAAGAAACCTTGGGCAGATTCATGACTCAAGGGGCTAACCCAACTGCCAGGGGTCATGCAGGAAAAGTACAGTCAGTTGTAACCATGACAGACCACAAGTTGTCCATGGTTTTAGCTAAGCAACATAGTAGTTCCAAAATATTGTGGGGTCACTGGGGTCACTTTTCCCAGCATATAACACAGCAACATTATTCACTCTATAAAATGTGAGTGTCATACCTTATAAAGTTACAGAACACTGAGACTGAGGTGCATTTCCTGAAAGCACTGCTGTGAAATAACTACATAAACTAAGGACAGGAGTGTTAAAAATTCCTTGAATGTAACTATTGATTATTTAGTTTAATTAACCAGTTGTGGAGGTGAAGGATCATAGCCACATTGTTTGCTACCAACCTAAAGAGCTGCTCCAGTTTTTCTTCCACCACTTTCTGACGATCACTCTCCCTCCTCTCACGCAGCAATTTGGCCCTCTCTCGCATCTTTGCTTGCCTTTCCAGAACGGTCTCCTTCCTGTCCTCCATTTCTCTCATGAGATCTCTCTCCTCTGTTTCCAACAAGGCATGGAGCCTGAGTTATAAAAGAAAAGTGAGGCTATATAAGATGAAGAAGTAATGAAACTTACATTGACACTTTGATAAACAATAAACTGGCACAAAGAAACAAAGAATAATATTGATTGGACAATCATTCAATCACTCAGCTGCCAGAATCAGAATATAATAAAACCTAACTACCTATTTCTTCTCTCCTCGATGCTTAACTGGTACTTCTCCATAGCTTCATTCACCCGTCTCTCGATGGTACCCAAGACGATTTGGCGATCAGAGTTCTTCTCCCAGTGCATCCTCATATCACAGGTACTCTGGTTGCGTGTAAATTCCAATAACTTGTCCCGCGCTGCTTCATGTTTCCTCCTCTCCAAAATGAGATGGTCCGGGGGTCTTGAGGAAGGCATTCTTGCTCTCTGACAAAATACCGCACTAATTTGATAAACAGCACCTTGCAATGAATGCTACTACTTTCCTTTTATTACTTTTTAAAGTCATATGCTAGGCCTACAACACGACTATTCCTCACACTCCAGGGCACTGGCAGGGGCACTGAGTTTAAGCTGAAAAATATTAGACTACTGTTAAAGGATCTTCCGCAATGAGTAAACTTAGTGTTTTTAGCCTATTCTAAGTACAAACAATTTAAAAATTATAAAACATTGACATCTATAACAACTTTTTATGTTAAGCGCGTGTAAGCCTACTGAAGATAGCTAACTTACCACCGCAACTGAATGTGGCGTTGGTCCAGTGAATTCCCGACATAGTGTCCTGTTCCTCTGACCGATCATCATATCAAAAATATGTGCAACTAAAATAAATTCACTGTCTGTAACACTACATTTGTAGTATTTGTAATGTTTCTTTATTTCTTTTAAATGCTGATAGCAGGTGCCTCGACAACGCAGTAAAATACTCTGCTTATTGTGTTTGCGGAAATGTTAATCTGCTACCATGGTAACAGCAACTTCCTAGGTTTCGAGCTCTGAACTAATTTCTTGCCAATATTAGTGTTGCTGTAACATTTTGGGTAGGTCTGCAACGTTGTGACTGTCTCGAATTCCACACGACTATGACTTAGTTCAACCATCTCCCTCTGCCTGCAGTATTTATAAGTGGTACTTATAAGTGGTACTGGTTGCATGTTCTGCTTTTACAAATTTGTCCCCCGAATGAATGTATAGGCTACTCATGACTCCAAACAAATAGTTTATTGACACAAATGTTAGTGTGCAATAGGCTACATAATATCTTTAAAACAAACAAACATAACTGTCAGACAGTCAACAGAGAACTCGTAATGACTCGTTCATGGCATAACAAGAAAACAGTCTCTTTTCAGGGGGGAGTTTTTGAAACGGATTGTGTCTAGGGTATAGGGTGATGAATGACCTTTAAGTTTCTATTTGTTAGGTTAGAAGGTTAGAAAGTTCCTATCCTTTGAGGATGCTGAAAAATGTATACATGCATTTATTACTTCCAGGCTCGATTATTGAAATGCTCTGTTCTCTGGGTGTAGTAATACCTGTATCAAAAATCTACAACTAATACAAAATGCTGTGGCCCGAACACTCACCAGGACTAAAAAATATGAACATGTCTCTCCTATCCTTTCTCCCTTACATTGGCTCCCTTAAAAGTTGAATTGATTTTAAAATAATCCTCCTAACCCACAAAGCTCTCAAGGGCAATGCACCAAATTATATTAAAGACTTACTTGTCCCTTACCACCCTCCTAGAACCCTAAGATCCCAAAATGCTGGTCTCCTTGTAATCCCAAGAATATCAAAATCTACGACAGGAGGAAGAGCCTTTTGTTACCGTGCACCCCTCCTGTGGAATACCCCCCCCATTTGACAAGCAGATACTCTCAATACCTTTAAGTCTAGACTTAAAACCTTCCTCTTTACAGTTTCCCATAGTTAGGGATGGTGCATGGCAATTCATCACTTCTCATGGGTCTTTTGGGAGGGACTGCCTCCGCTGTTGCCCCCAGTTGCGAGGCATGGAGGCCACTGACCATCCCTGTAGTGGTGCTGGATTGCCATGCAGCATACCTTAGTTATGCTGCTATTGTAAGATATCAGACAGAGACCCAAATGCAGATCAGTCCAGGGATTTTATTTTCGTGCAGGCCCAAGAGTCAGATACAGTTCAAACAGGAGAAAACACTGGTGATCTCATAATCCGAGTCAATAGGCAAAAACACCACAAGGAGTCCAATAAAATTTTCAAGGCACAATTCAGGGGTAAAAAAAATAAAATAAAATATCCATTGAACAAAGGCATCACAGTCAGGCACCGCTCAGGCAAAAGGAGAAAGCACAGGAGATCTTACAGTCCAAGTCAGAAGTCAAAAAACACAAGAAATCCAATACAAATCTTCCACAGTTAAGGGAAAAAAACACCAAAACATCCGTTGAAACAAAGTACGAGGGCAAACAAACAAAGACAGAGCAAGGAGAAACAAAACTCACGAACAGGCAAGAAATACTAAGTTGTAATTTTCCACAAGGAACATGGTCAGACAATCAGACGAAGAACGAAGAACAGACTAAGGCTTAAATAAGGAACAGGAACACCAGGACAAAACAGGAGCCAGCTGACACTCATTACGAGGGGACAGGATCATGAGGCACAGGTGTGGAGCAAGGGAAGAGAAAGGGGCAGGGCAGGCAAACAAAACAGAAGCACATGGACAAGAACACAGACAAAGAAACAGCAATACAGCGCCTGCCCAGCAGGGCGGCCAAGGTCCCAGGGAGCAAAACCCTAACAGCTATAGCCTAGTGCCGCCACAAAAGCTTCATGTGTCATGCCGTACAACTCTCTTTCTCTCTCTTACCCTCTCTCTCTCTTTCAGCTCTCTCTCAATATTTATATATATATATATATATATATATATATATATATATATATACCCAAATTACACATTTGCTCTCTGATGTATGAGCCTGGCCTAATTCACTTTCTTCCTCTGTCCACAATTATCTCTGCTGAGTGTCATCCCTGCCTCATTCCAGGGGACTCCTCTCACCCTCAGTGGACAACCACCAACACTATGGGAGGCCCATGTCAGGACCGACTCTCCATCAAAGAGGCCCTTCCTGGACGCCCATGCTAGGCCCGACTCGCCTTCCTTGACACTTTGTGATTGACCACAATGGCACTGTCAAATGGACCCTTATTGTTACCCCCATGACCCATCTCACTCCTTTGAGTTTGACACTATGTCTGGCTGCTGCTACATTGTCCAGCCATAATTCCTGATAACCACCTATAACCACCAGTTTAGACATATAGATAACATGCATTCTCAACTAGCCCTCTGCTCAGAATCTTATCAAGCTGTGGAAGATGTCATGTGAAATGGTTACTACTGATTGTAATTTTTCTGCATGACCCCTGGCAGTTGGGTTAGCCCCTTTAGTCGTGGATCTGCCCAAGGTTTCTTCCTAGATTAACTGAACATAAGGGAGTTTTTCCTTGCCCCTGTTGCTCTTGCGTGCTCTTTCTGTGAAGCGCCACAAGACAATACTATTGTAAAAGGCGCTGTATAAATAAAACTGAATTGAACTGAATTGAATTTGCCCTGTACCAGCAATGTCTGGATTTTATACCCTGTAACTCAGGTAGTGCAATAAGACCATATCATTTCATAATGCATAACCGTCTTCTTGATCCCAAGAGGACAGTGACTAAACGTCCACATAGTAACCTTGAGGGTACGTAGAACGCAGCCTTTTAAAATCAGTATTTCACAACTACACATACATAGCATAGCACATACTTAGACATTTCATGAAAGCCAGGCTAGCACTGCCATACCTCTGCTCAATATAGTATTTTGCTACAGTATTATATCTGTCACCACCCTGTTCTGTCTACCTCTGTTTCCTCACGTTCTCTCCCTGTCTGCTTCGCTAACTGGCTTCATTCTATCTCACTTCCTCATTCCCCCGTTAATCACTGGATTCTTTTCACCTGCCCTCACTGATTGCCCCCACCTGTGTCTTGTCTTCCCCGATTGCCCTGGCTATTTATTCCCTCACTCCCCATCGGTGAATTAGCGAACCTGCACGCATCTATTGCTGAAGGCAAGCAACACAATCCTGACTCCTGTCTGTTCTGCTGTTTTTCCCGTGCTCGTTACCTGCATCTGTTTCCTGCCCATGTTCTGTTTACCCGTCTGGTTCCCGGTCTGTCTCTGTTTTTCTCTGTCTCCGGAAAGATCGTCTGCCTGTTGCCGAACCCGGACTGCCTGACCTACGCCTCTGCTCCACTGTCTTGGATTCCGACCCGTGCTCTGGTTTTGATTAACGCTCCGCGCTCCAGTCCCGGTTACCGACCTGCCGCCTGCCTGCAACGCTTGCCTGCTCTCCTGCCCCGGCTCCCGACTCGGCGCCTGCCCCCGACCAACGCTCTACTCCTCTGCCCCGGTGACCCGACCCAACGCCTGCTCAACCACGAGTGCTGCTGCCAGCCATTCTCGGCTCTGCGTTCTTCCTAGCAGATCCACACTCCAATTCCCCCCAAACCCTTAAATAAAAACTGTTTGCAACTCGCTGCAATCGTGGTCCACCCTGTCTGTTCTCTGACAATATCAGGGTACTCTCAGTGAACATAACAACCAAGTGCTCACCCATCACGAAGTAAATGTATGCCTACAAAGACTGAAAGAGTCCACCAGGCTAACTGCATGCATCATCTTGTTACACAGCAAGCTTGCGACCCATGACATGGATCTTAAATATGTGACTTCCAAGTAAGCATCAAGAAATCAAACCATCACTTAATGTAGTTCTTCATTGGCATATTCACCTATAGTAGGATGAGTAGAGAGTTTTATGTCTGAAGTCTTGTTACTTGTTACTTCAGCATGGTAATAATCCTTTGGTTTGGTTGGTTTTCACTGAACAATGTATCCCTGATTGTCTTTTTTTGCCAATTATAGATACAATTCACCCACTTTCGTTTTGTGACTTTTTAGTGTGTGTGTGTGCTCTTTTTGTCTACCTTGCATATATATATATCCTGTTTTTAAGGATCCTGATAATTTACATTTTTACATGACATCTTCCACGGCTTGATAAGATTCTGAGCAGAGGGCTAGTTGAGAATGCATGTTATCTATATGTCTAAACTGACCTCCAAGCAAGAGCTGTGACAGACCAACAGAAGTTGTGCTTTTAACTAAGTCAAAGTCATCACAGTCATCACTCTCAGAGAGATTTCCCCCATTACACCAAGGCTGGCTGCCATATTGGGCCTGGTAAGAATCTGAAATTGGAAGTAGAGGAGAACATGCTGAGGACACCATGGGCTTGTACTCTTGAGTGGCATCCGTTGGGGTTACTGGTGTGGCATTATGTGACTCGGGAAAAGCTGCAAGTGGACTGTAGCTGAGATTGTTCAGCACCACAATAGCACTGCCCGAGCTAGAGACCACATTGCAGTGTGTTAAATTAGCATCTGAGCCTGTTACATTCCTATAAAGTCCCATACAGTCACTCTCTGTTATATGTGTAGCTGAAATTACTTGATCTTCAGCAACCAATTCACAAGCCTTCATGTATTCCACATTCTCCTTAGGGATCTCAAGCAACTGAAAGTCATAGATTCCCTTGAGAAAAAAATACCACAATAATTTGATTAATTGTGAATCTGTATGATAAATGTGCTAACATCTGCATTACATTTATCAATACTGTTAAAATTTTTATGCATCATCTTACCTTTGAGGTATGGCAATCCACCTGAGGAGCTGGAATATCTGGGTATAACATAGTTTTGAGCCTAGTAGAATGAAATACATGTTAATAGGAAAAGTTTAAAAGAGAAATCCAATGTGAATCAATACACAGGCATCCACACTAACTGAATGGGGCACAGTCACTTTAAGCATTCTGTTAACTTCTGTTAACAGTTTTCTATTATTAAGCCAAGACGGGATAGAATATTTGGATGCGCAGCTTAACAAGACTGAACTAATGATCCGCTTTATTTATCAACCATTTAGAACTAGTAATGCCAGTTTATTCCAGTGAGTTTTGAATGAGTCGATTATTATTGGGGAGATGGTGGCGCAGGTGGTAGAGGTGCCGTTTGGCAACCGGAGGGTTGCAGGTTCGTGCCCCCCTTGGGCTGACCCCATCCAAGTGTCCAAATTTCTCCCAGTGGCAGGTTGGCACCTTGCATGGCAGCCTCTGCCACCGGTGTGTGAGTGCATGTGTGTGAATGGGTGAATGTGATGTAAAGCGCTTTGAGTACTCGTAGGAGTAGAAAAGCGCTATATAAATGCAGTCCATTTACCATTCATTATCTCTTACATGTTGTATCAGTTTTTCACATTCTTTTTCCTACAGACAGCACTCTGTGACCTCAAACTACAGGACTTTGGATTGAATCACACTGGATTTCTCCTATAAGTGACAGTTTATATGAGAAGAACAAAAGAAGTTCAAGCGCTTTCAAACTAACTGTTAGTGTTTGACTATATCCATACACACTACACTACACACTTGAATGAATTATTATAAGTGCTAGAATTAGTAGTATTAGTAGCATTATGAGTGAAATATATTGCACGCAGTTATATATAATTTTAGAGTAGATATCTTTACAGTTAAAACATGACTGCTTACATGCATGTCTTATTGTGGAACAAGGCTTGACGTTTTCCGTACTAATCTGTGAATAGCATGACCATTAACCAAATACCAGTTTAGGTCAAATTACAGTTTTAATCTATTGTCACAAGGTATTTACCATGTCCTTTTTCGGTAGCACACAATAGCAAAGAATGCAGCAAGCATGATGACAAATCCAACTGATATGATGCTGTGTACCATTTTCTGGAGAGCTGGGAGAGAATTAATTCTAGTTATGAAACACGACAAAATGTATGATGTATGAGAAGAGAAAAACAAATCAAAATTTCAGGTTGCGTTTATATTGCCACAAACTTAATGTGCCTGATATATATCATGTTCAATTAGTAAAACCTGAGATCAGAGAAATTGCATACATGCATACATACATTGCATAAATGCATACATACTCTGTGACGAAAGAGTGACCGTAGTCTTTGTGGTAGTACCGCTACCTCCAGATGTGAAAGCACTTATATGGAACTCGTAGGTACCAGGAAGGAGATTTTGAATTTTTGCTTGCATTCTCTTCTGACTTCCTGTAATAATCTCTGAATAAATACAGAACAGAAATGAGTAAGCAACAGAAACCAATCATGATAACGTTTGACGATATGTCAAGTGTCAAATGTCAAATCTATAAGGACAGGTACATAATTTTGACTTAATCATAGAACTTCTGAATGGATAAAAAAAAAAAAAAAATATATATATATATATATATATATATATATTTAAATATATATATATATAGTTAAAATACCTGTCTTGTGCTGTCTTATGTTATCAAGAGAAGAGCAAAAATAAGTGATCTTGTATCCCTGAATAAACCCTCTCTGTTGCTCCGGTGGTATCTCATCCCAGGTGAGTAGAACATCCATACCATGTTGTTCACCATGGAAATGAATAGGAACCTTATCTGGGGCTGGGAAATACAGAAGGAAGGAAAAAGGAAGGAATGTTACTGGCAGTGCTAGAAGTCCAATCTGCTCTTGGCAGCACTTTTAATGCTACATGTATTCAACTATAGGTAATTAATTTAGTTGTGATGCTCGTCATGAGCATAATGTGATTTTGACACGACTCCTTACCAAGTTCTTGACCATAACCTTCCCATCTGTGCAGTAATTCAGGGGCATGTGACGTGCAGGCATACAGTGAAAGAGTGTATCTCACTCCAACCTCAAACACTAGTGGAAAACCATTTGATAAGCATGTTAAGACATTAAAGAAAATTATTTAAAAAAAAACAACAATAACAACAACAAAACTGTTGCTCTAGTGGGGATGTTTTTCCGTCTGACAAGTGTTACACCAATCACTTACCACTAGATGGCATAGGAGTAATCCTTTTAAAAATGTCTGTCTAAAGTAACATGTCTGTCTAAAGTAAAATGTCTGTCTAAAGTAACTTGTACCTGATTTGATTGTAACATTTGTATGGCCAGCTGGAATCTTTATCCAGTCAATGTCACACATCTTCTGTCTACCCACAGGGTACCAGTCCACCACATATCCACAACTGGCCCTAAGACTTGGGGTCCACGTCAACTGCAAGCTGCCATCACTACTATTAACACGTGTTGTCTGCATATCTTTCAAAGATAATCAAAGACAGTTGATGAATGGTCAGGGTATTTTGTAGTGTAAAACATAAAGAGTTTGACAAAAAAAGGCAAAAAACAAAACAATGTTATGACAACATGCAAATAGGCCTTGATTCTTCACTCTACTCTCAAAGAAGGTAACTCAAATACAACAAATTGGCACATCCGTTTCCCACAGTGTTCCTCTAACTCTTACCATCTGGTGAAAATGGGATCTTGAGGGTGGATGGAGGTGAGTCACCAATAGAGTTTGAAGCCGTGACAGTGACTGTCTTCCCCACACCTTCCTCGCTCATGTTCCAACAGCTTTCCGAGGGCTTGCGGTTCCTTACTGAGGCACCCCACAGCACTTGGTAGTGCTTTAATTCTCCATGACTCTGCTCAGCTAATAGCTTCTGTAGCAGAGACAAAGAAAGAGCAGAGACAAAGAAAGAATTACTGTGAGTATGAGGCAGTTTGTTGGAAACTCTGCAAAGTCTAAGTTGGTAAATTGTGAGCAGTTACTTTCAAAGTATACATACTTTCCAGATGACAAAGCTCCTGTTGTTGTTGTCAACTGCCATCCAGAGATCCACAGCTTGTGGTACTAAAGGAAAAGAGGAAAGAGGAAAAGTTAAATACTCACTAGATTCACTAAATAAATTGACTAATAAATAAACGTTTAAACGTTTGGTGACCGCAAACGTGAACTTTGATATTTGAAAAACTTAGTGCCCTGGATAGTAGTTACAAAGGCACAAAATATTTTTACAGAAGTGAGTGAAATTATTGGGTGCAATACATACAAGACAATTGTGTGGAAATGGATGAAACATCAGTTCTAAAACTTTACTTAATCGTTTTGACTCTTGGCCATACTCACTGTCTTCTTTGGTTTGAAATGTGATTTCTTTACTCCAGTCCCCCCACTTCCAGAAGTGCTCTGCTGATGCACATCGTACCTGGACTGAATAGTTGGTATATGGGTGCAGGTCATGTAGAAACACACTGTGCAGGCTCATTCCAGTCTCGTTTCTCTTCATAGGAAAAAGGGACACGACAGAACGTGAATCAGCAGCAGAGAACCTTTCAGCTGTATTTTGAAACAATGCATTAGTGAATCGCTGTCTCTGAAGCAATTTCTTGCATGGGTGTTGCAACTGAAAGTTAGTTTTGTAACTAACAGTGTAGTAGCCGTTAGTTTTTTTTTAGTTTGATCATCATTTGTATTTACAGCCAACACTCTCGATGAGGCCAGATACATCACATCCATATTTTTAAAACACTAAGAAGGCTTAACATAGCACAACACTTCGCTCATAGTATTATTCTATCTGTTGATTCAACCATAGACAGTAAAATAATGTCACCCATTTTCAATTTACAGACCTAAATTTTGCCATGAACCATTAAATAATTGTGTATTTACTAGAATTATACATTATGCATAGATTGGTCTAAAGCCAAAGACAATGGAATGCCACACAAAGTCAGAGCTCCTACGTCTAGGAACTGATCTATTTCTGAAATGATCTATTTCTTACTTTGAAGTCACAACTTAAACCTGACTTCTGATTTTTAAGTTGTCTGGGATGCAGCATTCATAATTTTGCCTTGCAGAGCCCTGGGCCCTTGCCCTGCAAGGCCAAGAGAGTGTGCATACTGCATATAAATGCAACTTTCTGCACTTGGACAGACAGCTAGGGGAACTTTAGAAGAGTTAGAGGAGAATTTGTATGAAGCACAGTATTTACCACTTCAATTTTTCTGTTGCATTTAATCTCTACTTGGCATCGCATTGGTAATTCCATGAGATTGGCATGAGGCCACTGCTCCCATTTCAGACTGGCATTCTTTGAGTTTACATCTTCAACTTGTAGATCCTGAGGACTCTCTAAATACACTGCAAAAAGCCAGAAGGGTTATTACGTTATTCCAATAAAGCTGTATCATTATCACAAGTTAAAATAACATTACAATAACATCAAGAGACTAAGAATGAGAATGAGAAGGTTAGTTAAGTGCAATAGAAGGATGCATATCAAGTCTATCACTCAAAGAAATGAAATGCTGTTTTCTGATTGGCTGACTGGGTGTGTCTTATTCCCTGATAACCAATGTTGACACTAATGAAGAATATCTGATAAAACAGTTTGCATGCCCTTTCATTTCAATGCTCTTCTGAACGTCACTATAATAACCATAGTAAACGACGGTTGAACTAGCGAGCAACAATGGAGTCAGCTGTTTACAAGTCACCGTCAAAGATCAATCCTCTCTGTCACTGTTGTCAAAGAACATAGTACAGTAATAGAACAAGCCAGCTTTTTAAAAACTGAACCGCATGCTCAGTGTCTACATGTAAGAGTTGCAACTAGGTGATAAGCAAGATAACGGCTTTCAAAGTGTCTCAGTATTGAGAGATAAAGGACCTGGTGGCTAGTCCATTATTTCCCTTTATCCGGACACCTCAGCGGCCATCATCCCTAACGTATTGCCCTGAGTAAGGAGTGCACATTACTCCACTATGTAAACTGTATGAAGTCTTTACCTCTGTGTCTTGGGTTGAAGGTGTATGTGAAACTTGTCTGGTTTATATAATTTTTAGCTGTCAGTGTCAATGTCACTTGTTGCCGCTGATCTGCAGTAAGTTTAATAGAGCACTTTGGTGAATGCTGTTCACATGGACTAAAAAGATAGGAAATAGGTGGTAATTAAGTATCATTTAAAAATATAAAACATCTGTCAAATGATAAAATATTCTAGGGTTCAACATCAGTAGGTGATATACAGTACATAAGCAAAGCGAAAATACTATCCATTAAGAGTATAAGTCTACCATGCAAACAAAACAAATATAGACTTGCACAGTGTTTTAGCATTAAACATAATGAGTGAATATAGAGAGGAAAAGCAATAATACCTTCCATTAAGAGTATAGTTGGTTCCTCGACGTCCTTGTAGGTTCCTATCCTTGCCCTGTATCCAAGAACACTCAAGTAAACTGAGATTTCTTGTCACACATGACTTTTATTGTATGAGATTTCTTGTCAGACTTACAGCCAACAAACAGTATTGTGTGACAAAAAGTATTGTGCTGACTGTTATTTGCTTCACAAGTCAAAAGTTCACCTTCTTTTAAATGTAAAAGAGAAAAGGAAACACTACCCCTCTTGTCTCACTCCATAACATACAGTTTCCAGATGTTGTCAAACTATAATGCTAGATGTAGGTCAAAACGCATGAGACACTTGAGTGTAGTTTGTAGGCATGGAGATGTTGTGACAAAAAGTATTGTTGACTGTTGTCTTGCTTCAATCAAAAGTTCACCCCCAGATTTGGAGGGTTTCAGTGCACAATGCAAATAGCAGATTTTTTTTTTACTGCCAGCTAAGGCTGTGTCGTCCTTTGGGTAAATAACGAACTCAGAGTGATTTGAACCAGAACCTAAAAAAATAGGATAGACACAAAATCAACCCCAAAAAGACACAAATATTCAGAACAACCACACAGCAGATGTCAGCATGTTTTCACAGTGCAATTGTACTGCAGATTTACTGACCTGTGACATGTCTGAGTTCTGTCCACTCACTGGTACTATTGACATTACTGTGGTGTCTGACACGCAGCTTCACTGAATGTTGGAGGCACTCAAGTGGCAGAGGAGAGGCCCAGTGCCACTCATGGGTGACTGTTAGGTTGGGTCTCTTCTCCACAGAATCCTAAAAATAGATGCCAATAGCTGATGAAGCTCAGACCGTACAACATGCTTTAGAAGATTTCTTCAGAAGAAAAGAAAAAAAATTATAACTCCAAACGCCGTAATGATATGATGAACTCAAAACACCAAAAAAATAAATAAAAATACCTCACTCTATTTGCATCAGCAGTGTTGTTGTGATGAGCACTAACTAACTGACTAAATAAATAAATAAATAAATCATACTCTATGCACAGCTTCTTTCTGTTCAGTATAGTAGACTTCAATGTCATAAGTCACTTGCTGCAGTTTGCCAGTTATAGAAGGGGCATCTGTCCAGAGAACATGTATAGTCCTGGACACTTTGTCACCGCGTACGTCCTGAAGCTGTGGTACTGGAAGGAAGAGGCCTGTAAATTGATTGAAGAATGCTCAATATTACACCCACACAGGATTTATCCATTTTGATACAACTGGATTCCATGAATTACTGTAAATGAATAGGCCCGGGCTATGCACTGATTAGGTCTACCAAGATCGATAAATGTTATAGGTTAGGATACCATTTAATTCTTTGACAACTTACCATTTGATGCTCCTTGGACTGCTTTGATTATTAAGGCTGTTGCCAGAAGATAAATAATCATGATTTCATAAACAGGCTTATTTTATGGTGACCTTAGAAAATCAGAAAACAAACAAGCAGCTGTTAATCGGATTGCACCATTCTGTACGGATTTGTCCCGTATTTGAGCGAAAAAACGAATATGGCAAATAGCAAATGTAGCAAATGATAGCAAATGATTTTACATTTTGATGTTATAGTGTGACTTGTCAGGCTAGTATTTTTGAGGATCAGAGAAAGATTACCAAATAAAAGTAAGAGGACTAGGCTTAGTGATTTAGTAACTTATATCCTAATGGGCTGTAAGAAAAAAAACTGTGACTGCATATTTTTCAGTAAAAGTATATATAGGTTTTGAGCAGCACAAGATGCTACCCAGACATTATATTTTCAGGGAAGGCCTTAAATATTACCAGATTACGAAGGCAAACTGCGTTCTATACAAAGTTCCAACAGTGTGGCTCTATCATAAGGGTGACCAGATGCTAAAATGGCTGGCTTACAGTCCAGATCTGTCACATTTTATAATGGAAAACATGATGAAAAATGCACCTACCAGCTGGGCAGCTGAAATAATGGTCTTTTTATACAAAATCACCTTGTCAGTTAGTGTAACAAACTGAGAAGTGTCCTCCTTTGTTTTGTCTTTAGTCTTACTGAATTTTTCCCAGCTTTTTTGAGAGATGTTGCTGGCCTCAAATTTGAAATTACCGTAAACATTATATAACAATGAAAAATTTCAGTTTCAACAACTGATGTGTTGTGTGACTATTCTCAAACAAATATGTTGCTTGAATGATGAGTTTTAATTTTGAGAATTATGGCATTTATTTTTTATTTACAGATTAGACAAGGTTCCAACTTTTTTGCAATTGGGTTTATAAGTCGTGGCTATGTATTGGGAGGCACTGGAGCAATCAGTTTTGTTGATTTTTGGTGAATATTTTCCATAAATAATCCAGTTTTGTGCCTACATAAAGTGACATATCTTCAGTATCACATAGAGTAAGTAGTAGCTATGTATTGGAAGGCAAAACAGCAATCAGAATGAGAAAAAGATGTTTTGTTGATTTTTGGTGAACATTTTAAGATTAGATTAGATTCAACTTTATTGTCATTACATATGTATAAATACAGGTAACGAAATGCATTTTGGCATCTAATCAGAAGTGCAAAGAGCAGCAAGTGCAGTATATACAGTATGCAGTATGTACAGTTAAAGAGCAAATTATATACAGATAAGAGTAGTAATAATAAATAGGCAGAAGAGCAATGTACATGTAAGGTGAAGAGATAGTAAGGGTAATATACAGATGTGCTATATAGATTCAATATAAGGGCAATATACAGATGTGCTATATATAAAATGCAGTCATGTGTCTACACAAACTGACATATCAACAAAATCTCACCTGTAGTAAGTAGCAGATATGCATTGGGAGGTACTACAGCAATCAAAACGCTGTTTTGTTGCGTTCTGGTGGGTATTTTTCATTTTGAATGAGTAGTAACTGCAGCGCGTACTGCCATTTGGTTAACGACCCCTCACTCAGACAGCAGTGCAAAACGGGCTGTTAGCCTGCAGTGTTTTTTTTTTAATAGAGATCGATACCGACAACACATTTCGTTTGAGACATTTCAAGAGCTGTATGTAACGCTGATCTCGTTAAACAGACGTTTGCGGTCAAACAAAATGCGTGGAAAGTTGAGATCTAAAATTCGTAATTGTAAATTCGCCGCCTAACTTAAGGATGTATTTCTTTTATCAACAGAAGAAAAGGATCTGGGATCAGCTTATCCATAACTGCACATGTTGGTCATGTTAGGTATAACTAAATTAGAGGTGGGGGAAAAGAAAAGACTCTGGGGGACTTCAGACAACTCTGCCTTCACCATAACCGACCGCACTCAACTTCAAACTGTAGGCTACTAAACCCACGCAATGCTAACAGACCAGATGCTAATCCAAAAACCGACGACAATCGGAAGGCTGTCTCGTGTGTGCGTTGAGGGGAAAAAAAATCTAAACTCACTAGATAACTGGTTACCTATAATGTTTTATAGTCTATATACGGACACGTGGGACAGCATATCTATACCATCACGTATCATGTCGATATCATCTCTACATCAGCCTATCGGACTGAATTATACTACTTGGGCATATTGCTGAATGTTGCATAAAACAGTCTTAAAATAGCCTAATGCAGTAAGTTTAAAATAAATTAACAGAAGCGCAAACAATAATGCTCACTGACCTTTGGGGGTTTCAAAAAAGTTCTTTCCGCACTTCGAGCTGTCATGTGGAGACACTGTCTTATCCAAACTCAGACCAGATTATAGTTTTGGCTCAGCATTATAAAGCCTTATAAAGTTTTAGCCTCTGACATCACTTATTGGCTTGCTACACGAAGCACAGGATAAAAATGTTGCAACTCACTTCATCTGTAAAAACATCATCTGTTCGCTATATTTAAACCACGCCCTCATTTCCCCCTATGGCAACATCCTAGACGCAATGAACGGAGACTTTATTTCCTAGAATTATTCTACGCCATTGTTACACGTACAGAGAGGCAACGCTGGATGCGGTAGGTCAAAGACATATCAACAGTTAGCTTCCACTACACCAGACAAGGCAGAGAACTTCCTAAAAAAAATCGTAGTCTTTTCAATGTAATTTTTACGTGACCTGACTACTGACGCTTCCGTAACGCATCCAGTGTAGCTCTGGGGTTACACCTTTTTATTACTTAGGACTGTCCCAACATTCAGTAAAGACCACTGTATCATTGTAATTAGATTTTTTTAAAAATTAAGAGTGATATGACACACCCACATACACACACACGATTCTTACAGCAACACATTTGTATACTTATTCAGCGCAATAACTTAGAAGCTGCAACACATTCACATAAAACTACACTGAGAACTGCTTGTTTTTTGACATAGTACCAGCAAGAATCTTGACACAAGCACATGGAGAAAATCAGGCCATAATGTAGTTATGCCCAAAAGGACAGTGTCCAAAAAGCGGATGCAACTCATAGTCCAGTTATTAAGGTAAGCACATGTCAAACCATTAAAAAGTCACATTAAAAACTAAGTAGAGCAGTGCATAGAGACATCAGTGTTTATGTATCAATACATTAGGATAATCATGTGACGCAGTTAACTAGTTGCTGTGATTATGCCCAAATCTGTATGGGTGTTCAGGCTGGGAGGCTGGGAGGAGACTTCCAAGTAAGCCAACAGCAATGTAGTCGTCGCTCTCCAGTTCACTGGTCCAAGCAGTCTGTTGTTGACCACCACCCTGGCAGATTTCTATCAAGGCCTGGTAAGATGAAGCTGTGTGCAATGGCATTGGAGTGGACAGTGGGGGAAGCTGGGATTTTTATCCTTGTATGGTGACTGCCAAAGTTGCGACCGCTGGCTTGGTGACAGGTGTGGCTTTACCTGCCTCATCAGAAGGTGTTAGTAGGTTGTAGGTGGGGTTGTCAAGCTCAGAACAAAAGGTGTACATGCTGGAGTTGAATTTATGGTCTGCGGGAGCTGATGGTTGTGAGTCTGTGACATTCCTGTATAGTGGCAAGAGGACACTGGGCGTAACATTGTTTGTGACCTTTAGGCCTGCATCACTGACTGGTATGGGTGAGGGCATCAGATGTTCCACATGCTCAGGAGGTAACACAATCAACCTGCAGTCATGGATACCCTACAGAGAAGAGGACGAATTCATTTATGCTCGTTGGATAAGCTTTCAATTCTGAAGGTGTCCGATCAGTGTAATGTGTAAAGTTGTCTGCTTTTGGATTCACTGACCTTTGAATCGAACCAATCAAGGTGAGGGGCTGGAATGTCTGGGCACACCTTGTCCTTCAGCCTATAACAGTGAAATGAATGACAAATGTGAACATAGCATGAATTAATGATATCAGCAGAGGTACTTTATGTAAGGGATAATGAACAACACGGCGTGTGTATATCAGATATGAACGCATGGCAAGTGGTAATAAGACCACAGAACGAACTTGTACCACTGCTTGATCAAATTTCCTATTGTGATGCGCTATTTAGAATGTGCATTATTTTCAGATAACTGCAAACCTATGAAAAAGTTACACTTTTCTAGCCATATTACACTTCAAATAAACCTCACACTTTACAAAACTTATTAATTCCCCCAACTTCTGAAGTTTAAATGAACTGTCACGTTAATACACGGTTACAGTTTATAGGCCTGACAGACATTTGAAACACAGCAACATTGCAACTTGTGACTGAGATGGATTTTAAGCCTCTTACACTGCATTTAGGAGTGTGGGAAATTATGATTTTACAAAATCCAAGACAGGAATCTTTGGATGCGACACTTGACAGACCAAACTTAACAACAGACCAAACTAACAACCTGCTTTTAATTATAGCAATCATCCATTTAGAACTAGTACTGGCCGTTTATTCCAGTAAGTTTTGAATGAGTCCATGTGCGGCAGAAAGAAGTAGTCATGCAAACAAGCCTGTGTTAGCTATCAAAATGTGTAAATTGTTAGCAAAAATACACAGCGCAGGTGTAGCAACAGGTGTAAATGGGATAACGAAGACCATGGTGGATACATATTGGTGATCCGCTCTGCGTCAGGGCCTTATGACCGCCTTGAACGTGCAATATTCACCGATATACACACGCCGCGTCGTTCATTATCCCTTACATATTGTGTAAGAAGTATATTACATACACTTACATATTGTGAGAACCCTGTGAAGTTCCAATTCTGGAACTTTTTGTTGCTTGGTGCTTGTACATAGAGGAATCTTTTACTTACCATGCCCTTTTCCAGTAGCAGACAATGGTGAACAGCAGGAACAATGTGATAACCCCTCCTAGTGAAATGATGCTGTACACAATGATCTTGGAAACTGAAAGGGAGAGAGATTCTTTTTCTATTTTTCCTTAATGTACTGATTACATAACCTGACAAGACAGACTATAACTCTACCGCAAGGTGCATCTATATTTCTAGGCTACTAATTACCTATACAACTAGAAAAGCTTTGGCAATACTAAATGTATTTTGTCATGCCAATTGTCAGGTCTGCATCGGACCTGGTCACGGCCACGCCCCCTCACCCAGCACCACAGACTCACAGCTCGTCTCCTCGTTTGCATTCACCCCCTCGTACACGATCTCCTTCACCTGAGTTCTAATTGGTATCACCTGGTCTCCACCTTACTTAAGCCTCCCCTCTGCATCACTCTTTGTCTGGTCTCGTCAATGTTACCCTGGACTTTCAAGCTGTGTGTTGTTCTCCCTACGTCTCCCGCGATCTCCCGTGTGATTCTCCCTGCTAATCCCGACTTCCGAGTTTGTATTTCTATCCCAGTGAGTTTATTTCTGTTCTCTCTGTTAAAGTAGCAGACGTGACTTTTGTTACCCCTTGCCTGTTAAACTTCTGAGCGTTATTCTTATATCTTCCGTTGTTGTATCGAACGTGACTTTTGTTATCTCCTGTTTCTGTAGAATTATTAAACCCTCGTTTTGTTTTGTACTGTTGCCTCCGCCTGTCTGAGTCTGACAGAAGACCAGACCGTACAATATCTATGGAGGCGCAGAACCTCTTTTCGGACGCTAGTTGACGAACAGCGGCAGAGTTCGTCGGCTCACACGGTGCCACCAGTCTGCGTCCTCTCCACAACCTCTGATCCCCCAACCTACTCCGGAAACCCGGAGGCCTGTGGTGGGTTCTTGTTGCAATGCACTCTCGCCCTCGAGATGGACCCGCGCCGTTTCCCCACGGAACGGAAAATCGCGCTTGGACGGCCGGGCCCTCCAGTGGGCAGAGAGTGTGTGGCAGCAGGCAGGACCCACCACGCAGTCTTTGGAATCATTCGTTAAGCACTTCCGGGAGGTTTTCCAGACCCCGGCAGGGGACTCCTCGATACAAGAACAGTTACACCACCTAAAACAGGGTAAAAGCCGAATTACGGATTACGCCCTGCGATTCCAAACCCTTGCCGCTGCCAGTGGGTGGAACGAGCCGGCGCTCATTACCACCTTCCGCCTCGGCTTAGAACCTGCCTTGCGCCTCCACCTGGCGGCGTATGATGATTCCATCAGCTTGGAACGCTTCATCCAGCTCGGCATCCGGGTGGCTCACCGGAGAGAGGGTTGCCTTTCGCCAGTCTCCAGCGCCGCTCCATCGCTCACTCGACCTGCACCACCCGACTCCCCATCCGAGGTCCCCATGCGGTCAAGCTTACTCATGCCGAACGACGCAGGCGGGTCGAACAGGGTCTGTGCCTCTACTGTGGAGTCTCTGGACACCACATCCGCGCATGCCCTGTACGACCGCCTCGCGTCCAGGTGAGTGGAACCAGCCTACAGCCATCAATTCTTTCACCTTTATTGTTCTCCGTAACCCTCACTTGTGCAGACATGTCCCTTACAGCCCAGGCCCTCCTCGATTCTGGCTCTGCCGGGAACTTCATAACCGGCTCCCTCTATCGACGACTGAAGTTGCCGCGTCGGGAGTGTCCCCGTCCCTACGTAGTGCATTCCGCAGTCGGCCGACCTATGACCCGCCGGACCATCCGACACATTGTGGGACCTGTCACACTCCAAGTCGGGGCTTTCCATAAGGAGAGTATAGATTTTTTAGTTCTTGAAGAGGCCACGGTAGACCTCATCCTGGGTCGCCCGTGGCTGGTCCAACATGCTCCGGTGGTGGACTGGGCCACGGGGGAGATTGTAAAATGGGGTGCCAAGTGTCGTAATCTGTGTTTGTCCTGTCTCCCTGTTCCTAGGTCCCGTCACGATCACTCCCCCCTGGTGGTGGGATCGACCTCGGTCGAAAGTCTGCACTCCGCCCAGAGCACCACCATTCCACACGATTACCGTCACTTCTCTGAGGTGTTCTGTCCTGCACACGCCGCCCAATTACCCCCACACCGGCCCTGGGATTGTGCCATTGACCTGCTGCCGGGAGAACCAGTGCCTAGGGGTAAAGTTTACCCACTGTCCCTGCCTGAACAGTCGGCCATGGAGGAGTATATCCGGGAGGCGCTGCACCAGGGGTACATCCGCCCGTCCGTTTCTCCAGCCACCTCCAGTTTCTTCTTCGTGGCCAACAAGGATGGAGGCCTCCGGCCTTGTATTGATTACCGAACCCTCAATTGGATAACGATAAAGTTTCGCCATCCTCTTCCCCTGGTTCCAGCCGCCCTGGAACAGCTACGTGGAGCGGTGGTGTTCACAAAGCTGGACCTGCGGAGTGCTTACAACCTCATTCGGATACGGGAGGGGGATGAATCGAAGACGGCCTTTGTTACACCCAACGGACATTACAAATATCGGGTTATGCCCTACGGCCTTGCCAACGCCCCCTCCGTCTTTCAATCCTACATGAACGAAGTGTTCCGGGAATACCCTCCATCGTTTTGTCATCGTGTACATAGATGATATATTAATCTATTCTAAGAACAAGGTCGAACACCGCCACCATGTGGAGCAGGTACTCCGTAAGCTTCGTGAGCACCACCTCTAACTCAAAGCAGAGAAGTGTGTCTTCCATGTACGCCAAGTCCTGTTCTTGGGGTACCATATCTCTGCCCAGGGCGTAAAGATGGACCAGGGGAAGGTCGATGCCGTGCTCAACTGGCCACCTCCCACTACAGTAAAAGAACTCCAACGCCTACTGGGCTTCGCCAACTTCTATCGCAGATTTATCAGGAACTATAGCCTGCTGGTCGCCCCGCTCACCAACCTGCTCCGGACCAAACCCTTTGTAGTGGAGGTAGATGCTTCCACAACTGGAGCCGGGGCGGTCCTGTCCCAGAAGAGCGGGTCCCCTGCCAAACTTCACCCGTGCGCCTTCTTCTCCCGCAAGTTTACCACGGCAGAACAAAACTATGATATCGGAAACCGGGAACTACTTGCCGTTAAGTTCGCCCTGGAGGAGTGGCGTCACTGGCTGGAGGGAGCGAAGCACCCCTTCCGAGTCCTTACGGACCATAAGCCTACCTCCGCGAGGCCAAACGCTTAAATCCCCGTCAAGCCCGGTGGGCACTATTTTTTACATGTTTTTACTTTGTTCTATGTTACAGGCCGGGGTCCAAAAACGTGGTGGCCGACGCGCTGTCCAGAGTCTACGGGGATGCGGATTCGCAGAAGTCCACCGAGCCCATTCTACCGGCCCATCTCATCATGAGCCCCATCCAGTGGGCTCTGGACAGCAGTATCGCCCAAGCCGTGGCCCAGGAACCTGCACCCCCCGAGGCCCCGGCCAACCGTCTATATGTGCCTACCGGGCTCCGTCAGGAAGCGCTCGAGAGCCTCCATACCTCCCTAGGCACTGGCCATCCGGGGGCTGCCCAGACTCTCTCTCTCCTCCGCGATCGATACTGGTGGCCTCGGATAGATCCACATTTACCTGAGCCACCTTTGCCACTCCTCTTGGACGACGGCCCGGCCTATGCGGTCGACTCCATCCTCGACTCCAGGCGCCTGAGGGGTCGTCTGGAGTACTTAGTGGACTGGGAGGGGTACGGTCCGGAGGAGCGCTCATGAGTCCCGAGGGAAGACATCCTAGATCCCAACCTTCCACGCAGAGCACCCGGACCGCCCCGCCCCCTGAGGCCGGGGTTGCCCCGGACGGCGCGTCCGGGCCATCTTACTGCAGGAGCGGCCCCTGCAGGGGGGGGGGGATGTCAGGTCTGCATCGGACCTGGTCACGGCCACGCCCCCTCACTCAGCACCACAGACTCACAGCTCGTCTCCTCGTTTGCATTCACCCCCTCGTACACAATCTCCTTCACCTGAGTTCTAATTGGTATCACCTGGTCTCCACCTTACTTAAGCCTCCCCTCTGCATCACTCTTTGTCTGGTCTCGTCAATGTTACCCTGATCTTTCAAGCTGTGTGTTGTTCTCCCTACGTCTCCCGCGATCTCCCGTGTGATTCTCCCTGCTAATCCCGTCTTCCGAGTTTGTATTTCTATCCCAGTGAGTTTATTTCTGTTCTCTCTGTTAACGTAGCAGACGTGACTTTTGTTACCCCATGCCTGTTAAACTTCTGAGCGTTATTCTTATATCTTCCGTTGTTGTATCGAACGTGACTTTTGTTATCTCCTGTTTCTGTAGAATTATTAAACCCTCGTTTTGTTTTGTACTGTTGCCTCCGCCTGTCTGAGTCTGACACCAATAAAGTTGAACTAAATTGAATTGAATTGAGATAGAGAGAGATTTTTCTTAGCAGAACTCAAATTATGCCACTGTGTAGGATAATTTCCAATGACTGTACAAAGGGGCTTATGTATTTTTTGACAGTGGGCTTATGTATTTTTTGTTACATTTACATTTATGCATTTAGCAGACACTTTTATCCAAAGCAACTTACATTCAATTGTTCAAGGCCAGTCTCCCGTAGAGCAACTTGGAGTTAAGTGCTTTTGCTCAGGGGCACAACGGTGGCAGCTAAGATTCAAACCCACAATTAAAAAAAAAAAGTTCAGGCCTTCTTGCACGCTAGCCTGGTTCCTTAATCACTACGCTACCACCACCCCACTGCAATTAACAAATACCAGGGCCTAGCATGTTTAACATACAGTACACAACATACACTGGGGTTACAAAGACATTTGTTAGACAACATTTGTTATTATCTGGTTTAGCATACGTACTCTGTGAGGTAAGAGTTACTGTTGCTTTTGTTCGTTCACCTTTGCCCCCAGATGTAAATGCACATATCCAAAACTCATAGGTATCAGCATGGAGGAGGGGAATTCTCATCTGCATCCTATTGTCACTGACAATTTCTGAATAAAAATGAATTAAAATGTGGTCATTGTTGACTTGTTTGTTTTTAGTCTTGTCAATTAACAATTTCAATAAATACTGTACATGCAGACCAACACAAAAATAATGCTCTCAGTAGTGCAGTAGTGAGTGTTTTGGTTGGTGGTTTGTGAATACCTGTTTTAAACTGTTTCATGTTATCATGGTTAATAAGGGTATAGCTGATTTCATATCCCTGAATAAACCCTCTGCGGTGCTCCAAAGGTATCTCTTCCCAAGTGAGTAGAACACCCATGCCATCCTGTGCAACGTGGAAACCGCCTGGAGCCTCAGATGGGGCTGAAACATACAAATAAAATTAGTATAGGCCGCTCTGAATGCAAATAAAGTTGTCCATTCTTTGTCCACTGTGTTGTACATTCTTCCGACAACATGACAAATAGGTCATATGTTTGAATGTGCATAACATTCCACTATGTCAAATATTAAAGTCAAATATATTCTATTTTTTAAAGCTGGAGACAATTTCTCACCTAGCTCTTGTCTATACCCCTCCCATCTCTGTAGTAGCTCTGGGGCCTCAGATGTGCAAGCATAAAGAGAAAAAATATATCGCACCCCAACTTCCAGCCCTACAGGATAAGACCATGTCAGACAATGTGTACATTGTTAATATTCCCAAATGTACAGAAACCTTAAACCCAATTGCTCATTAGATTGTGGGGTGATGAAATCAATGTGCCTAATGTATTTACTCTTATTCTCTGAATGTACTGTAACCTCCAGTTACCACTAAAAGTACTAGAATAATTAAAAATTACAGGTGAGCTGTACTGAGCACACAAGAGTGTGTTATGCATAATAGAATATTTCAGTAAACATTAAATACATATTTTACATAAATGCTAGTCTTAGACGATGGAAGAGACTGTACCTGATTTGACTGTAACTTTTGTATGGCCAGCTGGGATCTTTATCCAGTCGATGTCACACATGTTCTGTCTACCCACAGGGTACCAGTCCACCACATATCCACAACTGGCCCTAAGACTTGGGGTCCACGTCAACTCCAAACCACCATCACTGCTATTAACACGTTTTGTCTCCACATCTTTCAAAGATAATGAAGAAAATATAATGTTATAGAGGGGCCCTGTGGTTTCTTGGTACTGCCAGTGGGCTTCAGATTTAATTACTAAAGTCTTCAACAATATGAACGAAAGTTGCTCACAGGCAGATTAAGCTAACACACACATCACTTTTGCTGTATTTTGTGTGTCAACGTTACAACGTGTATAGATGAGTATCTGTGAACACTTTTTTAAACATACAGTTAATACCTCATCATGATTGCTAGCTCTCTATCCTCCCGGTATTCTTACAATGCCCTGGCTCAGTGAACAGGAAACAAATCAAGCGTGTGTGTGAGGGCACGGCCTGTGCCCATCACAATAACACAGAGAGAGTTCCTCCCAGCGCAACAAAGGAAGGGCCGAACTGTCTCTCTCGCATACTTAGTTTGGTCTGTGTTTTTAAAAGCAGGACTATTTAACTTCCGCTACTGCTTTATTTGAGGTATTATTTCTCAAACAATTTGTTTTGGTAACATCCTCAAGTTCATTTGGATGGCATGTAGTCATTTGAAGGGTATGCACTGTGTAGTTCTGGGTAGAGGGTAGGAAACCACCGCAAAATAAGATAACCTTTATCGCATAACTGACTCTATTGCCCTCAACCACCAATTAGCTTCTTCTAAGTATGGCTCTGGTTGTGTTGGACAAAAGTGTCTGTTAAGAAGTTTAAACATCAACACACTATCACTGATTGTTCCTTTAATGGTGCTTCCACAAAGTTCTTACAAACCTTTAGTGTGCGATGGGATCAGGATGGTTGAGGGCTGTGACTGGCCAACACTATTCAAGGCTGTGACGGTGATTCTCTTCACCTTGCCAGTGTTCATGTCATAACAGTGTTGTGCTGGGTTCAAACTCTGTAGGGCTGAGCCATTCCAGGACAGTTGATACTTCTTTAACTCCCCATGACTTTGCTCAGGAGCTAGCTTCTGTGAGATAAAAATGGCATCAACGTTTGAGCATGAGTCTTAAGTACTAGAAACTGAAGTCTGGTGAAACTGGTAAAATATGGGCAACATGCATTGAAAATAATACCTTCCACACAACAAGTCGTTTGTTGCTGTCAATTGTTATCCAGACATTCACAGCCTGAGGAACTGAAGGGAAAAGCATAGGATTCAGGAAAATACAAATATGCAAAAATGTGCAAATAAACATGAATAAAAGCATCTTTAAGCTCTTGAAGTGAAAGCAAATGTGTTTTAATCAGGACCATCTGCAGTCATACTCACTGTCTTCTTTGGTTTGAAATGTGATTTCTTTACTCCAGTCCCCCCACTTCCAGAAGTGCTCTGCTGATGCACATCGTACCTGGACTGAATAGTTGGTATATGGGTGCAGGTCATGTAGAAACACACTGTGCAGGCTCATTCCAGTCTCGTTTCTCTTCATAGGAAAAAGGGACACGACAGAACGTGAATCCCTGCACCAACAGCATGCCCGCTGTCCAATAGCAAGTCCAGACAACTATTGCAAGAGTAACAACTCAGTTTGGAAAGAGGAAAAACTGGGAAGCATAAAACACCACTCACCACTTCTTCTGCATTAGCAGGTCCCGTTATTTGTACTTTACATTGCATTGGTAATAATGCAAGGTTGGCATCAGGCCAATGCCACTGAATAGTGGCATTTCTGGAGTTTATTTGTACGACTTTAAGATGTTCAGGAGCTCGCAGATGCACTGCAAACAGTCAGAACAGTTCAATGCTGTAATAATACTTGTTTCCCACATTCTCACATAACAACACACAAGCTTTGTTTACACTTGTCTTCAAAATGCGTATTGGGTGGTCACTTATAAATATATTGCAATCCGATCACATAGTACATATATGTAGCATAAAGACCCTTGCATTCTAACTAAAAGAATGTGGAAAGTGGCAGAATATAAACACAAATGGTCAGCAACGGCTCTGACTGTACACCTTGGAAACAAGTGTATAATCAGAAGGGCTCAGTATGAAATGCTGTATAATTAATACTTGTTTCCCATTGCAATCAACACACAAGGTTTCACAACGCAGTTCACATGGTCTAATCTGTTAACATGCATTCTAAACGGAAACGGACGAAAAATGTGTCCGCACCACACATTGCGGTGTGAATGAGGCATAACACCTGTGCATGTGTGAGGATGTTTTAGTGGTCTTTACCTTTGTGTCTAGGGTTAGCCACGTAAATGAAGTTTGTTTCATTGATAAGATTTCTAGCAGTTAGTCTCCATGCCCCTTCTCCCTCATTTGGAGTTATTCTTATGGAACACTTCTTCAGGAGCTCAGGTTGGGTTATACATGAACTAAAAACAATATGTAAATTAAGTAGTCAGAGGGTATCATACAAACAAAACATGTACTGAATTGCACAGTATTTTAGGATTAAATATCATCAATTATAAGTATAGACAGGCAAAGTAATAATACCTTCCATTAAGAGTATAATCGGTTTTTGTCTTCGTTCCTCTTAGGTTTCTGTCATTGCCCTGTTTCCATGAACATTCCAAAAAACTGAGATTTCTTGTCTCACAGGTAAAGTTGTAAACTTCGGGTGAATCTGTCAGAACACAAAACATCTCAGCCCAACTTTTTCCAACAATTATGTCTGGGTTCAAAACAAAAGAACTAGCTCTGGAGTCAATAGATGTGTAACAAGTAAGGCAAAACACAACATGTCAAAATCTGAGTAAACAGAATGGGAATTATGTCTAAAAACAGAGTAATTTCCATTCCAGTGGATATTTGAATATCTCTCTATAGACTTTGAATGTTGAGACATTTTCAAATGGATAAGATAGTGAAGATACACTGTGTAATAACAGTATCAGACAAAGGGCATTCACAAAATACAAAAAGCTATGACTTACAGCCAACAAACACAGTGGATCTTGCAGTGGACGTAGCATTTGATTCAATCTTATTCGCCACGCAAATTATATCATAACCAGAAATGCCGGTAGGTTCCATCACCAAATCCAACAGACAGGTCTGTCCCACACAGGTAGATTTCACTGGTTGAGAATTGTATGTAAGATCTCTGAACATACTTCCATATGGAATAATGCAGCAGAATTTTTGTCTGCTGCCTACCGGGTAAACTTTTGGTGTATTTGGTGTGTCATCTGGGTAAATTTTAGGTGCATATGAATAATCAGTACCAGAACCTGTTCAAAAAAAACCGAATGAAAGCAAAAAGCAAAAATATTTTTTTAGAAAACACCTAATCAAGTCTTGTCTTTAACATATGAAGGCAGTCAATATGAAGCAGGCATATGGCTATATGGCATTAAACAAGCAGTCCATAAGGCAATTCATCAGTGAGTTTAATAAAGCAAGATCTGCACTGACCTGTGACATTCCTGAGCTCTGTCCACTCACTGGCATTGTGGTATCTGAGCCTCACTGAATGGGGAAGACACTGAAGTGGCAGAGGAGAGATCCAGTGCCAGTGATGGGTGAGGTTTGGTCTTCTCTCAACAACTTCCTAAGGGAGAGAGTCCAAATATGCCATCAGCTGAGAAATCCTTTAGAAGACAATACAAGACAATATCTTTACATGGTATCATAGGAACTGTGATGTAAATGGTAATTGCAAATGTAACTGCATTAACTTACTCTGTGTGTAGGTTTCTCTTGTCCAGTGTAGTAGACTTCAATTTCATAAATAACCTTATTTTGCACATCCTTCCAGAAAACATCAATCCTTTGTGTAATTGAGTTACCATATACATCTAGAAGCTGAGGTGCTGTCAATGAGACTGTGAAAGTGTTACATGGTTTAAATAAGTAGTATGCACTATATAATGTGTGGGTATAAAAGATTTACAACATATCTAAAGCAAAACCAAAGTGCAGTACCTATTTCCATACACATCCATTGACTGACAACTTACCATTTTGCACTCCTTGAGCTGTTTTGATAACTAAGAAAGTCAGTAATGTTAGAATGCCAGCAATCATGATTTCATTCAGAGGCTGCTGGAGTTAACCTGAAGAAAAGCAGTTCTGAAAGAAATGAGAAAAACACACAGTATAGAGGTTAGCTGTTCATTTGAAGCAACCCCTACTATACCAGGTGCACTACCAGATGGTGTACCAAGTGTTGTACCTGACTATAGATCTGACCACTATACAACAGTATATGGTCAAAAGTGCGTTCAAGCCCAGAAACACCCTTAGATAACAAAGGGCAAAACTCACAGACACAAGCTAAACAATGCTGGGTATACAGTAAAATGCAGTGCTCAGACACCACCGGACAACTTCATCAGCACAGGACTCATCTGTTCATCTACATCTGAAGGAAAAAGGAAACTTCTTTGAGGATGCAAATGTGCACACTTTGGACAGAGAAGACACGTGGTTTGAGTGAGGACTAAAGGAGTGCCCATATAGAACAGCCATAATTTAACAGAGGTACTGGCTATGTCACTATCCGCTAAAGGAAATTTAATCACTCGTGTTTTTCACATTTTGAATTTTGTGACAAATGACTCCAATTCACACCTTAAATGCCAAGGAGTGTGGCCAACGTGTCGCACCACGATCTCCAGTGTCACTCCACTAAAGGGGACTTTAATACAATACTATACAGTCGACCTATTACAATACGTCATCAATCATAGACAAATTGAACCCATAGACTGTATGGACCATACAGTATATGGGTTGAACCTGTCACGATGGATGGCGACGATGACCCAGATTTTTTTTTTTGATTAACGATGTGTTGAGGACTTTAGAATAATTTGTCGATGTTGCAAATTTAACGGTGGTAGTCTTCTTCATGCGTAGGGCTTCACATCACATGTTTCATACTATTTTATTTTACATGTTTCATACTATTTTAATGTCACATTTTGGCTGCTGGTGTATTTGGTGCACTTTGGCGAAAGAGACATTCATCTCCTTACAGGCTATCTTTAATGTAAACATCAAACCAGTCAGCATGGCCCGACGTGAGTCTAACTTTTATAATGTTTTAAACAGCTAGCAACGCCCCTGCTAATTTGTATTTAAATTCATTACTGACATATATGGGTGTGACGTCATTCAGTAGGTTGCGATCTCTCAAGCCTCCTCTGTAAAATTGGCCACGCACCGCCACTGAACATAACCGGTATTATCCAGTCTCATGGAGAACGGGCGAAGCATAGCTTTTATGAAGGCAAATGGAACTTGACACACACGAGCCACTAGGGAAACAAGCTCTGCTTGCAATTATCCCAATACACCGCCTCTGCGCTTAGTCAGATTCACCAAGTTTTTCAGAGATTCAGAGACATCGGGAAAGGGCCAATTCTTTAGAAATAGGCATTCCTTCACACCGTAAGTCGGCATACAAGAAAGAATTTAAACTTAAACCAAACAAGAATTATAACCATGTTTAATGATGTCGAAATATATGGCGTGCATTCGGAATACTGAATCATAACCACACAGTCATCATAACGAGATATGATTCCGTGTCTTCAAATGTCTCATTGTAAAGCAAACAGTGCAGGTGAAAATCTACGCAAATGTTAGGGGTAGAGATAATGCCACTGACCTTAGCCGTTTCCTTAGAGTAGTCAAGTCTACTCAATGTTAGTTCAGCGCACTGCTACCGACAGTATTATGAGAAATCACGCAAGTAATCAAGTAGAAGTTGATCTCTTAAGTGCATCCTCAGACACAGCTAGCCCTGCCTACTATTTTTAACCACTCCTTTCCTCCAAATAACGAGGTAGGATGCTGCGCATAGACATAAATGAGGATCTTTACAGGAATCGCAGGACTCTGTACGTCGTTCTATACACTTGTTTTGTATAGGCCTAAGTTAAAAGTTAAGAATTGCGAGTTTTATACCTTTACGAGAACAACACAATTTCACATTTCACCCATTGTAAATTAAATGTTTTTTTTATTAACAATCCATCCCTTTGATGAGAATTTTTATCGAGGTTCATCTGATACCATAGCTCAAAACATACAGTAACAAACGTACAGTACCCCCAAACATACAGTAGGCCTATATTTATAAAAGGGACACAATGAATTGGGGGGAAAAAACATTAAAATTATGTAGGCCTACATCTGTTAAGAGTTCTTTTTCAAGAAAAAATATAAATAACATGGTTTGTCCATGTGTCAATCCCAGTCCTCTATTGTGCAATGAAGAACAACATCCTATTCAGTGCTTGAGAGGGTTATAAATACATGGCACAGGTAATTATACACTTAGAAAAGAGACAATATTTCCCACCATTCAAAATTGGCAGCGACAGTGTAGGCTACACACTTTGACTAGTTCAGACAATCAGAATTGACAATGGCAGAGAGACAGATCTAGGCTCTAGGCAGTAAAACCTAGTTACGATTTTTAGTCTTTTCAGGATTAAAATGTCTTGTTCAACATTTAGACATTTACATTTAGCCTACATTTATGCATTTAGCAGATGCAACTTAAAAAAGAGAATAACATTCAAGCTACAACACAATGAAAGAAACTAACAAGGCATCCTCCAAGCCCATCACTTTCAGTACCTTTCAGTATTAAGGAACAATTATGAAAAGTTACACAAACTACCATGATTGGCAGAGCTGCTGCAATGGCATCCCTTCAAACAACTGCAGGCACATACTGTAAAAAGCAGAACTAAGAAAGGACAGCTTGGAATTATAAGAGATATGCCAGTCAATTGTCCGCCAGTCAATATCATCGGAAAAGAAGTTCTCAACACAAAGTGTGCAAACCTGAAAATGAGGAGTCACAATGTTTCCTGGTTTGGGCGCAAGGAGAAAGACATGGAATAAAGGCAAACAAAGAATTAGTTACTACACAGATTCCAGAAGTCTAGAAAAAATAAAAACCTTCAACAACAACCCATTATCACTATGATAAATGCTAATACAAAATCAATAAATACTGTTAAGTAGATGACTGGTCCAGACATTAAAGAAAGAAAATAAAAGTCAGTATTGTCAGATCTAATAACCCAATTAATGAAATGTGTTTATTATGAAATAAAACATTGCATAGTTCAGAGTATAAGTAGTCAGCTCCAAACATATCAGGAAGGGGCAGCTTATATGACAGTTGCACACAGGCCTAAATGAAATGTCACAGTGCTTCTCGCATGGTGATGAAAAAGCACAAAAATCAGATCATTTTTCTTTTGCAGTAAAATTGAAAATCAAAAAAGAAAATTTTAAAAAGGTGCACTGAGCATAGTATTTTTAAATTTGAAGCTGCCTCCTGTAGGTTTTTTTTTTTTTTTGCTTCATGAGCAGGGCATACAAATACATTGTTCTCCAGACTGCTTGATAGCTTTCATCCCTGTATTTTCATCACAGAGCATCAACAGAATTTACTTCTCTTGAAAAGAAGTAGATACTATTTCCTATTTCCAAAAAGGGACCTGTAAAATTATTCTTGCATTCAGATACAGGCAGATTCAAATGTAGAAAGTGATGCAGACACATGATGGAGAAGCCTTTTAGCCACAGAAAAATTAGAAAATGACATTGGACAATATTTGTCACGGTGTCTCTCCGAATCTTTGGGTTCTTCTGGATTTTTTCCGTCTAGTCTTCGCGGTTTCACTTACCTCATTATTAGTTTCACCCCACCAGTCTGCTCCCCGCTCCGTTCGCGTCACCTTAGTAATTACCCTCACCTGCCTCCCTCGTTTCCAGATCACCGTGATTTTCCGTCTCTCATTCACTTCCTTGTTTTGTTCCGTCACTAGTCCATTCTCCTCTTTCCCCATTATCTCCCTCACCTGCACTCCCCAATTATCTCTGCATTACACTCACTCTGTTGGTTACGTTTTTACTATTTATACACGCCCCTTTCATTCACTCTTTGTCAGTCCGTCTGCGAACCACTTATCTGGCAAGCGTTTAGACTCTGGCTCCGTGTTTCTGCTTTCAGCTGGAATTTCGCCCCTTTGTTTTCCCACCTTTCTGTTATCTGTTTTAACGTGAGTTTTTTGGTTTCCCTGTCGGTCTCCCAGCTCGTTTCTCTCCTGTGTTTTGCCGGTCTGTTTTCTCTTCCCCTGCATTCAGTTCTCCTGTCTCCTGCTCCCCTCATCTCTACGGCTACTCCCTGGATCACGACTCCTGCCTGTCCCCCGACTCTGCTCTGCTCTGCCGCTTCCTGGTCACCGACTCCTGCCTGTCCCCCGACTCTGCTCTGCTCTGCCGCTTCTTGGTCACCGACTCCTGCCTGTCCCCCGACTCTGCTCTGCTCTGCTGCCCCCTGGTCTCGACTCCTACCTGTCCCTCGACTCTGCTCGGCTCTGCCCTTTCCGAACGGCGCGTCAACCTACCCTGCGCGTCTCTGCTGCAGCCGCCTGGTCGCATCGAGGCGCTCCGGTGCCTCAGTGTACCTCCTGGGACTCCCCGGCTCCAGTACTCCGCGCGGGCGAAGCGCCTCCCGGACACCAGTCCGCCCCTCTCGGGGCGCTTTGCCTTTTCCCCCTTTTCCCCTAATCCTCAATAAACTTGTGTCTGAGAACGTACGCTATTGGGTCTGCCTTCTGTCTGTCCGGTTTTCTGACAGAACAGACTGACCAAACATGGACCCAGCGGACATTCCCATGGACCAGTCTCCCGAAACAGGGGCGGCGCGTCCACTGATGTGGCTCCTGATGGGCACACGGACCACATCCGACAACTGGCTGCTACTGCAGCATCAAGCTCAACAGTTGGCCCAGATCGCTGCCAGAATCGCCCCCACTGGGGAAACTAGCCCGGCGGCTCCCCCCGCAGACCGATCCGCCCCGGCACCGGCTCCTGCGGAAATGCCCATCGTCAGCGGAGGATCTGAGCCTAGGATCGGACTTCCAGAAAGGTTTGGGGGGGACTCCAAGGAGGTCGAAGCCTTTATTACCAACTGCCAGTTTACCTTCGACCTCCAGCCGCGAAATTTCACCTCGGAGGCTGCCCGAGTGGCATTCACCATCAACCTCCTGACTGATCGAGCCAGGTTATGGGGAACAGCGGAGTACCAGCGTCGTTCACCTGCCTGCAACTCTTTTGACTCCTTTGCTGCCGAACTCAGGAAGGTGTTCGGGGCGGGTTTCCCCGTCGCCGACGCCTCCAGCGAACTCACAGAGATCCGCCAGGGGAGGCGGTCTGTTGCGGATTACTCTATTGACTTTCGGACTATTGCCAGTAGGAGTCGTTGGAATATGGAGGCGCTGGTGGGCACATATCTCCACAGCCTGGCGGATTACTTAAAGGACGAGTTAGTTTCTCATGAGACCCCTGCTACCCTGGACGAGGCCATCGCTCTAACTCTCCGCATTGACCGGAGGGTCCTGGCTCGGCGCCGAGAGAGGGGCCTCGTTAATCAGCCTCCCCCCCGATCCGTGGATCGGGGCGCCACCACCTCTGGGCGCTCTTCCGACCATCAGCAGGGTTTTCCCGAACCCATGGAGGTAGACCGCACTACCCTCTCTCCACAGGAGCGACAGCGTCGACTAAAAGAGGGCTTATGCCTCTACTGTGGAGGAGAGGGCCATCGGATACCCTCTTGTCCGTTAAAAGGTTGAGCTCGCCGGAAGTAGGGGGCGTCCGGTTGAGCTCAACCTCCACTAGTGCCCCTAGAGGGGACAGGCCACTCCTTCGGGCTGTTCTCCAACTCCCCTCTCGTACGCAATCGCTAACCGTCCTGGTGGACTCTGGTTCAGAGGCCAATATTATGGACTCCTCTTTCGCCCAGCAGATGGGGGTAAAGCTCGACCAACTTCCAGCTCCTGTCCCTGCCCGGGCCCTGGATGGCCGTCTTCTGGGCCACATCTCTTCCGTCACAGAGACATTGGGGTTGTTGCTGTCGGGGAATCACCAGGATAGGATCCGGTTTCACCTCCTGTCCTCCCCTGGACAACCGGTCGTCCTCGGCCTTCCCTGGCTCAGACAGCAGAGGGGCACTATCTTAGAATGGAGGTTGGACTGTCATCAGTCGTGCCTTCGTGCGGCTGCTCCACCTGTCCCGTCTGCACCCTCCACGACCCCTCCCGATATCTCCAGAGTTCCCTGCTGTTACCACGACCTGCGAGACGTCTTCAGCAAGACCAAAGCTACTTCCCTGCCGCCTCACCGCCCTTATGACTGTGCTATAGACCTGGTTCCTGGAGCCGCACCTCCTCGTGGACGTCTCTACTCCCTCTCCGGCCCTGAGAGGCGCGCCATGGAGGAGTACATTGCTGACTCTCTGGCTGCAGGCATCATCTGCCCTTCCTCCTCTCCTGCCGGGGTGGGTTTTTTTTTTGTTGGAAAGAAGGATGGGTCCCTTCGTCCCTGCATCGACTACCGTGGACTCAACGACATCACGGTAAAGAACCGTTACCCTCTGCCCCTCCTGTCTACCGCTTTTGAACTTCTCCAGGGGGCCACGGTCTTTACTAAGCTGGATCTCAGGAACGCCTACCACCTTGTCAGAATCCGGGAGGGCGACGAATGGAAGACGGCGTTCAACACACCTAATGGACATTACGAGTACCTGGTCATGCCGTTTGGGTTGACCAATGCCCCCGCCGTCTTCCAGGGACTAGTTAACGACGTGCTGCGCGACATGCTTGACTGTTTCGTCTTCGTGTACTTGGACGACATCCTCATTTTTTCTAAGTCCCTGGAGGAACACAAGCAGCACGTCCGTCTAGTCCTTCGTCGCCTCCTGGAGAACTCGCTCTTTGTCAAAGTGGAGAAATGTGAGTTTCACGTTAAGACCGTGGCCTTCCTGGGGTACATCGTGGCAGAGGGTAACCTTCAGATGGACCCTGCAAAGGTGTCGGCGGTTACCTCTTGGCCTGTCCCTGAGAGCTGTAAACAGCTGTAGCAAGTTCTTGGGTTTGCTAACTTCTATCGGCGGTTCATCCGCAACTACAGCTCCGTCGCTGCCCCCCTCACGGCCCTCACCAGTACCAAGCATCCCTTTGTCTGGACGCCGGCCGCCGACAGCGCCTTCGTCCTCCTCAAGACCCGCTTCACTTCGGCGCCCATCCTCCAGGTGCCCGACCCCGAGCGGCAATTCGTAGTGGAGGTGGACGCCTCCAATGTAGGGGTAGGGGCGGTCCTCTCCCAGAGGCACTGGGAGGACAACAAGATGCACCCCTGCGCCTTCTTCTCCCGCCGGCTCTCCCCAGCGGAGCAGAATTATGACATCGGGGACCGGGAACTCCTTGCTATCAAGCTGGCCTTGGAGGAGTGGCGTCACTGGCTGGAGGGGACGTCCGTGCCCTTCATCGTTTGGACTGATCACAAGAACCTGGAGTACATCCGATCAGCTAAGAGACTCAACCCCCGACAATCCCGCTGGTCCCTATTTTTCTCCCGTTTTAATTTCTCTCTTTCTTATCGCCCAGGTTCCCGCAACCTCAAGCCAGACGCCCTCTCCCGCCAGTTCCTGAAGGAGGAGGACAACCTGCAGGGGCCAGTCTCCATCCTCCCTGGTTCCCGAGTCGTGGCGGCACTCACCTGGGACATCGAGGAACAGGTGCAGAGAGCCCTCGGGGAACATCCTGGCCCCAGTTCCTGCCCGGAGGGTCGCCTCTTCGTTCCCGAGGCTCTCCGTTCTCAGGTCCTGCAGTGGGGACACGACTCCCTCTTGGCCTGTCATCCTGGGGCAACTCGCACCAGCCATCAGATTGCCCGACGGTTGTGGTGGCCCGATCTGGAGAGGGAGGTCCGGGAATACGTGGGTGCCTGCCCTGTCTGTAGCCGGAACAAGAGCTCTAACAGGCCACCTGCCGGCCTTCTCCAGCCTCTGCCCGTGCCATCCCGTCCCTGGTCCCATATCAGTTTGGACTTTGTCACTGGACTGCCTGCGTCAGAGGGTAAGACGGTCATCCTCACTGTGGTTGACCGGTTCAGCAAAATGGCCCACTTCATCCCTCTTCCCAAGGTCCCTTCAGCGAAGGAAACCGTGCAGACAGTCCAGCAATATGTCTTTCGCCTTCATGGCATACCCCAGGACATTGTTTCTGATCGTGGTCCCCAGTTCACCTCCTCATTCTGGAGGGAGTTCTGTCGGTTACTGGGGGCTACGGTCAGCCTCACATCCGGTTACCACCCACAATCCAATGGACAGTCGGAACGGGCAAACCAGGAGCTGCGTTGTGTGACCTCCCGGGACCCCCTCTCTTGGGCCAGCCGTCTGGTGTGGGTCGAATATGCCCACAACTCCCTCACCTGCTCTGCTACCGGTATGTCCCCATTCGAGTGTGTGTATGGGTACCAGCCCCCGCTATTCCCTAGCCAGGAGGGAGAAGCCTCCTGCCCTTCGGCCCTTGCCAATGCCCGCCGCTGCAGGAGAACCTGGGCTCGGGCTCGAGCCGCCCTCAGGAGGGCCAACTCGGCCTACTCCGCCGGGGCCAATCGTCGGAGGACCCCTGCCCCGGCGTACCGAGTGGGTCAACGGGTCTGGTTGTCAGCCAAGGACCTCCCTGTCCGAGTCGAATCCCGGGCAGCCAGATTTCTGGGGCCCTTCATGGTGGAGCGCGTTGTCAGCCCCACTGCGGTCCGCCTCCGGCTTCCGGTGTCCATGCGCATCCACCCTACCTTCCACGTGTCCCGGGTCAAGCCTGTCCGGGTGAGCTCCCGGACCCCTGTGGAGCCTCCGCCTCCCGCTCCCCGTCTACTGGATGGGGATCCGGTCTACACGGTCCGGCGTCTCCTTCGATCCCGACGGAGGGGCCGGGGTCTCCAGTACCTGGTGGATTGGGAAGGGTACGGTCCCGAGGAAAGGTCCTGGGTTTCGACCAGCAGGATCCTGGACCGCACCCTCATCGCGGATTTTCATCGCCAAAATCCCGACCAGCCGGCCCTCCGTCGGGGTCGACCTAGGGGCTCCTCCCAGCCCGGTTCGGCTCCTCACCCTCCGGCACCTGCTCCACCTGCCAAGGGCACCCGACCAGCACAGGAAGACGATGACCAGCTCTCGGATCGGTCCGAGGAGTTCTGACCCCACCTCCGTTCCCCTCCTCCCACCCGGTTGGTGTTTCCTTTTCTCTCTTTCCTTCTCCTGCTCTGGGGGACTTCTGGGGCCGTCCCTTGGGGGTTCTGTCACGGTGTCTCTCCGAATCTTTGGGTTCTTCTGGATTTTTTCCGTCTAGTCTTCGCGGTTTCACTTACCTCATTATTAGTTTCACCCCACCAGTCTGCTCCCCGCTCCGTTCGCGTCACCTTAGTAATTACCCTCACCTGCCTCCCTCGTTTCCCGATCACCGTGATTTTCCGTCTCTCATTCACTTCCTTGTTTTGTTCCGTCACTAGTCCATTCTCCTCTTTCCCCATTATCTCCCTCACCTGCACTCCCCAATTATCTCTGCATTACACTCGCTCTGTTGGTTACGTTTTTACTATTTATACACGCCCCTTTCATTCACTCTTTGTCAGTCCGTCTGCAAACCACTTATCTAGCAAGCGTTTAGACTCTGGCTCCGTGTTTCTGCTTTCAGCTGGAATTTCGCCCCTTTGTTTTCCCACCTTTCTGTTATCTGTTTTAACGTGAGTTTTTTGGTTTCCCTGTCGGTCTCCCAGCTCGTTTGTCTCCTGTGTTTTGCCGGTCTGTTTTCTCTTCCCCTGCCTTCAGTTCTCCTGTCTCCTGCTCCCCTCATCTCTACAGCTACTCCCTGGATCACAACTCCTGCCTGTCCCCCGACTCTGCTCTGCTCTGCCGCTTCCTGGTCACCGACTCCTGCCTGTCCCCCGACTCTGCTCTGCTCTGCCGCTTCCTGGTCACCGACTCCTGCCTGTCCCTCAAATCTGCTCGGCTCTGCCCTTTCTGAACGGCGCGTCAACCTACCCTGCGCGTCTCTGCTGCAGCCGCCTGGTCGCATCGAGGCGCTCCGGTGCCTCAGTCTACCTCCTGGGACTCCCCGGCTCCAGTACTCCGCGCTCGGGCGAGCGTCTCCCCAGACACCAGTCCGCCCCTCTTGGGGCGCTTTGCCTTTTCCCCCTTTTCCCCTAATCCTCAATAAACTTGTGTCTGAGAACGTACGCTATTGGGTCTGCCTTCTGTCTGTCCGGTTTTCTGACAATATTATTATTATTGTTGTTCTGCTGCTTTTTGTAACAGGAATTAACAAAGACCATTTATTAATGGTAATTTGTTGCCGCAATGATCAAGAATCTGTTGCGGCAGTTCATAGTGGATGTTTATTTCTTCATTGATGTATTTTAGTTCTCTTTCTGGGAACTTGCTATGGTATCAAATGGATAGTTGGAAGTTTTGACCCTGTCTCACTAAGGACATCATTGCGGTAAGCGTGCTACGTCATTTCCTCTTTTTTTGTTTGTAGCTGTGTGCAACGCTAGTCTAAATTGCAGATATTATTCGTAAATTAGCATACTTTCTACCCAGTTATCCATTTTGTTTATTAAACTACACCTTAATACAACTGTTAAATTCCTTCACATACTCCTTACAGTATGACTTCTCCTCCTCGCTCTGTCTCTATCCGTTGCCCGGCTTGTCAGATGTTTAGCTACTCCCCAGCCTCCTTTAGCGGTTATGATACGTGTAACACATGTAGACAGTCACTATTTATTAACTTTAAAAATCACATTAGACTATGTAGCACCTAACTCAATCTACTACTACACTAGAAACATAACCCCCAAAACTACAGATGACTTCATAGCAAAAATTTAGTCTCTCCTTGAGCCTCTACTAAGCCAATATAGCCCTGCATTAGAAGGCTCTACGCCAATTAACTGATAGCGTTGTAAATGCACTATACTCCACATTCAACACAATTTCACCACTCAAAAAAAAAAACTAGGAAACAAGAAAAAATTGCCCCATGGTATACCACACAGGCTCGCTCACTGAAACAAGCTGGGCGTCCACTTGAAAGGAAATGGTATGCCACTAAACTTGGAAGTGTTCCGCCTTGCTTGAAAAGCTTAAAAAAGTACAAGACAGCACTTAACAATGCCAAATCAGCATATTATTCCTCACTTATACACAATAATAAAAATAATCTGAAATTCCTCTTTAACACTATATCCCATTTAACAAAAAGCAATCATAGTACAGAATCAGCCCTAGCTAAAGTCTTCAATGACCTCCTTATCGCATCTGATAATGGATATATATCAATATGAATCCTACTGGACCTTAGTGCTGCCTTTGACACTATTGACCATGGTATCCTACTACACAGGCTTGAACACATGATAGGCATCAAAGACTCTGTATTAGCCTGGTTCAAATCATACCTCTCTGGTTGTTACCAGTTTGTACATGCTCATAATGAGTCATCAACCCATACCAAAGTAAAGTTTGGTGTACCCCAAGGCTCAGTGCTAGGTCCCCTGCTGTTCTCCCTGTACATGTTACAGTTAGAATCTGTTATAAGGAAACATGGCATTACCTTCCACTCCTATGCTGATGATACCCAGCTTTACCTTTCTATGAAGCCTAATGACTATATGCCAATGACTAAACTTGATGCCTGTCTCCTAGACATAAAAAAACTGTCAGACTAATAATTTCCTATGTTTAAATTCTGATAAAACTTACTAACCAAAACTTACTCAGTGGCCTGTCACCGTCATGCACCGCAGAAATTAAAGACCTCGGGGTAATTATTGACCAGGACCTCTCTCTAAATAGTCACGTAAATCACATTTCAAAAACATCTTTTTTCCACCTAAGAAATATTGCTAAGTTTAGAAAGTTCCTATCCTTTGAGGATGCTGAAAAATTAATACACACATTTATTACTTCCAGGCTCGATTATTGCAATGCTCTGTTCTCTGGGTGTAGTAATACCTGTATCAAAAACCTACAACTAATACAAAATGCTGCAGCCCGAACACTCACCAGGACTAAAAAATATGAACATATCTCTCCTATCCTTGCTTCCTTACATTGGCTCCCTATTAAAAGTTGAATTGATTTTAAAATACTCCTCCTAACCTACAAAGCTCTCAAGGGTGATGCACCAACATATATTAAAGACTTACTTGTCCCTCACCACCCTCCTAGAACCCTAAGATCCCAAAATGCTGGTCTCCTTGTAATCCCAACAATATCAAAATCTACAATAGGAGGAAGAGCCTTTTGTTACCGTGCACCCCTCCTGAGGAATATTCCCCCACATTCGACAAGCGGACACTCTCAATACCTTTAAGTCTAGACTTAAAAACCTTCCTCTTTACTGTTTCCCATAGTTAGGGATGGTGCGTGGCAAATCATTACTTCTCATGGGTCTTTTGGGAGGGACTGCCTCTGCTGTTGCCCCCAGTTGCGACCACTGACCATACCTGCAGTGGTGCTGGGTTGCCACGCATCATACCTTAGTTATTCTGCTATAGCTTAGTGCCGCCACAATTTTCAAGATTTAAATGCTATTTATAGCATTTAAATCTATTTTATATATTTGTATATAGTCTATATATTACATTATTGATTAATTTATTTATTAATAAAACAAATTAATGATTATTATCATTATTTATTATTCACCTTTAAACTTTTGTGGTCTCATTCAATTCTCATTCTGATCTAGTAGCCGAACTGGCCTCAACAATCCCTATTTAAGCATCTCCTTCTACGTACATTTCTGTTCACGTAGAGCACAGGGGTGCTACAGTCAGGTTTAAGCTAATTAGAGGTGGGGGGAAAGCATTTTTTTTACTTTGGGGGACTTCATACAACGCTGCCTTCACCATAACCGACCGCACTCAACATCGATATGTAGGCTACAAAACCAATGCAATGCTAAGAGACCAGATGCTAACCCAGCGATCGACGACATTCGGAATGCTGTCTCGTCTTATGAGCGTTGAGGAGAACTGAATAACTGGTGAGCTATAATGTTTTATAGTCTATATGTGGACACGTATCATGTCTATATCATCTCTATATATCGAACTGAATTTGACTACTTGGACATTATGCTGAAAGATGCATAATAACCTACTATCTTAAAATAGCCTACTACAGTCTGTTTAAAAGTAGTTAGAAGCGCAAACAATAATTCTCACTGACCTTTTGGGGTTTCTTTTTCCCCTTCGGCAACATCCTAGCAGGGGAAAGTTTACTTAGAATGATCCTGACCTACGCTATTGTTACAAGTACGGGGAGGCTACGCTGGATGCGGTAAGTCAACGTATCTACGTATCTACCGTAGCAGTTAGCTTCCACTATAATCAATGTAACTGGCTACACCAGACAGCGCAGCGAACATTTTCAATGTAATTTATACTTGACCTGACTTAACGCACCCAGTGTAGCTCTGGGGTTAAACATTTTAATTACTTAGGACTGTCCCAAGGACATTTAGTAAAGACCACTGTAATCATTGTAATTTGATTTTTTAAAATAAAAAATGCGTTGACTGCAGAGAATGTATACAAAGCAAACGCAAGAGCAAAGACTGATATGACACACCCACATACAGACACACACACATGCACACAGACAATTCTTACTTACACACAATTCTTACAGCAACACATTTGTATACTTATTCAGCACAATGAATTGGAAGCTGCAACACATTCACATAAAACTACACTGAGAACTGCTTGTTCTCATGGTCACATAGTCTGGTACCAGCTGCATGCTGGCTACAATGTGGTTATGCCCAAAAGGACTGTCCAAAAAGCTGATCCAACTCATAGTCCAGTTATTAAGGTAAGCACATGTCAAACCATTAAAAAGTCACATTCAAAACTAAGTAGAACAGTGCATAGAGACATTGGTGTTTATGTATCAATAAATTAGGATAATCCTGTGATGCTGTTAACTAGTTGCTGTGGTTATGCCCAAATCTGTATGAATCTTCAAGCAAAGGGTGGGAGGAGCTGACAGAGGTAGGACTTCCAAGTGAGCCAACAGCAATGTAGTCATCGCTCTCCAGTTCACTGGTCCAAGCAGTCTGTTGTTGACCACCACCCTGGCAGACTTCCATCAAGGCCTGGTAAGATGAAGCAGTGTGCAATGGCACTGGAGTGGACAGCGGGGGAAGCTGGGATTTGTATCCTTGTATGGTGACTGCCAAAGTTGCGACCGCTGGCTTGGTGACAGGTGTGGCTTTACCTGCCTCATCAGAAGGTGTTAGCAGGTTGTAGGTGGGGTTGTCAAGCTCAGAACAAGAGGCATCTATGCTGGAGTTGAATTTATGGTCTGCGGGAGCTGATGGTTGTGAGTCTGTGACATTCCTGTATAGTGGCAAGAGGACACTGGGCGTAACATTGTTTGTGACCTTTAGGCCTGCATCACTGACTGGTATGGGTGAGGGCATCAGATGTTCCACATGCTCAGGAGGTAACACAATCAACCTGCAGTCATGGATGCCCTACAGAGAAGAGGACGAATTAATTTATCCTCGTTGGATAAGCTTTCAATTCTGAAGTTGTCAGTGCAATGTGTAAAGTTGTCTGCTTTTGGATTAACTGACCTTTGAATCGAACCAATCAAGCTGAGGGACTGGAATGTCTGGGTACACCTTGTCCTTCAGCCTATAACAGTGAAATGAATGACAAATGTGAACACAGCATGAATTAATGATATCAGCAGAGGTACTTTATGTAAGGGATAATGAACAACACGGCGTGTGTATATCACATATGAACGCATGGCAAGTGGTAATAAGACCACAGAACGAACTTGTACCACTGCTTGATCAAATATCCTATTAAAAAATTCACAAAACATTAATTCGCTAAACTCAATGTGAGTGTAAATTAATTGTCACTTTAACACAGGGTTACAATTTATCGGCCTGACCGACATTTGAAGCACAGCAACATTGTAACTTGTGACTGAGATGGATTTTAAGCCTGTTACACTCCATTTAGGAGTGAGGGAAATTATGATTTTACAAAAGCCAAGACGGAAATCTTTGGATGCGACACTTGACAGACCGGATTTAACGACAGACCAAACTAAACTGCTTTTGATCATAGCAACCATCCATTTAGAACCAGCACTGGCCGTTTAATCCAGTAAGTTTTGAATGAGTCGATGTGCGGCAGAAAGTCCTGAAAATGAGCCTGTGTTAGCTAAAACTTGTAATTTGTTAGCAAAAACACACAGCGTAGCCGTAGCAACAGTGGTATAGGCGGACGGTGTGCGTATATACGCACGGTGTGCGTATATCGGTGATCCGCTATGCGTCAGGGCCGTCTTGAATGAATATTCACCGATATACACACACCGTGTCGTTCATTATCCTTTACATATTGTGTAAGAAGTTGAGAACCCTATGAAGTTCCAATTCTGGAACTTTTTGTTGCTTGGTACAAGCACCAGGAGGAATCTTTCACTTACCATGCCCTTTTCCAGTAGCAGACAATGGTGAACAGCAGGAACAATGTGATGACCCCTCCTAGTGAAATGATGCTGTACACAATGATCTTGGAAACTGAAAGGGAGGGAGAGATTCTTTTTTATTTTTCCTTGATGTACTGATTACATAACCTGACAAGCCAGACTATAACTCAACCGCAAGGTGCATCTATATTTCTAGGCTACTAATTACATATACAACTAGAAAAGCTTTGGCAATACTAAATGTATTTTGTCATGCCAATAAAGTTGAACTAAATTTAATTGAATTGAGATAGAGAGAGATTTTTCTAAGCAGAACTCAAATTATGTGTAGGATAATCTCCAATGACCGTACAAAGGTAGACAGTGCGCTTATGTATTTTTTGTTACATTAACATTTATGCATTTAGCAGATGCTTTTATCCAAAGCAACTTACATTTTTGTCAACTATCAACTGTACAAGGCCAGTCTCCCCTAGAGCAACTTGGAGTTAAGTGCCTTGCTCAGGGGCACAATGGTGGCACCAATATTCAAAAAAAAATGTTCAGGCCTTCTTGCACGCTGGCCTGGTTCCTTAATTACTACGCTACCACCACTGCAATTAACAAATACCAGGGCCTAGCATGTTTAACATACAGTACAGAACATACACTGGGGTTACATAGACATTTGTTAGACAACATTTGTTATTATCTGGTTTAGCATACGTACTCTGTGAGGTAAGAGTTACTGTCGCTTTTGTTTGTTCACCTTTGCCCCCAGATGTGAATGCACATATCCAAAACTCATAGGTATCAGCATGGAGGAGGGGAATTCTCATCTGCATCCTATTGTCACTGACATTTTCTGAATAAAAATTAATTAAAATGTGGTCATTGTTGACTTGTTTGTTTTTAGTCTTGTCAATTAACAATTTCAATAAATACTGTACACGCAGACCAACACAAAAATAATGCACATCAGTAGCGAGTGTTTTCAATGGAAATTCCATATGGTTTGTGAATACCTGTTTTAAACTGTTTCATGTTATCATGGTTAATAAGGGTATAGCTGATTTCATATCCCTGAATAAACCCTCTGCGGTGCTCCAAAGGTATCTCTTCCCAAGTGAGTAGAACACCCATGCCATCCTGTGCAACGTGGAAACCGCCTGGAGCCTCAGATGGGGCTGAAACATTCAAATAAAATTAGTATAGGCCGCTCTGAATGCAAATAAAGTTGTCCATTCTTTGTCCACTGTGTTGTACATTCTTCACTGGTATGTTAGGTAAAGGAAATGCAAAACATGAAAACAACAACAACAGAACAAATCATTCACATTTAAATGAGGTTACTTGTATGACCAACATGACAAATAGGTCATATGTTTGAATGTGCATAACATTCCACTACGTCAAATATTAAAGTCAAATATATTCTATTTTTTAAAGCTGGAGATAATTTCTCACCTAGCTCTTGTCTATATCCCTCCCATCTCTGCAGTAGCTCTGGGGCCTCAGATGTGCAAGCATAAAGAGAAAAAATATATCGCACCCCAACTTCCAGCCCTACAGGATAAGACCATGTCAGACAATGTGTACATTGTTAATATTCCCAAATGTACAGAAACCTTTAACCCAATTGCTCATTAGATTGTGGGGTGATGAAATCAATGTGCCTAATGTATTTACTCTTATTCTCTGAATGTACTGTAACCTCCAGTTACCACTAAAACTACTAGAATAATTAAAAATTACAGGTGAGCTGTACTGAGCACACAAGAGAAATTAACTGGACGCTCATCTCATCAAACAAATCTACCAATGTGTTTAAATTTACAATTTATTTGTGTTATAAGTTATGCATTATAGAATATTTCAGTATACATTAAATACATATTTTACATAAATGCTAGTCTTAGACGATGGAAGGGGACTGTACCTGATTTGACTGTAACTTTTGTATGGCCAGCTGGGATCTTTATCCAGTCGATGTCACACATGTTCTGTCTACCCATAGGGTACCAGTCCACCACATATCCACAACTGGCCCTAAGACTTGGGGTCCACGTCAACTCCAAACCACCATCACTGCTATTAACACGTTTTGTCTCCACATCTTTCAAAGATAATGAAGAAAATATAATGTTATAGAGGGGCCCTGTAGTTTCTTGGAACTGCCAGTGGGCTTCAGATTTAATTACTAAAGTCTTCAACAAAATGAACGAAATTTGCTCACAGACAGATTAAGCCAACACACACATCACTTTTGCTGTATTTTGTGTGTCAACGTTACAACGTGTAGTCGCCTATATAGATGAGTATCTGTGAACACTTTTTTAAACATACAGTTAATACCTCATCAGGGCCGAACTGTCTCTCTCGCATACTTAGTTTGGTCTGTGTTTTAAAACCGCTACTGCTTTCTTTGAGGTATTATTTCTAATCAAACAATTTGTATATATATAAAAGGGTATATAAAAGGGTATTCACTGTGTAGTTCTGGGTAGGAAACCACCACAAAATAAGATAATCGCATAACTGACTCTATTGCCCTCAACCACCAATTAGCTTCTTCTAAGTATGGCTCTGGTTGTGTTGGACAAAAGTGTCTGTTAAGAAGTTTAAACATCAACACACTATCACTGATTGTTCCTTTAATGGTGCTTCCACAAAGTTCTTACAAACCTTTAGTGTGCGATGGGATCAGGATTGTTGAGGGCTGTGACTGGCCAACACTATTCAAGGCTGTGACGGTGATTCTCTTCACCTTGCCAGTGTTCATGTCATAACAGTGTTGTGCTGGGTTCAAACTCTGTAGGGCTGAGCCATTCCAGGACAGTTGATACTTCTTTAACTCCCCATGACTTTGCTCAGGAGCTAGCTTCTGTGAGATAAAAATGGCATCAACGTTTGAGCATGAGTCTTAAGTACTAGAAACTGAAGTCTGGTGAAGCTGGTAAAATATGGGCAACATGCATTGAAAATAATACCTTCCACACAACAAGTCGTTTGTTGCTGTCAATTGTTATCCAGACATTCACAGCCTGAGGAACTGAAGGGAAAAGCATAGGATTCAGGAAAATACAAATATGCAAAAATGTGCAAATAAACATGAATAAAAGCATCTTTAAGCTCTTGAAGGGAAAGCAAATGTGTTTTAATCAGGACCATCTGCAGTCATACTCACTGTCTTCTTTGGTTTGAAATGTGATTTCTTTACTCCAGTCCCCCCACTTCCAGAAGTGCTCTGCTGATGCACATCGTACCTGGACTGAATAGTTGGTATATGGGTGCAGGTCATGTAGAAACACACTGTGCAGGCTCATTCCAGTCTCGTTTCTCTTCATAGGAAAAAGGGACACGACAGAACGTGAATCCCTGCACCAACAGTATGCCCGCTGTCCAATAGCAAGTCCAGACAACTATTGCAAGAGTAACAACTCAGTTTGGAAAGAGGAAAAACTGGGAAGCATAAAACACCACTCACCACTTCTTCTGCATTAGCAGGTCCCGTTATTTGTACTTTACATTGCATTGGTAATAATGCAAGGGTGGCATCAGGCCAATGCCACTGAATAGTGGCATTTCTGGAGTTTACTTGTACGACTTTAAGATGTTCAGGAGCTCGCAAATGCACTGCAAACAGTCAGAACAGTTCAATGCTGTAATAATACTTGTTCCCCACATTCTCACATAACAACACAGAAACTTTGACCCTGTTTACACTTGTCTTTAATGCATATTGGGTGGTCCCTTCTAAATATAGGAGTAAGTCCCAAGACCCAAGTCCCCACCAAGTCCCATTGCAATACGATTACATGTAAGTACATATATGTAGGGACAGTGTCCTTGGAGGATAGACTGATGTATTTTGATGTCCCTTGCATTCTAACTGGATAGTGGAGTTTACTTGTATGACTTTAAGATGTTCAGGAGCTCGCAAATGCACTGCAAACAGTTCAGCGCTGTAATAATACTAATTCCCACATTCTCATGCAACAATACAGAAACTCTAATAGGAGTAAGATATCATCCAATCACATGTAACTACATATATGTAGTGTAAACATTGATGTATTTTAATGTCCCTTGCACAATGGGAATTCTAACGAAAAGAATGTGGAAAGTGGCAGAATGTAAACACAAATGGTCAGCAACGGCTCTGACTGTACACCTTGGAAACAAGTGTATAATCAGAAGGGCTCAGTATGAAGTCAGTATAAGGCCTCATTCAATCAATCAATCATTCAAGCAATCAGTGCGTTTATGGTCCATAACCATTGCTGTTCTTTTGCGGTGTGTTTGTCTGTATTGACTCCAGAAACTATCTCTTCCATGAACCGGCTGCCCGAGATTTTGTTTAAAGTCTGTGGAGACTGTGCTATATGTGTGGAACTCTTCTCTGTTTCAAGCAGAAAGTGTGAGAGCTTTGCAGAGCAATTGCTCGGAAGCCACATGAAACACGCAATTTGCATGGTCCAATCCCCTGAATTGTTTTAAGTGGTCTTTACCTTTGTGTCTAGGGTTAGCCACGTAAATGAAGTTTGTTTCATTGATACGATTTCTAGCTGTTAGTGTCCATGCCACTTCTCCCTCATTTGGAGTTATTCTTATGGAGCACTTCTTCAGAAGCTCAGATTGGGTTGTACATGAACTAAAAACAATAGACAAGAACAAAAACAACAGAGGGTATCATACAAGCAAAACATCTATAGAATTGCACAGTATTTTAGGACTAAACATCATCAATTAGTATAGACAGGCAAAGTAATAATACCTTCCATTAAGAGTATAATCGGTTTTTGTCTTCGTTCCTCTTAGGTTTCTGTCATTGCCCTGTTTCCATGAACATTCCAAAAAACTGAGATTTCTTGTCTCACAGGTAAAGTTGTAAACTTCGGGTGAATCTGTCAGAACACAAAACATCTCAGCCCAACTTTTTCCAACAATTATGTCTGGGTTCAAAACAAAAGAACTAGCTCTGGAGTCAATAGATGTGTAACAAGTAAGGCAAAACACAACATGTCAAAATCTGAGTAAACAGAATGGGAATTATGTCTAAAAACAGAGTAATTTCCATTCCAGTGGATATTTGAATATCTCTCTATAGACTTTGAATGTTGAGACATTTTCAAATGGATAAGATAGTGAAGATACACTGTGTAATAACAGTATCAGACAAAGGGCATTCACAAAATACAAAAAGCTATGACTTACAGCCAACAAACACAGTGGATCCTGCAGTGGACGTAGCATTTGATTTAATCTTATTCGTCACGCAAATTATATCATAACCAGAAATGCCGGTAGGTTCCATCACCAAATCCAACAGACAGGTCTGTCCCACACAGGTAGATTTCACTGGTTGAGAATTGTATGTAAGATCTCTGAACATACTTCCATATGGAATAATGCAGCAGAATTTTTGTCTGCTGCCTACCGGGTAAACGTTTGGTGTGTTGTCTTCTGGGTAAATTTTAGGTTCATATGAATAACCAGTACCAGAACCTGTGCAAAAAAACCGAATGAAACAAGAGCAAAAATATTTTTTAGAAAACACCTAATCAAGTCTTGTCTTTAACATATGAAGGCAGTCAATATGAAGCAGGCATATGGCTATATGGCATTAAACAAGCAGTCCATAAGGCAATTCATCAGTGAGTTTAATAAAGCAAGATCTGCACTGACCTGTGACATTCCTGAGCTCTGTCCACTCACTGGCATTGTGGTATCTGAGCCTCACTGAATGGGGAAGACACTGAAGTGGCAGAGGAGAGATCCAGTGCCAGTGATGGGTGAGGTTTGGTCTTCTCTCAACAACTTCCTAAGGGAGAGAGTCCAAATATGCCATCAGCTGAGAAATCCTTTAGAAGACAATACAAGACAATATCTTTACATGGTATCATAGGAACTGTGATGTAAATGGTAATTGCAAAGGTAACTGCATTAACTTACTCTGTGTGTAGGTTTCTCTTGTCCAGTGTAGTAGACTTCAATTTCATAAATAACCTTTTTTTGCTTGTCAGGCACATCCTTCCAGAAAACATCAATCCTTTGGGTAAATGAGTTACCATGTACATCTAGAAGCTGAGGTGCTGTCAATGAGACTGTGAATGTGTTTCATGGTTTAAATAAGTAGTATGCACTACGTAATGTGTGGGTATAAAAGATTTACAACATATCTAAAGCAAGACCAAAGTGCAGTACCTGTTTCCATACACATCCATTGACTGACAACTTACCATTTTGCACTCCTTGAGCTGTTTTGATAACTAAGAAAGTCAGCATTGTTAGAATGCCAGCAATCATGATTTCATTCAGAGGCTGCTGGAGTTAACCTGAAGAAAAGCAGTTCTGAAAGAAATGAGAAAAACACACAGTATAGAGGTTAGCTGTTCATTTGAAGCAAACCCTACTATACCAGGTGCACTACCAGATGGTGTACCAAATGTTGTACCTGACTATAGATCTGACAGGTCTGTCTATCAGCCAGGAGTGCCTACACTGGAGCCCAGATGGCACAGGAGTGACTTTATGGCCGAACCCTTCATTCCTGCCAAAGGCGTTTTCCGCATCTTATATGAATCAGCCCGTCAGCCTGGTAGTCTTTACACCTCTGACTGGGGGGGGGGGGGGGGGGGCGAACGGACGCAAAGGTAAGACTCTACTGTGTCCGGGCATTACAGACATACATCCGAATAACTACTGGATTCCGCCAGTCGGATTCACTCTTTGTCTGTCATACAGGACATAGACAGGGCCATGCCTTGTCTAAGCAGCGTTTGTCAAACTGGATTGTGGAGACCATCTGGTATGCCTACACTAGCACTGGTCGTCCAGTCCCCCCTCGCATCCGGGGCCACTCTACTCGGGGTGTGGCGATATCCTGGGTAGCCTTGCGGGGAGTCCCACTGTGCGGCGGCATCACGGGTCTCGACTTTTGCAAGATTTTACAGACTTAACGTGGCCACTTATAACCATGTGGCCACTGCCATCCTTTCGAGACACTCGTAGGGTTGGTAGGTCTTCCTCGTGACCCTGTTAGTATATGTCATCCAGGTGCTGAAAGCACCGCCTCTGGAGGTCAGTAGAAATTAAATAGAACGATTGTTACGTATGTAACCGCGGTTCTATGAATTTCGGATGACAGCCAGAGCTTGGAACTCGGAATGCGGACGTGAAGACTGCTAAGAGACCACTTCCGGGGTGAGCGTACCTGAAATACCGTAGCAGGTGTACGTCACCCCTGTTAAAAGAGACTTTGTTGGTATACACACTCGAACGACATGTGCATGTGATGAACATGCAGGTGCTGAAATCCCCGCCTCTGGTGGTCATCCAAAATTCATAGAACCGCGGTTACATACATAACCAGCAGTGCATGCCAAGGGCAAAACTCAGACACAAGCTAAACAATGGGTTTGCAGTGAAATGCAGTGAGGAGTGCTCAGATCTGCATACTGGAGAAACAAAGCAACCACTTCACAAAAAAACATAGGATGGTAAATGGTAGTGGACTGCATTTATATAGCGCTTTTCTACTCCTACGAGTACTCAAAGCGCTTTACAGAGTATGCCTCACATTCAGCCATTCACACACATGCATTCACACACCGGTGGCGGAGGCTGCCATGCTGCCAGGGGTTCAGACCGGGGGCCGCGTAACTATTATACTATAATAGGACAACTTAATCAGGACAGGACTCATCTTTTTATCTACATCTGAACGAAAAGTAAACTCCTTTGAGGATGCAAATTTGGACAGAGAAGACAGGTGGTTTGAGTGAGGACTGAGTAAGTGCCCATGTAGAACAGCCATAATATAACAGAGGTATTGGCTATGTCACTGTCCGCTAAAGGAAATTTAGCAGACGCACCCACACACTGAAACCCACACACCACACCCACCACCAACAACAATATTAAATTAAACTGGAAGTGTTACACTTAATACAGAAGTCTGCTTGCTTTGTTTAGATAAGACACTAAGACTCCAGGCTCTTCTATTGTCAAGTAGCTTAGTTTACCCAGGATGGCCACTTAATCACCTACTTGGAACCCACCACCATACACATGATTCACAGATAGATAAATAGATACTTTAGGTGTCCAGAAACGTATGCAAAATTCACAACGCATAGACACAAAGACTTAAGAACATGTACAGAGGACAACTGTAAGATGATTGTATATGTAGGTAATGGAGGTAGAGCATTTACATTTATGAATTTAGCAGACGGTTTTATCCAAAGCGACTTGATCAGGACCATAGGGTCCTTGGGTTAAGGGCCTTGCTCAAGGGCACATCGAGGGCAGCCAAGTTACTGGCACGTTAGCCAGGTTCCTTAACCACAACGCCACCACCGCTTCTAGAGCGGATAAAAATGGAAAGTCAGAAGTATCCAAATAGTGCAAAGGAGAACAGTGAGGAATCCAGAGCAAATTGCTTTGTCTTACGCATGCCAATGCAATATAAATACAGGCATATACGACGCTACAAAAAATTATATATTATTTTTTGTAGCGTCTTATATGTCTAATTCAGAAGTAGACCTGTCTACTGACCTGTCTGAACATTATTCCACGCACCTACACATGCACATACACATACACACACTATGAAGACAAGATCTGCTTGCAATTATCCCAATACACCGCCTCTGCGCTTAGTCAGATTCACAGTTAAACTTAGACAGTTTTTCAGAGGCTACACGTGACATCGGAAAAGGGACAATTCCTTAGAGAATTCCTTAGAAAATCTACGTAACTGTTAAAAAAAGGGGTAGGCAAAATGGCACCGACCTTTTCCCGTCCGTTTCCTTAGAGTAGCCAAGCCTACTCAATGTTCAGCGCTCTGTTACCGACAGTATTATGAGACATCACACCACATATGAGACATCATACCACATTTACTACTACTACGTACAAGTTGATGTCTAAGTGCCTCCTCAGACACAGCTAGCCCTGCCTACTAGTCACTCCCCCCCTCCCAAAAAAAACCTCGGTCTAGGAAAAAAATCATCAATATCTTAGGCAGGATATTGCGAATAGGCATAAATGAGGCTCTTTACAGGAATCGCAGGATTCTGTACTTCGTAGGGCACTACCACTTGTTTTGTGTAGGTTTAAGTGAAAAATTAAGTATTACGAGTTTTCTTATACATTTACCAGAACAACAAAATGTAACACTTCACCCATTGTAATTTAAATGTATTTTGTTTTATTAACAATCCATCCCTTTGATGAGAAAGTTTCTTGAGGTTCATCTGATACCATAGCTCAAAATCCCCAAACATACAGTAGCCCTATATTCATACAAGGGACACCACATATTGGGAAAAAACATTAAAATTATGTACATCTGTTAAGAGTTCTTTTTCAAGAAAAAATATAAATAACATGGTATGTCCATGTGTCAATCCCAGTCCTCTATTGTGCATTGAAGAACATCCTATTCAGTGCTCAAGAGGGTTATAAGTACATGGCACAGGTAATTATATGCTTAGAAAAGGGACATGAAAGGTGCAGTATTTTGTATCCCACCATTCAAATTGGCATTGACAGTGTACCTACTTTGACTAGTTCTGAGAATCAGAATAGACAATGGCAGGGAGACAGGTTTACTATACAGTTTTTTCCTGAATGCTCTCATTTGCAGTAAAACCTAGTTACAATTATTAGTCTTTGAAAGATTAAAATGTCTTGTTCAACATTTAGACATCCTCCAAGCCCATCACTTTCAGTACCTTTCAGTATTAAGGAACAATTATGAAAGTTATACAAACTACCATGATTGGCAGAGCTGCTGCAATGGCATCCCTTCAAACAACTGCAGGCACATACTGTAAAAAGCAGAACTAAGAAAGAAATAACAGTATGGAATTATGAGAGATAATGTCTGCTAGTCAATATCATTGGAAAAGAAGTTCTCAACACAAAGTGTGCAAACCATCCACCCATACATAAATGGTCAGTAAGTAAGTCAGTAAGTTTACCAAACATAAAATCCAATCTATAACCCTACAGTAGAGAAATAAGTTCAACCTGAAAAGTCACAACATTTCTTGGTTTGGGGGCAAGGAGAAAGACATGGAATAAAGGCAAACAGTTAATGAGTTAATGCTCAATTTCCAGAAGTCTAAAAAAAAAAAACAAAAAAAAACAACAACAACCCATTATCACTATGATAAATGCTAGTAAAAAAGCAATAAATACTGTTAAGTAGATGACTGGTCCAGACATTAAAGAAAGAAAATAAAAGTCAGTATCGTCAGATTTAAAAACCCAATCAATGAAGAAATGTGTTTATTATGAAATAAAACATTGCATAGTTCAGAGTATAAATAATCAGTTCCAAACATATCAGGAAGGGGCAGCTTATATGACAGTGGCACACAGGACTAAATGAAATGTCGCAGTGCTTCTCAAATGGTGATGAAAAAGCACAAAAATCTGTCAGTGAGCCAATGGAAGCACTGCTTCTAGACTGTACAGAACAACTGACAAGGCTTTGAATCCTACTGTACCATATGGAGTCTTAAATCCAATTGTTCCTTACAGCTATTGTTCAACTGAGCTACTTAAAGCCAGTGCGATTCAGATTATTTTTATTTTACAGTAAATTGAAAATCAAAAAGGGAAATTAAAAAGGAGCACTGAGCATAGTATTTTTAAATTTGAAGCTGCCTCCTATTGTTTTTTTTCCTTCATGAGCAGGGCATACACATAAATTATCCTCCAGACTACTCGATAGCTTTCATCCCTGTATTTTCATCACAGAGTTAACAGAATTAACTAATTTGAAGAGAAGTAAATAAAATTGATGTCCACAAATTCCCTATTTCCAAAAAGGGACCTGTACAATAAAAGGATGCTTACATTCACATACAGGCAGATTCAAATGTAGAAAGTGATGGAGACACATGTTGAAGCCTTTTAGCCACGGAACTATTAGAAAATGACATTGGACTATTATTATTAATATTATTATTGTGGCTTGTAGGGCTTGAAAAACTGCTGCTTTGTGTAACAGGAATTAACAAAGACCATTTATGAATGTGGATTTGTTGCCGCAATGATCAGGAATTTGTTGTGGCAGTTCATAGTGGATGTTTATTTCTTCATTGATGTATTTTTAGTTTTCTTTCTGGGAACTTTCTGTGGCATCGTGACTGTTTTCCTAAGCCTTGGTATGGCTAACTTGCATGACCTTGGATGAACCAAGTTGCATGACCGTAACTGTTTTTAATAAATGACAACCAGAAAATAATGAATATTTTGTCTCAAAGTAATACACTTTCGTTTGGACTCAGAACTGGGGTGAGAGACCACTGACACAAAACAAACCAGCTTTCAGGGGGAAAGAGGGAAAACAACCTTATCAACAAACCAACACTGTTTTCATAAACAAAGCAGCATTTCATATAAGGTTTAACATTCACATTGGTGAAATATGAAATGTGTGAAATAACCCATGGGGAATATTAGCAGGATTTTTTGTTTTTAAAGGCATTAAAATGAACCACGTTTTGTTTTTCTTTCCAAAAACATCAACTACTTAAACTGTTTTATGGGGTCTGAAACAAAACAAAAAGGAAATCTGTGTTTGGGCTGTCATTCTACTGCTAATACACTCTGCAATGCACCACTGATTGGATAAATGTGATGTACCAAGAAACCACCCATCATTTGCTGCTCTTTGATAAAGTGCCTCACTCAACAACAAATAAAATAAAAACAAAAAATAAATAAAAAAACAAAAAAAACACCAGCATCATCAATAAATAAGCCTCTTAATGGAGTCACTGATGGGCCATGGTGATTAGGATCAGATACGAACAGAGGAACTGGATTTCCTTGTAGTGTTAGTCCTTAGTAAGTTTGCTACAGACAGAGTAGAGAGGGAAACATGCCATTTTTTAAAATCAGTCATTTCATATCAGTCCATGGCAAGATGCAACTGTTTGGGAAAAAAAGGCTGAGGGAAGACGGAAAAGTCGTCAGAATTGATCTGAAATGTTTTTGATTTTTGTTTTCTTTGAGTTTGGTGTCATTTGGATTTTTACAGAGTGGTTGACGTGGCCTGTAAGCAGACCACAGTGGCTCAGTGCTTCAGCGGTCAGATAACTGGCTAAAGCCTGTTTTGGTCATAACTCACTTCTGCGGGCGTCTCTGCAACACCCTCAGCTTTTAGGTGAGTCACTCTTTTGCCATTGCAATCCTCTCTCCCTCTTTCGCTTGTTTGCTTATGAGTCTTATTGTTCTCTCTCTATAAAATTCTTTATCACTCAACGCATCTTCCATCCTCCCATGTGTTTTGAACACATCCCTCTTCTGACATCCATCACATCCAAGCTTTTCTCTGCCCCCTTGCCGTTTTGATGGACAGGAACATTAGCAGTGCAGTAAAAAGCACTCCCAGACATTTGAATAAGAAGGTGGAGATGGCAGGGGAGGCAGGTGGAGATGGGGTTGGGTTGGGACCAGTAGACTGGGAACAGAACCTGGAGTGAAGTCATGGAGCAATGGGCCAGAGCTAGGCAAATGGGTGAGACTGGATGTGTGGGCGAGTGGGGTGGGGGGGGACTGGGGCTTCACGATTCGGCGGATGGCTCTACTGCACCGAACTTTGGCAGCATGGTCAGGATGCTCTCAGCTTCCTCATAGAGCTGTGGAAACAACAGACATGTAACAGGAAAAAGTCAGTTCAGCATAATGCACCAGTTTCATAACAACTGTTTCATCATCTAGTTCAGCAGATTGGTAATTGGGCAACTGTGCTGTGACAATTTGCACTGTGCTGCAACTTTCCAAGATTTCCAAGATTATTTTAATGGGAAAAGACAGCATACAAACAAAACAACCACGAGAATGTAGAAAGGAAACACACATGCAGGCTTAATGCAAATGATCAAACTCTATTATCAAGCACCACTACCACAAAAAACAAAAAACATGGTCAGTTAGAGGTGGTGTATGTGGCAGTTTGTTGTGAAATTTGAATACATTTGAATGTATTCTCTCGAATGGGTAAAGGTGTTTTGTTACCGGTGTGAACTGCACATCCTGGAAAAGCTCCTGGATGAAGCGGCGGGAAGCCAGTCTGAACATGCAGTGGGCCAGAAGGTAAGACACCTCAGAGTATAGGCAGATGTCGTCAAATGCGTAGGGAAACTTCTCCTTAATCCTGCACACAAACACACAGCATCTTAAAAATATATAAATATATATGTGCATATATTCTGAACCTTCAAACCTCAGTTAAGTCTGAAGCAACTCGAGTTTAACATTGTGCATTTAACATTGCCGTCTATTCCTCCAGTTATCTTTTATTTTTATGTTTATTTGGCAGTCGTTTTTATTCAAACCAAAGTACAATACAAAATATTATATAAAAAACAAAATATACTTGGCTAAATTTTACAATGTAAACATTTTAATTGTTATTAATTTAATTTAATTTAATTTAATCGTTAAGAATATATGTATCTTCTGGCAATACCTTCGAGGACATGCGGCTTCTAGTTATACCTTTAGGATATGCATCTTATAGTTGTCCTTTTGAGAACATGCATCCTCTAGTTATACCTTTTAAGGCATGCATCTTGCACTTTGTTTGTCATTAGTCACATCAGCCCCCATCCTTTCTTCCCCAGTGCGCCATATGCACTGACTAATAACTTCCATGGCTGCAAATTCCATTTTAAAGAACCAGTATATTATTAGATTTAATTGGCTTTCACAGTTATGCACTTTTAATTGACTAGACTAGACGTCTTGAAAAAGAGTTGAATTACATAAAAGCAAGCCTCTTTCTCTGTCTGTCTCTCTCTCTCTCTGTTATTTCACTCACGTGAGGAGTCCAGTCTCATGGCCCTTGGTCCCCACCGAGGAGCTGAGGTTTATGACCAGCCGCAGAACCTCTTTCCTGAGCAGCACCCTACAGGCAGGGGCGTCCTCTGGGATGGTCTTCACTCCTAAAGGGCCCCAACACCACAGAGGTCCGATAGCCATTAAACAAGTCTGCCTGATGCTGCCTTCATTTAAATTTCAAAATATGACAGACACTAAAGTTCCTTCAGTGGGTTAGAGAAGACTAATCTGGTATACCAAATGCTTTCAAGTTGTTGCACTTTGTGGAAAGTGTCTGGAATCCCTCAGCTGGTGCACGTCTCTTTCTTGTGGGCAAATACTTTCTGTAAACTTATTGGGCATGCCAGATGCCAGATTGGGCATTCCAGATTCGCTGACTGGCTAGGCAAAATTTTGTTGAAGGAAACCTAAGCTTTTGGAAAGATTCCAGATTGTGCTGTGGCAAAATGTGATACTGAGCGGAAGTACTAGGCAGCGCAAGCCTGGCTAAAAGACGGCTGTTGTGTGTTTCTTTACCCTGTCATGCTACTGCACTTCCGACATAGCAATCAATTTACATTTTTTGGACAGATTTTTTTATTAATACTTAGGACCATCACAAAGAATGCACAGTATATCCAAAACGTTGGTGACTAGGGTTGTTGGCTTTTAGGTACAAAAGGCAGGACATACTGCTCTAGTTGTAGACATCAGTGCTAAATGTTATCATATAAACTGGTGGATTTTAAGTCCTATTTAACAAAGTGTCTATCATGTCCTTCTGTACAGCAGTACCGCAAATGTATTGCAAATAATGCCTTGTACAGCACACAAATATGGAATGTTGAGTTTTCAGCGTGGAGACTTCAAAGTCCATTACCGACCCACATTAATTTTTAATGCTTGTTCGACCCTAAACTAGGACAAACCCTGTGTGTATGTGGGTGTTGTCCACTCTCAGAAGGCCCAGCACAAACACAGCCACAGGATCAGAAGCCACTAAAACAGTGAATACTGAGCTAAGCTAGAGTAGCAGTGCATTTCTGTCCCTGCAGAGTAACACTGATCCAAGCACGGAGGAAGCTTAGACAGCTGACTACAGCTGGGTTGCATCACATTCAGACCAAAACTCAACCAGACGTCCATTTCCCAAAAGCATAGCTTGTTGACCAACGACAAATATATTGCAACCAAAGTTGCGATATGCTCTGGGGAATCACTCCAGACTAAGTCCATGGTAGAATGTGCAGATCAAGATAACTAGGAATGTCTGTCTTTACAATCTCTCTGCCACACCATCACAGCCAAAACATAACAATATGTAAATTGGACTTAATGAGTTGTGATTTTCTTTGAGGGCTCATTACACTGTTATGAACATCATCATGTTGGAAAACACTGGTTGTCATGTTCTGGCACTGTACTCTGGTTCAGCCAGGCTAGCGCCACTTAGTGCTTCTGCTCAATTTCTCATTTAGCTTCACCACCAAATTTCTACTGGCCATAGCCTGTTAACTGTATGCACTGAGACATAAACCTACCATTTGAATTTGCATTTGTGAGCTTGTGAATTCTTTGTGGGGTCTTGTTATTGCCATTTCTGCAGGCCTAATAAATAAAACAATTGGGATGATAGTTTTGTTGACCTGTGTGCACCTTTGTTTAGGAAGCATGCGTGTGACATTCTTTGCTATAAGATCTACATCATCAAGCGCACCTGCACTTAAAAATCCCCACTACACTTCTGTGTAGGTAGGCTACTGGCCATTGACGTTGACGATCGACAAATGAAAATTGCATTCCAATGTGAAAATGGGAAAATGTATACCTATGATTGTTACATCTGACCTGGACTTCATTTCACTGAAACTCGAAGGGAAACTGATGGAATTCACAGACTTAAAAAACAAACGACTTTTAAATTACACAAACGTACTGTTAAAGTATACTAAAAATACTTTTGTCATCTAGGAAATTGACAAATTGCGTATTTTTTTTATTCAAGTTTGCATACTTTAAGTAGTAACATTTTAATATAAGCTTTGGTTATGTGTGCAGAACTTTTTTTCGTTGGTAAGGATGCCGATAAATATATATAGAGGCTTGGAGGTTTGCTTATGCTGTTGATGTTGCATCATGGGCGTTAGCCATCTTATTTGAATATAGTAGTTTAGCATTTAGGATCCCACTGCAAAGAATAGGGGAGGGGAGGGGAAGAGGGAGGGAGAGGGAGAGAGAGAAAGAGAGAGAAAGAGAGAAAGAGAATGAGAGGGCAGGTCGTCCTCATACCTAATACCAGCTCTGTGCTGCGGGTGCTGCCTGCTGAGCCTTGAGAAACTGCATCACTGCAGCCAGACACTCCTGAGAACTTGGACTGGGGCATCGGCTCTAACTGGTTGTGAATGGGTTGTGTGCACCATTCTGAGTATGGCACGTCAGTATATTCTAGAAGGAAGAAGGGGAAAAGAATCTCAGCTGCTATCTCTATCTCTTTTAAAGATGCGGTTAACCAAAGGTGGTATGTAGCCTTTACATGCAATGTGTCTGATGACACTTGTCACCAAGAAGCTCAAACACATTGTGATGTGACAAACAGGACTACCTGAAAAGTGTATTGACAAAGGGTGTATTCAAATGCGATGAAGACAAATGCTGGAGGTGAATGTGTTTTTTAAGAGGTCTACATTTAACTGATTTCATGCGAACACTCCAAAGCAGTAACCCATAGTCCAGTGGCCATGTTTGCCAAGAACTACCTTAACAAACATTTCTTTGCAATGACTTAGCAAAGCATGTAATGCAAATAAACGCTTCCCTCGAACACACCGCTGAATTCACAGGAATAGCTTGTGGCTGCAGATCACACAGATAAAGACCATTCTCTGCAGTTGTGGCGTGCTCTCTAATCAGTCTTTTTTTAAAATTCTATTAAGTTTCTCTCTTTTTCCTTAAAGCAGCAAGACAACCAAGACTCAGTTCAACCTGGAAAAAGGTAGGAAGAAGGTAACTGGTTAATTTAATAGAGGGCTTCCTAACTTCGGGTCTAACCTATAAGCAGTTCAAAACTAGCAACTAGAATAGGTTGTTTCAGCCACCACCATAACAGTATGTGTTGGACCTCCCATACCGTACTGATCCAGCAGCAAACTACTTAGCATCACTTAGCATCAGTGAATGCAGACCTAAGCCTCTACACAAAGAGTGGAACACTATGCTTCCAACATTCTATTCTATTATTTTCAGTGAGGCACCCTGATTGACTGACTGAACTGAACTGAACTGACCTGACCTGAACTGAACTGAACTAAACTGAACTGTACTGTACTGTACTGTACTGTACTGTACTGTACTGAACTGACCCGGTCGGTTGGGGGTGGTGGAGCTGGAGTTGCTGGTGCTGCATCCCAGAACTTGCAGGCCCACACAATAGAGGCAGTTGTCCTCGGCGTGCTCCTGGAGACCAGTCTCCTCCAGGCCCAGCAGCTGCTGCTGATCCGCCCGGCTCACAGACATCAGCTCCGTGATGCTCAGCTGTGAGCGCAGCACAGCGTGCCGCGAGCCATCACTACAGCCTGGGAGAGAGGGGCGGACAGGGAGTGAGAATAACATTGCAAAGTTACTGTACATATGTACGAAACCTGAGTCATACAACATTCATACCAACATGCTGTTTTTTCACTCCCAGAATTTAAGTGTTCCAAAGTAATGAGAGTTATATGTTATATCTGACTTAGACAAGTAGGTAAGCAATGATCCATATATGGAGAAAGAAAAAACAACACAGTTAAAGTATTTTAAATGTTGAGTGCCTTGTGTTTTTAAGCCTTAGGCATTTTTTTGTGAGTGTGTTTCTTCATAACATAAGGGAATGTCTAAATTCACGTGTCTGGAGAACAAAAAGCTTGTCTCTAAAAATGCAAGTTGTTAAATCTAGAGCAACTACCAAAACCTGCTGACTGAAACAGGCGCCAATATCAAGGGAACCAGGGCAACACCACAAAAACACCATATGTCAACCTGTGCGAACACAGATGGATGGGGAGAGAGAAAGAAAGAGAGAGAGGCCTAATCTCAATGTCCGCCCTTACAGGTCATGAAGCTTTAAGGGTGTTCCACTGTCAAAATGTGTGAGGGCTCAGCTCACCCTTTCTGAGTCCCTAGTTGCCATCACATACAGACTGCTAAAGGAAATTAACCACAGTTCATAGTGCCATTGGGAAGCTTGGAAACCCTGAGTGTCAAAACAATGGCCATAAAACAAAAACAGAAACATGCGTGCAAACGTGACTTTAGTGTTGTTAATTGAATGATTTGTCGCAAGCCGTGTCCCAATCATGCAACTAGTAAAGTGAGTACTCACAGCCTTGCAAACTCATTCACTCATTTTCAACAGCATGAGTCCATTAAGTCCATGAGGGCTGATGGCTTAGATCTCAGGGATAACATTGAGATTCAGATAGTGAGTGTAAGTGTGTGTGTGTGAAAGAGAGAGAGAGAGAGAGATAAAGAGATCAAGAAAGAGAGAGAGAGAGAAGGAGAGAGAGAGAAGGTTGGATGACGAGTGGAATAAGTAACAGGTCAACAGGTTCAGTGGCTACAACTCCAACTTCAGCACTCACCAAACAGAAGACAGTTCCAAAAGAGGAAGATATGGGAGGGGTGAAGGATGTCAAAAGGAAATTGGACAATTTCACTGTGTGTAACAGGAAACCACAGCAGAGGGGACAGACAGATTGTGACAACACTACACATTATGCTATTTAAAGCTATTGAAAGTCAATCATCTCTCTCTACCATCAGTTTCTCCAGCAAAGAATTTGGCTGATCGGTCCTCAGACGGTGGGCTTGTTCTCTTCTGGAAATAAGGCGTTTCTTTGATCTGAGAAAAGACACACATTGTATAAAAGATGGGAATCAGATGGGAAAATCCGTCGATTTATTACAGTTCAGACACAGACACCCAGATGTTACGACAAGGGCAAAGTTAATATTTCCACAGTAAGACCAGCTAATAGACTAGGGGCCTGTTTACATGTATCTAGATATTTCAAGAAATTTATATTTTTTATTAGTTTATAATTTTAAATTGCATTTACACATATCCAGTGGAATCCAGAAAATATAGCGTTTTGAAAAATCACCACTTTGGATGCCGTTTAAAAAAACATCCCATTTGAGGTGGCTAAAACTCTGTTTATGTGTAAACGAGAGGCCCAACTGATAAAAAAGTCTCAGTGGAAAACAGGGCACCTGAAACATGTTGTTGAGGTCTACAGGCAGTGCCAGGCCAATGTAGTCGTCCAAGCTGCCGTATGTTGCACTGGACACCATTGAGCGCACTGAGGAGGAACGCTGGAGTGTTGTCTGACTGATAGGGCTGAGCAAGTCCTCCTTATCTAGAGAAGCAAAACTCAAGGCCTTCAGGAACCTACAAACACACACACACGCACAAACCACAATGTCAGGGACACAGCATGGCATGAGTTCACACAGACAGGAAACAAAAGAGGGAAGAACAGTTTAGAGTCTGATGAAAATGTCTATGAGGGAAAAGAAAACTGGATCTAAAGACTAAGATAGATTTGTTACAGTCAAAATCACAGGGGTCATGGAGCGTTTACTCTGTGTACTGACACTGCAATATTGCTAGGCAGGTCATGGCAAAAAAATACAGACATCCACGTACCCTGGGAAAATATGAGACAGGACTCAGAGACATAGAACATGGATGAATCATCAGGTATGTTCAAGAGTTCAGGCACAAGGGTTCAATCACAGGTCTCTACACATCAGACTAACATTCACAGGGTTATCTAATTACTAACATGGAAAAATCACCACTGCAGGCACTCCTGCATACCAATCATTCAGGAACAAAAACATCAACAACAGCAAAGATCGGAGCTGAACTTTTTTTTGAGTTTCAATAAAGGTAGCACAAATCAACAGCAACAAAAGGCAGCCAAATGATCCTCTGGGAGGATTCCTTACACAGGATGCAGAGCACAAATGCTTGTAGGAGTTGTAGGAAGGGTTGAGAATAAGGGAGAAAACATGGATAGGCAAAATCACATTGGACCAAATATGAAAACCAAGGTAGTTGGAAGGGGATGGGAGGTGTGGGGGGAGGGGATTGGTTTGGGGGGCTCAACAAGGCGGGTACTGAGAAGACGGAAGAAGATTGGGTTGGTCTGAGCAAGACACGTCACAGGGCCATGGGAGACTGGGGCAGGTCCAGATAAACATGGGGTTAAGGAGAGAGAGAGAGAGAGAGAATGAGGGGTGAGTAGGAAGACAGTGGAAAAGCCAATTTGTTTGGCCTTTTGGGATGATCCACGCACCGTGGGAGGAGCATTCGCGGCTGCCTGCGGTGGGCCCCTGTCGAACCTTGGCCCAGGCAGCTGAAGCGTTTTTTAGTGTACCTGAGGGACCACCAGAAACACAGGTCATGTTATTCTCATACCAACTCAGACCAAGAGGCCAAGGGGTTGAGCTGGAGCTTGGGCTTTGACATTATGTGAATTTGTAATACAGTTACACAGGGGTGGACCTGATTTTGTCAAGAGTGTTGCAAACAGGCCTCAGGCGTTTCAGATATGCCATTAAGGAAGTTGAGGTTGCTTGCACAACCTGTGGCCTTCTTATAAGACAAGTGCTTCCCTGTATTAAAGGCCTTCATGTAAGGCTAGAACAGCAAAACGCTTGATCTCCAAATTGCCAAGAATTGGGCTTTAGTCTATTAATGTCCTCAGACCTAAAACAGACCTCAGACCTGTTGGTGTGTGTCTATATGACCAGAGGCAGTTGTGTCACTCTGGTGGTTTGGAGAAGAGAGGCCCTCCCACGCATTGAGATTATGGCTGCCAGTAAGTCAACGAGAAAAAAAAGGAGAGCTGTTTTTTTTTCAAAGGCACTTCCTGACTGCTCTCTTCACATGGTTATGTATTTGGAGATGAAAACGATGAGATATTACTGGAAAGCATCTAAATCCACAGCACAACTCAGAACAGAACAGAAACAGATGTTTTAATCAAAAAGGAGCCGTGTTGGCTCAACAGAAAACTTCAGCTTCACTTTGGTCCAGCATAAGCATGGTGCAAACAGTTTTTCTCAATTGCAGCACATGTCTGAATAAATAACAAACAAAAAACAACCCTCTAAAGTGGGTAAAAGAGTCCCCTCACAGTTGTAGCGTGGTTCAACCCTCGCATTACACAAGCAGTTTCAGTCTTTAGTCTGTTATAATCTGTAACAAAACGAAAGTTGTAAGAAACATCAGCTTACATCTACATCATGCTTGCGCTGTGAATTAATCCTAACAGCGTATGACAACACTCTTTACTGAAGTTCTAGGCGGCCACCTAGAATAAGCCCACTGCATGAAAAAACTTGCATGGTTTTACTCAGAATAGGCTCACAGACTCTTCTGATGAGGAGATAATGAGAACTTCCTATTGAAAAAGGGAGGAGAAGCTCTCAACAATGTTCTCTGTTATTCTCAAGTGGCAAATCATCGGCTGCTGTTCATCACTGGCAGAATGGTCATTTGTTCAGTACTGTTTTAATGTTTCTGTGAAAAAGATGGGCTACAACTGGGCATAAGGAAAACCACACAGCCTATAGTCCACCAAATGGAAAACACTGCAGCATTGTCGGGGAATTACAATACCTCTTGACACCAACACATTTCAGCGGTGGCTACGGCCTGATCTGATGCTGATATCCCAATCCTGCAACTCTACACATACACTATGACTAATACTGTAAGCTGACACCAAACAAAATCTCAGATCAAAAATTGGTTTGAGTTTTACTCGCTCAGTTCACTTTCAATTTCCAGCCAGTGGTACATTATCTTTAACACGTGCTTCAGCAGGAATGGTGATTCATGAGTGTGAATAGAGACATGTAGAGCTGAGAGCTGTTTAAGCAATTCAAAGGAAAATACACATTGATCTGGTTAAATGCTGCCACCATAGGTAGATCATGTAGGTAGATCTTGTAGATCAACCAATACAAGGTATTTATAATGTGTTTGTGCACAGCTACCGGGGGGCCTGGGGCGTTTTGAAAAAATAGATGTCATTTTCTGCATTCTGATGTATTTTCACAGGTTGTTAGACATCTTATTTTTATAGCAATTAATTCAATGGTTTAATCACAAGGCCCCCCCATCATCTCAAACCCAAACACAAACCATGAGCCAAAGACTTACCTGGCATGACTTGGCTTCATGATTGATTAATTGCAGATGAAGCGACACTGGATTTCAGCATTGCCATCTAGGTTAGTCTGAGTTTTAATTCATTCTCACTTGCAGCTTGCAAAATTGTAATTTGTAATTTGTTCATTTGTAATTTTTGTAATTTGTAATTTTTGACATTTAGGCGAATCATAGGCTTTGTGTCTGCAAATGTTATTCCGTTGATTAGGTAATTCACTTTCAGGTATGAACTCCACTTATTCAGACATTTGGTTTTGTTATTTTCTCCATTGCGATTTTCTTGGGTCGAACTTTGTGAATGCATCAGCTAGCTAACAAACAGGCAAGTAGTCAGTATGGCTATGGTATAAGGTTTTTGACATCAGGCTATGATTGCAAAAGAATGCAGCTGCTTTATGAGTAACATATAAAAACTCAATTTATCAAGAAGAGAAAATACAAGGCACAAGTAATACATTTAGTGAAAAAAATATATTAATAATATATTAAAAATATAATATTAATGAATACAAATACAAATACAATATTTGTAAACAAGCGAATCCAAATATTGAATAGTTTCAGGTGGCACTAAGCAGTTTAAGTGGGCAGGGTTAAAGAGCTGGAGAATCATAGCCCATATATATATATATATATATATATATATATATATATAATATCTAATAAATATCTTAAAGCTTAAAGTTCAGTATCTGCTTTAAAGAGAGACAAAAAACGTCTCGAGAAATAGCGATACCTGTCTTTCTCAACCTGGGTTTTCATTAGATGGGTTATAGAGCAGATATTTTTCTAGAGGGAGTAGGGCTTATATCTGGGGCAGTGCCCTCCCAGCCCCTGCTTAGCCACACCCCTGATATGTCCATGATGATGATGATCTTTGATCTATGATCTTTGCTTTAGAGAACAAAAGTTCTATCAGTAAAGCTGCTTTCGGATTCTCTTTTTTGCTTAGGAAAAATTGTTTTCTAATGAAATCATCCAAAAATATTTAATGGTGAGGGACATTTGGACAAAATTCTCCAAGGTGTGCTGCAGCTAAGCACTTGTTTTGACTTGATGATTAGGACAGGTACTCCAGTGCTTCCTTTCAAGTCTCCTTTAGCATAGTGTATACTGATGTTTCCCATGAAGCGACAGGATGCAAGAATGGCCCCACAATTCCGCACTATGAAACAACAACCAATCAACTTGATACAGATCAATAACACTGAGTGTTATTGATCTGTTTTAATCTGAATTCTAGCCCTTCAGCTAATTAGCAATATCTGTACTGAAAAGCAAACCGGCAGCTTACACAACTAGTGAGGGCATAGATCCATTTTCTATTCCCTCACTAGGGAACGTTAGCTGCCGGTTGGCTATTCGGTCTATGCTGTACCAAAATAGGACTTTCACTCTCTGATGTCCTGTACACTTTTCTATGTGTGTGTAAAACAGTGAATGGGAGGATGGGAGACTATTCACCTGCGTGGCGTGAGCCTGGAATCCAGGCTGCCTGTCTTCATGGTGATGGTGTCGGTGAAGAGTACGTCCTTGGCAGGTGAGGCCAGCGCCTCGCTGTGGGAGAGCGAGGGGTGGATGCGCTGCTGCTGCAGCCGCTTGAGCGTGGCGTAACCCAGCGCGTCACGTGGGCTAGTGTACACAAAGGTGCTGCTGCTGCAGTCCGTCAGACTGGTGATGGTGGCCACTGAGGGAGACTTGAGCGACTGGGCACGGCGTGGCAGTGTGTGCGACGAGCCTGGTGGGGCCAGCAGCACTGAGCTGGACTTGGAGAGAGACAGGTGATTGGACTGCGATGATGACAGTGGCGGGGTTGCCTGGAGCGACTGAAGCGTCTGCAGTGTCTGCGCGCTCACCACGGTAGCCAGGCTGGCGCAGTCTGTGTCACCGGCCACCGACGAAGGAGAGGTGGTGGTGGCACCGCTGCCTGGGTAGTCTGGGCCGCCCACCATTTCACGCGAGGGGCTGGAGCTCATGGAGCTGATGCCGCTGGTGGTGGTGTCCGTATTGAAACTCTGGCTACGGCTCTTGAAGTGCACGCCCCCGCCACTCGTTGGGCCGTCACCACCTGCTAGCCTCTCCCGGCTCGTCTGCTCCCTCACCGGTGGCACCGTTGACGCCATGACCCCCACCTCGCCCACTCCACTGCTGCTGGATGATTTGGGCAGCCGCACCTCCAACTCACTGATGCTGGGAGTGCTCCCCTGGTTCTCGCTAGCCTTGTTGCCCACGAAGGATGTCTCCAAGCTGACGGTGGGGCTGCGTGGCATCAGATGCCCATCGGACGGAGGGAAGACGGGGCTGAAAACGTCCCCTCCACCGCCGCCCTGTGAGTACACCGAGGGCTCAGTGACTGTGCGGTTGCGCCTCAGGCCGCCCAGCTTGGGCTCTGACTGGGTCTTGCCCAAGCCGCTGCTGCCCTTGGGGTCGCTGGTACTGCGCAGCTTCTTGCCCGACAGGGAGATGAGGAAGCGGTTGCGCACAAAGCGGCTGGAGGCCAGGAGTGTGAAGGGGCTACGGTCCTTGATCAGTTTAGGGCGCATATAGAGTGGCTGGTCATCCGGCAAGTCAGAACCACCCAGCTTCTCATCGTCCAGAATATACATGCCTGTGGTCACAACAATAACACATGACGGTAATCGGCAAAACTACTGGACATGACATGATTATTCCTTTTTATAGCACTAACAAGACTGAGATGCTTGACAAAAGTATATTAATCAAATGTACAAAATGAAAACTTTTAGCTTCATGATTAGCATGCAAACTACAGTACATCAGAAGCATACAGGAGACTTAAAAAATCTCAGCAGCAGTGCACTGGGCAGTGATGGAAGCTTACTAGCATGCTAACTGGTGTTTTCTGTTACCTCTGATAGCTATGCAATAGCAAAGCTTTTCTCGAATTTGTGCAGGGGCTTTAACCTACACCATATACCTATATAATGCATAGCCTAGCCAAAATTATTTTACCTACTAAAACATACCTCAAAATGTAGCAAACGTCTGCATACAGATGCTTTAAAATGTTAAAAAGAATGCAAGCAAGATAGAAGTGGCATATGAACAGCATAAATGAACAGTTTATTGTGATGTCACAATAATGACTGTACTTTTACCTGGTTGCAAAGTAGTTTAAGGTTTCACCTACTCGATTTGCCAAACAAAAGCCCCTATCAGATAAAACTTCAGACCAGTGGATAAACACAAGGAGAGGTGTGCTCATGCACATTCTTCCCATTGGTTTATAACCTACAGTTACACATGTTACATCATTTAAAAGACACACTAGCACACTAGCAATGTTTGTGACCAAAGGCTGTTGATCCATTCATGAAGGAGAGGTTACAACATACTTCCTGAGTCTGACACTGGCTCCAGGATTCAGGATTTTAAAACCATGGCTCTCTGGACCCGGCCCCTGAGGGATTGGTAACTGAGGAAGCCAGTTTAACAGTTTCTAACTGCTACTAACTCTTGCCTTATCAATTCAAAATTCTCAGGCCATGGAAATAATGAAGAAGTCAACATCAAGTTAGATGGGCCATGGCACAAAACGAGCCAGTATTTTGGATTCAAGCAAACAACACATGGTGATTGACTCATCAATGACATTTTGAAGTCTTGAGTTTGTCAGCAGTATTACGAAATAGTTGCTGGCGTCTACATTTCTTGGAGAATGCCTTCCTTTTCCAATTGCTGTTGTAGAATAAATATGTAATGTCTGAATACTGCTGAGAGCGTCTGGAACACCTCAAAGGTTCAAGCATCAGAAGCAGGCCAGCCAGGGTGAATCTGGACATTTTTGATGGTGTCCATGTGTACTTGGTAGAAGTTTCTATACTACTGTACTATTCTACAGTCAGGGGTTCTCAAACTTTCTTGGGTCGGGGACCCCTCATGGAGAACAAATGTTTTCAAGGGCCCCTCATATTTGCACCAAAAATGTAACCTCATAAGATTATAGCCATGTGTTCTCTCAGATTCTTATTCTTTAAATTCTTTTAATTAAACTCTTATTCTAAAAACACTATTTTGGCTAATACCGGTTTTAAATAGGCATGTTATTGCATTTAGCAAAACCTTTAAAAGGATTGATATTTATTTGTCAAATCTAGGCCTACTGAGTTAAAAAATATTGCTTGTTTAACAAGTAATAAATAATTCCTTGCAGTTAACGTGAATATCTAGGGAAAGTGTTTTGACAGATTGATGTAATGTATCATGTAGGCTAATTTGTCACTAATGTTATACTGGTGGGAGTAATGAGCACAATGCAAATGGACTCTAAACTGATCTCTAGTATTTTTCTTCCTGTAAGACAAGCTTACACTTTGTAGCAAACTTTTTCACGGAATTCATCACATTCATGAACATGAAGAGAGACATCTCTGGTGAATGTGAGTGTTTCTGTTACTACAATTATTACATATGTCTTTTAGATGTAATCACCACAGGCACATGCAGAGAGGCTTAGTAACAAACTTTATGACTACATCAGATATGTTGTGGAAGCGTTAAATCAGTCTTAATTAATTTAATTAATTCAGGTTGAATCAAGACCCCTTTTCATCCGGTGCGGAAATATTTTCCTAAAATGACTGGAGGAAAATACATTATCCCTTACACATATGCTGTAACAATTACTTTCCATTGTAATCAATGGAACTGGCTACACCAGATGTGTAAAAAAAGACCAGTCTTTTGAATGTATTTTGACGTGACTTGACTTAAAGCCTCCATAACGTATCCAGTGCAGCCCTAGTCCGAGGCTTGGCAGACTTACTAGGCTGCGTGGAGTCGCTCTCACTGTTGTGCCGTGAGCTGGTCGACTCGGAGTTGAGGCTAAGCGTGCTGGGCACAGATGAGAGCAGGCTGGTGGGCAGGTGGTGGTGCTGCTGCTGTTGCTGTTGCTGCTGCTGGAGGAGAAGTTGCTGTTGGTACTGCTGCTGCTGCTGCTCGGCCACCTCGTCAGGCACCACGGGCCACGCCTGCCGGCGACTGTGCCGCACCGCGTCCCAGCCCTGCTGCTTGAGCAGCTCGCAGCCCTGCTTGGTCTTGGAGATGAGGCCTAGCACGTATAGGCATGTCCTGTATTTGGGGGGGGGGGGGGTGTTGGAGGGTTAGGGTTAGGGGCATTGGGCAATAGGGAAAAGAGCAGGGAACATGGAGGGGTGGTGAGTGAGGATGGATGAGGTAACGCATCTGCCAGTAAACTGAATGATGTCACATGCTGAGCAGCGGGGAATTCCCTCTAAGCTATCCCATCTGAGGAATACATGCAGACTCTTCGCAAAAAAATTCAGACTCCAGACTCAGCACAAGCACAAGTTAAGCCAACACTTCTGAGTCATCCAGGGCCTACTCACATCAGCTGACAGTATGTTTAGGTGGGAGTTTTTACAAGAAGCATGGTGCCTTTGGTGGGGTGAAAAGGATAAAGGTGCCAGTGCCTGGAAGCTTACTCACCCTCGGATGGATAACACCTCACAGTGCTGGGCCAGAAGTACGATATCTGGGATGACATTCTCTTCCTGGAGCAGGTTTAGGCCCCAGTTAGAAGAACCAATGTTACCCTGCGGATAAGAGCAAACATCATTGCTTTTTAGTTTAACAATTTTGCAATAAAAAAAGAGAAAGAAAAACAAAATAAACAGTAAGAGAAGTTAACGGCTACATTCAAATAACCATTCATATCTGTGCAAAAAATGTCTGTTTGAATACGGCGCCCCCGAAACCACAGGACACCTATGTCTCAACTACAAGTGACATACAGAACAAAAGCATGATCACTTTAACGCCCACAACCTTCATGAAAGAGGAGCTGATAACGTTTTATTTGAATAGTCTACTTAGGACTTTATAAAGGGGTTCCTAAAGTTTGGTTAAATAGCTAACAATGTTTGTAATGTTGTTGAACAGCTCTAATCATTAATCATAAAAAGCCACAAATAGAGCATTGGCAGATATGCCTGTGTGTCTGTGTCGACTGTTTGTAATCTGATCATGTGCAGACTGAGTGAGTTGGAAAGCATCCAAACAAGGTGTGACTTAACGCTTCATGTTGAAATTAACTGTGTTGCAACAAATTTTACAGCAAAAAACCTGAGATGACGTAAAAACAGATAAAAACAACAGCAAAAAAGGGAAAAACAACAGCAAAAAAAACCCCCTGAGAGCTACTCACCAGTGCCCAGAGAGCTGCCTTCAGCTGTTTGATGCCTTCCCACTTGTCCAGCACAGGGGAACGCACCGTGTAGCTCAGATCAGGAACCACATTCTAAACAAACAGAAATGTATATATGCATATGTTAGGGTTATGGTTATGGGTTCTTTGCAGATGCTTTTATCCAAAGCAACGTTCAATATGGAGAATACATTAAAGGAGACATAGAATGGAAAACCATTTTTGCCTTGGTTTTGATGAATTAGGAGAGCCTGTGCATGGCCAAAGAGCCATCATGAACATGAGGCATGGTTGTTCCCTCCTTCATATGAAAAATTTGAACTTAAAAGTAGCCACTAAAACATGGGTGACTTAGAGCAAAGCCTACACATGAACAGAAACAGAGACAGTAAAGAAATAAAGTGATGGACAGATGGAACTGGATGGATAACTATCATCTGTTTGTCCAGACATCTGTTTAGATTTACTATTCTGAAGAAAATTTGGAAGTCGTAACATTTGCAACATTTCGACAAGACATATGACACTTAGAACAGGACTTGAGGCATTAAAGATTTAAATGTTATGATGCTGTACATGCTGTTATTACCTGGGCTTCCAATAGGTGGCAGCCTGTCTTATCATGGACGAGTTGCCCATACAAGTGCACAGGCAGATAAACATTTGGCCTCTGTAACCTGTCAGAACAGTGATACAAATGATAAAGACTGTGCCACAAATTAAACTTCATACACCCAGAGTAGTCTTCTGGTGCTGGCTGTGAATAATGGTTTCAAATTAAAGGAGAAATCCGGTGTGAATCAATCCGTACAGCTGTTGTTAGAGCTAACGCTAACTGAATTGGGCAAAGAAACTCTCTTTCAGTTTCATTTTACTGTTAACTTCCGTTTAATTACATTTACATTTATGCATTTAGCAGACGCTTTTATCCAAAAAAAAACTTACAACTGATCAACTATCAAGTGTTCAGGGCCAGTCTCCCCTAGAGCAACTTAGGGTTAAGTGCCTTGCTCAAGGGCACAACGGTGGCAGCTGGGATTTGAACCCACAACTTTTCAGGTTCCTTAACCACTATGCTACCAGCGCCCTGTTTCCTAGTTGGTCTATGTTGTAACACATTTGCTCTTTCTTTTTCCTATAACACTCAGTGACCTCAAATAACACGGCTATGGATTGAATCATGCCAGATTTCTCCTTTAAACAAGTTGGGAAAGCTGAGGAAGGTCAAAGTGCCAGACCTTTGGTTGCTGCGGCGTACATAGTTGTCTCCATCCACTGGTTTGCGGTAGGTAGTGAGAGCTTCGTTCAGCTGTTCCTCGATGAGGTCCACATATTTCAGATTGTACTCCTGTGAAAAGTTATGACCTCTGTACAGTCAGTCAGTCGTTAAACCACACAAACAATAACTCCCATGCCGTGATGAGATAAACTCTCTCTCACTCTCTCTCTCACACACACACACACACACACAAAACCCACCATCAGAGGCAAGTTAATGATGACTAATTGCAAATGGTGTTGCTAAGCACAACAGCTTGGCAAAACAAATCAGTAGCTTCCTATCTCTGCTCCCTGTGATAACAGATTATGCATTAATGAGAAAATTCTTTCTCCACTTTTTAAAGAATATTTTTGAGCATTTCAACTTTATTCAGGTGAAGGATAAGTAAGATAGAAGAGAGCAAGGGAAAGGTGTGATTGGGAACCCAGGCCCACATGGATTCCTGAATGCTACTGGAGGACAGACCCTGCAAATGCTTGTGCCACAACTGTGTCAGTCAGTTCCATCTCCCCTCCCATTTATTTTTTCCCCATTATTTGATGAAAAAGCACCCAAAACATCTACACACTCACCCACAGAACACTACCCCGGTTGACAAGGCTCTTTCACATTGTTTAACTTTACACACAGACTTCCTGGTGGGCAAATACTCTGTGAACCACCATTCACTAGCGCTATGGTTGTGACATCGCTTTCAGACCTCTATCTGTTTGCTGGCTGGTCGGCAGAAAACTCTTTTGAAGCAAACCAAAGCCTTAGGAGAGAACACTGACATGGTACTGTAGTCAAATACAATACTGAACGGAGGTAGCAGGAGGCACTAGCTTGACTAACAGAGCACTACACCAACACGAACACATAAATTTTGATTAAAAATCTTCACTGGAGCTATTCAGTCATTTGTTTCAGATCACATGTCATTTAATTCAAGTGAGCTTTAAAACAAAGATTTCTTTTAATTGCCAAAGCATACTTCATACTTCACATACCTTCTGCCATTTTTCCAGCTGCTTTGTTACATAACCCCTCTCATTGAGGTAGGTGAAGCCTTTTGGGATAGACAAAAACCTGGATATATAATGGAACATAACAAAACACACACACACACTTGTTTAGTGCTTCAAGAAGACCCACATGCGCCCAATGTGTGCTAAATTATACACATTCTTTTTCTCTTCGGAGACTGCGTGTGTCCCACATACATCAGTCAATGTTATTTTGATGTCTATTTTCATTGCAAATTTGCGAACAACCAGTGTCTGTTTCTGATCCTGATTAAATGATTGGAAAATAAATTGATTCTTTAGAAATAAAAAGAACAGGGTGAAAGAACATTTTCAGACTTTATTTAGTTAATTTGAAAGTGCAATGTCTCTTGTTAACTGACCGTAAAAGCAGCAATACACCCTTGTCGCCCAGGTGGGTAAGCGCTGGTTTCATCTGAATAAGTGCATGTAGGTTCGCCTAAACAATATGCCCACACAAACATAATCAATACTCACAATAGATGATCACTATTTGCAAATGCACAAAAGGAAAAATTACACAACTTAATTAGCGGATATTGTGGAAAGTTAATGACACAGCATAGCGTGAGAGGAAACAACAGCTGAGAAGGAGGACAATGATGACGTGACTTATCAGAGAATAATAATGTTCACATCTTGAGAACGTGTCAACGTCTTCCTGTGCTAACCACATCAGAACACATGACATGATCCTACAAAGTGGCATAACAGTCACAGTCCAAACAACACATAACTAATCTATGCCACTTTATATACTAAAGAAATGCAATACATACTATTGCCAATGTCTAAAAAAACTTTTGAATTTTTAAATAACACATACTGTAAGGCAGGGAAAGAAGGCGGTACTATACATATACACTGTTTACTCAGAACGGCAAAACATCTGGATGAATAAATGGTGCATATCCATAGTGCTGCCTACTTTCCCTGTCTTTCAATGGAGAAATTGTTGGCCAGCAATCTAGAAAGTAAGGAAAAATGTCTGAGTGAAGCCTGCTCCTACCCTTATGAACTTGTAACGTTTATATTGGGCCGTAATCATTTCCCAGGTCGTAAGGCTATCTTGCCTACCTTGTCTTCACAGGCTTCGTCCAGGATGTCCAGTGCCTCCAAAGAGATGGCCTTGTTGCGGTCATGTAGCTGGGTGACCAGGAGCTCGATGCCCCAGTTGCTGAAGAACTCCACGTTGGCTCGCAGCAGCACACGCAGGTGCTTGGTAGCATACAGACGGCAGTTCTAGAGGAAGAAGGCAAACAGAATGTGGGCAGATTTTAGCATAACCTTGTTCCAACAATCTAAACAACTCACAACTTTTATATAATAATGTATGTATGTTTGGTTTAATGAATGCATATAGTGCACTGTACAGTCTAATAATTCATAACTTCAATAGAACGGCATGATGGGGACTTGCCATTGAAATGTGAACAAGCACTATAGTCAAATTGCAGAGCATGAAATACGTAGACAAATTCAAACACGTTATGTACACGCCTACAAAATCACCCCAGTTCCTTACATAAAACATTGTTTTCCCTTCCTGAATAAGGTTCCTGTTCCTATCTCTGTATTAATTCATGTATCACACTGAGGTATCAGTTCTGGCCCCATTTCAGTGTACTTGCAAGTCCATGCCAGTTCAAGATTTGTGAGTTAAGGCAGGATTCAGAAATTCAGTATTGGAAAAATCTAACCTTTTGGTCATTCCTGAGGTAAGAACCCCTGTGGTTTATGGGGCGACAACTATTATAGCCAATTATCATTTCCAAATGTTTCCCTTTACTGCTTCAATTTCTTATTCTGCACACAAAGAGATAGAGATTTGAGGAAGCTAGATTGCATTTCTGAAGAAATGTGGGGAAAATGAGGGATGACATTGCATCCTAGCAGATTACCCTTACCCTAGCACAACAGGTACAACAGGTACAACAGGTACGGAAATGTTATGTCAAGTCACACCAAAATACATTTATACGCCTCAGTAACAATAGTATCCAGTGGAGCTGTAGCTACCAGTTACTGCTTTAATGACTTAGTAAGGACACAAATTGCTGTAATGACTGTAATCAAAACAAAGCAATCTGCTTAAAAAAAAGTGGGCCAATCATTATCTGTGTCTTTCCTCCAGGGAGAGGCTTGAATGAGTGCAGATGTGAAATGGGTCAACTAATATTTAGAGCGAGGCGGTGCGTTTCTTACGTCGGTGGCTGCGGTCAGGATCTTGGACAGGATGACCCTGGCCAGGCCGTCCCGACCATAGTCCAAGGTGGACACTGTCAATTTCAGCAGGTGGTCCTGGTTCTTCAGGGAGCAGAGGTTCAACAGACTGGAACATAGACAAAGGAACAGACTGAACAATTAATAGTTGACAAAAAATGTAAGTCAGTTTAGATAAAAGCGTCTACTGAATAAATGTAAATGAGTGACAATGTTGAAATTCTGTAAACTATGGCCATAATAAAGAATAGAATACACTCTGTTGGTGTTTTTTCTGTTTAAACAGAGCCCCCTGCTGTTAAAAAAAATAAACTTCACCCTCAATGTGGGTGAGCCACATTCCTTTTAGGCTCTACTAAGGATGACCACAGTACAATATCATTAATCACTTTTATGACTATTATTGATAATTATTGATAATTGGGTGCTCTGGTGCAGTCAATACAACATAGAGCTAAACACTCTAAAGACTGTGGAGATAGTTGTAGACTTTACCAAGCACCCTACAGTGCTGCCCCTCCTCACAATATCTAAAAACCATTCAAGTTTCTGGAATTCATCATTTCCCAGAATCTGAAGTGAGAGTCCAACATCAGCACATTCCTAAAAAAGGCTCAGTGGAGGGTGTACTTTCTACAGCAACTGCGGAAGCACGGCCTACCACAAGAGCTATAGGCCATCTTTTACACTGCTGTCACTGAATCCATCCTCCGCTCATCAATCACAGTTTGGTTTGAAGCCGCTACAAAGCAAGACAAACACAGACTACAACGTACAATTTGGACAGCTGAAAACAATCACTGCCCACCTGCCCTCCCTCCAAGACTTGTACACTAAAAGGACCAGGAAGCGGGCAGAGAATATCATTAAAGACCACACAAATCCTGCACACAGTGTCTTTGACCTCCTCCCCTCTGGCAACAGATCCCTGCGCACCAAAACAACCATGAACAGCTTCTTTACCACTGCCATCATGCACTTCTCAAACACACATACTTATCAAAAAATCAAAAACCTGTTGAAAAAAGACCCCACTTTGAGAGAGGTATTTCCAGTCTCCCCAAAAATTAAGTTTAGGAGGGCCCCCACCCTTCAAGACAAACTAGTACCTAGCCATCTTAATGTGAATAAAAAGACTACTTGGCTTCATAGACAGATAATGGGTACATACAAATGTGGTTTTTGCAACCATTGTTCCAACATCAAAGAATGCAAAAAAAATGCTGATTTCAAATCTAACAAAACATACAAAATTCAAGCATTCATTAACTGCAATACCACTTTTGTTGTGTACCGGTTATCATGTGCATGTGGCTTTTTTTATTATTGGCCGAACCAAGAGGCGTCTAAAAGACAGAGTTTTTGAACATAAAAATGCCATCAGAAAGGCAAATTTGGATTATCCAATGGCTAAACACTTTCACACAGCACACAACAATAATCCTGATGGTCTAATGGTTGAAGGTCTAGAAACAATCAAAAAGAATATTAGAGGTGGAGATACATTAAAATTATTATTACAAAGGGAAACCTTCTATATATATACTTTGCAGGCCATGACATACCCAGGACTAAATTAAGAAATTGATTTTAGCCCATATTTATAATGACTTTTCAGTTTAAGTAAGTTTTCTTCTGGTATTGATTGTTGTCCTAACCAAAGTCTTACCTGGCCATTCATTGTCTTGAGACACATTGTATTGCCACCTAGTGGTCTTTGTATGTATTGTTTACCTGATAATTTATTCATGTGAAGCTGTGCTATCCAGGTGTATGTCATTGGCTAACCTCATAAGAGGTCATTGTTTGTTTGTGCAGCATACCCTGAAGAAGGCTCTGCACCGCTATGTGTGGGTGTCTGCCCTGTCCATGTTTTTAACTTCAAAACAGCCATGTATAAATAAAGGCTTTTTATACCTTTTGGATTAGAAGAGTGCCTTGGACCCTCCTTTTTTGATTAGATTTAGTTTTTTTCCCCCACCCCAAAGAGTATCTTCAAGATTTTTCCACTATTCCTAAGCACTTTGGAGTTTCTCTTTACTTGACACATACTTATCATTCCACATGTATCTTGCACATGCACAGTACACTTCACTATTGCACATTACATCTTGTATATCATGTTCGATTGGTATGTTATATAGATAGGTACATATTTGTATATTGTTGTATTTATTGTACAGTATGTGTCTATATTTCTATTTGTGTATTCACTGTATATTACTACATGTCTATATGTTGTATGTATGGAGAGTTAACATCTACCGAAGTCAAATTCATTGTGTATGTAAGAATACTTGGCCAATAAAAGTGATTAATGGTCTGACTGATTAAAACTAGAAAAGCACTCGTAGAGCAAAGACCTCTTCCAAGGCAATGCAGGGTCACTGACCCAATACAAATTCCAGACGGTGTTCTGGATCACCACCAAAATTTAATCATCAGTTCCTTGGCCTAATACCCACGTTGTCCGAAAATGGCATCCAAATCCGTGCAGTACTTTTTCGAATTCTCTTGCTCACAGACAGACAAACAAACAGACAGACAGACAGACAGACGCCAGTGAAAACATAACCTCCTTGGTGGAGGTAATAACTCTATTCTATTCCAATTACAGATCACTTCAATCTGTAAAAATACTACATCTGTTTTTGGACTTCGATATAGACTTAATTGTAATCATGAAGATATAGTACATTTCCTTCTACAGACTGTCCAGTTAATTAATGTTGTCTGTGGACTGAACATTGTGCTAATGACCTTTCTCATAGAAAGAAATGTACTGTATGTAAAAAGAGAGCTGGTAGCTGGCATGGGGCACTGGCATGGAGTACTTACCACTGGAAGACGCCACACTTCTCCAGGATCTTAACGCCATTGGGGTGGGCTGAGAGGGTGCCCAGGAACAGGAAGTAGTGCTGGCTGAGCGTGTTCAGCAGCCCGTTGCTCTGGAGACTGCGGTCTGGCTTTAGGCCTGACGACGACGTGAGCCACTGGACGATGTCCCTAACCAACTCCTCGAGATAAATCTGCCCATCCTGTGCAGGCCAAATGAATGAGTGAAACAGTAATATGTAGACAGAAATACAAACAACATCTAACACACACACACAAACACACATTCATATGTAGACTTACAGACTTCAGTTCAAATATATAGCACACACATTGCCAAAAGTCACTAAACTCACACAGACACACAAACCAGCATGTGTTCATATGCACCCCTGTACACACACACACTCACTCACAAGCAAACAAACACATAGCAGTCAAGATAATTGCATGGACAGGTGTTTAGCTCACATGTTGTTTGAGATAAAAGAACGTACATGTGGGCTGTTGGGGTTGTGTGTGTCTGTGTCTGTGTGTGAGTGTGCGTGTGTATGTCTGTGTGTGTGTGTGTGTGTGTGTGTGTGTGTGTGTGTCTCATTCACCTCCTCTGACTCCTGCAGGAACTCGATGAACTGGCAGCCCACCACAGTCAGTTGTTTGGCCTTGCCGTGGTCCAGCTCCAGGCTGGCATACAGCTTACTGCTGGGCTTGTAGAAGTACAACAGCCGCCGGACAAATCTACACACACACACACACATACACACACACAGAGCAGGGTCAGATACAAGATAACATTAGTAGAAGGAGACACATAGATAAAACACACACACACACAAACAAACACACATAGGATCAGACACCTCAAGGCAGAGCAGATAGACATGGATGTGGCCTTACTTGTGCATGGGCTCATCTTTATTGGTCCTCAGGCTTACATTTGGCCACTGGAAACAAAATAGAACATCAGAACATCAGGTTGAAGGCCATTTTAGGAAACAGGACAGGAGAAATGTTTCTTAGTGAAGGTCAGTGACATAAGCTGCATTTGTGTCTCTCTTAATTAGGATTTCAGACTCGTTTAAAAAGCTATAGGGAGGGTAACTATTACACTCACCTCAACTTATCATTATTCAAGCAGTATCTGTTTATGTGCTATTAAAATGTGACAACTGATACTACACTATAAGTCTGGTCTCAGACTGCAATCATAGAGACGTGTAAACACACACACACACCAACACACGTTCGCACACATACACACACACACACGCACCAACACGCGCGCACACATACACACACACACACACCTTGAGTATGGTACTGATAAGGACCCAGTTCCAGTCCAGATTTTGTTTGTGGTTGAGAATGTGGCTGTCCCTCAGATTTGCCATTAGTGCCTCTTCAGTGTCCTGCAAATACAAACACAAATGCCAAAGTGAAGTTCACTTCCTCTCACTTCTCACCGAAACCTCTCCATTGCAAATAACTTGAAAAGTGTGCAATAGTATCACTTGCTTTTCACTGTGTACCAGCAACCTAAGGTAGGATGAAGGTGCAGTCAGCAATGTTAACGTCTGTGTTGAGGTTTTCACTGCTTAGCTTTTGCCCAACACAGTTTTCATTACAGATGTCCCAAACAAAACATGGCAGTGGTAGCTCACCCATACCGTGGAAATTTTCCCCCATTTGCTTGCTTGGGGGGAAAGTTTTTTTTACATTTTCATTGGCCATGGAGAGATAGCAGATTGTGTGTAAATATTAACTGACCATTACAAAAATGCTTTACAAAAATGACCTTTAAACAAACCTGCTTACATATCCTAAGCACCAGTTTACAGCTGAGAAAATTTTATTAGAAAGCCAATAGATGGAAACTATTCAAGATTTAAAAAAAAGATTTCTAGGAAGGTTGGTCTCTCGTGGATGCAAATTACCAATTTGTGGTAAATCTTTCCTGATCTAATATTCCATTAAGTGGTCCAGCTTCCTGGCAGGCGCTCTCTGCTGAACACAACAGGAAACTACATCATCCATCCTTTTTGCATGTTTAACAGTTGGTTGCAGATGGTTTGTGCTGTTTTGCAAATAAACTGCCATCATATCTATGTGTTTCATAGCTATGCAACTTCACTTCATGCCAACCCATTTCCTCCACAAAACTACATATTTCTGAAGTGGAGCAAAATAATTAGACACACAAACAAATAACAACAACTCAATCAATAAAATTACAAAGAAATAGGTAACGCAAAATGGATACCATTAATCATTTTCCCACTAAAAGGTTCAATCAGTTGTATCCTCTGGCTACCTTTCATTTCAAAATTCTTAAGTGTTCTCCAATATTTCTTTTCACCCCTTTGTTCATTCTCTCCATACGTCTTTTCTTCTCTCTGACCCAAGGGGCAGTCTCTCTCTCTCTCTCTCTTTGTGTGTGTGTGTTGTAGAGCTGGGTTGGTACCTTGATGCTGAAGATGTCCCTCTGGGGCCGGAGCTGCTGCTCTCTGCAGTAGTGTGCAGCCACTGACTTGCGGATGATGTGGTCCAGGTACAGGCTGCTGGGCTTTGGCCCGCGCTTCTTCTTCTCGTGGAAGCGCTTCAGGTAGTTCACGGCGGCACTCGCACGTCTGACACACACAAGGACACACACATGCACCCACGCACACACACGTCATGAGCAATGACTAAACCAACACTGTCAGAATAGGACTTTCAGACTACTTGATTCAATGTAAAGATTCTGTAACTTCTGTAACACTTTAAACAAATGATGGCTACAACATAAACAGTGAACAAGTAACTTGATTCAACATAAAGACTGAAAACAGCAAATCTAACACCATGATTGGACTGAAAAAGAGGAGAGACTCACAGCCGCTTCTCCTGGGAGATATCAAAGGAGGCGGCCATGTTCATGAGGCTGGGGAGGCAGTGCAAATGGTGGCTATGGGAGTGCGGGAGAATAGTGTTGGCCTGAGAAAGAGGAAAAAACACAACAGAGGTAAATTAATTTGTAGACCAACAACCATTGAATTATAAAAATGAAAACGGTACTTGAACATTCTTTTTCATTACCAAACTACTTCAGCAACGTTAAAAGTATGTAGACGTAGACAAGGTATGTAGGTAAGAATGCCTAAAAAGTTACCATGTGCAATAGTTCTCCCAAGAGAATGGTAGCTCGTACAGAGATATTGTCATCACTGCTAGTGATGACCTCAATCAGACCCTGTGCATATGAGCGGGATGAACATTAGAAAGGCTGCATTAGAAGAAGCAGAGACCCCTAGTCACTGAGCCTAACATCTGACCACCATTTCCTTTAATATAAAGACCACCATTAATATTTTGTCACCATTTCATTTAATATAATTAAAAGGTGCCGTAAATGTTTTAACTGCAAAAAACATGCTTTCAGAGTTAAATCTGCATTGCTACTATTTTTAATATTATCTTATTACTTATTTTATCACCATCATTACTACATGAATATTATTAACAAAATTGTATTACCACACCATTTAAGCAGTTCAAGGTAACCAAAATCATGCAGAATTCTACCCATAGGCCCTCTAAATGGCCTGACAATCTTACCTCCAGGAGCCCGCCTCTAATGAAAGCAGATAGTACCAAAGCAAGGTAGTTGTCCATCAAGTCTGGTCTACAGATAGAAAGAGGAGAAACATAATTAAAGAGCTGAAATATTCTGCTTTTATTTCTGGGTCACTTTGAATGTCCAAACTAAAAAAATATACAATAACACATATAACTTTTAAAAGAACTAAAACAAAACACTTTCCATCCAAAGAACAGCTTATAAAACTATATAATATAGACTTATGAACCTGGAGGGAGCATTCCAAATAGGTAAGTTAACTTGGAGGTAGCAGTAAACCAGATAATAGAAGATGTTGTGGGCATCATTCTCTTCACTAAACAGAATCAAAAGGGGTCCTCTATTAGGAGGTTTATGACTTCCTCTAGGTTAACACAGTCAGGTTTATCAATCATCTACCTACTGGATTAAGACTCTGCACACATCAGCTAGGGCCACTATTACTACTAATGGAATTACTTCACCAAGCATTACACAACACCAGGGGACCAGACAAGGATGTCCACTCTCGCCTCCTCTCTTTGCCATTTTCATCGAACCCCTCGCAGCAATAAGACAAAATAGTCAAATCCAAGGAATACAGGTCATGGACACAACACAAAATAAGTCTTTATGCAGATGATTTACTACTTTATTTACAAAATCCATATGTATTACTTAAAGAAACCTTTAACATAATTAATAAGTTCTCAGTAATCTTTCACTACACCATAAACTGGAGCAAGTCAATCATTTTACCTCATTCTGAAAATTTCACATAATGTGGTCTAGTCCCACATTCACATTTTGAACATTTCTCACAAATCAATTACAGTATCTGGCTAATTAAATCCACAAACAGAAAAACAGTTACCCCTGACTGGAACAGGAACAACATCAGTGCAATCAAGTATCTCTGTCACAGACCTACCCTTCCTCCCATAGTCAATTAAAAAAATTTAACATCTGTAAGCTTAATACTACATCTCTACATCTCTGACAGCCAGGTGGAAAACCAACCGAATCACTAAGGCGTCACTAGCACTGAACAGGCTCACTCCACTCTTGCATAATCCAACTTTCATGCTACAAACAAACCTCTTCACCTTTCCACATGGGAGCAAAAGGGACTCACACATCATTTGTTTCAGAAGAACCTATTCATGTCATTTAATACAGAGATACAGACATATGGGGTTGGGAGAGACCAATTTGTTCAATTGCAACAACTTAGGTCAATAAGCAATAACACACTACAGCCATCTCTGTTAATTGAAGGACTAATGCAAATCAATAATCAATAACTGATCTCAACAGTACATACACTTGTATCTACCTTAAATAGTAAAATAACACTCCCAACAACTAAGTGGGAAAATTATTTGGAGCTCTCTCCCAAACCTGATTTATGGGAACAAATATGTAAACACCATGACCACTAACTCAAACCTGCAGTTGATACAATATAAAGATATTCACAGAACTCACGTAAGGCAAAATGAGACTGGCCGACACTGAAGTTTGTTCAAAATCCACTTTAGGGAACACAGACAACTATCTTCACGCCATCTGGCTATGTCAGCCTGTTTGCTCAGTTTGGACCAAGGTCACAGAGACACTATCCTCTATCCTAAGTTGTAGAATCAGCACCACTCTGTCTTCTTGGCGATATCTCCAATACATACCTCCCTTTTAAATTCAAAAAAACCTTGCTTACTTCTCTTGCTGTTGCTAAGAAAGTAGTCCTCAGCCTTTGAAGATATCTGGAAACCATTCATAACCTTTTTCAAATCCAACCAAACATAGGCTGTAAATGCATATATTTCTTTTGACCAATTTCAACATCTCCAACAGTAACTACTTATCTGCCACATCCAAGCACTGTCTCTTGTCTGTCACTTGGTTCTGTCTCTTTGTCCTGTGTCTTGTCTGTCTGTTTCTTTGTCCTGTCCTCATAATGTGGTCTAGTCCCACTATCATGATTCATGTATGTCTGTCATTTGTCTCATGCTGAAAAAATAAAATAAAAAAAGTATCTACCTACTTGGAGTGTCCCCCTGGAGAGAAACAGAATTGTGTGTTTGGTGGCCATATTGCGCAAGCTCACCTTGACCGGGCTCGATGAGGGAGAATAATTTTGGCCTCTGAAGCCACAAAGCCATCAGAGAGTCTCCAGCTGTCCTGGAACCTGCTGGGATCTGAGCAGGGACACACACACACACACACACACACACACACACAAATTATGTCACAAGGAACTTTCATAAAGAGCTGGAAAGTGAAAATGAGGACTTATTAAAAGGAGCAATGCCAGAAGGTGAGTTTCATTTTGCATCAGAACTCCAGCTTGAGTGAGTGTGTGTGTGTATGTGTGACACTGGAATACACATAGCACTCACCAACACTAACCAGCGCCTCAATAAAGTCCTGCGTCACGACGGGAACAGGGAGTCGGAAGATGTCGTACATGACCTCCAGCAACCCTCTCTGCCAAGGCAAACACACACACACAGCCAGGGCTGTCAGCTCACACACACAACCAAGACCTAAACACTAACCTTGTGTAAAGGAGATTACACAAACACAAACACACTCACACTCACACTCACACTCTCATTCTCTCTCTCTTTCCTGTTCTCTCACACACACTCTCTATGCCTCCCACTCTCACACACACATTTAAAAAAACACCAGATTAGTTTGTTATTCTACTCCCACTCTGCCTGCAATGATTGCCCGAGAATGAGTCATAATGAACTGACTTCTAATGTAACAGACTCTTGTAGCCATCTAATCCAGACCATTACTTTGGCGATGGGCAAGGTACTTAACCCTAAATTGTTGCTCTAGGGGAGACTGGCCCTGAACAGTTGACAAAAAAGGCAGACTGGCCCTGAACAGTTGACAAAATGTAAGTCACTTTGGATAAAAGCATCTGCTAAATGCATAAATGTAATGGAATGTACTTTACAGACTTCAGACTGCATTTTCACTTTGACTTTGACAGCCATCCGGCAAGAGTCTACTTCCCTCCCACTGAGTCGGGACTGGGTCACAGGTGCTGTTGATCTGTGACGGGGGTCAAAGGTGAACTTCACCGCATGGTGGCTAGTGATGTTTTAGTCCCGACTGTAACACACCAATGCATGTGAACTTGTTAAATAGACACTGCATTTCAGTCCTCAATGAGACAACGAGAGTTCTTGGCAAGGTTAAGCCATTGAGCTTCTTCCAAAAAGACCCACATCACCACCTCCATATCTCCCTTTTCCTCGAGCCAAAGTCTATCAGTTGTCTAGATTTGATGGAGTTGAGTTGATGGAGACTTTTAAATTGGTTATGTAATAGCAGACATCATTAATGCTGTATGTTCACACCTAGGGCTTCACAAGAATTAGCATCGAGGTCATTCATGTTACGTGTGGCGAGGCGGGCCAGGGCTGATGCAATTGCCACCAGCCGGGAAAGAAGCAGGGCAATGCCAGTGTAACTAGCGGGCACCCCTACCACCGCCTCCACCACTACTGAATGCAGCTCATAAAACATCCTGCCTGTGAGAGAGAATGTGAGCCCGCTCAAACAAAAAACACCGAGCCACCACAGCTCGTTTCACTTCTACAGTGGAAACCAGTCACTGGCAGTGCCAACAGGCAACGCCAACAATCAGACTGCTTTATGAGCAAAGGCAAAGGCAATCCGCTCATACTGCTGATAATACTAATGAGGCACAGGCAGGAAGGGGAGCATCCATTTGTGACCACGCCTTGTCTGAGAGATTCCTAACCCCCATGCCCCCCCCCCCACCACCACCACCACCACGCACACACACACACACACGCTCCCCCACTATACAACACTCACACACTTCCACCCCCTCCACAAACCCTGTTCTACTCACCCTCACTTCCATATTTGGTATACAGAGCAAGCCAATCAGGGACTGGATGCCAGAGTTGCCTGATTTGCAGAGGTTAATGATGCCTGCAGTTGGGCAGAGATGGGGAGGGAGGAAAGAGGAGGAGGGGGGGGGGACAGACAGACAGACAGAAGGGGGTTGATTGGGGCCATAAGACAGGCGGGGGGGAGAGAAAGTGAGAGAGAAAGCATAGGGTTAGTTAGGGTCGTCACAGACGTACAGTTTCAGGCATGCGTGAAACCAGCGTGTGGTTTCTCAGGGTGGCTGAGGAACCCAAGAGTCGCAGAGGTGACTGTCACAGCCAACCAGCAACACTGTCAATCATCCCTCCGTGATGTCAGCAGCACCCAGAAAGAGCAAACAAACAAACATACACACACACACAAACACACACACAGAGACAGAGACAGACACAATGTTACATTGGGTGAACAAAGGGCACATAAAGTTAAGGCACTTGTTAAGGCACAGGGAGCAGATCCGGCCGAAAACCCAGGGTTCTCTCAAGGTTACGGAGTTGACAGATTACATTAGGATAGCAAGGAAAACTTAGACAGGCACAGTGGAGAGGTACTCCTACAAAAATACAGGAAACAGATATAAGGACACACATTAAGGACACTTTGCATGGAGACAGACAGCATCCACAGAGGTACAAGTGATGTGAAATTAATATGGGACTGAAGCACTCCATATATCGGTGCTGATATGAGTTCAGTTTTCTCCATTTTTGTGTTTTCAGTACAATCTTGCAAACCACCGCTGGTCTAGACTACGTTGTGTTTCTACATTTGTTCAGCAATTTGTTGTTGTTGCTCAATAAAATCCAATATTCACTGAAACCTTGTCAGCTTTCTGGTGTGTGTGGGGCAAATGCTCATGTCGGTGGCTTTGCGCATTACGAAGACAATGCTCGGGAAGTACTGAGATAAAACTGCTCATGCCAGTGCACGATCAGCACACCGAAACTGCAAAAGTAAAAGTGAGGCCAGGACGTGGTGATACAGGGATATGCACTCAAAGCAAACCCCTACCGCTACACCAGTAACAAGAGCACATGGCTGTACGTGTCATTACAAACTTTTTCAAGCAGGTTTTTCCATCTCCAAACACATTAGCCAAGGGCCTCATGTTGTTACCGCCAACTCAACAAACAGCTACAGCAGCAGACTGCTGGATGTTAATTGTTCTTGTCACCCCGAGAAATGAAATACAGTTTTTTGATTGGCTGACGGGGTGTCCGTTATTGCTCGATAACAGTACACCTATGACATAGATCTGGTAAAAAAGCCCCGTTCCATATCAATGTGTTTTTGAATGGTAACTTGCTATTAGGATCACCATGGTCAGTAGCTAAAGAAAACTGTACAGCAACTGAACAGGTTTGTTTCTTTTAAAACTGAACTGCATGTTTCTTTCATGTTTAAACACTTTTTTGTTTACCGTCTATACGCACCGGGTGATGACCAGGATAATGGCTTTCGAGGTGTCCCGATATACGGGAACAATGGACTTGGGGTTGGCCAAGTCTTCTCCCAAGCCTCGCACCATTATACCTCGACGACCCTTATCCCTAACATGTTTCAACAATAGTATCAGTAGGTAATATGAAAAGATAACTGCACTTACACTGAAACGGAGGGTAAATTGGCAGGTATAATGCACAGTACATTTCAAAAGCATGAAACAAGTGCTGGCTCACCTGACCAGGAGCGAAAGGAGGCCACAATGGACATCTTACTGGCCAGAAAGCGAGCCTCTCGGTCCTCTCTGTGGTGGGAGAGTTAGTGGGGAAATGTCACCAAGTGTCACTGGGCCATTTAAACAGCTGATCATTGGCCCCTAACAGACCAGAGGGGTGCGTTATAAGAAGAACAGTAAATGGTAAACTTTCAGTGGATTCCAACCAACTGATGACAACTCATTTAATGACAACTGATCAAAATCTACTATGGAATTCACTAAATCCAGGTCAGACTCACAAATAGCATGCAAACCAAAGAGACAAGAATGCATGCATGCACACACACACTCACACACACACACCAACACTCTCTTACTTGAGCTGCCCTTCTGATGTGTCAGGATTGTGTCTGTAGTGGAAGTCTGTGTAAGGTGCAAGAATTTGCTGTGGAAAGACAAAGAGGACAAAGTTGTTAAAAGTGGCCATAGTTAAAATCAAACTGAACTCACCAAATCCCAGGTTTGTATTTGTTTGTGGGTTTGCACTGCTTGCAATTTGGTCTCCATTTGTTCCAATCAAATGAATTAGTGAAACACACAAAGCCCACAGTGAAGTCAAGTAGACACTAAACCGGAGCAGGCCTTCAAGGTGTCCTTGGCATAGGCCCCCGTCTTGTCCATAATTTCTTAAGGTGCTGGCAGCTTGGTGCGAGGGGAATGGGGGGGGGGGGCTCATACCTCCAGCTCGACGTCAGGCCGCACGTACTGCCGTGTGTTGGGGTGGTTGAGCAAGTGCAGAATGGTAGTGATGAGCGCCTCGTTGATGCGGCTCAGCTGGCAGTCGATCACACTCTTCAGGATGGTACTGAGGCCTCCCCGCTGGGCCACTACCTCGGGGTTTTTCAGTGCTGGCGGATAAGACACATACACACACACACACACACAAACAAACAAACAGATAGACACAAACAGACAGACAGACACATACACACACATCAAAAACCTTTTTCACACTCTGTCCAATAATATCCCTGAATATGGAGCCCTTGAAAGGATGTTTTGAGAATTTTGTATGATTGTTTGGTTGTATGAAGGGACATTATTTGGGCTACTTTTGCAGTCCCTTACTTTGTGTACATTTCTTTGCAATACTTTTTAGCACATTAACATATAACTTGTTTTAAAAAGAATCTTTAGAAAGTGACCCTCCCAGTGTTTTATATTGTGCATAGGCGTAGAGTTGCAGGCACATGTTTATTTTCCTTATGTCTGCAATGTGCATATGCCTGTGTCTTTAGGCCGCTTCAAGAGAGTCTGATTATTAGCATCACAGCGGTTTCCACAGGGTTTCCGTTCTAAGCACAACTCTCTCATTAGTTAATATGGCTGTTTGATGTGATGTGAAAGTATCGGATGTACTGTTGTTTGAGAACAAAACAGAAGGTTCAGGCATTGTTTTTGGGTGTACCCTTGAAATGGTCTATGTGTTTGATGTCTGCATGTATCAGTGGTTGTGCAGTTGTGCAAACCCAGCTTACCCAGCTCACAGATGATGGCTAGACATGCTCGCACCATGCGATCCCTCTCTTGCAGACCATCGTTGCCCACAGCAATCAGAGAGTTAGCAACCGAGCTCGGGAAGACTAGAGCGTTCACAGCGATCATCTGCAAAGGGATGGGGGTGCAGAGAGAGAGAGAGTCAGAGGTCAGAGACACCTGATGAAACTTGTTGATACCTGGTAACTGTTGAAGTCTTAATATGGGGATAATAAATGAGATGCTAACCTATAAAAGCACCAAAGGAGATTTTATTATACTGAAGAAAAAACCTCATTTGGTGCAGACCACTGAGAAAGTTTAATAAAAAGTTACTAATGAAGAACTAACTATACAAAGTCACCATTCTATACTTTTCCATATCTAAGACACATGAACCATAACTCACAGCTGATCACAACTCATCTTTTTCGATTACAGGGTGTTGCTCTAACACCATAATTTTCATAATACCCCGGAATTACAGGCATTGTGTTGTGACGCATGAGGAGAGCTGTGCTCTTTTGCATTCAAACTGAAGGCAGGCAGGAGGCCGCTCAGATCAAAGGGTGCATTGTTTAAACAAACTCCCACCCAGCCACCACCCCTACCCACACACACACACACACACACACACACACACACAAATACACAAACACACACAGGAAATCCATGTGTCTTGTGGACAAATACAAAAACAAGCACTCCTTTATAGACGGCAGCACAATTAAAACAGAGCAGCTGATTCCAATTGTTTCCTGAAAATTTCACAGCACAATGGGGAACATTTATCAATCCCTTGCAATCATGCAAATAACCAACATTCAACTTTCACTGGCAGTGGAAACTCAATGTTTACCCTCCAATATTCTTTATTGTTACAATATCAATAAATGAAATTTACAAGCTTTTTTCTTTAAATTTTGCCGGGGGGGTGAGGATGACTGGTAAAAAGACTATGTGTGTGTTTTAATGGCAGACTCACCTTGCGCACCAGCCGTAGAGCCTGAGTCCGCTCTACTTCGTTGCTCTGCTGGATATCTATGCATCTGCAAAACATAACATGGTTATAGGTTAAAGGTCAACAAAGGGTCAAGGAGAAATGCAGCAGTGCATGCTGTACATGGTTATGCTTGAGCCCCACTGTGCTCTTAATCATTGAAGAAAATCTTTCCACATGTAACTTGATGAGGGACATGAATTCGCCCTTGGTGACCTTGGTGTTAGCAGCACCGTTATAGGGGTTCTGTATCCATGCAAAAACAAGCATGCCTTTTTTTGTGAATCAACACAAAGCCATGCATGTTATTGACAAAACAGATTGTACTTGTCAGCAAATAGTGTAGAGCGTAGCACTCTAGAATCTTTGCTTCTCAGTGAGAAACAAGGAACTGTGCAGTTCTTGACCACCGGTTAAAGAGTAACCCGGGGCAACAGAAATGTAAACAAACCCAATATGCCTGGCATGAACAGTTCCAGTGTGTGCTCCTTTAAACTGTAATGTGTGTGTGTCTGTGTGTTACAGGGCAGTGGTCTGCTAATCTGTGCCGAGATGTGCTAGCCTGTGCTAGGGCAGTGTGGTTGTGGCGCTCTGTAAGCTGGTTCTCTGCAGCTGTGCGCAAGCCGTTAGCCGATAGCAGTGACACTGCGCTCTACACAATACAACCCTCTCCTCGTTCTCACTCCCTCCTCTTTCCCCTGAGCCAAACACAGCGGGTTTAATCCACAGACACACCTCTTTATATATCCAGCATTTAATCTCTTATTTCCCTCCATCCCTCCTGCTCGTGGTTTTCCCATTTAACCTCAAAGACCTCCTCTCTGAAGGCTTTTCTGTAACAGGGTCTTTCCACCCTCTCTCCCTTTCCCTCTCTCCCTCTTTCTCTCTCTCTCTCTCTCTCTCAAACATGCCTCTCTGATCCTAACATGAGCTGATCTATTCTTCTCTGGGCATTAACATCACGAGGTGTCGGTGATGTGTGTGTGTCTGTGTGCGTATGTGTGTGTGTGTGTGTGTGTGTGTGGGGGGGGGGGGGGTTGTTCAAACAGCATTAGTCCAGTTGTAGCCTGCTGAGACACTGCTGATTCTGACTGGCACACCACAGCAATGACATAAGCAGGGAGATATTCTGCTGGCAAGTGCAACAAAAACAAATGTGATACCTGAACTACAGCCAAGGCCTGATATCAAACAGACCTTCCTTTTACAACACGCTAACTAAATCAAAGCAAAACTAAACGCACAGAGCTAGAATCAACAGCCACAGTCACTCTCTACAGTCATTGGCCTGCAAGCTTGTCTAGATGAACACATTCAGAGAGATTGTCTGGTCACTCACTCTGGTAACGGGTTAAGTGGGCAGAGTATTCTGGAATTCCTTGTCCTATTAAGAGCAGCGATGCTTGAATCACATTGTGTTTATGACACTTTTGTACAATGCAGACTACGACATTGGATCTTAACCAACAACTACATAAAACATGGGGCTCACGCTCACCCTTGCCTTTCTTCTTGAGACGATGTGTGCAGTGCTCTGTGATTGCTTGTAGGCCAGGCAGCCCCCTTCATTTCTTTCCAATTCTCTGAGCCAAGGCATCAAAAAAAGGCTGAATTTCTTTTTAACAGTTTGACGTTTACAAACCAATTAACATCACTAACTGCAAGGGATACACCACCGTTTGGGGAAACACAATCATTTTCCCCTAGGGTTAAACTGAGTTTTCCCTTTCTCCAGTTCATCGAGCTGTTCTCGGAGACTGGCAGTAGCATTTTAGCACTAGTCAAGCATGAACTGGAGAAAGGTAAAACTCAATTGTTTAACTCGAGGGGAGGTGGATAATTAGTGTATTTCCCCAAATGGTGGCGTATTCCGTTAAAGTATATTTCTGGGCGGATTTCTGATTTTATTCTTGCTGACAGGACAGTGACATGGGGGAAGAGATAAGGATTAGCCTGAGAAAGGACTAGCGGTTAGCATCAAACCGCAGACCCCAGAGTGCATTTGGACCAGTAGCCACAGCTTTCACTCTTATGGTGTTAATATGAGGCAGGACTCCATGTCTCACCTGGCTATTAGGTAGTCCACCTGGAGACGGAGGACCTTCTGGAGGATGACAGAGTCTCGGATCAGGTACCGCAGGGCTCGGAGGCCGGCAGCTCGCACCTCCTTGGCCTCGTTCAGCAGAGCCAACCGCAGGCTGTTGGGAAGATAAAAGGTGAGGCCACCTCTAATAGACACCAAAAGCTCTACAGTGACAGCTGACACAGATATGAAGACCCACTGAAACTATGATCTTCAAGTTATTATTTCAAAGAGCATCAGGCGACATTTTCTGTCATTATTTAACCAACACACAACTACATACGCCCAACCCAAGTCACTGCAATGGTGCAAAAATGCTAACTAAAGCAGCTAACATTCAGCTAGTAAATATGTAATTTTTAAAATCAATTAATTGGCCTCAAAACAATAACAATAAACAAACAAAGAAATAAACACTGCAGACAGCAGATGGCTGATTATGACATCTATAATTAAGAGCCACACCATGAATTGTTTTTTCTAATTATTTAACATGTTCTTCACTCAATGTTGCTTCTAAAATTAAACTAGAAGAGAAACACTGAGAGAATTCCTCGAGAGTTAAACACCAGGCGCTGACCACAGAGCACTTCAGCTTTTCCCACGGCCAGAACTCTCAGAGAAGCACTGAACTGGAGGGGGTGAGAGAGAGAGAGAGAGGCTCATACACTTGCATAGCTGGGCCATGACTCACCAGATGATGATTTCTTCATAAGTGAAGCCAAACTTGTCTTCGGAGTGGCCTACATTGCAGAGGAGCTGAGAGGAGACAGAACAGAACTGAACACCTTCACATAAATAGAAACAAACAACCATGGTAGGTTAGATGCAGGTGTCCATATCACATTTCAAAGGCTGACTTTAAAGACGTTTTTTAAATCCACCGAACTTCTCTAAATGAAACTGTGATACACAAGTGGACTGTGGCCAAAAACTATATGTGTAAACCTCTATGTTTCAGTCTCAGTTGCACCCTGTGAACTTGTTAAGCACAGTGGTGGGAACATCAGTTGTTATCATTAAGACATAATGGTCTCCTTTCTCTGCGTCTTGCCAATGGGAGGAGTCGTAGTGATATTTACAAACACACACGAGACAATGTGAGAAATCTAGTGGTGTATAAACTACCGTCAACAGTGTTGTTGTTGTTGTTGGTGGTGGTGGTGGTGATAGATTTGGGGATAAAAGGCAAACAGTAGGTCATCTGTTTCCCTAGTAGACAGAAGAGGAGTGTTCCTCTAACATGCTGCAGGAACATAATACAGAGATGTGTTATGGAATAACATCACTGCAAAATGTTCCATATTGCTGAGCCTCGTGCAGTCACTAAAGAACTCCCACTAAGCAGGAGCCAGCACGACACACAGAGGAAGATGCTGCGAGACAGAAACACACACACACACACACAGAGCCTCTCAATGCCTTCAGCACACCATGCCTCACTAGCGCAGATGCTGACAAGGCCCTAGTCGACGACCTTCACTCCCTCAATACATCTTACTCGCATACAAAAAAAGACCAGACTCAAGTCTCTGGTTCTGGAGAAGTCACCATCTAGAAGCATATCCTTCAACACCACTCACACTCACTCACTCACACACACACTCACTCACTTACTCACTCACTCACTCACTCACACAGCCAGACAGACAGACACACACATACAAACAGACAGACAGACACACACATACACACACACACTCACACACACACACAAACAAACAAACACACACAGACACACACAAACACTCAAACTCACACTCCTCCTTGTGCTGCTACTGCTGCTCTGAGCACTCAGACAAGCTCAGCTTCCCCCGTCAGAGGCTGAATCACAATTCTCCTCTGCCCACGCACAAACCAAAACACAGCGTTTATAAATACAACCACTAAATACAGCGTAGCCCAGCCCTGGTGGCTACAATAACATAATCCAGTGGTGGGAGGTTGAGAGTAGCTAGAAGCACCACTGGTGTGCACAATGGCCTCTTCCACTGACAACACTGCACTTGTAATTGAAGGAGGCTATAACAGTATAACAGTCTGCCTGTGTGGGTTGTTTAAACTGCATTCAGCGAGGCAATTTCCCATCCCATTATGCCGTTAATATCCTGCTGAAATGAAACTATGGCAGATCCATACTGAGAAGAGCATATGTATGTCAATCTATATACAGTATACTAAGCCCTTTAATTTCATTCTCTTCTCCTGAATCAATTTAGTATTTAGTCATAGCAATTCGGTTTAGTACTGAGCAGGATTCACTTAAGATCCCTGATCAACAGACAACTGTATTATGACGACGGCTGTAAATAAAACACACTGTTGCTTCATGCTAACATGCTACTACATCTCACACCACAACAGCGTCACCACAATAGTGTATTTCTCTGCATTATGTTCTTCTTTTCTCTGCCACGCAGTGACAGAAGGCAGCAGCGAGGTCGGGAGACTCAGTTAGCACTGGCCTCGGCAGTGGCCTTCTGCACTGCAGTCATCCATTATATGGGTCTTCTGGGCCACTGCGACTACTAGAGCTCCGAACAGCTCCTGTCTTCAAACAGATGAGCCCAGTGACCCACACAGGCCAATGAGGCAAGAGAGGGGTGGTGGTTCAGGTGGCGGTGGGGCTGGTGGTGAGGTGGGAGGGTGAACGGTTCACTACCTATGTGACATCCCAGGCTTGCTAAAGTGTAGGTCTTCCCTTAAGAGACAAGCTCCATGATTCAGAGAGAGAGTTTTACATCTGTACTATTAAATTCAGAAAGTAAGGCATAGTGCTGCTCACAATCAATAATGTTAGGGAAGGGAGAGGGGAATGAGATTAAAAGAGCAAAAGAGGGGGGGGGGGGAGAAGGAGAGAGAGAGAGTGTGTGTGTGAGAGAGAGAGAGAGAGAGAGAGAGAGAGAGATAGTGCTCCTCCTCTCATCTCATGACCCAGCCTGACCAGACACTTCGCACTCACCAGTTAGATCAGCCTGCATACAAATGCCAACTGGAACCCATAATGCATCCGTCTACCCAGCATGCATCTCAGGCAGCAGCACAGAACAGAGTACAGCACTAGCGGTTATGGGAGAGGGTCGAGGTCGGCCCTGGCATGGAGAGTGGATTAATCGCCTCTCTCCAAAGTGTGATATAACCACCCCGAAAACTACCCTTCCCACACACACAAACCCGCAGAAGCATCAATGAAATATTCTGAATAAGAGGAGAGCAGAGGAGAGAAGAAGAAAATGCTTACATAAAATGCTTGATGCACGGCACTCTCAGCTAGGGGCACAGAGGCAAGAGGCGGGGGGTTGGGCGGTGGGCTGTGGAGGGTTGATATTTTGGTGCAATGCTCACACTGCACCAAGAAAAATGCTCTCCTGAGGACCACTGAGAAAGTGGCCTGATTTCTGGCCCTCAAGGCTTTCCTTAGACACACACACTCGCACACCCAAGCACATACATGCGCACACACACACACACACACTGGTGCAACAAAAAGCCTCATAATGCAATGTGGACTTACTCCCCGATACAAGAACTGGAACTCGAACAGTTTAGGTCAAGAGTGCCTTGTAGGTACTCCTTCACATGGGGAAATAAAAGCTGTTTATTTCCATGGCCTCACATGAACCTTTAAGCCTGTGCTTTCGTGAGTGTGGCTCTGTGACTCAGTTTTTTGACGCTGACAAACCTTGATAAAGTTGTTCAGGTGGCCCAGTTTCCGCATGTTGGAGACGCCTTGCTGCTTCGCTACATTCTGGAGGATTTCGCGCAGGTTGTCGGCGGGGTCTGAAGGCACAATAGGGAAAAAACGGGGGTTGAATGGAAGGTGAAATCGCATCAAATCAGGGACCGCAAGAGAAAGAAAGAGAGAGAGTAGAGAGAGAGAGAGAGAGCAGTGCAAATGCTGGTGAAGGCTGACAGACTGCCAGAGCCTTTTGCACAAGCATAGGCAATAAAGTTCTTATATATAACATTCAAACATACCATACGTTTGGATGAATCCATTTCAGCATTCTTCTTACCTCAGCCCAACAGACAATACTCTATTCTCAGAAATAAACTTACTGTGATGCACTAAGAATGGTGGATGTTTCTAGAATCATAATGAATAGACAGTACGTGTCTATGACGCTTACTTTTCCCCTATATAGGATCACCATGCTAAAAGAGCCAGTGCTTTCAGTCAGTGCAAGACATGCACAGCTTGCTACCAATGGTGCAGCAAGCACAGGAACTAAAAAGGAGCTCTTTGCTGTGGACACAAGGGTTTTAAATGATACCAGACTACACATCACAGGACAGCCTACTGCTCAGCCATGCCTACTTATGTGGCCACAGTGGGTAAGTTGCACTCTGTCAACACCCCAAAAAAAAACATTATACATTCCTCCCTCTTGTCATTCAACTCATTGCACAGTGATGCAGAATAGCAGGGCCATATTGTGCCAACTGGATTGTGCATTGTGTGTGACGTGTCAATCCAATCCATCTAGTCTTCCAACCCATCAAAAACATTTAACTCAAAAACATTTCAAATAAAAACACAATGTGGGCCCAAGAATAAACACACAGTGGAAAAATAGTAATGACACTCCGGACATTGAAAAATAACACTATTTTGACACTGAAAAATGACACTATTTCAACACTATAACACTTTTACCCTTGACAGAAGGGTAAAAATAAAACACACCCTAGGAAACCTCTTTCCCCTCAGCTGTTTAACAATTCCATCTGACCTTTGCATCTGACTTGCATCTGACTTGGATCAACTGATAACTGATGGACAGGGCATGAAGGTCAGCTGGCATTAGATCGGACAATGCGAACTGAGCTGTCAGTCACATGCAACCCGTCAATAACCAACCAACCACCACCTCCATCATCATCCTCATCGTCATCACAATATTCCTCCTTCTGAGGGTGGATGCATACAGGTGTTCATCTCCTGTATTCATACATGTGTTATGATGACAGGGGTCACCAGAATTCACTTTTGACTGTTCATGAGATTGGGTATGTCTGCACAAACCTTTTGGCCACTTGACAGAGAAACATGAAATAATGGTGTTGAGAGGCATTTGAGGAAGTCTGAACACTAGACCTAAGGAAGCTGGACATCAAAAAGCAAACATATTTCAAGTTAACAGGCTAACGGGTCAGAAACACCCCTGTGGAATAGTGAGTGAACCACTGAACCATCTTCACTGATGGCGGTCTTCTACAGAACAGCAGCGGCACCAGCTGATGAAGGGGCATGCAATTAGGTCGCTGATTCTATGTATGGTTCATGAAAATTGTGCAGGGTTTCCCAGAGGTTCCAGAGGAAATCTGGGATAGCTTTTGTTTCAAAGAAGCCCTGGAAGGTGTGCAAGAGAGAGGGAGAAGGAAAGGAAGCAACACAATTAGCCTACTCCTTCTATACTCCCACAACGCACACACAACACGCACACACAACACACACACACACACACACACACACACACACACACGCACACACACACAAAAGCTCTGGGCTTTGCAAGTTCAATTAATGCCCCTCAGGGCCTTTCTTTGATCATCTTCAAATGGAAACAGTACATCCATGTTTTGCGTGTGTGTGTGTGTGTGTGTGTGTGTGTGTGTGTCTGGTGCACTGAACCCAGAAGCGGAAGCAAGCTGTGTGTTGCTCTTGTGCAACTTTGTGAATGGAGCAGAGCAGAGGAGAGGTGAACTGGGGTGAACAGTCCCCTCCCCTCCTCTCGTTTGTCGCTTCCTGCCTGGACTTGGTCCAGCTCTGCGGGGAGACGAAGAGGATGCAGTGATGTCACCACGTGGGACGTGAATCTCTCTCCATTTCTCTGCTGCTGTGTCTGACCAGCCGGGTCTTTTGTTGTGGACTGGGAAGGGGGGGTTGAGTCGCCTCTTACACTGCCCGTGTATGCGTGACAGTGTCACATTAAACACAGGAACTAAGCTTATTAAACTGGTGACAGCAACAATATAGATCAGGGCAGGCTAAATACAGGCGCCTTCATGTTGTACAACCAACTTCACTATAGTGCCAAAGATCCTCAAACACTGAGCATCTACTGGCTTGGCACTGAGCATCTACTGGCTCCCACAGATTCTGAAGCCAACAACTGGGTTCGAATAGGTCATGCACAGTGAGAAAGCAACTCATATTAGCTGTCAACACACAGTGAGGTTTGAGGCAGCTGGACTAGACGAGACATTCAGTGCCCAAAGGGACCGTGTTCTCCAACAGAGACTCCAGTGTGGAGCTGCTGTTTCAGTTGTTCATTGTAACATTGCTGTCAAGCTGGTAAACCGGATGTGTGAGTCATTTGAAGTCCAGCGGAGTGCACTAAATACGCAAAGATCACAGGGTCAACACTGCCGAGGTAAAGGTCAGAGGTGATCTGTATCTCAATGCTGCAATGCTGATTCTGTGTAGCTAGCATAGTTAGCCTAGACTACTCATACAAGACAACTGCAACTGCAACAACAACAAAACTGAAAAACTAAGAACAACTTCTGCTATGTATTGATTTTCTAGCTGGTCTTTTCTGTAACATCATGATGTTCCTTTAGCCACAGGGTTGTGACGAGGAGGAGGAGGAGGAGGAGGGGCAGAGGGTTGGTGGGTGAATTGGGTGTTATCCTGCATTCCACCCCCAGAAGGCATGAGAGAAGCAATCAACACAGCTGACTTGGGCACATTCCCCTGCCAACTCAATTTGTGCATGTGTTTCTTGTCGCAGTGTCTCCATTCACTGGACTGAACTGCACATTCCTCTTTGGCTTCAATCCCTCCACACCCTTCCTCTACAGAACAAAACACTGCTGGCATCAAATAAAAGTGGAGCGCTTCTTTAAACACATACGATAAAAGGTGTAGGTCGGATGGCAGACCACACAGAGGGCAATAGGCTCAGAGTAAACAAGCACAAGAGGACATCCTGTACTGCACGGGCTCTGCATGCCCCTGCTCATTTCGTTCGTGCGTAGCCGAGACAGACACCCAACTAGGCTAATCCATAACGAGTTGACTGGCAAGTTAATTGTTGATGTTTCCATTGTGATTTCTATTCCTTTATTGATCTGCAGTGCACCCGCATTGACCCTGGCGGCGGGGTACTAAAGCGCTGGCGCGGCCCAACCCCGTTGCAAACGGGCTACCCTCTCCGTGTTTACACCAAAGGAATGCCCGTCATATGTGGTTGTCGCACACAAGTGCACACTATCCTGTGTATTTGCTGTCAACTGCAACTCATGCAGTAACTCGTTATAGTAACTACAGTCTGAACTAACAACCCATATTTTTGTTTGCTATGCTGACTACTTTGTACTAACGTGCTGTCTGCACCGTGGTTTCAGTGCAACGATGATGGGCATGCAAGTACGCCATGCACAGCATAACAATCTCAGATTTACGATATGATTTTAAAGAACACTCAACATCAACTTCTGGGCATCAACATCTTTTGAAAGCTGCCTCGCTGTAGCTGTCCAGCTAGCAAATGTTGTGGCTTGAGATAAACATTTAGGAAACCAGACGACACAAATAGAACAATCTTCACATTGTGATACATTCGGCTGGGCCACACCTTTTTATGTAAATGTTTCCCGTGAGTTTCAATTATTTCATTTCAATTACATTCTTCAGCAATGGTCATCCATTCCATACCTATCATTCAGTTAGCTCATAAGTACCAGGCAAGTTGTTGCCCTCCTTCTGGCTCTCTCTCTCTTACCTCTGGTGAGATCGAGCGGTACGTTTTCCTCCCCACTGTCATTCCGTCCTGTCAATGCAAAGTCCACACATCAATAATTCGTCAAATTCTTATAGACTCTAACTCAGCACAATACCAAAGCATCATTTTGCAGTGCTCACAGATTCCCATGGTCCATGGAAACCAATCTGTCTCACCTCGCATCCGTATACTCCGGATAGGACGGCCTCGGATGCTGACCGCCATCTTTCCAGACACACTCACAACACCGGAAACAACGGAAATTGTCGCGAGAGGATCTCTGCCACCCCCGCCCACCCACCTCTTATGTCTACGTTTTGCACCCACTCTCTTGTTGCTGCTGTTGCCATTTTGCAGAATAGGTAGGCTGTGTTGGTGTAGCCATATGTCCTTTTCACTTATGTGAAACAAAATTCCGTAACATAACAGGACAAACTAGCTTTGCGTGAAATCCACAGATGTAGCACACTGAGTTAAAGCTATTTTGGTGAAATAATTGGTGGAAAATGTAGTTATGCAAGGATAAGTTTCAATGTAAATGTGTAAATTAAAGAATTTATTTTATTTTTTCTTTGAAACCAAATATTACATGTTAACACAAGATAAAACAAATGCAATACTGCTTGCAAAAGAAATAGGCTTATAGCCCAATGCACAATGCAGTCCTATGCAGTAGCTGTTTATAGCAAACTCAGTAAACAATGACATAAAGGTGTCTGGATCGGTGCCATTTGCCATTGCATAACACCACACCACTGTGTAGACTTTTACATGCAAATAACTGGTTTAATTTTATCAAATGGTGCAGGTCTGCAAACAGTAAAACCCTAATCTAAATAACTGACACAACACAACAATAAAATCACTGTACATTTCACAGGTATGTTGTTGTCATATGGCCTGGAAAAGTCAGTGACATGAGCCACAGAATGAACAAGATAAAATAGCCTAGGCCTATATGTTATTTAATAATACATTACATTAACCCTTCACTGTGGCACTCATTGTTTGTGAAATGTTGATCTCCATGTGATATGGCAAACAATTGTTACAAAATGTTGTTAGATACAACCAATAAATAAGCACAGCACTAATAGTAAAAAAAAAATATATAGCTCAACCCTTCAAGAATGCATGGGCTCTGGCTCAACAGGATGTCCATCAGTCGTTGTCATAGATACATTCTGAAAATGAATGAGGAAGAGTATGCAAAGCAGGTGTAAGATGGCCAACAGGCCTGTTGTCTGCACAGTGGAAGTGATCATCAAAATGACTTGTTAAGAAGTTATTTACCATTTATTTACCATTTATTTATAGTCATCACTTGAAATACATGTATATTTAATAAGACAGGTCAAACGTACCATCCCCAATGTCATCATAAATATCAGCATCTCTGTAAAAAAAATGTTGATTTAAATATTTTTTGTATTTTTTCCTTTGCATGTGTGTGTTTATATATGTGTGTGGTGTGTGTGTGTAAGTGTGTGTGTGTGTGTGTGTGAGAGAGAGAGAGAGAGAGAGAGAGAAAAGCATATAGCATTTGGTGTGTGTGAAAAGCATAGCATTTGAATGCAAGTGTGTCCTATCATTGAAGACAGTATTTGAATGTGCATGTGTCCTGTCAAGGTACTTACTCTACAACAATATGGCTGACTGAAACGTATCCAACTGAAACAGACACACAAACACACACACACACACACACACACATACACACACACACACACACAATGAGACACAAATGTTAGAGTTGAGATGGTCTCAGACGTCAGAAAATATTTTGCATTGGATCAAATTGATGAATACTCACACTTTCCCTCGGAGTTCCTACAGACTAGTTTGTTGTCTACAGCTTTTATGATGACATCCAGGGTCTCTCCGGGTGTTAAAGGCAAGTCCTTGCCTCCCCATTTCTTGCAAGACAGTGAAGAGAGGATGGTAACTTGATATAGGGTGCTGATCTCTCCCTCAAACTGTAAACAGAAAGTAAAAAAACACATAGTCATGACGGCCCACCATGAGGTGATATGACACATACACACACATCACTAACTGCCAAAAACTCTGTTTCATAGTGTTTCAGTTTAGACATACTTTGAACTTCTTCCGGAAATCCTTTTCTTCCCTTTCTAGCTTTTTCTGCTTCTTTGGATCCTTTTCTTCATTCTTGGGCTTAAATTTAGGTAAACTGGTGGAGACAATAAGGAATGATATAGGAGAGGTCTCCATCAAGTCACACACACATAAATAGACACTCACAAGTGTACGCACGCACACACACAAACATTTGAATTCTTTATTTGAACCCACCAATCATATTTCTTTACAGACAGGATTCAAATATTTTCAGAGGTGAAATACAGCTTTGACACTCATGGGTACACACACACACACACACACATACACTCACGCATACACACACACAGAGTTTGCATCAGCCTCCTAGATTTTTAGTTGACTTGATGTCTCACACTGACCTGCTGACAGGAGGAGGAGGAGGGAAGCCTTGTGAGTCCACATCATCATAAATCTCCTCATCTATATGGCCTGATAACCGGGAGGAGACAGTAGTTATGTAGCAGTAGACAAATAGATATTAGGGAACATACAAACTTGCTAAAAGTGGGGTGGTGGTAGCGTAGTGGTTAAGGAACCTGGCTAGCGTGCAATTAGCCTGAAAAGTTGTGGGTTCGTATTCCAGCTGCCACTGTTGTGCCCCTGAGCAAGGCACTTAACCCTAAGTTGCTCTAGGGGAGACTGGCCCTGAACAACTGATAGTTGACAAAATGTAAGAATGACATGAGCCTGTCATAAACATGACATGACACACATCATGAACATTACAGTTTTTCTCGATTGCTAAGAAGCGTTTAATGAAACCTGGATCTACTTGATCTTCATCCTCACTTTCTTGGTACAGCAGCACATCTAATTGTTAACCTGTTTTCATTGGTTTCACATGTTTTGCTTTTCTTAGAAAGTTCCCAAACTACATTGAATTACTAGCTTGAACAACTGGAAAGAATCTATTCACAGCCAAAATATATTGTCTGCAGACACATGAATAACTAATATCACTGTGTAAATCTCCTCCTCCATAATTCTTCAATCCACAATCATTCTTCATGCTTTGGTGTTTGCAAGGGTGGGTCAAAGAGTCAAACAGCATATCAAGTAATTGTGAAAGTATCCATGCTTTGATTACAAAGTAAGGTCATTGAAAATTTGAAAGTTACTTCAATATATGACGCGCACTGTATTGTACAGTATATTTGCCTAGGTACTTATCATGGGTCTTGCATGTCAGTGACAGTTACTTTACTGTAAGTGTTGGAGGAAAGAATAAAATTAATGTTGTAGCATTCTGGTTCTTTTTCACAAATTCAATAATCAGGTAAATGGCACAGACATAGCAAAACATAAGGAAGAATCGGTTTATTTTGAGAGCTAAGTTTTGCATTTTGTCCTCCTTTGTGTTATGACTGACTGAGAGTACTCACTGAGTACTCATCTGACCACTGACTGTGTTGTTTGAAGGAAAAAAAAAATTTTGCTGCATGTTTTACATGTTTTGTCATCGCTAGAGCCTAGTGCTCCTGTTCAGGCCTTTGCGTTAACTGACTTTGACTAACTTTGACTAACTGACTAACTTTGAAAATGTGAATTCTGAAGTGATGGCTGCATCAAAGCAATCAAGAAAAACTGCAATGACACTTTTGTAATGTTCATGTCTGGTCATCATCAGGTTTTTTGTAATGTCTGAATGACACTAAATGACAACTGTTATGAACATTAAAAAGTGTCATTAATGTTCATGTTACGTGTCATGTCATGTTTATGACATGATTTGTGTCACTCTTATGTTAACAACCTCAAATATTCCCAAATAAACTAATACAGTTTCTGAGTGACAGACAGAGATAAAGATGGTAGAGATATTACCAGAATTGCCCTCTGGAGTAAACTGTGGAGGTGGCGGTACACTGAAAAACAAACAGGAAATCACACTTTAACATCACAAATAGCAACAGTTTTCAGGACATCAGCTGAACGGGAGTCTGGTTGATTGATTAATTGATTAATTTATTGATTGTCTGATTGGATTGATTGAAAGTGACATGCAGATTTGGACATAGTCAGTGGATGAAGTCACACATTCATCACAGAAAACCAACACAGAAAATCAAGGCAATTGGATAAAACCAGGCAGATCTAACTTTGCATCGGATCTTTACCTTATCAAATAAAAAATAAATTGTTAGGAATAACATGCAAAGTTTAATAACCACAGCTTTCGTTGGGCTAGTTGACTGATTAATTGGGCTAGTTGATTGATTAATTAGGCTAGTTGATTGATTAATTCATTGATTGATAAATCACAATTAGTAGTTCTCAATAAAGAATTAATAGTAGCGCCAAGGGATTAGAAGTTAGTGACAGTATATTGTCCTGAGCCATCTTACTACTGTGAATATTACTCAGTATTGTGGCCAGGGGATCTGAAGAACTTCTGAAGGAAACCACGTTTGGGAGGGCACTTGACATCCTGTGGATCAGGGCTTCACAAGAGGATGTTGGGGGAGTTAAGTGAAATCTGAGCATGACAGAAACTACATACATGCTTATTGAGGCAAAAACATGCACACACACACACACTCGCGCACACAAACAAACACGTGCGTACATATATATACACAGACACACACACATAAACACTGTTCATTCTGACAGAAAGGCTCTCACCTTATCAGATTTGGATCATCCAAATCGTCATATATAAGTCCATCCTCTCCAGGTGGAGGTGGTAAGATGACTTGAAAACAACAAAGATAGTCACATTATAAAGACAGTCATGTTATAATGTAATAATGTTATAATATTATGTATAATGTTATAACATTATAACTTAATCTCTCTTTTATACTGCACTTTTATCACACTATTGCACTTTCAACTTGTAGCTTGAATGTTATCCTCTTTTGTAAGTCGCTTTGGATAAAAGTGTCTGCTAAATGCATAAATGTAAATGTAAATGTACATGTAATAATGTATTATGACATTGGAAATCTCTCCAACACTTGTAGCAATGCAATGCATGTAAATACTCACCACCTTGACCATTGATTCCACTGAAAAACAAAACAAACACTTGTTATTACCGACATAGCAATTTCACTTGTATCAATCCAAACCACAGACTTTTATTACCTTCACACACTGTTACATTCTAGGTCCACATTATTCATCTGTTCATCATGAGCCTTAAAGCAGTTGGATATTACAATTGTCATGTGCAGTGTTCGCTTACCTGCCAATGTCATCGTACACCTCAGGATCATCATTCACTTGACCAGGAATTTGTTTTAAACTCTGGAAATCAATGTCCACTGAGTCTGTTTTTACATAGCCAACTTTAAGGTGGAGCAGAGTTAAGGAGAGAATGGTTAGAACCTTCATGATGATTAGGCTACACAGTTTATTTAATAAGAATACTAGAATCCCTTTGTTGTACTTTCTGATATCACAGTGATTGACACAGATAATATTTGTAAACCTTTACTGTAAATGTAATTTACATGTCAGCCTCATTCATATGTGTGCTTTGGATGTTTGTACATTTTGTTGGGTCTTAATGGGCTAATGATCACAGTACATTGCGGAGCTTAATGAACAATGCGTAAGAACCTACCACGCATGGTTTAGTTCACAAAGATATGACCACCTGCTGTAGGATAGTGGTATCTCTCCCTAATGCAATTGTCCAATCAAGAGGTCTACAAATGACTTGAAGTAGAAGTTAATATTCCCATTATTCCCATTATTTCCCATTAATTCCCATTCTTTCCATTGGCACTACATATGGCCCAGCATATCACCTAACCCAAGGTGCTTCCCAATGCCATCTGTACTGATAAGACACTCACTAGAGCCATCTTCACTCCTGGCAAGCCAGCGGCCTTCGGGATTGTCTCCAATGCGGATGATGTCAATAGATTCTCCTTGCTTCAAGGTCAGCTCATTCTTGCCACTTTTGCAGTCAGACCGAGCTTTAGCTTTATGGATGATTTGCACAGGTCCAGTCAGCTGTCGTTTACAAAGCAAGAGCAAAAATGGGACAAAATTAGACATAAATATGTGCTCTGGTTTCCTAGGGGCTTCTTACACAAATAAGAGTTTTGTCAGATCATTCATATTTTTGTCTTGTTCATATGTATGTTTGTCTTGTACACCTTGCAAACAGTGCATTGCATACACAATACAAATTAAACACACATCAGCGTCCCAAATTCACCTTGAATTTCTTCCTGGCATCATTTTCTTTTCGTTCACGCTCTTTCTGTTCTTTCTTGTCTTGTTCAATACGTTTTTTGTCCTTCTCTTTCTTCTTCTCTTGTTCCTTTTCCATTTGTGCCCTGCAAAACAAATGCAAGGCCATTAAGAATGCCGTTGATATGGTCCATTGGTCCTGTCACAGAAGCTCTTGTGCCGTTCTTAATAAAACTGATCTATAATGTTACCCTGAATAAAATAAGATTTAATATTGATACCTCTGCCAAAGAGGTTACGTTTTCACCAGCATTTGTCTGTCGTTCTGGCTGTGTGTCTGTCTGTTTGTCTGTGTGCAAAATAACTTGAAAAGTAGGCCACTGCATGGATTTGGATGAAATTTTCAGACAACTTGGGTATTAGGATAAGGAATAGCTGATTACATTTTGGTGGTGATCCAAAAAACCTGGAATTTGTATTGCGTCAGTGACCCTATATTGCCTTGGCGGAGGTCTGCGCTATCTTAGTGCTTTTCTAGTTTGGAATTGCATTCTTCAGTGTTGCACTAACTCATAGTTCCCATTGTGCCCACAAGGTGGCAGCATTTTACATTCATTATTTTCACATAGATCACAACCCTCTCTGTCTTGAAATCTGGAAGGGGAAATGACCTACCATTTGTCATCCAAATCTTCATACATTTCTCCATCACTTTCACTGTCCTGCTCAAACAGAAAGTCAAAGTGGAGAAGTTAGAATATCATATAGGAGACCAAAACTGCTTGAAAGTAACAAAACACTTCAAAAGTGATGCAGGACTCATAAATACTGTAGTGCTGTTAATGAAAGTGTAAGGAACACAGAACTTAAAAATGAGCTTTTCAGTGTTCAAGTTAAATGAATCAATTTACAAATAGTAACATATTTCTGCTCATTTTTCTTCATACCAGGTTCAGAGTGTACTGCTGATTTAACATATTCACAAGTTCCCATCAAAGTAGGCCACACTGTTCTCTGTCTTACCTCACGTCTTTGACCCGGGTGTCCTGCAGGAGGAAAGACACACTGTGAGCTCAACGCACTCTGTCATAGGATGGTCAGTCGTGATGCCTTGGTATAACCTACGCTTGCACCACAAATGGTGTTTTATGAGGACTTCCTTTGCCCACTTTAATAATAATCTCTTTTAATAATCTCTCATTCAAACAATGGATTTTCATGTAAATCATAGACAAGTCCTCCAATTGCATCTTATTTTGTTCTGTTTTGTTCAAACAGATGACTCAGGGATATTAGCATTATTTGTCTAAATTGGTATCACAACACACAAAAAAACAAAGGTGAGAAGATCACCTCCAGCCGGGAGTGGGGGGTGATTCATAGATCCAAGGTCATCATAGCTTTCGTCTGATCCAGGCTGTGTTCTGTATATGAACAGAAAAGTGACAGTGAAGGTATTAAATGTGTGTTTATTATGTAAAGCACAGCAGACTTCAAACATATTGGCGGTACAGTGGGGCAATTACAGGAATCACACTGTGACCTAATTTTTTGCAGACAATTTTTTGTATTCATACAGTGGAGGTACCACGTGTTATATGCATTTAAAAAAAATATATATATATATATATAGACCCTCCTGCACCAGTGGGCTCCCTGCTGGCCCATACTCACATGGGTCCTGCAGGTCTTGGGGGTAGACAGGGGGGCAGGGCAGGAGGAGTAGGCCCAGCCGAGGCTGCCTGGCTGCTGGGGTGGGCCGCTGGGGGAGGAGGGGGACTGCCTTTCTTGAGTACAGGTCCAGGAGCCGGAGGGCGAATGTCTGATAGTGTGCAAAGTGCTAAGTCAGGCAAAGGATCCAATGTGGTGTGTGGGGGACACTGAGCTGACCTACCAATGTTTGTGCTGACTGTCTCTATTAAAGTATATTGGTATCAGGAAAGTATTAGTATTAAAGTAGCAAATATGTTTGTTAAATTATCTTTTGTCAAAAGATAATTCAATTCAATCAAAGTCAAAGTTAAATTTTGACTTTGCCTGTCACAATGGATTGAAAATGCAACAATCAATTATTTTTCAAGTTAGTGCTCAAAGGTCCAAGTACTCTTGAGTGTGCTTAGATTTAGTTTTTACTGATGAGCATATACCAGAAAGATAAATGCAGAATGTACTTATAAACAGTGTAAATAGGGTTTAAGAGCAAATTCCTTTATAAGAACGGTTGGTGAAGGAGGCCCAGGGGATTCAGGGCTTATATGGGAGACATTAGGCTTTAGTCAGCCACCATACTCCTTTTGCAAAGACATTTTTTTCTCTCAATAAATCCAGAATTAGATATTTATAGCATTTTCATGTCAAATAACAGCTGTTGTAGGTTGAAGCAGGTGTCCAGATTTCATTTGTTTTTTTAAGTCTCAGCAAAGTGCCCAGGACCTGAAATGAAACCTTTACCCTGTAATGGTTCCTATTTAACTAAAAACTTCTTGATTTTTTCTCAGCCAACTTAAGCTGACACAAAAAGGAGAAATCTAAATGGGAAGTTAAATGTGTTAATACAGGAAGTTGTGCTATTTCTCCCCTTCTTGCTTTGCATTTCTCTTTCTGCACCAAAATCCAGACATGTTAACAAATGAGGAACGTCCAAATGAGTGACCACTCACTTAATTCTTTTTATTCCGAGTGTTGAGGAGGAAGGTGAAGCATAGATTTTTTACACCCACTTTTGTCGTTGCAAAATAAAAGTCAACGGTAAAAGAGGCAAAAGAGCAAATCATGAACCACAGACAACACAGGGGTGTGATGTCTGTAGAGGAGACGGGGAGGTGGTAAACAGGGGACTGTAGTCGAGAGCTTTACAACTGAAAATGAAACCCTGGGTTACCGCACAGACACTTCTGTTCTTCTGATTTGTGTTGGTTTCTTTAAGTGAAGGCATACGCTGCAAAAGATGTTCCCTTTGGTAGTCTTCAAATATTAGATCATGTGAAATACAGTAAATACAGTTTGGGCCCATGTCCCGGTGGCCATCTAAGCTGTACACAATCGGCCCTGTACAGACCGTACAGGTAATTGGCAAAAACTACAGGACATCTGTTTTCTAGCAAGACCTGATCAGTCTCATGTCGAAGTTGTGGGTGTTTACAAAAATGTACATGTCGTTTACTTAGTTAAATTACTAGTCTATGTCTAAAACTTCTCTGCTGCCTTAGGTGCAATTTAGTTCTTGTTCCACTCTTTTCATTTTGACTTCGTTTCATTCATTTTTTATTAGGTTAAAGCTATTTTTACACCTGTGCATATCTGTTGTAAGCTAGTGGCATTAAAACTAGCATGTGATAACATAATTGTAAAAATAATGCTTACCCTCAGTCATAGGCTCTGCTGCCATGCCTTTAGTGAATCTGTCCAGACTGACATTTGGGGGTCTGTTCGGTTTTGCTGGGGCACTACCCAGGGCGAAAATGTTGGGTAAAGGGTTCCTTTTGGGGGCCGAGGGATCGTCACTGACAGGCAGTCCCCAAGGGCCACTCGGCTTCTTGGTAAGGAGTGGTTTCTGGGAGAGGACAGGCGGTGAGAGTTTGGACCCGACTGTTGATTCGCCATTTACCCTGTCCTCCCCCTTATCTTTGTTGAATATGTTCTGAGCAGCACGCCCCCCGAAGGGCTTTGACAGTGCAGAGTCCTCTGTGTTCTGCCGTATTTGGCTCAAGCTGCTCTTGGGCTTTTGTATGTGGGGTTTTGGAGGGGCCGGGGTGGTGGCACTGTCCTCAGGCTTGGGGGTGTCTTTCAGCCATGGTGGCTTTGCCACTGCTGGCGGCGGCTTCGGCATGGTCGGCTTGTGGTCATTCGTGGTCGATGTCATTGGCGACGCTACAGCCAGCGGCGGCTTCTGCAGAGGCAGCTTGTGGAAGGGGCTCTTTGTTTCGCCATCCTGGACGCTGTCACCAGGCTTTGGCTTGGGGGGAAACTGTTTTCCGAAGCCTGGCTTGGGCATCTCGCGGATCTCCGGGGCACTGCTGGCGGATGGTGTGCTCTTAAGAAAGCTGGGCTTTGGTGCCGATGCAGAGGAGGCTGCACTTCCTGACAGGCTGCCCTCCAACACTGGCTTCTTTGCATTGATGGGGGGCCCCGAGGATAACGTGGGGTGCACAGGGACTTTCGGACGAGTCCCAGGCACTGGCTTACCATCACCATCGCTGGGGGACGTCCCTGAATTGAAGCGGGCCATTATGGCCTTCACGTCGGTCTTGTCCTGCAAAAGAAAAAAAACATGAGCCAGTCAAAAGGCTTACAGCAAGGGGAATTTTGGTGCTTGAAAACAGTTTGAGGTGATGAATCTAAAATAACCTGGTCCGTGACTGAAGACCGCGCCATGCCCTGAAGCTAACATTCAAGCTGATACTTTGAGAAGCTCTTCATGTCAGAAGCTCAGAGGTGTTAATGGGTGACACGGTCAGCTGTCTGTGCTTTTCTTTTAGAAAAGTAGCACTTGACTAACAGTTTGTCGTTATAGTAGTTAAATAGTAACATGTAATGACAGCACAAGGAAATGAATTATTATCACTTTTTGTACCCATTCAATTTGCAACATTATGTAAACAATCACATAATAATAAATCAATATTTTATTCTCCCTGATGAATCACATGGTCCACTGACATGTTGGTTGCACAAAGCTCACACCACATCACCACTCAGAGCAGTGCAATGCTTGCTAGAATACGGTCTGCAGGTGTAATACAGTTGTTTGATGTGTTGGACAATTCTCATGGTAAACACTTGACCGGGGGAGATCTTGATCTTGACATATGATGATTTTTGCAAAGCATTACCCTTCTGAAAATTCTTACCTTATATGGAGCTGCCATAGTGCCTGAGATGATGAAACTACAGTCAAGCTATAGTTGTTTACTCTGGACCCCTCATGACTGTTCTGTATACAGGAAGTATCTATAACCTACTCTGTAAAACAGGAAGTTTGCCCGGGCCAATAAATAGTTCTTGCATAATTGGTTGCCATCATATTGGGTGGAGATTCCACTCTGGACTAACATAGTCTCATGTCTCATGATATTGTACTATTCTTGCACAAGGCTACAAGGAAAAATAAATATAAAGGAAAGCCCCTTGTAATCCCCACTTGCCATTAAAGCTATTCAAAGACCTTCCATACTCTTTGATTCAACTCTGTGAATTGCTTCAAACTACACTGCAATGCTATTACGCCAAATTAGCATATGAAGACTGAATACTTAAATCAAAAAAGAGAAGTTAAGTTATGTCTGGAGATGCAATCCCTTGTTATATTTGACTGAATTATATTTGGCTGACACTTTATGGAATAGTTTTTGTTTACAATTTTTTTACAAGTTGCCATAACAGCAGTCGAGCTTCATTTCCATATCAAGCATAAACATGCAAATGTAATCCTAGCAAACAAAAGCTGTTTATCGACAGAGAGACATGAACGCTTTTTATTTGGCTGAACAGTACAAGGCCAAGGGTATTGCCCCTCTATGCAATGCCAGGTGTGTCTGTTCAGATGAAGGGCAGTTTGAGGCAGGGCGGGTCCATCACCAGGAAGCAACTGATAAGGCCCTAGCACAAGCATTCTTATGTCAGACCAGCAGTTGTGAGGAACAAACTGTGCTGTTGACATTTCACAGTCCAACCAGCCAACCACAAAGCTGGGAGAAATGATTGTCTGTTCCCACCGTAGTCTGGTCATTGATTACTTTGGCTACTTACAGCTGTGAAACTGGGTAACTTTCTGGTACTCTTGTGACACTTTCTGTTTAAAGCATGAGACTTCCAGGCAAAGTCATCACAGAGGAAGTTCATGTGTGCTGCTGTTAGTCAATCGTGTGTTTTCTAACAGTATCATTACAGATTTGGTATAAAATGGCGTGACATTTGAAACGGTTGATTAACAGTGGGCCCACAGGGGTCTTAATGTTACCAATGGATGCGTTTATAATACCACATGCAAATTGGGGTCAAAAAAAATCTCTCACTGGGGTGGTGTGAGCGTTCTGATGGCACTTAGCAGTTTTAATGTTGTCGCTACCAAACAAATGGCAAAAATGCTTCCAGCAGTTATTCAAAGAAGCCCTCAGCCGTCCCCGCAGAGAATCACAATATTAACCTGATTGCTATCTATGTAGACTATGTCATCATGGAAGACATGATTTCACCATGTTCAAAAAATGACACTCTAATTGAACAGACTGTGATAGATAGCCACTGAATTCTATAACTGTATAATATGGTAGGGAATGGAAGACACATGCTGATTTTGCAGTTCTGTCAAACAAAGTGTAGACATGTGAAACTGTCATTAAGTACGCTGTCATTAGTAACTGTCATTAAGAAACCAAAAGCAAAATAATGTCTTTACTAAATACTGTAGAGCTTGAATCCAAAGAGGTACTGGGGTTTCTTAGCCAAACTTGACAAATTCTCTAGTATTTGTCTCCATATCCAGTACATTTGAATATTTTTTGTATAAACTAAACTAGGACTGGTTCATTAAGACAGATTAAGAATGATTGATACATACAGACTCACATTCAAACGTTTCTGGGAATAATTTCCTTAGTACCTATAGTATATATGCAGATGAATATATCAACACTTTTAGTGAAATGATTTTTATATCTGGTGAAAGAAATCCCAACATTCGGCTCTAGGACTGTTTGGAGTTTGAGCACTCATATAAGGACATTACAACATGCACATAAATAATGGCCCATGACAAGGACATGTTATCTGGTGAAAGGTTAAGACCCAAACCACAACACTGTATCAGCAAAGAGAGGTAATTTCATCACGATTAACAAGACTGGCGGCATATACTGCTCATCCGTAAAAGTAAAAAGTAAAAAGTAAAATCCTAATTTAAAGCTCATACTTCTGTATACAGTATACTGTTGTACACACACACGCGCGCACACACACACACACACACACACACACACACACACACACACACACACACACACACACACAATCCATATTTTGTTACAAGCTGTAAGGAACATAAGTAGATGAGCCATACTCACCATGAGAGAAGAACTCACAGGATCCTGCCCAGCCTCTACATGAGCTAACAGATAAGAAAGTGCAATTTTACACAAGTAAGTGTGTCGCTCTGCTCTAAGCAGCCGTGCGTGTGTGTATGTGTGTGTGAGCACAAATGTGAATGCTACTGACCTTATTGCCTGTCCTCTCTGGCTACTTCCCCTCTGTGGTGAACTGTCATTACAGGAAGCTCTATCAGTTGCTGCATCTCCAGTATTTGCTTATTCCACGCCTGCTATTTCCACCTGTGGAGCTTGAAACGAGCCCCTGTCTGGGTGGTGTTTCCCAACTACTCTACTGCTACAGAGCAAACAATCCCACAGCATCACTGTAATTCCCATAAAAAGTACAACACGGTTGTAAAGAAGCCACTGTATTACAATGAGCTCAGTGGACCCAAGTGAAGTGAAAAAAAAAATACAAGCAGTTTAGATGTAGCTGTGAGACAACGCAGTGCATTGCATATGAGTGTTAATTTGGGTAAAACAACAATATTCTAAAGGGATCTTGATAGTGTGGCTATATATTCCTTTCTGCCATTTTACATTTATACATATATTTAGTAGATGGTTCTATTTAAATCAATGTATAGGCAATCAAGTACAAGGTACAGTGCAATAGAAGACCTTACAGTAACAAGACATACTGCTGTATAGTATAGGTAAACCAGAGAATGATTCTAAGTATTCATGTGGATATTGATAATTTCCAAACAGATCTTTATGGAGTCCTTTAAAATGTTCACACTTACATATACTGGCAGGTATTGTTTGCCTGGTCCCTGCAGGTATTGTTAGGCTTTTTTTAAGATTGATGTATTTCCATTTGCCACATGTGTTCCAGTAACCTCAAAGCTCAAACATATGCTTGCTTCATACACATGGTCATCTCTCTCTCACACACAGACACACACACTCTCTAACACACACACACACACACACACACACAAACTGGCACCAGGGCAGTCAAATGTGGTCTGAACTCTTAATCCAGGTAAGATCAGCTGCATACCACCTATATGAAAATATTTTATTTCATTTCCTATACCATTGTACATGGATCAAGAGGACACTCAGTATACAGTTACAGCTCCAGATGCATCATGGAGTTTGACCCAGGTCTGTGATTCAGATCTAGTCCAAGGTAGGTCCAAACATAAACCAAAAGCGGCCTGGGCCCTGGGACCTGGGCCAACACAAATGCAACACAGCTTGGTGTTAGAATGTTTAAGCTGAAACCCCCATCTGGGCGTGGATGTGGCCTGAAAAATTATAAGGGCTTCAACCAGGATGAAAATGTTTTTAAGTGGATCCGGGCTAAAGGTAATTGCTATCTAGGATATAAATGTTTTACTGATTCTACTGATGCCTTATATTGCCTCGATAAATGTTCCAACCTACCAACCACCGGTTAAGGACCTGTTCATTAACAATAACCACTGCCTGACCTACAAATGGTTATCTTGGATCAACTGATCATTTGTGGAATCTGGATTTTTAAAAAATGGGCTTAAAAAAGTGCGTTCAAACATTGGGTGGTTCATGGTTTTGACTGAACTTCACTAGGGCCATAGATCTTGCTATGCAATGGACCATTTTCATACTTGTGATGTAAATGAAATTAGGATATATAGTCTAATAATAAGATTTATCGTTCATATGTGAAGCCTAATGAAAATGTTAGGCACCACTATTATTATGAACTTTAGCTAAAACCATGGACAACTGGGTTAGTCCAAGTGGATCTGCCCAAGGTTTCTTCCTAGACTAACTAAACATAAGGGAGTTTTTTTCTTGCCCCTGTTGCTCTTGGGTGCTCCTTCTGTAAAGCCTCACCAGACAATACTATTGTAAAAGGCGCTGTATAAATAAAGCTGAATTGAATTGAATTGAATTGTTAGTAAAATGTCTATATCATACTGTCAATATGTTTTTTTTTATTGTTGGTTCTTTATCACATGGTTTACAAATCTCATATTTACACACTCCAACTTACTCCTTGCACATTAGTATTACTGTCAGTGCAAGCTCGGGCCCTCCAGTTGTTTTGTGAGAGTGTTTGATGGGGTTTACTCCACACAGGGATCACTTAAGAAACAGATGGTATCTTCATCACAACAGGTCATAGCACTCACCCAACAACAGTGAAGAATTTTGCTTGCCTAAATGCAGTGCTATTTCAAGTAAACAATAGCAGATGCTCAACAGCCTTTTCAGTATCTAGCAACTCTGTGCAACGTCTTCAATCAAGAGTTCCAGTTTATGTGGTTTTTATTATGTATAGGTTATCACAACTTAAAACAGATGTAACCTTTCGGTTAGAAGATCATAAACATACTGTGGAAGGAAAAACAAACAGTGAGTCGTGACAAAAGCTTTCATGGAGAAGTTACTAATAAAGATAAGTTTCTGTAAATTAATTTCATTTAGCATGAACCATCCATGTCCATTTACTATTGTCAAATCACCTCTCCAGGAACCAGCTGGCTGCTGACAACAGATCAGATCTGGTCTAGACTCTCCTCATGTTCCAGATCAGAATCACCTTCCAGATCTGGTCTGAAATCAGTCGCCACCTGGGAGTCCAGTGGAATTCTACAGCTGCTCATTTGCCTGGATGTCTCCGAAGTGTCTTTCTAATCCTCCACCCTCTATTCCTCTGGCCTGTGGTAGAGGTAACTGTCCTCACCCCCCGTCTCGTAGCTGTGGTCTGCGGCCCCGCCATTCTCTGGGCAATGGATGCCAAGGGTTCTCTGGAGCTTCTCTTCCTGCTGCCGGAGCTCCATGGAGTCTACCAGGTCATAAATGTTGGCTAGCGACCACATGGGAGAGGGGAACCAGGCCTTCACATCACTGTCTTTGCCCACCACCACCATGCTGAAGTAGTCCTTGTTGATTTTCAGCTGGTCACGGAGGCCATTGACCACATCTTGAGAAAGTGTCTCTTTCTCTGTCTGGCTTTTTCCTGTCCAAGGAAGAGGAACGTGACAAATGCTGAGAACAGAGACGTAAACCTCAACTTCTCTTATTACACATGTATGAATAGAAAATAGCAGTCTAAACTGACCTCTCATTTACTTAGTTATATAAATCTGTCCCCCCAGAAGTGGCAGAGTGAGCAGATTCTGGCATCTTACCATTAAGAGGAAACAGCTCTACTGTTCCTGAAGCCGTTTGTCCAAAGCCAATTAATTTCAGCATGGCAAAATGACGGATACCTGCAGGTACATAAGGAGCTTATGTGTTGCTGAACAACATGAGGCATTTTGATTTTTATAATGTCACTTGGTAGAAATCATCATGAATTAGCATTGTTTTGAAGAGACGTAATTGACCATAAGTATTAAAATGCTTGCTGATCTTGTCTTGCTACTCCTACTTTATGATAAAGGGATCCCTGGCTAGTAAACCATGCTGGAAAATTTAGAAATCCTTTCACTCATACACTGTCATTGTTGTAAAAAGTGCAATCACCTGGTTGAGCTAATCAAAGTCCAAACTGTTGCTGTACATATAGACTCAATAAGGTTATGTCACTGTTTACCCAGAAAGCATTGAGACATAAATGCAATGACAGTAGGATTTGTAAAAGTTTCAATAAAGAAGAAGGCATTTTGAGTGTTTTTAAAACTTAGGTGACTAGAGTGACTAAAAGAAGTTAAAAACTGCTCCACTTTATGTAAACTAGCTTTTCAATGGGCACGTCATGAGCGTTTAGAGCGACAAGAGCGACCACAGATATTTAGCAGCTATTTTTTTTATGAGTGCATATAAATTATTCTACAGCTTAAGTAACTCTTGGTGTAAATGCACCAGTCAGGGATACTTTTAAGCATGTTGATATTTCCTGCTGAGTGACTCACTTATGGGACAGGGTCATAGGTGTGTCAAAAAAATGAACATCTACTTGTGTCTGGTTGTCATGACCACTTCAGTCTGAGATCGAGTTTGGCCTGGATACTTTGCCTAATCCCTTTGCCACACGGGCGACAAAAACACAGATGTGTGACGACGAGCTACCATTCATTTTCAGTGACATCCAGCGGCGGGCGCCAAGTGGAGGCAATTTGGCAGAGGTGACTCACCCATGGAGCACTCCTGTCCCCTCATAGCCTGTAACTGCTGCTGAAACGAGTAGTCGTCCTCCGACGGTGCAGAGATGATCAGGAGTCTTCGTTTGGACATGAACCTGGAGATGTGGAACACACCCAAAATATTTCGAGGCTTGGTGAAATAACCCTGAGTATTTGTGGGTCTACATAAAACTTATACTTACACTGGATATCAACTGTATTTTTCCCAGACAAATTTGCTTGTTAGCCAGTGAGGTCATGAGAGTGTTTAAGCAGTGGAGGGTTGGTAATTTTACTTTAATTTTGCTGTCACAGAATGTATTTTCTCTCAGGAAAATGACTTTCGCAGCATACTCAGACACCAGCAGACACACTAAATTAAACAGACACCTGACAAAGGTGAAATGCAGGGAACTGTGTGTAGCCTTTCTGGACAGGTTAAGACTTATATGATATGATCAGAGCAAATTATTCTCCTTGCTAATTTTTAGTGCTCTTGAATTCAAAATATTTTATATGTTAGTGAAGGATTAAATGGTAACACTTTCTATGAACCGAGTATTCATAAAGCATTATAAATGCATTTATAAAGGGTTATAAGGCATTCATAACACTTTATAACCAATGGGATTAGTATTCATGAATGTTTATACATTCTTAATGCTACAATTATAAGGCTTATAATGTTATCACCTAATGTTGTAAACCTTTACAACTTGAAGTGTCACAAAGCCTTATAAGCTTTTTTTTTACTAGGGAAACATATCACTTTACTTATTGTTTGTAATAGTGCCTTTTTGATTGAATTATGAGTCCATCTCACTTTACTTAGAGTATGCATTGAGCACTTGTAACTCTTTATTAGTTGGCATGAGGAATTCGGCATATAAAAGGACAATTAACAAATTTAAGCTTTATAATGCTTTGTGACACTTTGTAAGTACTTTGTGACACAGTTGTAAAGGTGTATAAGATATCATTATAATGCCTTATAAGTACAGTCATGGGAATTATGCTTTTTTCCCAAAGGCATGCTGTGCTGAATCTGAAGTGATCTGTTATTCTAGGGCAACTGCATGACCTACTAAATTCACACAATTCACTGGGGCAGGTGCTGTGTAGCTTCAGGGCAAGGACGTTGTGGTGGTTACCTTAGTATGGAGTTCTGGGCTGCACTGGAAACAGCGCAGATGGGGGGGGCTGCTTTCTCCTGCTCCTTCTCTGGCTGCCTGGAGGTGAAGGTGTCTATGAGTTCGCTGACCTCCACTGCAGCTGCCGGTTTCTTAAAAGACCTCTGAAGCACAGACATTTATTTAACTAATTACTGCCAGTTCACAATATACCAGTCACTGAAAGATTCATATCTTATCATATCATATATTATAGTTATTTATTACTGTATGTTGGGGGCAAACCTTTTGGCTTACAGACCACATACTGGAAAATCTAAGCTGCCAATGTAAAATAAAGAGCTCCAGTTTCAAGTGAAAGTGCATTTTAGATCAGAAAACCTGCAGGCTGTCTAAAACATTCTATGATTCTAAAACATTCTATGATTCTAATGAGACTACTGACAAACCTGTCACTCTAAGAGTACTGAGACTGCATATATAAGTACTGAGATGCATATATAAGCCTATTTTTCAATTATTTGATTTGATTCGAGGATGCTATTCGATTAATGTAACAGACCACATTATATATTTTTTTATATCATGGTGGGCCACTTGATGGAATGCAATTGGCCCCTGGGCCATAGTTTGGCCACTCCTGCTGTACGTAGAGTAGGCTACAAATGTTTCAATAAGGTATCCAAGAATGTGTCTGCCACCTGCAGCCCACTGTGTAGATATGTATGAACATTATGAACGTTTGATCTCACCTTTGGTTTTAAATCATAGTCAGTGACCACCACTGAGAATTCTTTTGTAGTTATTCCATACTCTTTCAGCACCTGCACAATCAAATCAGGGTCTGCCACCCTATTAGTGTGGGCTTCTATAGGAGTTTCAGAATCTAAAACAGAAGATAGTGTTTATATAACAGCAATCACACCACAACTATCGACATGCTACGTTCCTGACAGACAGCATGTGTTCCATTCAGTTTTTCGTATAAACAATCATGTACAGTTTGTTTACGCGCTACATGAAAAGCAGACAAGACTGAGTAACATATTCCACATGGACAGCTCAAATATATTACCCAACTGATAGTGTTGGAGGTTCAGTATGGCGTTGTGCTCTGATCCTAATATGGCTAGCATGGAGACCTTCCTTAGAGCTAGGTCACACTGATGCTGCTCATTAAGCTCTTTCTGTTTTTCATATTGGGCTTCCACGTTACTGGGGGCTGAAACAATCTGAGAATAAAGGAAACACACCTCTTATTCCAAAGACTGTTTTGACATCAGTTACCCATTATATTGTACAAAATTGTAACAATGCATAGTGAAGACCATTATAAAATTCTGAGAGTAATCTATACAGTGCTAAACCCTCACCAGTAATCTTCTTTTGGCCTGGAATTTCTGTAGGAAATCTTTGAGGACTCCTGCCTCTGTCTTATGTGCACCTTTCTCTGCTGTCTTTTCCCCACTATTCCCCTTCTTCCCTTTTCGGTCCTTCTTCCCTTTCCTATTCTTTTTGGACTTGGACTCCTCGTTGGTTTTCTCTGGTTCTGTTTTGTCACTGGATTTATCCTTGTCTTTTGTTTCTTCCACCTCTGTGACAGCCTCATGCTTGCTGGCCTTTTGGTTTCCGTCATTCCAGTTTCCTCTCTGGTTGTCTTTGGCGTTGCTGGTGTACGACAGTGGAGAATTAGTGCCTTTTGACACAGCTGGTGTTTTGCGGATGACAAACCTAGAGCGGCCGTTGAGGATGTCCTGGACTTTGCTCCGTAGGGCCTCCTTCTTGTCTACGGGTTTCCGTTGGTTGGTGCCCACAGTGGTGACATTGCCTAGCCTCTGGGGACTGAGGAATCTCCTTTTGACGGTGGTCGGCTTCTTCACCACCAACCTCTTCTTGATGACCTTGCATTTCTCCATCGAGCCCTTCCGAGTGACCTTCTCCAGCTTACGTGCTGGTAGTTGGTCGATCACCTCCAGGATGGCTGCAACTCGGACAGGATAGGGGAAGCGCTCACCCACCTTGAGGTTCTTTTTGAGAATGAGCATGGAGAAGCTTTGGTCCTCTAGCTGCAGATAGTGGAGCAGCTTGGTCACCATGTCCGTATCTAGGCTCTCCTCCTTGATGTCACCCTGTGTGCTGCTCCGACGTATCGTGCCCTCCATCATGGCATTCTGGATGATGGTGACAACAAGTGTGTCCCTCTCAGCCAGGAGGCAATTGAGACCCTCTTGCTCCATGTCCTGGATTTGCTTCTCCATCATGATAAGGTAGTTGTCTGTGCGCAAGGGGGCAGTGATCACCAACAGGCGGTACTTTCCGGAAAACTCGGCCAAGAAATCCAGCTCTGAGGCCAATGCGGTGTCCATCCCTGGGTTCCCCTGAAACAAAGGCCCAGAAGATCCAGCAGAACCATCCCTCAAGTTGGACCTCCTGCCCTTCAGAGCTCGAGAATCAGCCAGCACTGCACTATCTTTCCACTGTACCAGGAAAGCCAGGAGGAGATACACACCAGAAATCCTTGCTGGGGTAACCATGCTGTCAATCAATAAAGTCCACTGAGAGGCTAAAGCTGTGCTGTAGCTAAAGACAGGTATGTGGAGAGCAGGCAGGAGGATCTAACTCTCACACCCTCTGGTTCACATTAGTCTCTCTCTCTCTCTCTGTTACAGGAAACTTCTGGAATTTGTTTCTCAGCTTCAAAGCCTCCAAATGTACAGCTCCTGCCTGCCTGCCTGCAAGCTGCAGTGAGACCAAAGGGGCTGCAAACCACTGTTACAAAACAGAAATAGGAGATGGGATGGTTGAAATCCGACCCCCTCTTTTCCAAAAACATTCCCTACAACCAAATACTTGTAGGGTGTGTTTTCCTCAGAGAGCCCTGATGTCCCACACATGATAAACATATGTGTACAAGCCTTTTTTATCTGTGTTACTCTGGGTGACAGGGAAATGCATCATGAATGAAGCATGAATGCATTGGAGATTTTGTGACTGATAGACAAGCAGCATACTGTACGTATATGCACAAGAAACAGAGTGATACAGAGTGAACAAAGACATTATAATGCAGCATAGCACAGGGAGCATAATTTCACACTTTAGCTTCTATAGCATAAACAGTATCTGAAGATGCAGATGTTTTCAGAATATAAGTTAGATACCAAACAATGTTATGACATGAGTAAAAGTGCCAAAAAAGTCAGGTTGTTGACCATTTGCACACAGTTTCAATGAGGAAGTAGGGATGTCTATTTTGCAACTGTAAGAATCATGTGGTAAGACATAAAGTTACCTTTATTGTAGCCATAGCTTGAGGGAAACATGGCTAAAGTGACATAAAGTGTGTGGATTTTAAGGAACCTGTATCAAGCTTGCTCCAGCCTTTCCAAATGAACCTAGATGACAGACAGCAGCATGTTGAGCACACAGATGGTTAAAAAAAACAACTGCAAGGACATGCTATGCTGACTTTATGTCACAAGGTTTGGAGAGAAGTTGGATTTTCAATGGCAAAAAAGTCTGATGGCCATTAACCGCCACATGGACAACACATCCCACAAGTGGAAACAATTGAATTGCACCTGTGTGCAAATGAAACAACACATTGAATAATCACAAAAGAAAACACATCAAAAGAAACATTAAGTTGCTTTGAATGTTCACCATGAACTTATTAATGCGAACAATTATGAGTTTGTGAGTTGCTGTGGAGCAATTACTCTGTCAGGCCCGTCACACCTTACACCACTGGTGAGCTTTATCGCCTTTCTTTCCCAAAATAACAAAATAGCTTCCAGAGTCAGAGCAACAGAATGACCTACTTTAGGAATCCCTGATTTATTTATTGTTGGGTGTGTGTGTGTGGGGCACACCGTGCTCCACCACAGCACAGTGTTCATGCTGCCAGAAAGATAACTTCACAGTTCCCTGTTTGGGTCTGGTCGGTCAACCATGTAATCACTGCTGAAGCTGTCAGACATCAAGTGCTCATGATCTGAAACACTGGATTTGAAAAGGTTGCACCTGGCTGCACCCCATCACACACAGACAATACAAAAATCTCTTTTGCTTTATTGTGTCCCATGCAACCACACTGGCTGTGATAAATCACATTGTAACTCTATTTTGCATATTTGAAAATTGTTTTGCATAAACATGAGAGTTTTTTCACCAAAAATGAACCACAGTACTGAAAGGTTCAACGTTACAGATGCCATTTTGTAGGAAAGGTACAAGTTCCCACATGAAAGAGCAGTTATTCTCCTGAGCAAGATTCAGCACGTCTAAATATAAGAGAGGTTCCAGAGATGTTTAAGGTACAACATAACATACAGACACTGACAAACCTGTCACCATATTTTCATTGCAAATTTCATGGGAAAGCACAATTATGACTTACCAGTGTCTGGTACAAAATAGCTACAAGACAGAAAACAGAGTTCTGCAGCTGTTTCTCTTTACATCCTTATGCAGTGCAGCCCTCTGCCTTTGTGATCAAAAGCCATTCAAGAGCACCATAGAAAGGACAAAACAGTCTAGGATTACAAATGTTTGAAATTAAAACAAAAGAGAATGTTGTCATTTTTCATACCAATGGCATCTTTCAGAAAGATAATATATATATATATATATAAAGGCACACTGTACAAGCGTTCTGTTTTGGGTCACACGTGCACAGAGTCTACTTAGACACAACTTACACATTGGAATGCGCATTTGCACTAATAGGTCTACAACTCACAAAATACAACGTGTCTATTAGGCCTACCTTCAAAGAGATGCGTGTACGCTTTTCCAAACAAATGCTACTGAACACTGTCACCTGCTGGACAAGCGCATGCACGACATTGTAAGAATATTCCATTCACTGGACTGTTGATTGGTATTATTAATAGAAGTATTTTTAGACTTTTAACCACTTTGCTTTTACTGACAGGCTACAACCACATAATTCTAAATAATATGTCTCTAAGATAAGAAACAAATCTTGAAAACGATGGAACCCACTAGACTGAAATGAAAAATATGCTAAAATAGGTCAACACGAAGGCCCTATAGATGAAAAAAGGGAAGTAGGCTACAGATAAACAGCAGCAATCTACTAAAATATTTTGTGATCAAAATATTGCATTTCAGCGGTAAAACTGTCCTAAAACTGCAACACAAAAATTGAAAGTAAACTTATTTGTAAGGAATAACGCTAGTGCTGTAATCTAATCTGCCTATAATAGCTGACATCATATACTATAACCGTGCCTTGTCAATTTCAGTATACATTATTCGACTGAAAAAAGTGTTTTGACCACTTGTAACATATGACTTCACTTGGAACTTTAGAAATATATTAGGTAACAGTCTAAACAAATCGCTGAATCCTTCACATTCTGGCAACCCAAATATGATCCAATAAAATTTGCCGGCGAACGTGTATCAATTTCTTCCGGGTAGTGGGTTTGACTTCACATTGCTTGCTCAACCAGTCACTAAAGGTCAGTAGCATTTTGTTGAAAGTGAACTTTTGTTATTGCAAAGACCAGTTTCATGCATACAGATATTTCTATGATTATGCAAACAAAGCTTTTGCATTCAGTAGAGTTGTGCAGTCTTTTCATACATTGCTTCCTGGATAGCTAGCTAGCAAGCAAGCTACTGTTGAATTACATTGGCAGCTGCAATGAAAAGGAAAGTGGCTGTACCCGCCTTCAAACTGGAACAGATGGTGCTTTAGCCGGAAAAACAGAGCTTAGACGGCTAACGTTTTCTGTCGGTCCGTCATCAAAGGCAACCTGAAAATTTACCCCTCTGCACCAGAATATATATAATGATAATCAGCAACACTCCATTCGCCGGCTAAAGCAAATCATTTGATTGTACCTCTGTGTAGTCTTCTTTGTGTATAGCAAAAAGTTTGTCTCGGCAAGCGTTTTTTTACCGTTTAGTGAGGATTTAGTCAACCATATCAAACCTTTCATATGGCACGTCGCGATATCTTGCCAGAACAGGGACGCCCAAATGAAAAATCTTATGCTTCCATCGTCATTATTAAAGTATGCAATAGCCTACCTGAAAACAACGTTAGTCAGCTAGCGCTGTTAATGTCTTCCTACAAAATTTAACATACTGATCAGGTAACTGAATAAACTCAGTTAATGCAGGTTATGGTCATATGTTTGATCTGTACGCTTCTTTATTGCAAAAGAATGTGGTGTAACGTTAATGGAAATAAAATATTTCCTTGATTCATGCTGACGTGGTGTCATCTGGAAGTTTGCCAGACTTGGAGTCTCTGTAGGCGGCAATTTGTTGTGATTTTCTCTCTAAGTATAGGTTAAGGCTTATGACGAGACTGGCTATGAGGAGGTGTTAAAGAAACCTCTGTGTTTCGTTTTCATTCAAACTATTGGTAGCCTACTTGTATTTTCTTTTTCTCTTTTTGCAAAATTCTCCACCCGTCCCTGCTCCTAACTGCTAGACACGTGTTAGAATGACTGTAGTATTAAATCAATATGATAACCTCTACAGGCCGTCCTACGCCAGAACAATCCAGTTGTCATTCTGTTCCCTCTGAAACTGGTTCTTATATCTTCAGACAGGCTTTTCAGAGATGCCTTAGCTAAACAAATAACAAAGCGGTGATCATCGTACTCTTATACTAAGTAACTTTCTGCGTGTTGAACAAACTTGGTGACCTATTGCATGAAATGACACTGCGTGAGTCCATGGAGTGTGAAGGGTTTTCAGACAAGGACACAGGCGTACTCGTCTTGGACATGAGGGTGTGTGTTTGCTATATGGGGAACTATGTATGTGTGCATATTGCATGTACCTGGCACATATCCAACGTTTAGACTCTAAAGGCATGCTGGGATAGGTCACGAGCCATGCTCTCCATTATTTTTTTTCTTCCTTCCTGCCCTCCACCTCTCTCCAAACTCCCCCCCCCCCTTTGTGCAGGAGGAGGTCGGACCCGGCTGCTCAGCTCCTCCTTGTGTGCACGATGGCGAGCCTTCTCCGTGTAGTGGCCTCCAGCTGCTCTGCCCCACTCCTCAGCGGGATTGCCTGCGCCAATCTCCCGGCTGTCAGGAGTGTCCGGACGCCCTGCCTGCGCTTCTTCAGGATCCACCATGCTCTCTGGCGTGCAGACAGTCCAGGTAACAAATCACTCAGCAAAACTCAGGCGAAGACTGCATCAGACCTGTGCACACATATCTGGTGGGCTTGTGTCTGTGGACTGTGTTATCTACCTGACAAAAGCTAGGCTACATTGTACAGCTCTGGGAAGAAGCAGGCTTGTCCACACAGGTGGATTTTCAGTGGGAAACTTGTAGCAGTAGTTGACCTTGTCATGTGACATGACTGTGGTGACATTGAGCGCTGAACTGACCCAGGCATTGTTCCTTATGTATCGTTCCTTGGCAACAGGATGCGTCTAAGTAACTTTCAGTCAACTTGTGGTTGAAGAGCCACTTGTCTTGCAGTGTGTAAAAAAAGTTCTAATCCATTGATAAAGTTAAATATTTTCAGTCAAACATTTTCCACATGTGCCCTCCGCACTGGCATCAGATGACACACTCCGGTCACCTCAAGGATAAAGCTGCTTTTTTTTTTCCTCTCCCCCTCCCTCCCTCCTCGTTTGTTAGTCTTTAATGTATACATTCCACAGCACGGTCACTTATAGCTTACTCCTGTACAGCCCTTCCTGCCTATTGTCCTGTAAGTAGAGTATTTTAAATATATACCTGCCTTAGAGGCAAGGATGTTGTTTTGGACACGAATGAATGAAGTACCTTCACTACTACAACATTAGCCAGGCAGGCAGACAAATAGACAGACGCAATGAGAGCGAGTTGGAGGCTGGCCATTAATGGCTCGAAGCCTTGTTGCTGCACAGACGTGAATCCTGCAGCTGTACCCAGCTATTTTTGGCTCTGTATCAGCTGAGATGGGGCCAGCAGGGTGGCATGGATCTGTGGTTGTTGGTGGGGTTGGGAGGGCACAGAAGGGAATTGACCCCTCTCTGCCAAAGGGGGTTGTTGGGTGCCGAGTGGCTGAACGAGACTTCAAGGTTGTTGTCATACATGTCGTCCTGTTGTCATGATTTATTCCATGAAGGTTCTTTGTCGCATTGAGGTTCCTTGAGGGGAGAAGTGGGAAAGGGAGGAAAAAAGTGTATTGTGTTTCAATAACGAGAGGGTTCGTGCAGCTTTGTTGTTGCATAGCATCGACAACCCAGCTGTTTTCTTTTGTTTTGAGTAGAAACAAGACTGGTCACTGCCGTTGCCTTTAGCACAGCGTGCTCGTGTTGCAATTACTTGACGAAAAAGTGCTGGCACAGGCTGAGTTGTTTGCTCAAAGTTTGCCTTCAGAGCATATACTTAGCCTAAATACTTGTCTAACCACTATGGGACTGAGTGAATTTAACCCCTTTCTTTGTATCTTGCTCACACTGTTGTGTGGTGCTAGGAGCTGTTAGCCTGAGTTGTGTTCACATGGACCTGGGAGCAGACAAACGCCCCCGTTAGTCAGTCAGGGTTTGTGACACATGCTTGGATGATGTTGTTATCTATAGGTCTGTGTGTCAGCTGTGGAAATTTCCACAGTAGCTGCCCTGACAGCAAGTGTAATAGGGACAAGGCTCAGAGGGCCTTCTCTAAATGAGTTTATGGATCAAACATAACTGCTTTATTGCAAAGGTCTTCTGGGAAGAAAGTTGCGCTTACATGGAATGAAACTGTCCAGTTGAAGCTGCAGTGTTTTGGTTCAGCATGCATTGTGTAGATGGATAGCTCCAGTAGAGTCTTTTGTTCTCCATAAAGGAGCTTAGATGTTGTAGTCCGTATAGAACCTCACGTTTATATAGATACTCTACATGTTACACAGGTAAACTGATGCCAATTTATACACACAACAATACCACAAGGCTATATTTTTCAACACCCCTTGTGCACAGTAAACAAAGAAAGCACAGTATATGAACACACGTAAATCATAACAGTAAGCCACTACTAGAAAGCTTGGTTTTGGGCAGCTGTGGGTACAATCTCCTGCCAGGTCAGTGACCAGGAAATCTTTCAAGCCATTGCCTGTGTGGCACCTACCTTAGGATGGGCCCAATTGGCTCAGGAATGTGTTGACAGGAGTGGCAAAGGGCACTGTTGAATTGTGCTTTATCAGATTAAGCCATGTCATTGTCAAGACATGTTCAGAACATGGCTACCTGACTACTCCTGGTCAAATTGTCGCATAGTGACTGGATTACAGGTTAAAAATCTACCAAAAACCTAGTGATTTATTTTTAATAAAGCTACAAGCAATGTAATAAAATGCAACATTTGATATACGGGTAGCAAAAATGTCTCTGTTTGTGTGTGTTTTGTTCTGTTCTGACCCAAAAACAAGACACATGTCTCAATAGTGTCCACATACTGGGCAGACTCCAGTTAACTGGCCACAATACTAACCAACAGCTCCTGTCTCTGATGGTTCTCTGGCTGATTCAGCATGTTAAATCCTTTGCAGACAAGCCAGCAGAGTTTTAAGTCTGCAGATCTGCCGATATCCGCTGAACTGCACAAACCACTCAAAGTTGGGCCAAAGACACTTTGATGAGCCTGTCATTATCAGACGTTTGACTGTCCACCATATGTGCATGCTATAAATGTAGACAGATATTAAGTGTGCTGACTGGGAAAATGTGCTTTACAGAAAAACAAGATTTTTATTTTTTGATAATATTCCATTTTCTCTGACATGTCGGAAGGATTCTCACCAGTGTTAGGGTAGCCATTCTAAACATGGAAGTGTTCAACCCTCCTTGGTATGTTTTATTTTTGCAGGTATTCCTTACAAACAGCTGACAGTTGGTGTGCCCAAGGAGGTCTTCCAGAATGAAAAGCGAGTGGCCATCTCTCCAGCTGGTGTGCAGGCTCTCATCAAGCAGGGTTTCAATGTGGTGGTGGAATCGGGCGCCGGAGACTCAGCCAAGTTCCCAGATGCAATGTACACCCAGGCTGGTGCCACCATCAAGGATGCCAAGGAGGTCTTTGCCTCTGACATGCTCCTGAAGGTGAATTGGTTGACTACACGGTCCTAGGAGGACTATCACTTGATTAAAACACCATGGTCAATGAAAGTGTCTAGTTTAACAATTATAAAGTTAAATGTTTTACTCTGATCCACTTAGCCGATCTTGAGTGCTAGGCTCCTACATTGGTTTTGAGTTTGTGAATTGACTAGGCTTTTCAGTGTGGCTCTGGTAGATTATCACTGATCAAGCAGCTCTCATGTTGGAGAGCTCACTCACTCACTCACTCACTCACTCACTCACTCCCACTCACTCACTCCCACTCACTCACTCCCACTCACTCACTCCCTCCCACTCACTCCCTCCCACTCACTCACTCACTCCCTCCCACTCACTCCCTCCCACTCACTCACTCACTCCCACTCACTCCCACTCCCACTCAAATCCCATAAATCCCTAAATCCCACTCACTCACTCACTCCCACTAAATAAATAAATCCCACTCAACTCACTAAATCGCTCACTCACTAAATAAATCACTAAATAAATCCCACTCGATAAATCACTAAATCACTCCCACTCATAACTCAATCACTAAATAAATAAATAAATAAGCATAAATAAATAAATAAATAAATAAATAAATAAATAAATAAATAAATAAAGCATAAATAAATAAATAATAAATAAATAAATAAATAAATAAATAAATAAATAAAATAATATAAATAAATAAATAAAATAAATAAATAAATAGATAATAAATAAATAAATAAGCATATAATAAATAAATAAATAAATATAATAAATAAATAAATAAATAAATAAATAAATAAATAAATAAATAATAAATAAATAAATAAGCAGATAAATAAATAAATAAATAAATAAATAAATAAATAAATAAATAAATAAATAAATAAAATAAATAAAAAATAAATAAATAAATAAATAAATAAATAAATAAATAAAAATAAATAGTAAATAAATAAATAACTCAAATAATAATAGTAAATAAAGCTCAAAAGTAAAGTAAATCAGTAAATAAAGTAATAACTCAATAAGGTAGTAAATAAAAGGTAAATAAGATAAATGTAAAAATGAGCCAAAAGTGAAGCTCAGTAAAAATAACTCAAATGCAAGCTCAAGTAGCAAATCTCAAGTAAATGACTCACTCAGCTCAAGCCAGCGCCCCACTAAACTCACTGCCAGTACACCAGCTCAGCCACAAACTCTCTAACGCACACTCAGCCACTCACTCACTCACTCCCACTCACTCACTCACCCACCCACCCATCTATAGACCTACCTATCTGTCTATATCTATCTGTCTGTCTACCCATGTGCCTCTTTATCTGTAGAATCATGTCTGTATTTTGTGTGCTCATGCATTGTGAAATAATAACATCTCTCTCTTTCTTTGTCCACCTCTCTATCCCTCCTTTCTGTAGGTCCGTGCCCCTGTGATGAACCCAGCCCTGGATGCCCATGAAATTGACCTGATGAAGGACGGAGCCACGCTGATCAGTTTCATCTACCCAGCACAGAACCCTGAGCTCATGGACATGCTGTCCAAGAAGAACGCCACTGTTCTGGCCATGGACCAGGTGCCTCGTGTCACCATCGCCCAGGGTTACGATGCCCTCAGCTCAATGGCCAACATTGCCGGGTGAGGGTGGATATATCAACAATTCCATGCAAAACTGTCATACCCATAACACTGACACAATGCCATGTTATGGAATGATGTGAATGATGGATTACATACAAATTTGAGCATTTGCTCTTTTTGGTTGCAGAACAAATATATATATATATAACAATCATTTGCATCTTACAAATACCATACCATATCTATTTATCTATCTATCCATTTTATTATTTTATTATTGTAATTTTTTTTTGCCAATTGCTAAATGGCTAAGAATATTAAAATGCATACAGAAAAGAATGTAACATTGGCATTCGTATGTTGGGGTTAGATTATTTAACTAGATGAAACTGGATTTGGCTATATCATTGTAGATTCAACTGTCTGTCTTCTGAGTTTCTAGGTAAGGGAATGCTTAAAGCCTATTGTGCTGGGTAAGGTGGCCCCCCAAATCAGAAACATCTGTATATGTTACACAGCACAGTGACTCAGCAAGTTTGCCCTCGACTCAGCCACGATTTATTGAATTGCACCACAAAAATCCAAAATGGGTTTTGACGTTGCATCTCTATAAGGGCTCAAGGCATTTCACATTCCCATTATTTTTAACAATCACCAAAGTCCCCACTTTTTAACATAAAGACCTGAAGGGGAATTGCTTGCCTGCTACTGGTGTGTGTCTATGTGTCTGTCTGTCTGTCTGTCTGTGTGGGTTGTGTTTACAGGCCTGATATTTCCAGCCAGTGTTGGTTTGCATTAGTACTGTGTGCTTCCCAGACAGTGTTGATTTATGCATTCTCTTTGTTCTGGCAGGTACAAAGCTGTGGTGTTGGCAGCCAACAACTTTGGACGCTTCTTCACAGGACAGATCACAGCAGCTGGGAAGGTTCCCCCTGCTAAGGTAAAAAGCTGTGTGTGGTCTGGACACATCAGACTTGCAATAACTATCTAGTGTTAAATGTAGGCCCTGATGAAATATGTTTTATTTGGTCTCAAAATTTTTTTTTTCTCCCCCAAATTCAATTACATTTTTGCCGTGTCAGATTTTTGGTATTTTTGACCGCTCAAAAACTTCTTTGACTTGAGTCCCAGTCTTGTCAGATGTTATTGGGGACAGAGGGCCCAATCTACATGCTCTCCTACACTCACATGCCCATGTACTCTCTAAGCCTATGCCAGATATAGGGTAGCCTATCAATAATATTATCTATCTATCTATAAAATTATGAGCACCATATGTAGGGTAATTTTGTAGTGTTGGCCTATATATAATGTGATTAGGAAAGCAGTCAACGTTTTCAATGATTTCAATGATGTTTCAAAAAGGTTTTCAGTGTAGGTGTGCATATCAGTGCATATCAGTGACCATGAACAGTTGCAGGAATCCATGTCGATGTTTTGAACATCATTTAAATAGGTTATCGTTAGGTCTAGCCTACCAAAAGCGATGGGCAGCGGTTTCACTTTCTCTCATGCAAATGAGCAGAATCGCTCACTCACTCAATGAGGCTCTTCGCTGCCACTGCATCAAACTGTATGCAACTACCAGTATGTTTTATGACACGAAATTTGCAAGTAGTTCTTGATTGAGAACTTTTTTGTTTCCTTTTCTACCAGTACACTGAGAAACAATGTCTTATTAGCAGGTAGACTAGGCTACTCCTGTAGAAATGTGGCACATAGCATTTGAAATCCCATGGTAAACGTACGTGATAACAGGCTAAAGCGCAGCAATTTGGCCAGATTTTGCAAATCGGTGGCTTCTTGTATAGGATTTTAGACTGGAAATCTTAGGTCTAATCATAGGTCCTATATATGTGTGAAGCCTATGATTTGGCCTCCTACATCCTAAGTGGATGGCATATGCCTCTTTGTATTTCCGGTATTTACTGGGAGTTGAAGGCCATTAACGTAAATAATTCAGTTTAAAGCATTCAGAAAAGCACGTTTCAGTTCCTTCTCCAAGAACTGTAAAATGGGTGTCGCCTAATAGCTTTGCTCTCTGGGTAGTTTCCCGACACAGTTTATGCTTACTCTTGCACATCTGGCACAACTGTTTTTCATCGCATCATCTATAAACATCTTGCATTGAAAATAGCCCTGGTACTGGTAAGTGGGGTTTGATTGTTGTGGTTGCTATTGTTTTCTACAGGTGCTGATTATTGGAGGCGGTGTGGCTGGACTGGCGGCCGCTGGCAGTGCCAGGGCTATGGGTGCCATCGTCAGAGGCTTCGACACCAGGTAAAGATGGGGGGTTGTAACACCTCACGTTTCTCAGGTCACAGTTGAGGAAGTTTGAGCTTATATCAAAATAAGGGACGAAAGAGGAAGCTGAGGTAGTATGGAGACGACCCCATGTGACCCCTGTCTTTAATGATGACCGCACCATTTGATTATTTATTTGTGTATGTATTTATTTATTTAATTAACTTATTTGGGATTTAACAGTTTTGCTGAGGTCCCAAATGGCACTGAAAAATGTCACTTTCGCTTCACCCTCCCTCCCTCTTTTAGTTTCAATAGAAATGTCTTTGTTGAAAAACCGCTAGGGAATTGGGCATGTTCCAGCAGAAGTGGAGGCAAACACTGATAAAACATTCCCAGAATCCTCCGCCACATCACAAGGGCCACCATGTCCCTCAACACGCTGTCAGCCTCTTATCCTCCCAAGGGTGAAGCTTCAGAGGGTTGGGAGGGGGTGGGCTAATTTTTATTCAGCTGAATGAGAGCGAAGGCGTAATTAGGACCAGACGCGGTGACGCTCACTGTGCCCACTCGGCCCTTAGGTTCTCGTCATTGCTTGCATAACTTTGGATTAGTTCTGCTTTTTGCGGGGTGAAGTGGGAATCCTCACTTCCCCTAATCTGCCACTCTGTAATTTGGTAATTAGATGATCCTCATTTAATGTAACTGATGAGAGGGAGGATTACTGGGCCAGACAGATGGATGGACTTGTTAGTCCTGATGGTTCTCTGGGTCTATATAGAACTATTGACTTCAGTGTCTTGCTTTGCCCAATAGGTGGCAGTGTTGTACTGACTATTGCAACACATTTCAGTTTCTGATCCCTTTCCCATTTCAGTTTGCAAGGGGAGCTTTCAAACGTACATCAGCAGTAGTAATCAGATGGGTCCTCTTGTTTTCCCTTTGAAATGGCTCTCTGTTGTTCTTGCTGTAATATGCAAAATCCACCCTGATGCTCTCAAGCCAAGTTTGGCCAAATACTATAAATACTATACCAGGTTCATAGTAGTTGAGGTTATACCTGGAATTGCATATTTGACCTGCAGTTGACTTGTGTTTGCAATCTCCTGCTCGGCCCCTGGTACTCAGAACTGGGTAACCGGTGAGATGGGAAAACTACTTGGCTTCTCCCACTATTGGGGGCAGTCACCCTAAATGTATTGATTGTGTGCAAGTTCCAAACAGGTGATGCATTAATGTAATGTAGCATTAGTGTAAAGTAGTACCCTAAAACATTAGACGCAATCTTTCATCTTAGATTTTTTTCATTGGTGTGATATGGCCAGTTATAGGTGAGTCACACACAACCTGTTTAAGCCCCTTGGAGTAAAAAAATAAATGTACTTGTTGGTTTCAAGAGCGGCTGCCCTGGAGCAGTTTAAGTCGTTGGGAGCCGAGCCCCTGGAGGTGGACATCAAGGAGTCCGGTGAGGGCCAAGGGGGCTACGCAAAGGAGATGTCCAAGGAGTTCATCGAGGCCGAGATGAAGCTGTTCGCCAAGCAGGCACAGGAAGTTGACATCATCATCAGCACTGCCCTTATTCCCGGTACGTCTAACCCCCTCTCCCCTAAACCCCTCCAAAAAACCCCAGTGTGTCCATCTGTGTTTCCCCTGTTTGTCTTATTTCCTTTTTTTATGTTTTGACGTTCCTCAGCAATGCCACATTTTTCAGATTTCCTATTTGAGAACATCTGTATTGTGACTTCTCTCCACTTTGCCCGCCATTGCTCAAGCAGTCTGTGGCCCCCCAGCGTCTCCATCGTGTCTCTCACACTATTTTGTGAGGCCTCCCCAGACCATTCAAGTTTCTCTCTCTCTCCCCTCCTCCTCCTCCCCCCCTCTTTTTCGTGTTGCCCCCGGGCCCTTAGTTAAACTCCTGTTAGTGCTGAGCTGCTTTGTATTAAAACAGGATCTGATGGCTGCACCGGTTAAGGCCCCTGATGTGGTCTCCTGATGTTAGCTGCATCATTACCAGCCCCAGACAGATAAGATGGATGCCCTGTGGTGCTCTGTGTGAGAGAGAAGCCTGGGAAATGGCAAGGAAATTGTGCAGCAATTCACATTGCTTCGGCTGGTTGAGTTGTGCTCATATAAAGCTGGCCAGTTGTTAATTGTACAGTTAATGTTTAAAATCAATGTAGATGAATCTATAAGTAAACAACACAGGGCTTCAGAGTAAACTGAAGATGCTTGATACCAATAAATGTCTGTGTAACCAGGCATTTGGCAGTTTCTATTCTCCAGACAGTCATTTTAGATGGGTTTCAACACAACCTCTCCCTGATCCCAGCAATGCCAGTGCAGGTAATATTAATCTCTAACGGGACCTCTCTAGTTTAGCATGTGCATTCTGGTCAGCAAACTACTCCATCCCCAGCTTTTCAGGGTCTTGGGTAGGCCATGCACCTTTTGGTTCTGTTCTTAAAAATTACAAAATATAAAAGTAAAGTTCATCAAGTTCACCTCTGCTTGGCTAGATTCACTTCCTTTTCTGCCGGCTTATTTTCAATTAAGATTGATGTTAACTGTAACTGCTAATGTGAATCCAGTCAGGAACTCAAAGACAAATTGTAATGTTATGCTTTCTGGCCCCCACTGTGGTATTTGTGTACACTTAAGAGATTTTATTGTAAGTACATTTTGGTGAGTTTGAATTGCGGTCTGATGGATAAGCCTTCATCCAGTGCTGTGCTGGAAGCCTGGACAGCTGTATGAGTGCCTTGCAACAGGCGTCCACTTGGCCCTGGGTCTCGTCAGCTGTTTCCACCAGGGAGCTGTTTACCTGCCGTGCAAGGTCGTGTGTGTGTGTGTGTGTGTGTGTGTGTGTGTGGCACTTGGGGTTAAGGGGTCGACAGCTGAACGAGACTGGTTTCTAGCAGAGAGAGAGCGAGAGGTCCTGGGAGACGCGCTGGTTCCCACTCACCCCGGCTTGTTTCGCCACTACTGTTTCTTGTTAAAGCCGGTTCTTCTGACCTTGGATGGGGGTGTCTGTGTTCTCACTGCTGTTCACCTGATGTTGTCAAAAGACTGGCTCACTAGACTGCAGTTGATGACTGGCCTAGATTTGAAATAAACTTCCCAAGTTGTTTATTTATTTTCAATATCAATAGCATTTCATATTGCAAAAATATTTGTGGTGCCTGAAATGCTGTACACATCTCCTCTAGAACCATAACCATGTACAGTGATGAATGAATCTTTGTCGTTAATAGTGTTTTTGTGGGTTGTGTGTTTTGTTTTTTTTAACTCCCAACTTTCTAACAACCAGTATCCTTGTAGGCTTTTTGACATTTGACCCTTGCGTTGGCATGGCACTGTCCTTAGGTCGCAGGGCGCCCATCCTGATCACAAAGGACATGGTGGAGAGCATGAAGGACGGCTCTGTTGTGGTGGACCTGGCTGCCGAGGCCGGGGGCAACATTGAGACTACTGTCCCTGGGGAGCTGTCTGTCCATAAAGTGAGTGTGGTTGGCCTCCCTGACTGAAGTGGGTGGGAAGGGGGGGTGGCTCATATTCCTTCTGAATAGCATTTTAGTTTGTACTTTTAGGTGAAGAGCAAGTAAAACCATAGACATTTCAATAGTAGATCTTGTCAATTTAAAATGCATATTTTTATTCTGATGCCATATTCAAGCTTCAAAGTCACAACCATAAGTAGTGATTTAGCCAGAAAATACTTTGTAGTCTGGGGGCATAATATGATGCATAGGGGTTGTCTTAGATAGATAGATTCAGTTGTTGTTGAGGGTGTGCAGACTTGTCTTTCTCAGTGTAATAATTATAAACTTTCTGTGAACTCCAATTCTAAATTTTGGATTTCTCTTCCCCATTAGGGTGTGATCCATATCGGCTATACAGACCTTCCTAGCCGTCTGCCCACCCAGTCAAGCACCCTTTACTCCAATAACCTTACCAAACTCATCCGTGCCATTAGCCCCGATAAGGACAACTTCTTCTTGGATGTGAAGGAGTCGTTTGACTACGGCACAATGGACCATGTCGTCCGTGGTTCCATTGTCATGCAGGTTAACTTGCCCGTTGCTTGAACCCCTGATGCTAACACAAAAAATTGCACCTCTCTTTACATATTACTCCAAACATATCCTTGTTTTTATTGTTGAAAGATGTTGGTTTCAACTGCAAAATGTGCTCATAGTGCTCATAGATCCAGCTGCCTCTAGAGCTTCTTGCATTGTGTGCACCCTCAGTTTTAGTGACGGCTAGCGTGACGTGTATTGTAGTCCTAAATTCAAGACACACACACACCAAAACTCTTCTGGATTAATTAATTGCCTGCATGCTGGACGGTGCCCCTCCTGTTGTATTCTCTCTGGTCTGTTGTGGATTCCGCTTCTCTTTCTCCCCATGCCTGCGCAGGATGGAAAAGTGCTCTTCCCAGCCCCCCAGCCCAACAACGTGCCCGTGGCGGCTCCACCCAAGCAGAAGTCTGTCCAGGAGCTGGAGGCCGAGAAGGCTGCCGCCACCTCCCCCTTCAAAGTCACGCTCACCTCTGCTGGCGTCTACGCTGGAGGTGAAGAACCGACCTCTTGCCCTCTTTCTTTTTCTTTTCACCCCCCCTTGTCTTCCTCTCCTCTCATTTTATTGGTTTTAACACCTTCTTCCTCCTTTTAACGTGATCCTCTTATTTTGTGACTCCCTATCTTTTGGCCAGCATTGCACCTCTGTTCAGATTATCAACAAGTTAGGAGCAAGATAATGCGACGATATGAGATTGGGTCTGATGCCGTGGGCCTTGTGGGGATCTTTGCCAGCTGACCTCTAAACTCAAATTACTGCAGGGAATCTTGATTGCAGGCAACTAGAATTTTTCTTGGCGAAGACCTTGCTCTTAAAACCTAGATTGGAATGAATGTGAGCACAGATCTCAAAAAAAAACTGCAACACTGCATACAAGTTCACATGAAGAAGGCCAGCTGAAGCTTGAGTTGTTGGTTTCTGATCTTCAAATGACAGCACTTCATATTTTGACCACCTAATCTATTCTACTATCGCTGATTTAAAGACAAAAATCTACTCGGAGGAAAACAAACAAAACAAATCTGTTAGGTAATTTATTTCTTGATCATAGTTTTAATAGTCCTTTAACTGTGAAGGCCTTGCTTTAAGATGTAGGTACAGTACCAGTCCAAACTAATCAAACACTGCTTATGAAAACCCTGAGCGCAGGTATTCTGTGATGGCGGAACCCAGGTTGGGGCTTTGCAACCTGCTGCGTACATGCTTAGCTCTGAGGTTGTCAGCCTCCACTTGTGCTTGCAGGAGCATTGCCTCGCCTTGGAGACTTTTTTATTTGTCCTTGGGGGGGGGGGGGTCGTGCTAGCACTGGCACTGATGAGGCAGAAGAACATTTGTGTGTCATTAAGCAGAAGCAATGCTGTTGGCTTTATCGTGGTCCTTTTTTGTTGTTGGGGTGGTCTTGAGGCTCAGGCTGAGGTTAATAGGCCAGTCTCTAAGTTAAACGTCTGCCATTAATGTTTTTTTTTTTTTTATTGGCCCCTTATTGGATGAATTAAATGTCACTCTCCAGGTCATTGCTCCAGCTATCTACCCTCTTTTTTTTCTTTCTTTGCAATCTTTCCCCAATGTGTTTTTATTTTCCTGCCTCCTCAGAGTGCTGCTCCAGTCTCCATTAAACTTAAAAGCCTTGCAAAGGGGAAAAAAACACACACAAATGAATTCTATTGGTTACAGACGTGCCAGGAGCATGCGTCCGCGTGTGTGTGTGTGTGTGTGTGTGTGTGTGTGTGTGTGTGTGTTGTGGGGTGGGGATGTGGGATGCGTGCGTGCATGTGTGTTGGAGGAAACCCTGGCCTTAGATCAAAGCACACACTTCACTCATCCAGACAAGCCGCAAATGCACCACGCACATAAATAAACACCCTGGGATAAACAAACATGCAAATTCATCTTCCTGCCCTTTCATGCTTTTGTGTTTTTTTTAGGCCCTATCTCTCTGAGAAAGGTACTCAACAAACGTCTTTCCTCCTGCACACACACCCTCCCACACCCCTCCCTAACCACCTCATCAGACGCCTATCTGTACAACCAGTACCAAAGTCCTTTGAAAATCAGAATTGGTCACCTAATTGGCGCACCGCCTGCAACCACCCCATTGCCCCTTTCCTTCCCCTCCCCTCCCCTCCTCCACCCTGGTCCGTATGCCAGGAAACTGGGAATAATAAAAAGGGTGGTGGGGGGGGTGGAAGCTAGGATATTGGGATATTTTAACCCTAAACCTAACCCCCTCACAGCCTGCGAGGGTAAGAGGTGTTCTCTCCCACACACACACCACAAAGCTTACCCTCCCCTTTGCTTTGTGGTGGCCGAGGTTGCCACGAGAAGGAAGGGGTGTGTGTGTATGTGTGTTGGATTGGGGGGGGGGGGTTTGTCTTCCCACACATCACCCACCCTCACACGTTATCCCTTGGTGGTTCTCACCTGGGCTACCGTCTGTTTCGCACCTCCGCGTTGACCCCTCACCTCCGGCTGCTTTTATGGGTGGCCTTTGTAGCACACCGGCGGGAGCTGGAGCCAAGTTCAAAGATGGCCTGCGCCTTAAGACCAATGGCTTTTAATCAGCAATGGAGACAGTGGAGGGTGGGAACTGACTACTTCAGTACTTGTCTAGGTTTTTTTTTTTTTTCCTCCCCTCAATGTGCTTGAGCTTCTGTTTTCGGCTCATGCTAAAGTTTTCCAAACAGGCGATTTGTCATGTTTAGGATACACCTTTAAAGGTTAGCTGTTTGGTTCCCTTGTTTGACTGGTGTATAAACAATTGAACAAAGTACTCTGATTATCACTTTGTTTTGTTGTTTGTTTGTGTGTGTGTGTTTCAGGACTTGGCACTCTGCTTGGCCTCGGTCTCTCCGCCCCAAATGCCGCCTTCACACAGATGGTGACCACCTTTGGCCTGGCAGGAATTGTGGGATACCACACAGTTTGGGGCGTCACCCCAGCATTGCACTCCCCTCTCATGTCAGTTACCAATGCCATCTCAGGTAAGCATCACCGCATGTGACGTGACGTGACTTGACGTGACCAAGCTCGCTATAGTACACAAACAAAACTGTTGTTTGGGTCTTCCTTTTTGTTTGACAGTTTGAGATTACCCTGTAATAGAAAAGGGTTTACACAATTTTAAGGAAAGTCTTCCTCCAAATTCAACTCTTTAAGCATTTTCATGGTGGCTTCTTCCGTTTATTTGATGGGTATTTTCTGAGGCCTCCATTCTCCCCTGCCAGGCTAAATAAGGAAAACCTCTAGAATCCAGTTGGTGTTGCTTGGCATTATTAGAACTATAAATAGCAAGTAATGTGTTTAACCAAGGAGAACCTCATTACCAAAACTTACATACACACATACACACACACACACACACACACACACACACACACACACACAGACACTTGCACTCACACTCACACACTCCTGCTGTGTTGAGATTAATCCTCTCTGGTCGGCCACCCCTGGCGCAGGGACTTGCTGTCTTCATTAGTTTGGTTTGCGCGGCGTGGCTTCCAGGCGGCTCCCCCTCATGTGGTCACAGATGTCTCCCACAGCCCACGGAGAATGTCGGGGTCGGGGTAGGCGGTTAAGGAAAAGGAGGGGGTGGGGAAGTGAGCTCCTTGCTTTCTTATGGTGTGCACCCCCTTGTCTTCCCCTGGCATCAGCCAGCTCCAGGAAAGGTTTCATCGTCTTTTAACAAGTCTGCGGTGGTCCACATTAAAGGCCTGTTCATGTTGGCCGCGTTGTAAACGTCTCAAGCAAGACTACAAGGGGCATCCACTGGCAACGACAATTAGCTCAGTGGACCTCCTGTGCACTTCCTGACTCGAGCCTTTAGGGCCCCTTGGGTACCCTGTTCCTCATCATTCATTCATTCTTTTATTCTTTCTTTCACCCTCCTTTCTTTCTCTCTGTCCTGTGGGGTATTTTCCTCCTGTGCTTAACACTTTGAACCCAGTTTTTTTTTCCCTCCCCTTTTCCCAATTTTCTCGCACACGGCGTTGGAAACGCCGTGGCCGCTGGAATTCTCTAGGTCGTCGAGCCAAGCGTAATAAAGCACAAATCAACGTGAATGAGACGTTAGGCCACTTATTAGGAATTTCTTACTCTGAAGAGGGGAAGAGAGGGAGAGAAAGAAAGAGAGAAAGTAGGCAAAGAGATGGCAAGAGAAAAAATAGAACTGTCAGCCGTTCAAAAGCGTCAGGTTTCTTTTGATGCTGCGTTTCATCCTGGACAACGGCGGCGGCGGAGTCTAGAACCTTTAATCTACCTGAAACGGATGGAATCAGTTTGTCAGCGACAAGCCAGTCATGCCACCTAAAAATTGTTTAAAGGGAGAGGTCACGAGCGTGCCAGTGCGAGTTGTTGAATGACTGTCATCTTTGTGACGCCCCTAGCTGGAGTGCAGGGAAAGGAAGTCACTGGCAGTGGTGCCTGGTGATTTGTCCTCATTGACCTCGGATTCACCTTGGATACAAGGATCGTATTCTTCCATGGCCAAGTCGGGGCTGTTGCTTTGCAGAAACTTTGAACTTTTTTGACTTGGCTGATCGTGTAAGGTCAGCCCTCAGACGTTTTTTTTTTGTCATAAATCCGAAGCTTACATGAATTGTGGAAATGGGTATAATTCCTTCCCACAGACATATGGGTGTGTGTAGATGTGTGCTGAGGGGTAGGTGCGTGCGTGTGCACGCTTGTTTGTGGGTCCCATGTGTATGAGTCGGCTGTGTGTGAGAGAGAGCATCATCCCTGTGTGTGTGTGTGTGTGTGTGTGTGTGTGTGTGTGTGTGTGTGTGTGTGTGTGTGTGTGTAGGTTTACAGTTTGTCTGCTGCGTTTCCTGTAGTGCTCGAGGTAGCTCGTGCGAGAGTTTCTCTCGCTGCTTGCCTGCGATCAATTGCTTCACTGGAATTCCAGAGAGGGGGGGTTAAAATGCTTGACAGCAGTTACACACATCATTGACTTGCTTTGGTGACTTGTAATCCAGGCATTACAGGTTTACTTCAATTTGGTGAAATTACGTTCGGAAAGCCATTAAGTTGTTTTCCTTTAGTTTACGTTCCAGGTTATTTTGTTTATTCTGTACTCTGTACCTTTTTACCTTTACTTTCACCACTCGTGTAATTTTGATTTTGTCCTCAGAAGGAACCTTTAGAGTCTGTTTATGTTGAATTTGTAATTTGATGCAAAGTGTATGCATGTATGCATGTTTGATGTTATGTCATGTCGTGTGACGGTTTTTAAATGCTGGAATGTTTACAATGGCTTTGTGAAACCGCATTCATAACCATGAGCGTTAATGTGAGTGTGTGACCATAATTCCCATGCCATACCCCCCCCCCCCCCCCCCTCTCTCCTGTGTGTGTGTGTGTGTGTGTGTGTTCCTGCTCCAGGGCTGACAGCTGTGGGGGGGCTTTCCCTCATGGGAGGCGGTTACACCCCCACCAACACGGCTGAGACTCTGGCTGTGCTGGCTGCTTTCATCTCGTCTGTCAACATCGCTGGTAAGTGCCTGAAACAAACCAACAGGTCCCCCCCTCACACCAGCCTTCTTCCCTGAGCGTCTCATTTCATGGCCCTGGCGGCCGGCACAATGGAAAGAGGGCTGTGACATGAAGGGCGCCCGCGGTGAGTGTCGGTAATGAGACTTGGCCCTGCATGGGAAGAGGTGGCAGGTGAGAAGTCTGCTCCCTGGCTGCCCCCGTTGCATCGCCCCAGCCACCCTCTCTCTTCTTGCCCTTTTCGTGAGGAGAGACTCACCCTCCCTCTATCTATTTATCTCTTGCTCTCTCTATCTCTCTTTCATTCATTTGTTTTTCTTTTCTTTTTTTCCATGTTTCCTTCCTCTCAAGTCTCTCTCTGTAGTCCGTCCAGGTGAAAGCATTTAGATGGGACGAGAGTGACCCTTGCTCGCACCTGAGATCGCACACATCCAGTCACTCTGAGTGTGTCTTCAAAGCGCCCGAGTCAGAGCCACCTTGTAAATCAGGCGGCGTTGCACAGTCGCCGAGAAAAAATGATGTGAAAAATTGTCATTCGATGACAAAGAGGAAAAGGAGGGGGAAAGCAAGGAGAGAAAAATAGTTTGGAACAGGCGGGTGTCCAAAGTGCCATGTCAAATCCAAGCAGCCTTTAATCTGTCCAAAGGTCTCGGCTGGGTCCCTTTGCTGGGCCTGGCTCTGAACCACAGTCGTCGGTCAAAGGGTGTGTGGGTAATTTAAAGCCATATTACTTGGCATTTCCAGCCCGGCTGCTCCTTTTTTTTTTTTTTGTCCCATTTTGCAATGACCATGTCTTACTCTCCAGGATCTTTTTAAGTTTGTGTCGCTTCCAGAGGACATAAAATGGCCATGTACATATTTTACCACAGGTGTTTAATTTAAGATTTAAAGGCAGTTTTTTTTTTTATTAAAACAAAACTGAAAAACGGAGAAAAAAAAGAAGAAATGTCTGTTCCTCAGAGTGCTTTGCGGTGGCGTCAAACCAGCATGTCATAAAACATTTAGAGTGGAGACATTGGGACGTTTTTCTTGGTCTTCCCCTTCCTGTATTGCCTCTCCCAACTGCTTTATTGTGACTGGTGAATATTAGGAAAATTCCAATTACCCTCTTCCATTTAGGTTCAATAAAATACCAGAGAATTTATGGATTACCTGCTCTTTTAACAACATGAGAGCAGGTACTGGTAATTCTGCCTTGTACAGCGCAGAGCTTTTTTTTTGTAAACTCTAGATTTATAGTGGGAACATTTTGGGAGTATTTTTATGGCACTTTTGAATCATACGGTGCATTCCATGCAGGTGATTTGAACTTTGCTGTAGTTAATGTTTTGAAATGTTTGTCTGTTGTCTGTTTTAAATTTAGTTTAGTTTTTGTATTAGGACTTTATTTTTTAGAATTAAATACCCCAAACTTTTTTTTTTGTGTAGGTTAAAGGTTATTGTGCATATGTGCATCTCGCTTGGATTGGTCATTGTAAGCTGCTTTCTGTGCTGGACAGGTGGTTTCCTGGTTACCAAGAAGATGTTAGACATGTTCAAGAGACCCACTGATCCTCCAGAGTACAACTACCTGTACCTCCTGCCCACTGGCGTATTTGTGGGAGGCTACGGAGCGGCTCTCCAGAGTGGCTACAACATCGAACAGGTGACCTTTTACCCTTGTGTAGACAGAGAGCTTACAGACTGGTGTTGGATTCTGTAGAATGTAGCTAAAATATGTCCTGCTATTGAGATTCATTTTTCATCTCAATCGATTTGAATTGGAATTAAAATTTCACCAGTTGACAGTGACATCCTTACTGGATATGAATTAACATTGCATGTTTTAAAACTCCTTAGCATTGCTTATCCTACTTTTTGACTTACTTTGTATTTATAAAATCTATTATTTTTTTTTATGCTATTTAAATTTGTGGCTGCTTTGTCTGGTAATGCAAAAAGTCCATCTCATGTGTCTGTGTCCAAACAGATGATGTACCTGGGCTCTGGCCTGTGCTGTGTTGGTGCTTTGGGTGGCCTCTCCACCCAGTCCACAGCCCGCCTGGGTAATGCCCTGGGCATGATCGGTGTGGCGGGAGGCATTGCTGCCACCTTGGGCGCCCTCAAGCCCTCCCCTGAGCTCCTGGCCCAGATGAGCGCAGCCATGGCAGTGGGTGGCACAGCTGGTGAGTCTGTCATGTATTTACAAGAGACTTACATCTCTGTGTGTGTGTGTGTGTGTGTGTGTGTGTGTGTGTGTGTGTGTGTGTGTGTGTGTGTGTGTGTTCGTTCTCCCCAAGCAAAGCAAATGACTTAAGTGAACTGACTTCAACCCAGTGCTAATGGTCACCAGCTCAGTGAGTCAGAGTGCAGGGGGATGGCAGATGCCTGCTGCAACCAGTCGGCTCTAATCTACATGGCTAATTATTCCTGGAAGAAGGCTGGAGAGTAGTTGAAACCATTCGGACCAGTCACTGCACTTTAGAGCAAAATGCTGCCCAGTTCCAGATGCTCCAAGGAAACCCTTTAAGGTCCAACATCAGTGCCCCCCCCCCCAACCCCCCTCTCATTTCCCCATGGCTTCTACATTCTCTCTCTCTCTCTCTCTCTCAACCAACAACACTAATTAGTCTCGTTTGTGACCCACTTCCCTGGTCTCACGACTCCCTTCTCACCTTCTCCAACCTCCTGTCTTATCCTTCCAGGGTTGACCATCGCCAAGCGCATCCAGATCACCGATCTACCACAGCTGGTAGCTGCCTTCCACAGCCTGGTGGGCATGGCTGCTGTTCTCACCTGCGTGGCTGAGTACATGGTAGAGTACCCACACTTTGCCACCGACCCGGCCGCCAACCTCACCAAGATCGTGGCCTACCTGGGCACCTACATCGGAGGGGTGACCTTCAGTGGCTCCCTGGTGGCCTATGGAAAACTCCAAGGTGAGCAGAACTTTACGATGGGTTACTGTTCCAAGTGTCTGTTGGTCAGTGGGGCTAGGTACCATAACATTTGCAGCACCTAGTACTGATTTTTTTCAGTACTGTCAACTTAGATACTACATAGTTTTGCTATGACTTGCCCCAGCACCTAATGAAAAATATAAGAAATTGTAGGAGTTCAGTACTGAAAAAAGTACAGTTGGGTAATGAACAATGTGTGCTGATCCCAGTACTGATATTGGTTCAGAGTACCCAACCCTAGTGTTCAGTCAGTGACTGACTGGATTTCAAACAGGTGAGGAGCTTGATGGTGTTGTGGAGGACTTTAGGACAAACCAGAGGTTGTTAATGTTTCACATTAAAAGTGTACCAGAGTTACAAGACTTAATTGTTTGCCATCAAAGCCTGACTTCTGTAAAGCTAATATTTACTCCCTTACACTCAACGTAGCAACCATTCCCAGCTGACCTCCTGGTTCCGCATGTTCTACCAGTGCTGCCCAGGTTCTGTCGGCGACGGTGGTACCACTCTTGTGTTCTGTGGCCCACCAGTGCCACACATGCCCTGTGTTTAGAACTTGGCCAGGCGGAACCTCTCAGGATTCGACACTAATTAGTCCCTCCGCCCCCAGTCATTTTCCACTTGTTCCTGCAAGCTGGAACACATTATCTGCTCTGCGCTCTTTCCCACTGCTCTCTCTCTCTCTCTCTCTCTCTCTCTCGTCAACCTGGAAAACAGTTTGATAAAAGATTACAACTTACACACACACACCCTCCTCTTTTTCTTTCTTTTTTTCCCTCCGGTCAATTTGTGTACAGTTCCCATCATCCTCCTCTCCTCCTCCCCTTTTTTTGCCTTATCATCTTCTGCTACTCGGTTGCACATATCAGAGGTAATGGAAAAATAAGGCTTACACGATCACTGTACAAATGGTTGGGGCCTGTGGCTTGGACTGAGACTGGAGTTTTTACGTCCCCTCCCGAAGTGCTCTGTGGAATTGTTTCCACGGGAACACTGGAGTTCTTTAACCCTCTATTGTTAGTTTTCCAGTGCCATAATAGCACCCTCCATCCGGCAGGATGCAGCCAGAATTCTGTTTGAGGCGCACCTATAGAGAACAGCTTGCTCAAATTATTCTGAATTGGATCGTACACATGTGTAGGTTAAATATTTCCTCCCTCAGGCCAATTCTTGTCGTTTTCTTTTGGGGGCTTTTTAGATATTGCGATAATGCCTTATCTGATTACATCTCCCAATCTCCTCTCTCTCTGTGTCTGCGTGCCCTGCAGGTATCCTGAACTCTGCCCCGCTGATGCTCCCTGGGCGCCACGCTCTCAACGCCAGTCTCATGGCAGCCAGCGTGGGTGGCATGGTCCCCTACATGATGGACCCCAGCTTCACCACCGGCATCACCTGCCTGGGCAGTGTGTCCGCACTCTCCGCCATCATGGTGAGGCCCCAGCACCACTCCAGGGGGATTGGGGTGGTGGGGGTCCATGAATTTTGAGCCCTATGGACCTACTCTATAACTCATAAACACCATACATAGGTTTATCCAGGTTGTATTCAATTCAACTCAAACGTTAAAATATGTTGAAATTTCATTAGTTGGCAAGAATGCATTCTAGTTGAAACTTAATTACCAAAAGATAATATGCCACTTTGCAGTCTCCTCTCATCCCGAGATCTGCCTGTTTAGAGATCAGCCCTTAGCACTGTAGTGTGGGGACATGCTCCAGGCCCAGTTTGGTCATGCGCTGCTGCTCCTACCAATGCAGTGGCTGTTTGACAGCAGGGAGGCCTTGCAGCTGCACATCATGGGAGGTAGCAGTGCAGCCTCTCCTCTTTTTCTTCCAGGCTTATTGTGGGTTGGGAATTTGGGGGGGGGTGAAGTTATGAGTGTGCACCTCTAATGTCCCCTAATAAGAGGAGGAAATTGGACCTGTTGGAGTCTGTGTGTTCTATCTCTCTGTCTGTGTGTGTGTGTGTGTGTGTGTGTGTGTCCGTGTGTTTGTGTTCCCAAATACATTCACCGTGGGCTCGTCCTGTTGCCCAGCAGAAAGGCTAGCCAGGCCTCCCTCGTAGACACAGCAGGGGTAATGGGCAGAAGACTAGAATGTTCCACTTCAACTAAAGATGCACACAGTCATATAGACAAAGAGACACAAATACTTCTTTGGCTAAAAGCATAATTTTTTAATATAGTATGATGATGGAAGAAAGATAAACAAGGATAATTAGATTTTAGCTGTGTACCCAGAAAGAGGAGATGTAGGCCCTCTTCAAGCTGCACTAAATTTCAGCTTTTAGAAATTTGAGCAGGTTGTCAACAGTTCAACACACACACACACACACACACACACACACACACACACACACACACACACAGTCTCCTCCCATGGCCATGTACCAAGGTTGCTAATGGCGGTCACCTGAAGTAAGTCTGGTTTCTTGCTTGTTTGGGAGGAGGGCAGGTGATTTGATATTGTTCATGTGTTGCCCTCGTCTTGTTTGATTGAGTGTTTCATTACATAATGTGTGGTAGCTGGCTTTGTTTAAGCCCCTCTCTCCCCAAGGGACACAGCAGACTGGAGACTCACACCAGCATGATATCATAGAAAAGCCTGAAATTAAATACTTTGTGTCTTGACAAAAGTCCTCATACCTAGTGCAAGCCAGTTGGAAATAAAAATAAAAAAATTAAAAAAAATAAAATAATAATAATAATAATAATAATAACTTGAATCCCTTCTCCCTGTTCATGATCAGATTTCCTTCTTTACTGCTGATCAGTTTAAAAACACACTGCAGTTGTGTATCATTGAAAAATCAGGCATAGACCATACACTCAACAATGTCTGTGATGTATAGGCTGGGGCTTTTCACGTGTATAGGGTTTCAATAGATTATCAAGAAGGAGGGTGAGGAACAGAACCTTAAGGAATTGATAAGTGAGAGATGTCTCAAATTGGTTCAACATGTCTGAATATTTTTACCTCATTCATCTTGCTCGCTCTCTCTCTCTCTCTCTCTCTCTCTCTCTCTCTCTCTCTCTCTCTCTCTCTCTCTCTCTCTCTCTCTCTCTCTCTCTCTCTCTCTCTCTCTCTCTCTCTCTCTCTCTCTCTCTCTCTCTCTCTCTCTCTCTCTCTCTCTCTCTCTCTCTCTCTCTCTCTCTCTCTCTCTCTCTCTCTCTCTCTCTCTCTCTCATTAACATTTAGCCTTAGTTGATTTGCAGTGTCTCAGTGAGTTGTAGAGACCCACCTCCCTGGACTCACACTAGATCAGAACAGATCACCATCAGATCTAATATTATATGTGCCATAATCATAGTTGGTTTCCTCTTATCAGTCAAAGATGTATGTGTTTGGATGGTGTGGATTTATTGACCGTTTCAAGAGTTTGATTATCTGTTCCCACAGAGCTTCTGTTTAAACATCCCATGTCATCTTAACATAGTGGAAATAGTTTTTCTTTTTGGAGGGGGGTATTGTTTTTTCTTTTATCTTTGCAGTCTATTACTCACATCCCATTGGGGTCATTCCCATTACATGTAGATCTCTGTGACCCATGTCCTGATGTGCTCCCTACCTCTCTGTAGGGTGTGACGCTGACGGCAGCCATCGGTGGTGCGGACATGCCAGTCGTCATCACTGTACTGAACAGTTACTCAGGGTGGGCCCTGTGTGCAGAGGGCTTCCTCCTCAACAACAATCTGCTGACCATTGTGGGTGCCCTCATTGGGTCCTCTGGAGCCATCTTGTCCTACATCATGTGTGTGGTAAGCAGGAAAGTGCGCGCACACACACACGCACGTACACATACACTCGCAAGATCGCACACTGTGTTTGCCTTCATTGGGTCCTCAGGGGCCATCCTGTCCCACATACACACTGGTGCACACACACAAAATCATTAAAACACACACACTCACTCACACTCGAGCACAGCTGTCCTACATAATGTGTTTGTTAAGCAAGCAAACATGCACATGTGTACATGTGCTCACATAATGCACACACAGTCTCTTACTTGATCACACACACTCACACACACCCCACATCATTCATGTCATATTCTGACCAGTGTTTGTTTTATAAGCCTTGCATAATTGTGCTAATGATGGCGAATTGCTTTATCCACATGGGTGTCTGTGCTGTGGGTTCTCCCCGCCACCATGTCCTCATGTAGGTTTTACTGCTTGTAAAGAATGGCAGGAAAATGAGAAGCACATACACACCCGTCACAATGGGTTTATGTACATTGAAGTTTATGTTGGGTGTAAATCACCCAGCTGGCCTCAGTTTACATCGGTGTAATTTTAAATGCGGTCAGTAACCAATGCTGCAAGGCTAACATGGCTGAACCCCAATGGGAGCCTTATGCCAAGACTTTACAGGCATGATGAGCTTCATTAATGGAGAATTAATCATGTCAGTTAAGGGTTCAGAGGTTAGTGCTTAGGGAAGACATCAGACATGTTTTTCTTCCTCTTTTCCACTTAGAGGCACTCTCTTTCTTTTTCTCCTCTTCTTTTTGTATTTATTGGTTTCTTTTTTTTCTTTGTCTTTCTACAAGAGGGGTGGAAAAACAAGCTAATGTTCTAAGATGGAATCTTCCCTCTTTGTTTGTCATCTGTTTGTACTCTCTTGTGTGTCTGTCACCTGCGGAAATGATGATGATGATGATGTTGTTGCTACTGCTGCCACTGCTGTTGTTGTGGGGAACCAGGCAATGAACCGCTCACTGGCTAACGTCATCCTGGGTGGCTACGGCACATCCTCCACCGGCACCGGCAAGCCCATGGAGATCACTGGCACACACACCGAGGTGAACGTGGATCAGAGTGTGGAGTTGATCAAGGAGGCCCACAGCATCATCATCGTCCCAGGTACACACACAGACACACACCTACGTAATATATGAATTGCAGGGTACAGGTGTCCCAACTCTCTCACTCACACACACACACACACACACACACACACACACACACACACACACACACACAGACAGACAGTCTGGGTGGTCATGCAAGTTCTCTCTCTTGCTGTAATGCTGCCTCTTAGCAGTGGGCTTGTACAAACGTTTCAGCATGTTATGGCTGTTTGGCTAACCTTGCGTAACCTCATTACATCATAAGCAATTTTCTAAACACACCCCCTCCCCTCACACCCTCCACCCCTGTCTCAGTGCACCTCCCCAGGAGAGGCCGTAGGCACACAGACTGAGGTGGTCTTGGAAAGAGGGTTTTTTATTTTTTTTATTATTATTTTTAAAATTTTTCAACAACCGTGACTGACTGACTCATAAATGTGTTATATTTGTCCTTCCATCTCCACCCCTTTCCTTGTCGTTTTCTGGAAGTGGTATGCGAACCTCTCGTTAGGGACGCCTCAAGCCTTTTGATGAAATGTCAGCTTTATCGCTTCTGGAAAGTTCTATGCCCTTTCTCTCCTTTTCCGGTCCTTGCCGTTCCCTCCAGTTGTGTGCTTTAAGTAATGGAGCGGGGCTTTTGAAAAACAGATTTGAAAACCGTTTAATCTTCCCTACCAGCTGGGCCTATTGGGTTGCCTAATTATTTGCTTAGAGTTGTAGCTCAAACTCCCGTCTGTAAATGACTCACTATGTTTTCTCAGCGTTGACTGACCCGCTCCTCCAAAAGATCTCAGCAGACCCCAGGGTCTCGGTCAGGGCCATCGGCAAGCGTGGCAGCTTCCCGCTCCACTTAGTTCTCCACAACGGACTGTTTTACAATGGTGTTTTATGATCCGACGGCAGGTCAGGGATGTCGGAGGGTTGGGGCTGGTTGGTCTGCATCGGGGGAAGGGGTGGTGGGGGGTTGGATCAAGGCTTTGGAGGCGACAGGACAGTTAAAAATATTGGGGTGGGGGGGCACTTGGGCTAGGGGTTTTGGGGGGTGGGGGGTGGTACGGGAGATGGGTGGACGATTAGATGCAGGACTGAAGCTCGAAACAGAACAGGAGAAATGATAATAAAGCCACTCTCCAGAGTAAACAAGGCGACGGGGCCAAGCACAACAGAGACGGCGCTTTTTATTTAAAACAAATGGCTGTCCAACAGCCTCAGAGGCATCCAAACCCCCTGCACCCCCCTTCCCCCCACCCACCCAAATACACACACACACACACACACACACACACGCACAGACAGACGAACATAGACACAGACGCCCAGATGCGCGTGCACGCACACACACACCCCTCTATTTCCCCACTGCTTGTGACTCGTACTCCACCGCCATCTTTCGCCTATTGGTGTGGGGGGGGGCTTAGCTGACCAAGGCTAATCCTCCTTTTTGTTTTTCAGTTGATTCCCAGCAATCCTGAGCTGTGCTGGTGTCACCGGCCAGGTCAGGTCAACACGTTTGAACCCTTAGTACTCCACAAGACCTGATCTATGCTGGGTACTTCAGGCAGTGTTAAACTCGAGCTTCAAACTCAGGCTTCAAAAAAAAAGGTCCCCTAGTGTTTTGATCGCCTGCTCTTGCTCCGGCGTGCAAATGCGAGGCCCCAGTGAGTCTTGTTTTCATTTTCACGTTTTACGTAATTGGACCAGTCGCAGTCACTTTGTCTGATTGACATCTGTGGAAACATTTAGAGTCCCCATCCCCCCCCCCTTTCATTCTTATTTTGGGGTCTCGCTGAACACCGCCTCTTTTTCTGGGTCTGATTGTTTTCGTCTTTGGAGAAATGCTAGTGTTTTTAAAAAGAGTGGTATGAAAGTGGAAAATCATTAAAGGGGGATGTGTGGGAAGTCGGTGCCTGGTAGAAGAGGGGAGGAAAGGGGGACGTGGGGGTGGGGTGGGCAGCACACCCTGCTTCAACAAACTTTGTCTAAAGTAAGACTTAGACTTCTGTTGTGACAGACCTAAATTGAATAAAGTAAATTGCCGTTTTATACACACAAAAACTCTCCACGTTGCAACTTACCAGGGACAGTCTGGCCACATTTGACAGTCACTCCTCCCCCTCACGAAGCACCAAAGAAGGAAGTCGAGTTAGTGGATGCTTTGGCGACGCCGACGGGAGCACTTCCTTGTTGAAATAATCACGTCTTTCATTGTATTTATTTGAAAGGAAAAGGCTGCTTTGTGCTGTGTTGGATCATAAATGTTGACTGGCTCCACCTGTGGGTTCTCAAACGCTCTTATACAGAATGCTTCTGACTACAGTGGAAGTAGGCAGGGATTGAAGCTATTTCTCTGCAGCTTTGATGTGGCGGCAGTTGTTTTACGGTATTTGTTTATTATGTTATAAAATGAGCAGGTCAATTATTTCATCTCCTTTCAAAAAATGAGAGGAGCTCCCTTGTGTGTTGCTGTATTGAAACCACATTCTCCAATTCCACCAAATACATTTTGGAATTCAGTGCTCCACAGGGCATTGAAGTGATAGTTCAAGCTCTTGCATCGCCTATGTGTGCGTGTGCATGTGTGAATGAGCGACAGAGGGAGGATAAAAAATTAGCGTATATATATTGCTAAAACAGATAGTGGTGTGTGGCAAAGGTCTGGTCATTGCATTACCTATGTATTTTTTTTCTACTTTTAACAGATATATATATTTTTGCAGGTTATGGTCTGTGCGCTGCCAAGGCCCAATACCCCATTGCTGAGCTGGTCAAGTTGCTGACTGAGAGTGGCAAGAAAGTGAGGTATGGACCTCCCCATTCGCCCTCAAAACATTGAATATTTGTTTGCTGAAAGCAACACGAATAAGGACATCGACATTTAGAGCCATCGATCAATGTGATCTTGTCCATGTAAATTTATTTAAATGTTTTTTTGTTTGTTTTGTCAATTCTATTTTAAAATCAAGTGTTTTTTTTCCCTTCAGAAAAAAATCAGAGTTTAGCATATTTACAGTCCAAAACTTATCTGTAAAGTATTAGGCCATTTATCTTAATCAAAGTAAAATGTTCAATTAATTGTGATATTTTGATTTGAGGTCATAATCTCCCAGCTCTCCAAGGACTCATGTTTGCACATGTTTTTCTTTTAACGCTGACATGGTTGACTTGTAGCATATTTGTTGGTTTGTCGCAAAGGAAGCATAATTGGTTTTATTGCAGCAGGCGTAGGCCCTTGAACTCTGTTGATTTATAGGCAACATCTTGGACAACTTTTCAGGCTTCCCATATTTTCCACCCTTTGGAAAATATTTCCCTTTGCTCTCTCACTGAAACTCATGTTGCCTCTGTCTCATGTTCTTGACCCCTGTCTTTACCCTTCTGCAATCTCTCACTCTCTCTCTCCCCTTTCTTTCTCTTTTTCTTATTTATTTATTTTACATTTTCTCTCTCTACACCCCCTTCTCTATTTCCCACATTCTCCTCTAACATCACCGCCACCACCTGCGCCTCTGCTTTCCTCTCTTCCTCTCATCCTCCTCAGAAGCTTGTGCATAGGTCTGCTCCATTTCACTGTGCGGTTTGAATAACGTCATTCACCCGTGCCATTGTGTGGTGGCTCCTTTGTGGCCTCCGTGGGGTCTGTCCGTCCGTCCGTCGGCCCCCAACCTTGGCCATCTGAGAGTGCCGCTAGGCCAGCCTGGGACTGGCTTGGGACTGGGGCCCTTCCGGCCGTCTGAAAGGGCCGTGGCCGTGCAGTGACAGGTGTGTGTGTGGCCACAGAGGACTGTCCTCTCAGGTTACAGTGCTGCATTATACAGTAGAGTGGAGTTGAGATGGAGTGAGGATGGGGGGTGGTGGGGGGGGGGGAGGTTCCTGTGCAAATAGTGTTGTAGTCCGAGAGCCTGTGAGTGAAAGAGACGAGGGGGGCATGGGGTACTCTTACACAGCCTGTTCATCAGGCCCAGTCAGTCACTGTTTGATTGCTGTTTGATGGGAGGGTGGGATTCATATAGAGGGCGACTATGAGAAACGTAGAATGTAGAGAGCGAGATCTGTAAGGTCTGTGGGTGAAGGAGAAGGGAGAAGGAGAGCTGAGGAAGATGAGTGTGAAAGAAAGGATGAGAAGCGGGAGAGAGGGTTGAGGAAGAATGTGAGGGGCTTTAGAGCTTGCACTTACTGGCACGGGCTATTACACAGTTGGTTTGAGTGAAAATTGGTCTGTCGCTTCCCTGAAGCAACAAGCTGAAACGCTTCAAAATTACAGCCGATATTTTCAAAGGCGCCGCAGTTTAGTCACACGTTCAACAATGCAAATGTACAAATGTCTTTTTGTTTACTTTTTTTCTTTAAGAAATATTTCGAATTTTTAACACTTTTGACAGCTTGTTTTCTGCAATGCTCTGGGACTTCATTGCTCTTCATCTTCAGTTCTGTGTGTGTGTGTGTGTGTGTGTGTGTGTGTGTGTGTGTGTGTGTGTGTGTGTGTGTGTGTGTGTGTGTGTGTTCTTTGTTTTTCTCTTCCCACTAGATAGTAGCTGTCAGCACTGTTTTAATCACGCCTCTTGCCGAACTGGTGTGACTTCCCTCAGTGCCTGAGTGAGTGTGTGTGTGTGTGAGTGAGACACACACACACACACACACACACTGTAGCTTGTACGCTCTCTCTTTACACACACAATGCATTGGTATACACACACATACACACATTCTCTGACTTAATCACTCTTTCCATCACACACACACTACTTCCCTCTCTTTTGCTTTGTCCTTACCACACACACACACACACACACACACAGATGCGACCGCAAACATACCAGTGCTGGGATGGCTGTGCAGTCCCACAGCACACAGTGAAGAATGAGGCGGCTGCTATGCTGTGTGTGTGTGTGTGTGTGTGTGTGTGTGTGTGTGTGTGTGTGTGTGTGTGTGTGTGTGTGTGTGTGTGTGTGTGTGTGTGTGTGTGTGTGTGTGTGTGTGTGTGTGTGTGTGTGTGTGTGTGTGTGTGTGTGTGTGTGTTTTTCTATGCGGCCTATAAATACTGTCCAGAATCTCATTGGCGCAGTCATCTCTTGCTTTATTGGCCCTCCGTGGGTCGTCTCTTTACAATGGGGTCCTCAGAGTCTTTTACCAGAACGGGGTGGGGGGTTGTCAAGCATGACACCAACCCATGTTGGAGATGAAGAGGGTGAGGAGGGAAGGCGTGAGTATGCATGAGTATCCATGTGGCTTGGCAAGATATGGCTACATCTGCAGAATGTTCTGGAACACACACACAGCCCACCCCCCATCTTTGTTTTGAGTGGTCAAAGTCATCCACCCTCCCAGGTCATTTTAGTTCACCACAGGTGGGACCAGAGAGCATAACCACAAATCCACAGATTTTTCCAAACGCTTGTGTTCCCACCTCACCATTGCCTCCATCACCTGACGCTTGAGACACCGCCACCATTCTGCCCACCATATGGTCCCTGCTCTAAGGCCTCAAAGCCATTGTCCTCAGTAGGAACTACTAGCTGCTCCTTCTGCTGCTGAGAGGAAAATCGCCTGAGAAGAACGACAAGGGAGGTGGTGGTGGGTGGGGGTGGGGAGTGAGTGCACACTGGAGGAAGAAAAGGAAGAGAGAGGGAGGGAGGAAGGGAAGGAGGCAGGCAGGCAAGCAGGCAGACCGGAAGCTTGTGTAATTTTCATTCACTCGTTTGATCTGCCAGCCTAGGCAGCTGCTGCCAATTAGAGCATTTGTAGTTGATTAGAGGGGGGAGATGGGTGGCCAGAGAGGGGACCCACCCCCACCTCTCGCCATCCCGTCCTATCCTTCCCCTCTTCCCTGCCATCCCTCTCTGCCACCAGCACCCTCCATTCCCCCAGACCCAGACCCAGACCCACACCACACCACGGGGGGTGCGGAAGCGCCACTTCAGCAGGTCCTGGTGGGGACAGTAGAGGCAGGGGAGATGAGGGAGAGGGGAAGAGCGAAACAGGGCAGAGCAGAGGAAACTGAGGTTTGGCTGAAATGAGAGTCCTTTGTCTGCTGTGTGTCGCAGCAGAAGCGGTAAGGTGCTGAGGACCAACAGGAGCAGACACACCCTGCCATCAGGCAAATGACTTATGGAACATAAACTTGTGCTGCACGCATAGACTGACTACATTGTATTGCATCCCTTTACTACTTGCTATAATGTATCACTCTTTTTGCATAGCAGTAATAGTGATATAATATTTCGATTTGTTCATTCTCCGTCATCGTTGACATTTATTTAGCATTTTTGCTTGACCCAAAGAGCCATGTATTACATAGGACGGGTTCTGGAAACAAATTTGGACAAAGCATATCTGTCTTAGACATGATACACAAAGTTGTTGCCAAAAGAGGCCATTTAAAAATACACCTACTGTAAGAGTCAAAACTGTTCTGTGTTCTGTTACTTTAGGTGGCCTGGGGGGTATACTACGAAGCAAGGTTACTGGCTGAGCCGGGTAACTTCAGGTGTAACTGATTATCTCCAAAAAACATGTCACTTAAGAAACAACAGATCAGTGATCAGTGGTTACTCCAAAAAGTTACCCGGGTTAACCAGTAACCTTGCTTCATAGTATAGCCCCCTGAGAAGGCAGACCTTAATGATTACAAAGAAGTGCAGTCTTATGCGTCCACTGACTGAAAGATATACTTTGGTCTTCTTTCGTCTGACTAACCTCACTCTGTCACTGTGGAATGCCAGCCTCAGGCACTGTCTACAGAGGTGTGTGTGTGTGTGTGTGTGTGTGTGGAGCATTGTTGTGTCAAAATGGGAAGTGGAGCATTTCAGTCATAGGATACTCGCTGGAAATTTAACCTGACTGAGTAGTGACCTCATGCTAGTTATTGATGTGAATATGTTAAAAAAGAAAAAAAAGAAAATGTGTTGTGAGAAGTCAACCAAAGTATGTAATCATGTGGTTAGTTATTTTGAGATTAAATGGGTTATTGGGAAATGAGGGTCTCCATTAATCCTCATCCCATATCGGTCATGCCCAGGATTTGACCCATGCCTGGAGACGGTGGCATTTTGGTGAACCAGTGTAAAGTGGGTCCATGGGGATGGTAGAGGGGGTGGGGGGGTTGGGTTCTGAATGGCTGTCCTCTCACTGACAGCCATTAAATGGGAAATGAGTGATAATGAGACGGGAAATGTGAGGCGAGTGGATCTGAGCTGCGCTAGAGGAAGAGATGAGGATGAAGGGGAAACGGGCATGTCTGTGTCCTGAGGCCATAGCGCGCACGCACACACACACACACACACACACTCATACTCATGATTCAGAGCTGCACACCCCTATCTCAGTCTGCCAATTCTAAGATTATTCTAGCAGACATGCGAGCTCTTTGATGCGGTAGGAGTAGGGTGATTTAACTTGAGACATGCCAGTCAAATTTATTTGAACAAGTGCTCCGCCGTGGTGGAAACAGGATGAAATGGCCTTTTTTCCGACCCATTCTGTTGGGTTATATGAAGGCGAACATTAATGTAATGAGAGATGACAAATGGAGGATGGGTCATGGTGTGGGGGGGTGTGCGCTTTACTTGACATTTTGCATGGTGACAGTGGGTTATTTTGTACGCAATTAAAGTTACAACCAACTTTAATTTAAAATGGATTTTTAAAAATCTTATTCTGTCTTATTGTCCATCTTCTCTGGATCAAGTGCAACTTTATGGCTAGTTCTCTTTAGCTCTTTCACAAGCAATTTCCACAGAACTCATGCCCTTTACTACCACTGAAGAGAAAACACACACACACACACATACTTACACACACTCAGTCTACACTGCCTGTTAAGCTCAGTTCTTTACTGCTTCCAGCTATGAACACACTTCTCCTATACTTGCACATATACACACAGCTTGTCTCAATTCTTTTTTATTTTTTTCTTAACATTTTAGACACACACACACACACACACCCTCACCCTCAGTTGTTATTTCCTCCCTCTTAACCCTTCTCCCACAGCCTGACCTTTACCTCTTTCACACTGCGCGCGCACACACACACACACGCACACACACACACACACACACACACACACGCACACACTTGCCTTCACTATGGGCCCTGTTCAACAAATTTATATACTTAAACATATGCAGACTTCAACAGACATTACAACTACTGGTCAGTGCAAATGCCATGTACTGTCCCCCCCCCCCCCCCCACTTACCTTTGGCTTCGCTGACTGAGACTGCACCACCGCCACTGGCTTACTTGGTACCTCCTTGCTCTGTAAAACATGACAGTTATGGGCCTTGTGTTTGTGTGTGTGTGTGAGGTCATGTGTTTTCGGTGCCTCCGCAGGTTCGGCATCCACCCCGTGGCAGGACGTATGCCAGGGCAGCTCAACGTGCTGCTGGCTGAGGCCGGCGTGCCCTACGACGTGGTACTGGAGATGGATGAGATTAACGAAGACTTCCCTGGTACGCCTCATACAGTCAAGATGGGAATTGGTCTATAATTGACTTATCTAGCTAATGCTTGTAGTATTAATTATGTAATGGCAGCAGCAAATATGAACCCAGGAATTTGTATTCATTTTGTGTGTATATGTTAACCTCATGAAACTTTTTTTCTGTAGCACTGTTTTTGCTTTGCTGACTGTTTGTACTTGAAGATAAGGGCAATGGGGAGGGAAGACATTTAAGAGTAGAAAAGGTCTATTATAATTAGATGAAGTACATTACATAGCTTTTTAGTGTTTCTCCAGTGTTTTGATGTAAATGCTGTCTGAATGAAATACATGTTCCTTTTGGTAGAAACTGATCTCGTCCTGGTCATTGGTGCCAATGACACGGTGAACTCTGCTGCTCAGGAGGACCCCAACTCAATCATCGCCGGCATGCCTGTGCTGGAGGTGTGGAAGTCTAAACAGGTAAGAAACTGCAGGAGCCTCCCGTTTCGCTGCCTCACAAATACACCCTCCACACACACACACACACACACCCCTCTAATCTTACAGCAAAAGTTGGAACTGATCTGGTCTATTTAATGTAAGAGAATAACTAAATGTCTCAAGCATCTTTTATCCATTAAGTGTCAGAAGAATTGTGTTCGATAACCTTGTACCGAATGGAAAGAAAGTGTCAGCTTTGGGGGATCCCCAAATTAACTTGAGGTCCTGAGATGAAAGGTGGGGTTTCGGAAAAACAAATAAATGCTCTCGCCTGCTTTCTACAGCAGAGCTCATCTGCTTGGAGCTTGAAGTCACTGGGTACAAATGAACAGTTGGGGCCCCATCATCTACCTTTGACAACCCCTCTCTACACACACTCACCCCTTTTTCTCTTTTGCTGAGGAGTTGCCAGAGCAACAGAACTCCAACCCAGGTGTAGTGGGGTCAGCACACCCCTTCAGATCTCACACGGCTTCTATTAGAGCCCTGACTCGCTCCCTCTGGAATGATGACATTTTGGAGCATCTGAGTGGAACTTTCCCTAAATTAGTGCCTCCTTTAGTTCCCCTCTTTGCCGCCCAGGTCCGGAACAGCCCTTGCTCATGCCCTCATGGGCGCTCTAACTCCATGTACTTACTGCATGGCACTCGGAAGATTGGACCGGCACTTTGAGAAGCGACAGACTTTGTTGTGGGTTGTTTTGCGTGTGTAGGAGTTGTACTGGGTGGAGTTCATAACCACGCAATCCTCAAAAGCAGCAGAAACGGCGATGCCCTGCGCTCCCAAGCCATCACCACCAATAGTGTAACCCCTCTACCCCACTCTTTTTCTTTTCGTCAAATCTCTACCTCCCTTGTTGTCTCTCGGCAGGATTCTGCCACAGTACACCCTCTTGAGCTGATTACTCCCAGACAGAGGGGACCTGCCTCAGTCCCCCCACCGTCACCACACCCCCAATTCAACTTCCAACTCAAACCAGCTGCCCTAATGAATTATTTATGTGTACGATGGAGGTCCCACCCTGAGGAGCCCCCTGGTCGAAGTCGACGGGCTCTGGAGTCCCCCAACAACCTCTGAGGGGATGGGATGATGGGCTCGGGCGGGGGGGTTGACCTCATTCTGTGCTTTGCGCCTCCATCGCTGATCACCGGGTGAAGTTCATCACCAGCGGTCACCGGAGAGGACCTGCAAATGATGAGGACAGTGAGACAGGGCGAGGAACAAGAGTGGGGTGGGGTCGGCGGCAGTGGTGGACTCGCCTTGGGATCCGCCTTTGCTGATTTGTGGCGGTGATGGTTGTTTCATTCCAAATATCTTTCAGCGTATTCAATAACCGACGAAAGGAAGACCAGCGGCAGGGACCCGAGTCATTGGTCGTCTTTTCATCCTTCGTCATCTTTTTTTTTTTTTTTTTTTTTTTCCCCTCACTCTCTCTCTGGTTTTACTTATTCAATTACACCACACTCACTTCGCTCCGACAGATGCTCACAATCAGGACGGCGCTCCTTCCCATTTTCCCAGGAACCGCACTGCCTTCAACTTTTTGTTTGAGACACTAATGATGCTTAATTTCACAAATGGCAGATACTTAAATATCCATTAGTTGCTGGAACAGTGTTCGCCCCTTTCGTTTCCTTTTTTCCTTTTTCTTTTCTTTCTCCCTCATTCACTGGGTTTGTGCAACGCTTGCCATCTACTCTTGTCCAATTTCCACTATTTGCAGGTGCATCCCACTTTCTGGGAAGCAAAGAACAACTTGTCTTGCCTGTCGCTAAACTTAAGTGACTTAAGTATTGAAGACAAGAGATGCCGACCATTAGAGTCTGAACAGGGAGAAATAACTAGGCTTGCATTAGTTGTATGAATGCCCTCTTTGTTCTGAAATACAAAATGTGTGTGTGTGTGTGTGTGTTTCCTAATGTGTGCATTAGTAAAGGAGCCTTTTATTTTAATTAATTAATGTATTCTGTATCTTAAAACATCCAAAATTACCTAGAAATATTCCAGAATGTGACAGAAGGACATCTCCTAAATACCTACACTCCACATTGTACAGATATCGACTGGAGCTAGCATGTAAACCAACGGGCACCAGACTGGCCCTCTTGTAATACCAGGTTGTACACTAATGCAAGGAAGAGTCATGAGGCTGGTCTGAGCCTACTGAATTCCACATAGCTCCATCACATTAAAATGCCATTAATATGATGTATATGACTATATAAATGCATATAAATATGATAGCTCTGTAATACACTGTATTGAAATTTTAATATAGAACCTTTAGGGATGGGAGGGACAGCAAAACAAATGATTTTGGTTTGCTAACATTTGTGATGAGTGCTTGATGACTTTCAGTGCACACAGCTATTTGCAAGTGAAGATGTTTATTGTGTTAAGCTCAAAGCTCAATTTTCATTACCTTGATTGTCAATTTGGGTCCACACATGCTTTTTTTCCTGATGAAAACTGCTAGTGATGTGGTTAGCAACAAATACAAACACTAATCAAAACATCTAGACCCTTAAAAGTTTAATCCAGAAATCAATATTAGTAAGGAACAACAAGAGCTATAATGTCCTATCTATTGTTGCTTCCCTGGTTGCCTTATTGAAGTCTTTAGCTGACTGCCTCAACAACACTTGACCCACCAACTACTTTCTTCATAGGCTTTACTTGGCACTACTTTACTGGCGAGAGGTCTAAATTGGAGAGGTCTAAATTGAGTTTTTCTCCACAGTGACACCCATTGTCTTGGAGCCTGTCAGTTATTCACTGGACAGAATAGGTGCAGAGATGAACATGTTTATTGAGCAGTTTCACGTATCAGCTAATTCCTTATGTGCACGGGGGGAGTGTTTCCGGTAATTAGCTTTTACGATGGTAAACAATTGTAATGAGGTGATGGCTACAAGCTAACTACGAAATTAACCCTGAACTGACTAACATGCAGAGCTTATTAGTTAGCTTACTTTGGATAGTAAGCTAGTATAACTACACTATACACCTAATACTTATGCCTAATATCAAACTAGCCTACCGTACTTCAAAAAAATGTTCACTGGAAAAGTGACCATCCCGAAACAAACAGACTTTTCGACTACCATGCACAGAGCCCATTAGCTAATCTGTGTTGTCAGTGACTAATTGATGTCACGCTGAAAGAGTTGAGTTGGAGCTTTGAGCTTGTCTTTATAGTCGGTGACCAGTCGGTGCAAGAACCATTTGAGAACCAGTTCAATTAAAGGGGTTTTTCTAATGTGTTTTTTTTTTTAACACAGGTCATCGTGATGAAGAGATCACTAGGAGTAGGGTATGCTGCCGTGGATAACCCAGTCTTCTATAAACCTAACACTGCCATGCTTCTGGGAGACGCCAAGAAGACCTGCGATGCTCTGGCGTCGAAAGTGCGCGAGGGTTAAAAAAAGAAAAGAAAAAATTGCCTCACACCTTTGTGTTTCCCCTCCTCTCCTCATCCATTCCCCAGCCCTTGACCCTGCCAGGTGCTGTGGTAGACTGCTAGGATAGAGGAGTGAGCTTTATGAACAAGCCCTTTAGATGAGCATTATCTTTAATATGTGGTAGTCATCTACCTGGCAGCATATTTAAAGTTCCTTTTTGTTTGTTTGTTTTTTTTTTTCTGTTGACTTGTTGATTAGCATTAGGCAAATATGATGACTTTATTTGGTAGGTTAAATTCTGTCCCACTTTAATCTTCTTGGATAATAGGTAATGGTGATGAAGTATTCCCTCTCCATATGTGTTTGTCCTTCCCCTTTCTCCCCATGAAACGTCTAACAAGCAAAGCATCTCCTATATATTCCACTCCTGTTTGGTTTTGTCAGCTTTTATATGATGGTTAACTTTTTTTAAAAAAAAGAAAGAAAACTACAGCCAGTTTATCCTGTCTATATTTTTGTAGATTCTGGTGTGGTGTTTGTAGGATAATGTACAGTACTTGGTGTCAAAACACAACCGCAAATGTGTCCCTTGTTCATGACCTCTTTTTATTGTTATTTTTTCGTTGTTGGTGTCTTGTGAACCTGCCCTGTGCTTGCGTGGCCATGTACTTACGGAGGTGTGTGTGCAAAAGACAGGAATTCTGTTCACACACACAGTTTCAGATGCCCTTCCCCCCCCTTTCAATGCAAATCTTCTGTTATCCTTAATGCTCTGAGGATTTGAAGGATCAGTGTCGATATGAAGTAAAGCCAGGCTAATTCAACACAGCATTGTAGCGCGAGATGGATTAATTTAAGAACGTTGTCGCCCTTTGTTAGCTTAAGATTCAAGCTGTTCCCTTGAGAGGACTATTTCCTTTTCCTTCAATTAACTCCATAGCAAGATAACTAATTGTAATAATAATAGCTAGACAGAAGGAAGTCAGCCATGCTTTTATCTGTTAGAGCTTTTGCCTTAAGCCCTTGTGTAGTTGGTTTTTGTTTGTCTCCCCCAGGGACCGACAACCATACATTACCAATAGAGTATAGTACATGACAACGTCCCTACCTCTTCATTTTTTTTCAAACACCAACTGACTTTCTTCCTCAAGCTTCATACTTCAAATCAATTCCGTTTCTCTGTTTTGTTTAATCAATCACCTGCTGCTTTAACAAGGAAGGCATGGTTTAAAAAAGCTTGGTTATATTCCTCTATGGAAACATCCCTGCAGTGAACCACACACACAAAAGAAAAGTACATTAAACGTAAAGGCCCCTTTTTGCAAATGATGTTATAGGAAAACAAACACAATTTGCTAAATTGAGTATTTTTTTAAGGAAACATTAACACTTTTTGACATGATGGCATTTTGTATTTTTTGCTGCCCTTACTGACAATGTTTTTGTAAGTTGCCCTGATTGTACTGAACTGTATGATTAACCCTGCCCAGTGCCCAGTGGTATACAGTATGCAGTAAGTGTTTGTTAGGAGGAGGAGGGGGGGGGGTTGTCTTGACATTTCGTGCCATGGATTGTGATGTTATTGAAATACTGTGAAATGTCTCTTCACTTGAGTTTATCATGGAGCATCACTCTTAATAAAAAAAACCCTGATGTGAATGCATGGGTTCAATTTTGGTTGTTTTTTTTCCCTGTCCCTGCAGTCTGTTACATAAAAAAAGATTATTCCTTCACACGCTAGAACTTTCTCTGAGGCTGTGTTTTGGAATTCCAGATAGTGTCCTCAAGCCCTTCTAGAATAGAATTCTTCTGTTCACCTAGGGGCTCCCTCAAGTTGTTTCTACTTCTTGTTTTTTTTTAATCAGTCACATTTCACATTGCGTTCTTTACAAAAAAAAGTGTTTCTCAAGATGATCTTGTGATCTCTGAAGCCTTATTTGCAGTTTCTGATGTTAGCGATAGAAGAGCCATCTCCACAGGGCACAAGTGGAAGTGATTGCCCATTGTTTGTGACTGAGATCACCTGGCCGTGCTGTGTTTCTCGCCCTGGTGCTGAGCGTGAGTGAGAGAGTAGGGTGTGTGTGTGTGTTCTCTCTAAAGCTGAGAGGGAGTAGGGGTGGGATTGCATGAGATATTCATGGGGGTTCATTCAACGACACAACAAATCGCACTCAGAGAAGTGATCGCAATCACAGCAGAGCCCCCTGTGTGCTGCTTCCAAAAAATGATAGGGCTCTTCACAGGACAGTGTTCAACTGTAAGAGGCTGATAGCTTGTGTGTGAGAGAGCCTGAGTGACTCTTCGTGACTAAGAGACCTCCAGTCTGACAATGGAACAAAACCTGTTGCTCCTGCCAGAACCCCCTCCCCCACACTCCTCTTCCCTCACCCAAACCAACACACTCACATCACCCCAAACGCCTGCGGCCCTCAGTGGTAGTTGTGGCTGCATATTGCGAGGTGCCGAGCTGTTTCTCTTGGTGAGTAAATATCAACATGTTGTCCACCACAGTGACGCATTTTCTAGTGATAACTCGACCATTATTTTGGCTAAGATTAATTGCAACTGCCCCCAACTCCCTCCTCCCTCCCCCCACATGTTCCTACCCCCCATCTTTGCCCCAAGCTACCATTTGTCAAGAGGTTTTTTTTTTTTTTTTGGCTTGTGCTTGATGGGCCCTCATCCTCAGCGACTGTCCTGAAAACCATTAGACTTATCCGTCATGTGTCTTTGATTCCGCCACAAGACCAGTGACGGATGAAATATGTGTGATTGGAGCGGGCCATGCTGTGTTCCCTCGCCACAAATGCGACTAAATTACTGTGTGGTTCGTCTCGGTGAGCGAAAGGATGTGGTTGCCTTCCTGGTGGACAATGTTTCTCAATCAGCATTCTTGGATGTCATCCGCGCTGTGGGTCTCTGAACTCAACACCAAAAACAACAACAAAAAAAAGGAGTGGAAGAACAGCAGAACAGAAGTAATGGAGCGAGATTTAAAGTGTAGAACAGCACCAGTCAGGGCCTAGAGCTTGGGCTCAAGCTCTGTGTTTGAACAATGACTGCTTGAGTCTGACATCGGTGAAATGACCTCATTTTCCACCACTCCTCAAGCTGTCTTTGATCAGTGTGTACAAGCCAAAAGATCCTGAAGATGCAGAGGATGGCTAGTGTTTTTTTGTCTTTTTTAAACCAACTGCACATTGCTCCCACCTGCTCCACCTGTTAACATCGGTCCTATTTTCCAGTGCCTTGACAGCAGCGTTTCTCTTCGACGAAGACGTCCCTTTCATCATCCCTCTCCAGACTCTCTTTCTTTCCCTCAGCGTTTTTCTTTTTCTCCACCACCCCCTCCCATCTCCTCTCTTTTTTCCCCAGCCCCAAAATTCTCCACATAAACAGTATCTGATCTGAAAAGCTCTCAGTTGAAAGCAATGTGTATTGAATCACAGGCGCTTTTAAAAGCATTAGCCTGCGCCTAGTCCACTCGACTCGAGCTCGGCCAGGAGGAGAAGGGGGTTGTCGGGAGAGAGATGGATGACAGGCCCGGCTTTTACCAGGACCCGCCTGCTCTGGTGGATGTTTAGGGAACATAAACATGTTTGAGTGTTCCCCTTTTAAGATACGTTTATTGACCAGCTGCCCGTCTATTTTTTTACCTTTTTTGTTTCTCTGGTGAGGATGAAAAATAAAGGGTGTTTAATGCACCAGATACTGAGGATTTGCTTGAGGATTTGCAGGAAGTCTCACGATTCCTGGGTCACACATGTCAAACCCTAGGGGGTGGAGGTGGTGTTACATGCATGTGTGTGTGTGTATGTGTATGAGGAGGGGATACTGGGAAACAACTTTATCAGGCTGGGGTTAGTATGTAGAGTGGCAGAGGGGGCCCAGTGTGTAGGAATGGGGCAGAGAAGCATTGTGTTACACAGCTCAGAGCCACCCGAGGACCCCGGGTAGCCTGTGTTTTCTTAAGAGATTTAAGGAAGAGGAAATTCATATTGCCATGTATTAGGGACACAATGCACCCTTTAAGACCGGCCTGTGATCCTGGGGACCTAAATGAAATCCTGGAAATGATCTGTGAAATAGGAACGTTTTTTTTCTGGGGTGCTTTGCGTGGTGTTTGGATTTGAGGGGCTTTTCGGAACACAGGGTAGACTTAAGTTCTCAGCTTGTGGACCGTCGGAGCGGAGTCAGAATGAGGCAAGGGTACAAAGCACAGCCCTGGCGCTACAAGTGTGTTTGTGCGATATTAGCCTTAAACAAAATATTTACACCAGTGGCCATTTAAACACAGTGCTGTGGGGCTCTGTGGGAGCATGAGAATAAAGGGCACCCCTGTCTTTCTCTTTCTCTACATCTCTATTTCTTTCTTTCTTTCTTTTTCTTTCTCCCTGTCTTCCTCTCTCTCACACACAACACACATCAAAGGCATCAGCCCTACTGTCCACAGAGAAATGACAACTCTTCAAAAGGCACATCTGCCACAGACAAGCCACTAAAATGAGCCCCTGCTCATCCTCAAAGGCTTTGGTTTTGTCTTTAACCTGGTGTCTACAAGCACACACAGAGCTTTGATCGTACCCTTATATTGACACAACTGTCGGCCTGAAAATCTAAAGATGTAGGGAAGGCTCTGATCTAACCTCTCCAGACATGGTGCTACTCCATGTCGCCACCAGACCGTGCTGTTTCTGTCCATTTGGGCATGCAGTGATCTGGGCCTTTTTGAAGGCATTCACAGGGAGCCTTGCCTTAACAACTGAGCACTGACTCTGTGTCACATGTTTGCTATTCGTGATATAACATAAAATTGACAGATATAGAATATACTGCAGGCCTCAACAATTCTAGCTATGTGGTCAGAGGTTTGTTATAATTCATTGTAGCTTATGTAGTAAAATATGCTGATGTTTATCCTCGTGGTAAAAGATGTAGACGCTTTCAGGCATTTTATACAGTTCAGCCTCATTACATGCATTTAAAATAACATAAAGTGGAGGGTCTGTGCTACTCCCTTGTAGACACTGACGTACAGTAGCATAACTTAAACACTTAAACTTCTCACGTAAGGATCGCTGTGTGCACACTGAATCGGCCCGGCTTAGTCAAAGGGCGTGGCGGAGAGCCTAAGGTGCCCACCCAGCCTCTGCAGACGTTTCCTCACAGCCTCCGCACTTGTTCTGTTTTCTTCTCCCTCGTTTTTTTTTCTTTCTTTTTTTTAACGTTGTCATGATTCACATGGAATGAAACAAGGTCCTTTCCAGTGCCTCTGGGTCTGTGTGTGAGGGTGGCAAGGGCTTTAATGGTGTAATTAATCCTAATGAGAAAGTGTCTAGGGTGGCTGGGTGGGGGTGGGGGTGGAGGTGGGAGTGCGGTGGTCATGTCTGGGAGGGTGGTCCCTGCTCTGTTCTGGTTTTTCTGCCTCGATCGGCCTCGTTTGCAAGTTCAGAAGTTGATGGTGAAACTCAAGCCTCTGTTCCTGCTGGTATTCCAACTGCTGCTGCTGCTGCTGCTACTGTTGTGATGGCTGTCTGTCACACAAAAGACGTGGAGGTATCGGCTGTTTCACCACCAACAAATTCCATGTAGCCAATGTAATCAACACACTGGCCTTCATCAGTGTTTATGCATACCTACAGCACAGTGTAGTCTAGTTGTGCTAGTCCTGTAGTGACTACACAGGCTGTAACTGTAGTGAGTATACCATCTTGTAGTGTTACAGTGTTGTCAGTGTTGCAGCCGATGTTTTACTGGATATGCGCAAACCCAAGAACTTTCTAAGTGGTTATACACTGTATACCTGCATATCACATAGACTACAGCCCTGCTACAGCAGTAGTGTCGGATACCAATACCTTCCCTGCCAATGCTTTTAGATAAAGTTAACCAAAGTTGTACTATTAAATTTGCAGTATTGAATTACACTATTAAAGAAAGAAGAAGACATAATTGTCTAATTCCACCAAAAACGATGGTGTCTTAATAACAAGGAAAGCCCCTTTCCTTTGTTTTGGCCTCAGTATAAACAAATCAATCAGTTGTTTGAAATGTTAATCTGGTAAACAGGGTAAATGAGGCTGCTCGTCCAAGAGCGCAATCAGCAGGGGTGTTGACACGCCATTCTCCCCTCAGCCCCTTTTAAAACGTCAAGTACGATAAGCCCATCTAAGACCCACTTGAAACAGAGGAGCAACAATAAAAAAGAAAGAAAGAAAAAGAAAAAACTTTGTGTCACGTTGTGTAGAAATGTTTGCCTTCTCATAACAAAATTATGCTGGGCTGAGATGCAGGCCAGCCAGGCCCTAGCTGATGTAAAACGCTGGACGTGATGAATTGTAAGCAGTAATCAAATAGCTTAGCTTTTCCGTGAGGTGTTACTGATACAATGTTAATGACGGAGCTCAGGCCTTTGTCAGGTTCCATCGCTTTTTAACCCCTGTCCCTCATACTTGATATGTTTGCACGTCAGAGCAAGGCTTCTTGGCCCGGTACAGTAGTGAAGTAAGGATGGAGACTCCCAGGGGGTCAAAGGTTAAATGAAAGGGGGCCAAAGCCAAGCACAGATGTTTGAGAGGGATCCAGCATGAGTCAAAGAAGCCATATGAAAACATGTCCCAAGACGAATGGATCTTGTGGAGTTATTAAACGACAGTGCAACGCAGTAAGATGGATTTACTTCCACAGTGGTCGAAGGATGAGGGATTTGATTTCACTTGAGTGATCATGGGGTCCATGAGCAGTCGTGTTTGTTTATGTGTGTGTTTGCACTGTTTTTGTTACATTATCCTTTCTTCAGACCTGTCTTTCTTCACATGTGAGTGTGTGTGTGTGGGAGTGTTTGCGTGAATGTGCGTGTTTGTGTGTGCGCAAGCATTCATGGGTGTGAATGTGCGTGTGTGTGTGTGTGTGTGCGTGTGCGTGCGCAATGTTTTATGGACTTAACTGATGTCATTTTGCACATGATAAATCATGTCTTCGTCAAGAATGTTACCAACTTTTTTTAATCAGCTAATCTTGGCTGACACCAGGTTATCTGAGAAAGAATTTGGACTATGAGGTTTCACCTTACACATTTGTGAACATAACTGTTCCAGATGAGTGGTGGTTGTGCAAGTAAATTTATAATTTCTTACACCAAGGGATCATAAAACAGGCGAAAGCAATAAAAATCAACACCTTTCGGGACATTTTCTCATGATCTGTCCCAGAAATTATTGACGATTTAAATGGATAAATCCCCCCAAACTCCAAAGGTTTTGACCCTTTGACTCGTTGAAAGCTAAAGGTCACTCGAGGTCAATAAGGGCTTCGTCACCTCCTGCATACTTTAGAACAGAGGCCCCCAGAGAGAAATGCCTTCTCTGCTTGCCTGGGTTGTGCCATTCTGAGCAGCTGTGAACCGTTGGGTGGTTGAGCCGTCAGCCTCATCTCTCAGCCCCCCGTCTCCTTATCAGGCAATCACCCCCCCACCCCCCACTCCCACCCTTTGCCATCCCCCTACACACACACACACAGACACCACACAAACACGCACACTCACAAACCCCATCTCACCCCCCGACATGGCAACCACTTTGGGCTGTCAGAAGAGGTGCCTCTTATCTGCGCAGTTTAGAAGATTTCTGTGAGAATCCCTCAAAGAAATGCCTGCAGAGTGGAATGCCTTGGAATGGTGCTGAAATCCCACAGGAATGATCAGAGAGTGGTATCCTGTATCTGGGGGTGTCTTGCAGAGAGCCTTTTGTGTTGGCTGCCCAGGTATGTTGTCAGAGACAGAGACGGACGGACGGCCGGGGGAGCGGGGGGTGTTGGCGACAGGATTAGAACACTGAGTAAAGAAAAGTTTCATGACAATAAAAGTAGTCCTGCATGATGGGAGGCTATAGGCTACAAAAAGCACAAGTACAAGATTGTTTGTTTGGATGGGATGGTGGGAAAAACACTGTCCGTGAATTGGTTTGGTTGCCGTGTTTGTTATTGTTGTCATCGCCCGCTTAGCTTTTAAGACAGGGTTACCTGGCAGCCGACCCATAGCGTGGAAACTGGCCAAAGAGAGAGGTGAGGTGACACAGGGAACAAAAGAGTGCCGCGCGGAGTCGGGTATCAAGAGGAGAACCACAGCAGTGTCAAAGGGAGCCACCACTGCCCGACACAAAGGAATGATACCACCGAAAAAAAAAGAAGAGGAAGGTGGGGGGAGAGGGATGAGGTTTCAGAGCCCAGGCATGAAAAGGAACACATCACTCTCTCTCTCCCCCCCTCTCTCTCTCTTTTTTGCTACCCCCTCTATTGTGTGAAGGTCTGAGTTGGGGGTGGGGGTGGGGGGTGTGGGCAGAGAATCCCCCCATGCGGGTCATGATGTGTCAACGATGCAGGAATTTTCGCTTCTCCTTTAAAGTCCGACCGGGATTGCGTGTCTCCCTTGCTTTGAAGCGTCCTCTGTGCAGCGAATCGTCGCATCGATCTGGTGTTTTTAATTACACTGTGGGGATGGGGTGACAGGGTCAAGGATACATCACAGAGAGATAGAATGAGTGAGAGAGAGAGAGAGAGAGAGAGAAAGAGAGAGTACAAAGATGGGGAGGGGGGATGGAGTGGAGTGGTGAAAAAAGAAAATAAAAAACAACACCTGTCAGCGCTCCTTATCACGGCAAAGCTTTTGTGCTCGTCGACTTATCCCTGTTCAAGCGAAAGAGAAGAAGAAGAAGAAGGAGAAGAAGGAGAAGAAGAAGCCTAGGGGCTGGCCTGGAATCACGCCGGGCTTGTGTCGCCCTCATCGCTACACCTCTTTGTCCCAGACTAAGGCTGGGGGTGAGGTGTGTGGAGTTATCTAGCATGGCGATTCAGAGGTGGGGGACAGACAATACCCTTTCGTGCCACGGGAGAGAGAAAAGAGTGTAGGGTTCTGGGTCCCTCCCAGAGTGTGTGGCCGATGCATCTTTTTTTTTTCTCTGCAACAAGCAAACTGGTGGACAATGAGGGGCCTCAGAGATTGCCTCTCCAAAACAGGATTAGCTAAGTGACGGGAGTGCGCAGATTGCCTGCTTGTTTATTTGTGTTGCCCTGTTACCATGTGGGGGTTGGGGACCAGAGTGGTAAAAGTGCCCCCATAACCACAACAACAACAACCATAATAATAAAAAAAAAAACAGCAATCAGGTTTTTTTTTCACGCAACAGATGTGCACAGGTTTAACATGTTTGGTTCTATCTGCCATGGCAGGCTCCAACAAAGCCTGCCTTTTATGAATAACTGAGTGCTAGCTGTATTTTGCAACAGATGAGCCACATTCGAGCAAACAAAGTAGCTATGTTCATGAATATCTCCCTGTGGATATGTTGACTGGCATTTCTGCCTAACCACCAAACATTTGTAGAGCAAACTTCACTTTACATATTAGTCTTATGCTGGCTTTCAGCGGTAAAAGTCAATGTAAAACGCATGGGTTGTTTTAAAAGACTGTGGAAGATTTAAAAGGCATTCTTTAAAAAAAAAAAAAAGAAAAAAGAATCTTTCTCTTTCTGTGCTCTGGTTCACACTTGCCGTTCTGCCGTTCCAAGCAAAAGTCCCCTAAATGTTGAGATTGAATTGCACTAAGGGGGAACATTTGTTTTGGCTGTCCATCCTCGAGGAAAACAGAGAAGGGAAAAGGGGAAAACTTCTTGCAAACCTGAAGCCACAGCTTTACTTGGGTCTGCGCTTTGTCACTGGTCAGTAGGTGAGGAATGAGCCTCGCTTGAGTGCCTTCTTCAACCCGAGAACCGTCTTAGTCGGGGCCTTTGGATGAACATACTGCCATTCCTGTGCGTTCTTCCATATTCACAGGAGCCTTCACGTTCTCTCAGTGAATGTGGAATCAGGGGGAAAATCATGCATACACATGTGAACATGACTAAGCAGTTGGTTTAGAGAGGATGTATTACACCAGACACCTAATGAGGTCAGACAAGCTGGGTACAAGTGTGGAACCATCTGTGTGAGTGTGCGACCTTGTGTGAATGTATGTGTGTGTGTATGTGCCTATGTGTGTGTGTGTGAGAGCATGTGCATCTATGTGTGTGTGTGTGTGTTAGAGAGAGTGTGTGTGTGTGTACACGCTAGGGCTCTAAACAGCGCCCAGGGGAAAGAATAGCAATGGGGGGGGGGGGGGGGGGAAACCAAAAAAGTCTGATTACCCAGTGACTCAGGGCCCTGGAAGCGGAGTGTAAATCTAATTTGTAGGGTTTTAGCAGCAAAGGGCTGAGCTGAGATCCTACAGAGTGCAGCGGGGCCGAGGCTGGGCTGGGCTGGGCCGGGGCGGCCCACACAGATCCGTGGGGACTTGCCAAGAACACAAACCAGACCCTCTGCGCAATTAATTACGAGCTGGAAGGGTCAGTAATCCCGTATCTCAGTGAGACAGCAAGAGATATTAGTCAGCTGTTTTCAGCGCGCGGCAGAACTCTGTGTGTAGAGCTGTCTGCATGCGTCTGACGTCTGCCAGGTGATTAGTGAGTAGTGTGTGCAAGCAGCGGATGTAGTGCATCAGTTGATAGGGAACAAGTGATTGTGTTCATAATGGGGTTTGTCACTAATGATTACTTTCCTCGAGGTATGATGTCATCTCAGTTAAGAGAGCCATTCCATTATGATGCACTGAGAGTTATTACAGGCCCCAAAGCAGCACGCGCAAACAGCTTAAGTGTTTTTAATCTTCATCAGGAGCTGCCGTTATCTGGGAAGATAAGATGAGGAGATGGGACATTCTTCAGAGCAAATGCATGTTCCTTGGCAGAACTGGGGATGGCTGAGAAATTGAGCTTAGCCTGAACTGAAAGGTTTTGACTCTTGGCTGCTCCACCCCCACCCCCCATCCCCCCTCCTCAAAAAGAAAAAAAAGTTGTGCAACAGTGAATTTACATCTACAATCATTTTAATCACATTAACAAATTCCATAAAGGTCAAGGTTTGGTTTCCATCCCAGAGTGAAGGAAGTGAGCTTTAAATGAGTAACGTACAGTTTGGACTCATAAATTAAGAATTGTTAATGTTTTCTAGCCCCACTTTTCCCATCAATGTGTGCTGCCTCTTGGAGTGTGTTTTGGTCTAAATCTAACCAGAACCATTTTTGTGGAGGAGGCATGTATTTGTCAATATTTGGTAACTGCTCTCTGGCACGCAAAGAGGTTATTTCATGTGTGATAGAATACTGTAAAACAGGTGTTTCCTCCTCACTGTATGTGACTGTAAGGTTTAAAAGTAAATCAAGACACTTTGTAAGAGAAAGAAAGGGAAAAAGGAGAGAGAGAGATAGAGAGAGAGGAGAGAGTGAGCCGTGGAAAAAGCTCAAGGAGCCAAACCATCAGTCATGGCCTGGCATCCCTAACCACCACGTAAATCTCTCCATGCCTCTATCATTTAAACAAAGCAATCATCCATTACAAGTTTGTCGATGAGCTGGGCTTTGCCATCAATGCTAATATGCGATACTGATTACTCTACCTTCTGCCAAATTACCTTCTTTGCCTCCTAGACTGATGCTCTTGCCTACTACAGGTGACCAGTGCTTGTAGTCTTTGAAGTGGCGACTACATAAGAGAGCCTCCTACCCTGCTTTGACCCCTATGCGTGTGTGTGTTTTTGAAATATAAGCCAGTGAGGTCCCCCTCTTAGAAATCTGTGTGCGAATGATCACAGGTGTAGGTAAGGTAAACGGATATTTCGAGGAGGAGTGTGGGTCTTACAACCCCCTTCCTGCAAAATACACACACACACACACACGCATATACATACACACACACACTCACCTACCCATCGAGGCTGTTGTGATTACATGCGGCAAGCATAAGGTAACCCTTACATCAAGGCCACGCGGTCGCTGAATCCAATTTTAGCCGCTCCGACTCCTCAAACATGGTTCTATCACGGAACACACGAGTGGTACCAATGTTTACCTCTTGGACCATGATACAGTGCCTGGGCTAATTAGGAACACATAAGAACCACAGGGCTCTTTTACTCTTGTGCCTGTGTTTTGTTTGGGCATGTGTCTAGGTCACTACAGGCCCCTCTAGCATGGCATGATACAGCCCTTTTCTCTCTCTCTCTTCTGTGAGAAACTGATGTAAATGTGGCTCAGAGCTCTGTGTGTGTGTGTGTGTGTGTGTGTTTGTATGTTTTGTGACTCTTCAGGGAAAAGATTATGTGACTTTACTTGTCTGTTTTGCAATGATGTGCAACAGAATGCAGATTTTTGAAATAGCTCTGTGCAACAGCGTAGGTGGGTAGATGTCAGCTCAAGCAGTCTTACCCCACAGCTTCAAACAGTTAAGCAACATGGGTTTTCCTTGTAGAAACATTCCTCTGACCAGAATTCCAAAATAAATAAAATGTGAGTTTAATTCCTCAGGATCTTGCCAAAGGGAGTCGACAAGAGTATCATCAAATAAACTCAGGATTCCGATAATTGTTTACATGTTGGGGAAACGGAGGAAAGGGTGTGTGCGTATGTGTTTGTGGCGGGGTGTTTAGGGGATTGAGAGGTCATACGATGGGATGACACAGGGGACAGTGGCGCTGCATGTTCCACTGGAAGCCCTGGTCTGTTTACGCTTGTGGTTTCTCCGAAACTCGACACTGCCGGTGATAAGTCAGCTACTGCTCAGGGTCCGGCGCATGCAGATAACGTGGAACTGGAGGATGCGCCACAAGGCAACATTAGGGCACCTCGAAGGATTACAGGGTTGTCAGCTAGACCGTGTTGACACTTACTGTCAGACTGACCCTCTTGATGAGTAAACTGTGGTGGACATCCAAGCCATCGTATTTCTCGAGAGTAGCTAATCGTTTTCAGACAGGATAAGATGGATGCATCCACTAATGTCCATTCTCGGCTTGGAAAGTGATGTATAGGGGGCCTGTTTATGTAGTTTATGATAAACTGTCTTGTTTGTTGATGTACAATTTCTTGTTTGTTATTTTTGAAGTCACAACAAGTTGTCTATTCACACATTCCTGTGAAAGTACTTTTAACACCACCATCTGTCTGTCCATCTGTAAATTTTTTCATATTCACATTAAACCTCCATTTTCAAACACCCGAAATATCTTTCAAAGGTCAGCAGTTCTAAACTAACGTCGACAAATTTGGCAACCTCTTGGAGAGCATCACTGGACAGTCCGAAACATTTCACATTTTGTTGTTATGTGTGTGTGTGTATGTGCGCATGTGTAGGTGTGTGTGTGTGTGTGTGTGTGTGTGTGTGAGTGTGTGAGGAGGGAAGGGAGGCTGCTAGGTGGAAAAAATGTCCCACTTGTTAACATTCTCAGATTCATCCTGCACTGGCAAACCCTCTGAGCGCAGAGCCTATTATAAATATTTAAGGGGAACTGTTGACATGAAGATAACACTGACAAATTGAGTTAACATTTCTGCCATAGATTAGTGTTCATGTGTGGAGGGAGAAAAAGGTCTTAAACACACAACAAGTCTTTTATTGCTGCCAGGTCCTGTTTAGTCTATATTTCACCCCTCGAGACCTAGGTAGATGTTGATGTTATGGCCCCAGTGCAATGTAATTCAGTTTTTTATAGGACAGAGAGGTCAGGCAGATGGGCTTTAGTAATAATGCATGTTTGTAGTAGTTCCTGGATATTGCACACAGTGGTAGTGGATAGGTAGAGTGGCCAGAGCGTTATCTTGCAACCGAAGTTGCGTCACGCATGCTGTTGTTTACTATAGTGTATCTGTCTACTTCCGCTGTCTCTATGCTAGCTTTTGCACTACACTTTTGCACTAAACACATGACTTTCAACCATCGCTATTTTCATTCAGATCCTGTGGTCTTTTGAATGTCACCAACTTGTTGTGATCTGTCAGAGCTCAGATGGTTTCCTCTTTTTTCGAAGACGAATGTGACCTCCTCGAGCCTCAAGCACTTTGAGATGTTTTCCAAGCTGAGTTGTTTAGAACACGATGCCAGAAAAGCCACAATCACAGGTCGGGTCCTCGCACGTGTGTGAATCCTATGCAGATTTTTTAACAACGCAGAGTTTGTTACCACACACATTGAAAGTTCTATTCCAGAGAGTATTGTACAGCATCCATTTGTAGCATATTAGTGTACTATAGATAATGCATGATTCAATATTAAAGCCCTAATGGAAGAGAGAATTATTCAAATTGTTTATTAACAGGGCGAGCATAATGGATTACTAAAAGGCTATATGGGCCACAGCTGAACTGTGGAAATTAATGTCCGACATTGAGTAAACTGCGAGTTCCGTCTTGTTGCATATTTGTCTCTATGGACACATTGTTGTTTATTTATGCTAGCAAATGCAGTTTCTGGCAGAGAGGCTGAGCGTTCAGCAGTGCCATCAGCCAGCGTTCCTCATGTCATGTTATCTGCCAGTCCAGCTTGTCTGTTTCTGTGATCCACCCACCTCCTCTCACACATGTCAATCAGTGTGTTCTTACAGCTTTGCGGAAATATTTTCAGTGGTGATGTGCGACTGGAGAAAGGCCCATACAGGGTTAAATTACTGGGAATTACAGGCCCATACAGGGATAAATTACTGAGAATCAATCTACCAGGGAAGTGGCGGTCCCCCTTTCTATTCAGTATAACTCACTGACTTTCAGCTCCATTCTAAACCATGACAGTAATCTTGATAAATATCAATCAGCTCTGCCAAGAAATTGCAGACATAAGACAAGATTACTTTTATCGAACTCCTCTGTCACCATGCCAACTTGCATTGTGCTGCCATTTGGAGTGAATGTGATTTAGTTGTAATCTGTTGCTTACACATGATAATAGTTTTCTACAGTTATTTGACTGTCCAAGCTCAGAAGGGTTACTATTTTTAATATCATTTATTATGTCTAAAGTGATGGATACATCTTAAAGCAGTACTTGACTACAAGAATGTTCACCAAACGACTGCCCAATTATTCAGATGTATTTGTATGTAGAGGGCTGTCATTTGAGTTTAAGTTTTAGGTTTGACTAAAGCTAATTTTCAGTAGTTTCTAAATAAAATCAATTTACAATTAAACCCACACTGGCAAGAAAATAACCACAAACAATTATGAGTCAGCTCGATGCTTCCCATGCCACATCATCTTTAGTTTGCACACAGACACTTATCTTTTTGACGGACTTGCCCATTATTTCAAATAGGGCACAAAGTCGTTCCCAAACTTATGCAAAAGGCAAATCCCAGGACGTTTTTGGCGTGTGTCAGCAAGACACGCTTGCTTACACAGCACAGCACACTTCCTCATCTTCTGCTGTGAAAATGAATTGTCTTAAGTATGGAAAAGATGACGACGTCAGACGTGGAGTGACCTTTTTTCTCTATCCAGTGCAGCAAGAGCTTTCTAGAAGGATGCTTTGTGAAACAATCTAAGGGGAAAAGAAGCTTGCGCTTATATGGAAAAGCACATCACAGAGTGGTGCACCTGAATGTGAAACAGAAGGAAAAAACTGTTCTAACATTCATTGTAAAGATATGCTGTACATCCTCCAAATTATTATCTGGAATGTACAGTCCATAGGGCACATTAGTCAAGTTCAACTATTAATCCCCACAGATGTACACACAACCCCAGTAAACCCACTCTTGGATGGTTGACAGAAGAGAAAAAGCATTTGCCTTGTGCACTTTTACACAATTCTTCTTTGTAAGCAGAGAAGCAGATCCTTTGATACACAAGCAAAAGTCCCTGGTTGAACCCCATTTCCTGGCCAGTTCTGCTCCATCATTGTGCTCGGACAAGAGCCACCAGCGCGGCTCCTCATCACAGGCCCAGCCAAGCTAAAGATAGAGCATCACACCTTTCCCTGGGTGAACTTGGCAACCTCTCGACCTGTCCAGGATCCAGGAGAAGAACGCGTGTCCAGGTACAGTATAATGGTTTTATCATGGGGTGATGGATGTGTTGAGGTTATTGCAAAGGATATCCACTCTCCTTTCACTCGGAGCTCAGAAGTTTTGGCAAGGCCATTTTTGGCTGCGGACTGATGACCAATGCGGTCATCCTCCCATTAGAGGTCAGGGAGTTATAAGTCTAGATTTAGAAGCAAATGTGCAAACACTGGCAACACAGACACAGCTGGGTCAGTCTTAGATGAAAACTCGCACAAACTCATAGTGTTGAAATCAGTATAGGTCTGACACAACAATTCTTCTGCAGATGCAGGTCCATAGTGCGATCAAGTGAAATTGAGTGTAGTGAACCGCTGGAGAAAGGTGAAGTGTTACAACTGCTCTATCAAATGGTCAAGAGGTAAATGACAGTATAATCAAAACTTATATCAGAAAATTCATGATCATCTGTTTCCCATTAACAATGTTTACCCAAACAATAGTGTTAACATGATCTCCGTTTATAAAAAACAAAAAAAAAACTTTTTCTTTAGTCGCTTTAGTACATTTCCCCAATAGTCATTAAAGTTTGCACAACAGCAAGTGCATTTTCACAACAGTTGCGACAGAGCAAACTGAGAAACCTAGCGAATGACCTACAAAAGCACGTAACATGCGCGTGAAATGCTTAGTTTACGTCTCCAAAGCAAATATTTATGCCAATGAAACTGTCAGTGCCACCAGAAAGAAAATTTCCTGTACTATCGTTTATGAACGAGGCAGTCCAAATGACTTATGCTGTCAATGCAACAGTTTACTCTATAAGCTTTTTTCCCTAAATGCCGTTTTCCTCTGTTTGGCATATTTCAATTACAATAGTGAAAAATTGTACACTACTGTCTGTAGTAGAATGTAGAAGATGAGACTCATCAGATCAGAATTCATAATTAATGAATATTTTTCCAGTTCTGTTTTTTCCCTGTGTCGGACCATCTAATTCAATTCTCATCCAAGGGAAAAAAAACAGTTTGCTTTACAGTAGACCTGTTCTTTCCCCTAAAATGTGTACTAGAACTGACAAAATATATAATACTACACAGATTTTATATATTATATTATATATTAATATTATAACTATATCATTGTGTAGAATAATGACTCAATGAACCAATGCCTAATTCAAGTATTTTGGAGTGAAGTATTCAGAGAACCATAATGTATTTTGATTAACACATAAGATTGCAATTGCTGCTATTGATGATGTAACTACAAAACTGCAGACAGTTGTATACAAGCAATTGCATGGATTTGCGAAAGCATTTGCTGTTCAAAGTAAAGAGAAATTGCTTTTAACATATGCATAAAGTTGAGGTTGATGTGGATAACTTGGATAGATGTGGACTCCGGGTATGAGAGGGTGCCTGGTCTGATCTGTGCCAGGTTTGCGTCAGTGCCCGCACAGACTTCTAAACCTGGCCCATCCCCTGGCAGTGGGATCTGCTGACAAGGCAGCAGTTCAAATTCTGAATGAATTTATGTGCAATTAAACTCAAATGACCATAACATTAAAGCATGAAAATGCAAACGGCAGAAATAGAGTCCCAAAAAAAGCACAGAGACGGAAAACGAAATTGTAGAAAAACAGAAGGGCGAGAAATGACTTCAGTGAAAGGTATTTTTTTCGCCCTTTCTTTTTTGCACACATCTTGTCTTTCCCGGAATCTGACACAGCAAACTGGCATTGTCTTTGCACACTTTGCAGTTTAAAAATTAGTGGGAACAACCAAAGCGGAAACCATTTACATTGTTTCACTCTCACTCAAAAAAAATGCATCAGCTGTGTGATATACTATTGGATGGATGGATGGATGGATGGATGGATAGATGGATAGATAGATAGATAGATAGATAGTAAAGTTAAGTAAAGTTAGTTTATTATATTCATTTGTTTTAACTTTCAAAATGAAAAAATTACTGAAAATGACTGTGGAGCATGCACATGAAATTCTCTCATGTGGTAGACTGCCAGTTTATGGTTGATTGCATGCCCCATGTGCCCTTTTCCCATAGATTTTATGGCAAATTCAAATCAGGATACTAATCTATTATGCCCATTCACCAATGAACCTCGCCACATCAAACTAGGTAACATACAGAATGATGCCCTAGGCATGCCACAAGGAATTTACTATTTTGTTAATTTTTTAGAACTGTTTTCATTGCAAAAATCTATTATGCTTCTTTGCCAATTGCGCTATTGACACCAAATCTCTTCAGAACCACACACACATGCCACAAAGCTTACTTTTGCAATTCACCAGTTTATTGATTTTTTTTATTTATTTATTGAACATTTTTTTCATTCTATAAATCTATTATGCTCCTTGGTCAATTGACCTATTGGCACCAAACCTATTCAGAATCACACACACACTGATCCTGCACACATGCCAAAAAGCTTGGTTTGCCAATATAAATTTTCAATTATGTTCTTTACATTTTTTTATTCTATAAATCTATTATGCTGTTTTGCCAGGAGACCTGTTGACAAACCCGGTCACGGGATCACAGACGCTGATGCTTCAAAGCTTACTTTTGCAATATACCTTTTTCACTGACTTTTAAGAATTTTTAAAATAATAGTTTTCATTATATTAATCTATTATACTCTATAATGAAAAATAGTCTTAAAATCAGTGAAAAGATTAATAAAAAAACACAAACTTTGTGGCATGTGTATGTATGAAGCTGAAAAGGTTTGGTGTCAGTAGGTCAAGTAGCATAATAGCTATAACGATATATATAGGCCTCACAGATTCATTGACTGAAGGGCAGAGACATGGTTTTGGTTTTCCACCAAATAGTGACACTTATTAAACTGACCAGAACACTCATAAACAACAAAACATTAATCAGGACAGTCTAACAAACACTGAAGACAATAGCTGGGGAATTGTTGGACAAGTAACTCAACTAAGGGATACTGCACCCCTAGAAGAAGGGAAAACCGAAGTGCTCCAGACAAATAAGTGGAGTACACAGTAGCAATCTACTGAGCACAGCATAGCACACACATTAAGGTTTTAGCAACCATTCGGAGAGTTTTGTGACTGGTCACCCCCCCCCCACACACACACACACACACACGTACACACACACAATGTAACTGTAAACAGACAGTTACAATAGTCAAACACAGAAAATAAATTACAGTAACAAGTCACAAATACAACCAAACAGACAAACACAGACCAGTCATCCATACATCTGACGACACCACAAACAGGATGCAGCAGGGTAAACTGGGAAGGAACTGAAGGAGCCCAAGCCAGTCACAGCCAAGCAAGCCACCCAACAGCCAGACCATCAGGATGGGTTACAGGGTTCGGGAACAAGGGACTGCATACACTCTGCGAGACGAAGAACAATCAAAGACACATCAACAGATGATACAGACGATTAGGAAGCAGTTACCGTGTGGCAGGTTGCTAAAAATAAGAACAAATCACTTAAAATTCACACCTCAAATACCTCAAAACAGATGTATGATTACCAAAGCATACCTGCAGGTGGAAATCGGGTGGCAGTCGGTTTGTGCCCAGGGGCCACAGCACACAGATATCGATTCACACATGGCATGCTCTTATCTACTTACCAATGGGCTCTGTGCACAGTAGTCAAAAAGTCCCAAAAAGACGTTCATCTCAGGATGGTCACTTGTTTCCGGTGAGCGTCTATTTTTGTGAAGTACAGTGGGCTAAATTGTTGCATAGTGTAGCTATACCAGTTCAATATCCAAAGTAAGCCTAACTAATAAGCTCTGTATGTTCCTCAGCAGTTCGGGGTTTATTTCGTAGTTAGCTCGTAGTTATAGCCTCATTACAATTGTTTACAAAATGTAAAAGCTAATTACCTGAAACGGTCAACCATCCTGACACTCTCCCATGCACATAGGGAATTATCTATTCAGGTGCCCCAAATCAAGTCAATGAGGGGGCAGGGCCAGGACAGGCTAATCATCATAGTGCAAAAGCAGTTCATTACGCTACATAGTCATGGTGGTTGCTATGCTATTTACACCATGTAACTGTGGAATCCTTAGTCATTATTGTTAAAGTGGTAGCAACAGCACAAAATTGCATTTGGGCAATTCCAAAAATGGAAGAATTTAATAGTCAACATAGATGCAGAGGTGGCTGTGAACAAAAGTTCAAGCAGATGCTGTTGATGTGCATTATTTCCTTAAACTTGCATTGTTTGACACGCTTCAGAAACAGTAAAACATCAGCTAACAGTATAACATTACATGTTTCTGAATGCACACCACTGTCTGTGTCTGTTTGTGGCGGTGTGTTGTTTATTGTTTGCATTTGACAATTTGTTGGAGATGGTTGGACACAGCTGTTAAACCAATAATTGATAAAAAAAATGTCAGAGGTTGAATTGGTGGAGATTGTTGGATGCAGCCTGTAACTGCGTTATATTGCTCCTGCAGTGACCTAATGTTGACAGTTGCTTAATAATTTGTTGCTTTTTTTTATTGTTGTTTATTGTTTTTAAAGGCTATTAAGCTACTTAAATAAAAATCAATGCAATGGGGAATGGGAAAACCAGTGTGTATGATCCTGAAATGGTTTGATGTAAATAGGTCAACTGGCCAAGGAGAATAATTGATTTATATAATGAAAAAATGATCAAAAATCAGCAAAAGGGTAGGTTGTGGCATGTGTGGAGCACCAGTGTGTATAATCTTGAAAAGGTTTGGCGTCAGCATAATGGATTTATATAATGAAAATATTTAATATTTAATATATAATATTTAAAAAAGCAATGAAAGGGTAAAATGGAAAAGCATACTTTGTGGCATGTGTGGGGGACTAGTTTGTATGAACCTGAAAAGGTTTGGTGTCAATAGGTCAGTTTGCCAAGGAGCGTAATAGCTTTATATAACAACAACAACAGAAAAGAATAAGTGAAAGGCTATATTGGAAAACAAACCTTAGTGGTGTGCGGGGGGGGGCAGCGTTAATGATCCTGAAAATGTTTGGTATATGTGAATTTGCTAAAGAAGCATAATAGATTTATATAATTAAAAAATAATAACAAAATTCAGTGAAAGGGCATATTGGAAAACCAAGCCGTGTGGCATGTGTGGGGCAACAGTGTGTGTGATCCAGAAAAGGTTTGGTGTCAATAAGTCAGCTGCCCAAGAAGTATAACAGAATTATAGATGAAAATTCTTAAAAAGATTTAAAATGGTAAATTGCAAAAAAAAAAGTGTGTATGCTCCTGAGTTGGTTTTATGTAGTCAGGGTAATTGGTGAAAATGCATAATTTATTAGAAGCCTGATAAACTTTTTTTTCAATTCTTCAAAGTATTTGGACTTCACCAAATGAGAGAAGTTGATCTGCATGCTGCAGAATCATTTTCAGTAATTTTTATTTTAAATGTTAAACAAATGTTGAAAGTTACCCTAACTTTACCACAGTAGATTAAAAAACAAAGAAGTGGAAATGCATTAAGTGTTAAGTATTTATTTTGTACTTTAGTGTGTATTTCAGTGAAGTGATACAATTCCAGTTAGTAAAGTAGTTTCACAGTTCAGTGCTCACATTGTCTTTGTTGATGCTTTCTGACACATCACCCTTAAAAGCTGTTCAAGTACATCTATCAGTGCAGCATCATCCGTAATGAAATGCAGCTCACAATAGCTGAGCTGTTGCTCAACAGATTTTCAGTAAAAGGTCAGCATTTAGGGTTCCGGGAATTAATTTGAAGTGCCGTGGGGGTGGCAGAGGAGGTGGTGGTGGTGGAGGTGGCAGCAAACGCTTTGGCTACAGGAATTTCTTACCAGGGCCCTGAGGCTGCAAAGTCAGTTTCACTTGTGTGTCTGTGTCTGCCCCACCATTGAACTCTGGGAGTGACACTGAGGAGGCAGCTGTCAATTTGCTCTTATTCCCAGTGTCTGGCCCCGTGCGGGGGTACCGTGTGTGTGTGGGGGTATGGTCTTTCTGTGTGTGTGTGTGTGTGTGTCTGTGTGTGTGTGTCTGTCTGTGTGTGCGTGTGTGTGTGTGTGGGTGTGTGTGTCTGTGTGTGTGTACTAGTCTCAGTGCCTGGTCAAGGTATAAGTGAGTCATGGGTCTGCAGCTGGAGGCCAGATGACGGAGGCCACCTGCTTCCCTCATCATTTACACATTCTGCAAACGTACAAACAACTGCAAATGAAAGCCGCCCAGCCCAGCAGCCTTGGGACTGCTTGTCAGTGCCTCGGTAACATGGCACTGAGAATTCATTATGTGTGTTTGTGCATGTGTGTTTACTTTTTAAAGAGTATATACTGTACGTGTGGGAGTGTGATTGTATGAGCTGCATTTGAATTATACTGTGTGCCCCATCGTCCAGTAGATCAAACTGGATAATGTTTATAGATATGTGTATAAAAAAAACATTTAATGATAAGTTTAAGAGTTTAAAAGTTTAAAGGCTGAATTATAAGTTTAAAAATTGAGTAAAACAAATAGTCACTGTCACACTCATGATATAGTTTTATGGAAATTACTTAATTACAACAAAAGACATTAAACTGCTACAGTTATTAGGCAGGAGCAAGCAAGTAATGTTTACAGTGTGATCTAATTTGTTTATTAACAGGGTTAGGCTATAGCTCATTCATTTTCATTATATATGGTGTATGTGTGCCTCATTCCGTGGAAGAACACGTTAAATTTGGGAGTGGATCCAAATTATGAGGTGGCTCAACACATTTAGCATTTTGCGTGTAAATGGCAAATGTAGGCTATATGATAATATATTCACAAGTTAATTTAAATTTATTCAATTATTATTATTATTTTACTATGGAGCTCCCCTACAGTCACTGATGGCTTTGTAACTAACACCAATGTTCTAAATTCTCACGAATATATATGGATTTTTCTGAAAACCAAATAGGAACCAGCGATGATCATTTTCGAGGAATTATGTTGACTGACAAGGTAATAAATGCTATTTTGGTTTCACTCAGTTTCTGTTTCGTCCTACATCAGAGTGCCATTGTAATCTTGTAAGCACTGTAAATGCATAAAGAAGCAGTAGGGGGAGCTGTGAGAGACTTCATTCACCCCATAATGAGCCATTTAACAATCACAGTGACTGCGAAGCTGGTAAATTAACCTAAAAACTGCATAAAATGTTGCCTAGTTCTCCTTTAGACGTGACGGTAGTCTAACAGCAGTCCAGAAATAGAACGCAAACAGCATCTGGCCACCAGTGGCCCAACATCGGCAAATCTAATTTTGCTACCTGAGTTCTTGCTTGCAGGTTTTGTGGGTTTTGGCATCAGCCTCACTGTGGCCATTTTTAGGCCAAGGAAAGAAAAAAAAAGCCTTGGAGGGAAATTGGCAAAAAAATGGCAAATGGCAAAAATGGCAAAGCTTTGGTTTACTTTGGTTGACCCAGCCTTGATGGAGATCAGAAATCAAAACAAGATTTAAATTTGATTTGAGACGGCCCTCCTTTCACCCTTTCCCTCCCAGTTCAGGTTCTGTAATTACTGAACATGCCCTTTTGCTTCTATTACCCTTCAGAACCAGCTTTCCAAAAAACGCCCACCCGCTCAGCCCCGATCCAACCACACACGCACATTCCTGGCAAATTATGCCTCCCACATGAGTAGATAATCAGGCCGCTAAACAGCTCTCAGGTTTGTAATAATATTCTAATAGCCAGTCACTCGGTCTTTGGAGTGTGCCTCAGCTCCTACAACTCATTATAATTAAGTGTCTCCAAATGAGAGAACGCTAGACCACTTAACTAGACCCCACATCGCGACTGAACAACAGGATTCAGCTAACAGCCTCAAGAGTCTAAAATTACCTGTCTGTCTGACGTGGGATGGTCACATTTCATCTGGTTCTGCTCGCATGTCTTTTGTTTCTGTCTCTCAGATTCTCTCTGGCTGCCTCTTTCTTTCTCTCTCTCTCTTTCTCTCTCTCTTCCTCTCTTATTTCATATTCTTTCTCAGCATCTTTCGTCCTCTATCACAACAGTTGTGTCTTTTCTCTTGCCGTCTGTTAGTTGTTTTGGGCTCCCGTTCCACAGTCAGTGTCATTCTTGAGGTTGCTGGAGTGAAAGTAACATAGTGAGGATTCCAGGGCCGTGTGGTTTTGAGCTGGCTCGTTGCGTCTCTCAGTTGTGATTGTAACTCGATGGGATGCCCCCCCCCACCACCACCACCACCACGACCCCTCCATATAAATACCAATATAAAATAACACATGCGTGGGGCAGAGGTATGAAGAAAGCCACTTCGCCATTGTGTTTTACACAATACGTTGTTCATGCTGGCCGGACTTGAAACAGTGACATTACCCAGACTGGAAATAAGCTGGAGAATGCGTTGTTCAAGCACTCAGCCTCCCAGTTTCTAATATGAGGTTTATAGAAAACAGCACATGTTTCAAATTGACTGGAACTTGATGTCAGATTGTATCACGGTCCTTCTCATGTTAAATGGCCCTAGATGGTGGTTTCAAAAAATTGTCGATCTATAATCTCACAATGTGCTCCCAACACCACACTATCTTGTCTATTGTGTAAGTCCCTTTGTGTAAGGAACACCTTCCAGCTCTCACATGAAACTCCTGGCTTGTTTTCACAGTTCATTCTTCGGTGGAGGGGTGGCGGAGAGAGAGGAGTGTTTTTTTTTTCTCCTTGTGTGAAAATGATTTCAGCACTCTCTGAGGAGACGTCCGGCCCTGTGTTTCGTTTTTCCCTTCTTTTCTCTCTCTCTCTCCGTCTCTCCTCTGTTAGTCATGCTGCTAATTTGTGGTGAAAAGGGTAGATCCATCCATGTGGGAGGTCATTCCTCTCATTCCTGGCTGTGACGGCCATTCCAATACAAAGGAAAGTTGCAAATTTGTCAAACCCCGAGTCGAACACGTGTTCGACATTGTAATCTCTCCTAGGTCCACACTCTCACACGTTGCCACACACACACGTTGCAACGCACACACACACAAGCACACACACATGTACCTACATATGTAAACATGTATGCAACACATACACTCATAATTAATGTGCTCACTCTACAACTTTCCCTCTGAATTCGATTTCTTCGCCTTCTCGCATTAGCAAATGAATGTTCCCTGAAGACCATATCAAAACAAGAGCAGATGATTTCATTGGTATTCTGAATCTACACACACCACAGTCTCAGCCCTATCCTGACTTAAGCTATGCTTTGCTTTTGTAGAGTCGAACAGGGTTATGAGCTGAAAGACGAAAGGGGTCTTTAAAAAGAAAGGGGAACCGTGTTTGTGGGCTGTAATTGCCTTGAAGTGGTGATTATGGTGGTCTGTGTTTCAAGACTTCTCACGCGGGGTCATGCTAACTGTCGAACAGCGGAGCCGTCCAAGAGGCAGTCAAAAAAACAAAAACAACAACAACAAAAAAAAAGCCCAGCAAACTTCTATAAGCCTGGAAAAGCCTTGATTTGTCTTATACGAGAAACGTTTGATTAAATGTTGTTAAGGAGAGAGAGGACTTCATGGAATGCAACCTCCCCTCTTCCTCTTTCCCCAAAGCGTTCCAGGCACTGGAACAAACAGAGGGTAGAATGGGCAGAATATAAAGTACAGTCCTGGGTGGGCTGTGAGGGGGAACAAGGGAAACCAACATGAGTCTGGGGGTTCGGTTGACTTCATTTCACTTTGGGGAGAGTGGGAGGGTGCCCTTACGTAATTGTGTTTGTTTGCTCTCTGTGCTTAGGGATTTTTGATTGTTTAAAAAAAAGAAAGAAAGAAGAAGAAAAGGAAAAAAAGAGAAGAAAACAGGTGCTGCACACTCACATGGTGCCAGCTTTGAAAGCCAAAGCTTTGGGCCCAAGTGTTCATTAGCACTTTGTTAGCTATTTGTGCATTGTTTCTTTAGCAACCCGTAACCATAGAGAGAGAAAAAACGATGTGGTTAAGGACTGTTTGTTTTGAACTTCCTTCATTCTGTACTGTAGTGTGCTGGCTTTGTAACGCTGTGTTTAAAATGACACATATTTTAATGAGATGTTTTCTGTGAAAAATGTACAAATGAGCTAAATGTACTGCCAAGTCAAGCATCTCTTTTACATATCTATGCAATGACATTAACTGAGAATGACAAAATCTTGACTATGGCACTGTGACAGAAACATTTCAAGTTTTACAGTGTAATAAACTAATAAAACATGAACAATAACAAAAATGAGAAAGAAATTGTGTACAGACAAATTAACCCACTCCTAAAAATGCTGGAGTAAAACAAATTGCCTTACAAAGTCCGAAAAGCAGAACACATGTTTGCTCAGAGGGGTTCTTGTTTACTGTAAGGGGTTGTTTCACGTGAATCTCCCACCTGTCTGGCAAAAGAAGAGACGAGAGCGGTGAGGAAGTGGTCCAGATCACTCCGCGTCACCATTTTCATCAGACCTCTCATCCTGGATCGTGGAACTGTTACCACTCCCTGGCTGGAAGCTGAGCAATGGCTTCCAATGTGTTCACCGTCTTTCATTCTCATTCATGCTTGGCAGTGTGGTTTTAATCGTGTCCTTGTGTGTGTGGACCGGGCGGGGTGGGGTAGCACAGGGAGGGTGGCTGGGCCAGGACGGGCCAAGCTGGATGGGCCAAGCTGGAGAGCAAAGTGGATGAGCAGGGCCCTCAGTTGGTGTGGGATGGTCCCTGGTGAACCTGCTCCAAACAGAGATGTCCTGCCTCTATTTCTTTTTCTCTCTTGCTCTCTCTCTGTCTGTCTCTCTTTTGGTCCCCTCCCAGGATAATGCGAAACATCTGCCCGCAGTCCTCGCGTGATACACCGAGACACCAATTAATGGGGAGGGAGGACATGTTGACCTACAAAACAGCAGAGCACAATAAGCTCTCATAACTACAAACAGCTTTTGCGTGATTTTTTTTCTCCTCTTCTTCCGAGATCGTCCATTCAGAAAAAAAAGAACAAAAGGAATAGGTGTAGAAAAGAAGGAGAAAGCATATGTAGCTGTGTATTTGTGTATGTGTGTTGCTAATGTACTATATGTGTGTGTGCCCAGATTGCTTTGAAAGTTTCCCATTCCACTTGTGTATGAAAGTGTCAGTCACTTCCCTTTTTTTACCCCATGTGTGACAGCTCACCCAACTGGGACTCAGGCTCATGTTCTTTTCCTACCTGTAAAGTGGCTGACTTTCGCCCCGGTTGGGGCAACTGAAAGTATTCCTGCTAGATTTGTGTTTCAACCGCACTGTAGTGGCATGAAAGTATACGTACAAACCTAAAAATAAGTGAGGCATGTAAATTTGTAAGGTTTCTCAAAATGGGGATCTATAGCCAGTACATGCAGACCAAGAAAATTTTGAATCAGCAAATCTGTTGAGGGAGATTTCTAAAAGTGGAATGAGAACTTCCTTTGATCTCAATTATAGTGACAAGTGGCTTACTGTGCTAACTATCTAATTTAACATGATGTTGAAACAATGGAATGTGACAGACTCCGGAACTAATGTGCCATAATACATTTATCCTGCACATCCCCCCCCCGCCGAGATTGAGATAACACATTAGCATTTTGAGACTTTGACATGCGTATGTTTATGAGATTACATTATGTCTCTGTAATCACATCACACTTGCATCTTTTCAAAAAATAACGTCATCTGTTTGTACTATTGAGATAAACAAATTAAGTTTCCATTCGTCCAAGATGAGCCATATTTGAGAGCTTGTTTGGAATATCTACACTTACGAGTTCCGTGACATTTTCGATTGGCTCAGTTAAGAAGATTTGCAGCTTACAACCAAGCTCACAGCTGCAGCTACACCGGCTGTGACCCAGGCTATGGTCAACGCTGGCCAGACACCACCTTTTCCTCCCCAGCTACCACGCTTTTTTCTCAGGTTTCGGTCCAACCTTCAGACCCTGGGATTCCTGTGGTAAAATGGGTACACCAGGAGTGGGGGAGAAAGGTACTTTGTGGGTAGACAGCAGTATCATAGACTTTCGATGAAAAAGAACCAACAGACACTGGAGCTGGGTGGGAAGTCTGGAGCTGCATGTGCTATCTGCTGGTGATGGCTGACTTGTTAACGAACCTCTATATCCCCCTGGCTTAGAATGCCGTGTCTTTTTCATCTTCGTGGCATGAGGTCTGCATGGCAAGCATTGGACCTGTCTTTAACAGTTTTTGGATCATTTGCTTTGTTTCTTTTTTTCCCTTCCTTGGCTGCTTGCTCAGAGCTTTAGTCTTTGCAAACAGGCTAAGGTCCTTTTTTTGACTTTGAGCACACGTCTGCATTTGGGAGAATGGGAAATGGGAGAATGGGAGAATGGGAGAAATGCAGCGAGATGTCAAGGGAGCAGTTCTTACAGTGCCTGCACGAAACATAGGGATGCGCCGTGGCCAGAAATCTCCTACAGTACATTACCTTGATCTGTCAAAAACGGAGGTTTCGACCTCTTATTCATTTGTCTTGATAAATGGAAAAATAGCCTGACCTGCTGCTTATTTGAAACATAATTTTTGCTTCTCCACCAGACATCATCTTTCTCTGCCTTATTATGAGCACTGCTTCAGATGTTTATGTTACTTTTGTGCTCTTTGGTTCTGCCAAGCGGTCGTCTTAATTTTCTCCGGGGTTATTAATGAAGTATTTAGGTGCTACGTCATTTTGTTAAAATATGACTGCCGAGACCTTTACAGTTTGTCTTTCAGGCAGGAGTCAGACTAGGGTTTGCTGGTTTTCTATTGTATCGATCGATCACGTTTTTTAGCTCATGAAGCACACATTGGAGAGCTCCATAAGGAGTGCCATTAGAAACATAAAAGAACATCAGTGTCTTGTTGAGCAGGCAAAATATGATATACTCCGTGTAATCACGTCTCGCCTCTCTGGCGAGGTCTGGTTTCTCGGCTAATTTCAGACCTGAGAGTGGGCGGCTTAACTGACAACCGAGCAAAATCAGAAGAAAGGTTGCACGCTTATGTTCAGGGAGAGACAAGTACAGATTCCCTAAACCCCTATGACCTTAAAACTATGTGTAAATACACCATCAGCTATGTGTACACATCTATTGAGAAAATGTCAATAAAATATAAATAGAACTCTTCAGATAAAACTACAGAGTTAAAGCCCAATTTTGGAGGCAGCATTAAAAATAAACGCACCTCTGGCAGGACACTGGAGTTAGCCTTCCAGCTCTCCCAGAGTCTGTGGGAGAGGAGAGCTGCACTGTGCTCTCGTGTCTGTGCTCAGGCCCTGCATCAAATGGGCTCTGACAGGCCAAGCCTGCTCAGCTGCCATCGGCAGCCCAGGGCCCACAGGTTATGGCCAGAGCACCCCCAGAACACTGGGGGAAACTAACCCCATTAACCACATGCTACTCTTTGTCCATAGAGGATATGCACTGCAGGAAATATAGGGTCTTTGTTTTTTTTTCTTTATTTGGTGAGCCTGGGGGCAATGGGCTAGTGGAACCAGGGCAAGTGGATGCCATTAGGGGCTCTGGACAGCCGTAATCCATCAACGAGTGCAGTGGCGGCCATTTGCATGTCGGTGAAAAATGGGGGAGGACATATTTCAAACTCAAGGCTATCGGATGGAAGTGGTGTTGTACTGCTTTTCCTTGTCAGAGGAAAAGTACACATCACTGTCGATTTGTTGTGATTGATTTGGGTGCTGGCACTTATAAAAAAGGATGCACCATATATGAGTACCTTTTGAAGAGAGGATACATAGCACTGAACAGAGCCTCAGGTTTGCAGAGGCCTCTTCTCTACCCCCCCCCCCCCCCCCCCACACACACACACACACACTGCTGATTCGTTGCCTCTCTCCCTTTTGATGTCAGACCCTCCACAGTTATTTGGCTTGTTTGAGGCCAGGGTTGAGGACATTGGCTTTTAAAGCGCCTTGGCCAAGGTAAACTTAATTTGTATTGTGTACATATGGTTTAAAAGTGCCTTTCCTGTATAAAAGGAGAGAGACTGAGGTAGGGGGGCGGTGCATGACAGAGCAGGGGTGATGCCGTCAGGGCGGCACAAGGCTGTGTAAATGAAACAGGACCAGGCAGACACTTGCGTGAGGAAGCGTTGCAGCCCCGCAGAGCCACAGCTGGAGGGCTCTTATCAAGGCCTAAATGAGGGGAGGTGAGAAAAAACAGAGCCGATGAGCTAGCAGGTAATAGAGGAGGAGGAGGAGGAGAAGGGGGCAGAGGGATCTGAGTGCTGGCTGCAAAATGAGGCTGTTAAAACACGTTTTGGAGAAGAGGGGAAGTGTTTAACAGTGCAGAAAATATGCTATCTTTGCTCACAGCAAGGAAGGGAGTGTCACGCAACCTGTAACATGGTTACTAACAGTAGCTTTAATTTAGCTATGAAAAGATTTCAAGAAAGCTTTTTACCTAAAGAGACCTTATTCTGTGGTAATTTCCTTCATGGATTGTGATCCAAGCTTTGTACACAAATCTCTTAAATGGTTCCTTCGGCTTACAGTTTAGTGCAAGGCAAAACTGCCCTGAGGGATTTATGGTCAGCAACATTGGCTTTGTAGGTATTTCATATGCTGCAATGATTCTGCCGTCCATCCGTGGAAGGACGCCCCCCCTTGAAGGCTTGCTTTCACGGAGACCACGCAGATCGCTGTTATGAAAGACACATGCAGAAGGTGATTGGGCCAAATTGTCTGTGTTCACGTGAATCGGAGAGAGGAGCCGAGGGGTGGAGAGAGGAGCGGTGGTGTTTGGTTGGGGTCTTGGAGACCTGGAACCAACCAGGTCCAATGGCTTGATCAACTTAATGCAAAAAAGGTACGGACCTACAAAGACATATGGAATATGTTACCCCAGGAGAGACAGTAAAAAAGCGTGCTAGCTTTGAATACAGGGTGCCCAGACTATGGAAAGGGGGCTATGTGTGTGTGTGTGTGTGTGTGTGTATTTAGGGGGGGGGTGCAGAGAAAGTGGAACGAAGGATATTGAAATGAAACCAGAGAGCCGAAGAGATAAGGAAATAGAATGCAACAAGAGAGACCCGAGGAGGCTTAGAAGCCCTTTCCTCTGTCTCATTCTCTTATTTTCTCTCAAAACAAACCCGAGTTGCAATGGCCTCTTTAAGCAGGACTGATTTTCTCAGCCTTGTCTGCTCATCAAAATATCTCCACTGACCCCACCAACCGTAACAAGCCACAGTGCATATAATGCGCTTGCAGCTTGTCAAAGCTTGTGCAGCGTCAGCAATACCTCAACCCCTTGTGTTTATCTGTTTAAGTGAGCTGAGAACTGATCAGATTGAACAGTTCGACAACTCAACAGTAAGGATAAATAACAAAACAGTTGCTCTTTTGGTGGTACAGGGGTTTGGGGTGGAGGTGGGGGTGGGGGGTAACTACAATAGATGCCACTGCAAGCATGGCTCCACTTCGAAGACCACACAGCAAACATGCCACTGATTAGGAAAAAGACATGAGTGACATGCTGGTCAGCAGTTCTTTGTTGTATCCGTCTAGACCAGAGTCTTTGTCTCTTCACTGAGTTAAATATGTAAAACTGTTTGCAGAACTCTCATGGGCTTTCTGTGGTCGCTTTCAGACAATCTAGCGCAACATCCAAGGCTCTGGAGGGAATCGGGGGTTTGTTCTCTCCACATGTAGGCGAGGAAATAATAGCCTAACAATCCATCAAAAGTTAACGGAAAGTCTGCCACAGCCAGAAAATGAAATCCAATGACACTTCTGAGAAGAAATTCAGGTGACAGTGTATCCCAACCCACCCCCCCACCCTCCCCTTGTTTACATTCACATGTACAGCTCTATTTTATAGTACCTTGTGGCTGCAGGGTCAAAGAAACAGAATCTCTAATTACATATTACTCATATTAAGTTAAATGTTTACGCATGACTTTACTTTGCCGCGCAATTGGTGCCATCTAACACAGTGACTTTGTTTTTTTTTTTATTTAACCTTGACTAAAGAATACCAAGCTAAACAATTAAATGCAATAAATGTGTTTTGGGCAGTCATCATTGCTATTATCTATGCTTGTGCTGTGTGACGGCTAAAATTGGGGACAAGGGGCCAGAAGATGTTTATTGCTTACATATGTGGAACGCATGTGTTTTACATTTGCTGAAAGAGACTTTTAAAATGTGTACACTCTGGGTACTTTTACCATTGAAGTTTTTTAGGAGCAAGACAGTCAGTTTAATGGGAATTAGACAAATTTCCATGATCCTGTTAGTTATGGTGGGGTGGGTGAAGAAAATGCTTCACATTAAGGCATACATGGATCTGAGTGAATAATCAAATTCCTTTCCTGCCATTGCAGAAAAAGGCTCACAATTTAATGTCTAATTGCAGTTACACTTCTGAATACTTATGTTCTAGGCCTCCAAATGAAATGTTTCCTTCATTTACAGGCACAACATTTCATATTGGGGTATTTTTCCCAAGCATGGTTGGCTATGGAAGGGAGCCTAAGATGGCATCTCCCACCAAAATGCATTACAAAGACAAAGAACTAAAGAACACGCTCATCAATGGGAAGAGTACCATGGTCGATCTGATAGGATATTACAGCCCTTGGCCATTGCATTGCAAATGTAAGAGAGGGTTAATATTTTAAACTTTTCAGACAGCCACACTTTTGAAGAGTGACATAATACATCAAAAACAGTTATCGTAGTTGAAGTAATTTAATTTCACCTCTTATTTCAGAGGTTGGTTATTACCAATATGTTATGCTAGTCTCATACAGTATTTGGATTGTGGGATACTTCTTCACACCCTTTCTCACATTCAAATGTAAACCAGCTGTCTGGTCAGTCATTATGATAGAATTTCTGAATTTATTTGACAGGTTTTGGGATGACTGTCCGCTCAGTGTTGACCTGAAGTCATCCATTCAGCATTATTGGACTCCTTTATTCCCACTATTGGAACCATTGGCTTCCCCACTGAAATATTTCCTCATGAATTTATGCAATGAGATTACAGGTTAAAGAGGCAGCAACTTCAACTTTGCATACTGCTCAAGAGGGGATAAAAAGGAGAAAGAAGGTGTTGAAACTCTCTTTCATTTTACACCTCTAAACTTCTGCCTCCTTCATTTTGGAGAGGAAAAAAAATCCCCTTTTCTTCCACACAGTAAGCAATTAGGCGAGTGGGCAGTGCATGTGTCTGTTTGAGAGGAACCAGACTTGTTTTTCCCTTACAATGAGCAGGTGATAAAAAGGAAATATCATGTCAAGGCCAGATGGCCACAATGGCGTTTGGTGATGACGTAATGTGGCCCTGAGGAGAAGAGAGCTCCCAGACCCTAGACTGAAAGAGCCTGTTAGCCAGCTCAAACACATGCACATGCACACGCACAGGCACACACATACACCCACCCACACACACACACATACACACCAACAAAAATACACACACACTAACAGACACACACCACCAACTCTGCACGGACATCTAGACACATCTAGAAGGGCCACACACAAACACATATGCACACAAATACATACAGAAACATCAAACTGGGGAGGATGGGTACCATTGGCACACTCACCTAAAGACATACTCCCACACAATGATAAGCAAGCACACAATCTTGCACAGATGCTCACGCATCTAGAGTCAGACACACACATATGCTGACAGTGAAACAAACAGCACACTTCTGCATCCATCTGTACACAAGAGTTTGGCAGTGTCCGGAATAAATACTAAAATTGTCCACTGTGTTTAAAAGACTTTGATTATAGACTACAGGTGTATTGTCATTTGAACCATATGTCACAGAATATGCAAGTCTCTGATTGCAATTTATGAACCAAATAGGTTATTTTTCTTAATTGATGGGAAATTTCAAGCAAAGTATATAAACAACAGGTTTCACTGTGGACTGAAGAGCTGAACTCGAAACGAAACTGAACTCTTATGTTTACCTGATGGTACAGGAAGTACTATTGTAATACAATGTGAATGATTAGTCATTATGTTATCATAAAGCAGTGTTTATGGATACCTCTTACTCATAAAAAACAGTTGTAAGTGTTTCATACTTCTCTGTAGACATGTGTGCAGCTTAACTTTAGCTTTTATTGTGCCCCAAATCATGTTAAAGTAGATTTAGGAATGTAGAATCATGTCCTCTCACCGGTAAGACATTTCATTTTACATGTCCAGGGGGCTTAAGGATATATTATTTTAGGACTGAAATATAATGCTCCAGTCTGTATGTCTGCTACGCTTGTAGCATCTGCTTTAGTAATAGATAACTTGTGGTATAAATAGGTTTACCTTTCCATTTGGGTTCTCCTAATCACTCGTAGTAATATGTAAAGGATATTGTCAAATGCAATGCACTTGGGTCACGTTCACCATGTCCCACCCTGTTATTTTCCCATAATAACCCGTAGACAATCCCTTACATAAGGTAGCTGTTATGCTTTAAGTAAATACAGCACCTCATATTATTTAATGTTGTAATGTCCCACAAAATTAACAATTTCTTCATGGTAACTATAATTCTTTAATGATGTTAATGGAAACAACCACATTCCTCAGCGCATTAACTAATGCTAGTTTGAGCAAGGTTAGTGCAACACATAAACTATACCAAATGAGCCAAGACCAAACCCCCAAGTCTCATTAGGTTGTACAGTGTGGCTAATTAATCATTTAACAGCGCTGCGCATTGAGTTAAAGCAATCAGCCGTATGGGTAACCCAATGTGGATAATTAAGACTGAGCAGAATAGACTCCTTCATTTATCTTTTGTAGTCATCTGTACCAGAGCATTTGTAGATTGCTTTTAGGCCTTTGCAACCAATTCATATTACAGTAGCTGATGCATTTAATCAGTAACATATGGCCTGACAACTCAGAGCTGTCCATGGTACTGATCTGGCCATTAATCATGGGAAGAAATTCTGATCAGATTCACTTTAGGACTAGAGGTCACCAGGAAAGTGAGGGATCTCTTATCCAGTGTTTTTCTGCACAGGATCCATTCAAATTAATTACATTAGTCAATGGAGAGAAGTATTGCAGACTACCTGAGGTTGATTCTAATTTTTGTTTCGCCATTTCTTACAGTCTATGCTAAAGGCACATAAACTGCACATATACCAGTACGCACAATACGTTACTGCATAGCGATGGTATTGAAAGGTGTTGAAACACGGCAATGGTCAATAAACAGTCCATTGACAATCATCTGATTTGCACTACATAAATACTGACTGTATTTTAATGACGACATGTGAGAAACAGTGAGAAACAGTGAGTTGTTAGCATGACCAAGCTTTATTAAAACATCTCATAGGAATAAGCAAGGAAAGTCTCTAATCACAGGCAGTCAGATTCGTTCTTTCTACGGGTGCCATTACCATTACACCCCGCTTACAAACTGTCAGTCTGAATCAGACCTGGTAATGAAGAGTTAAAAATGTGTGTTGTTTTATTGGACCTGACTTGGACCTACATCAAGCCAGAGAATAATGATCATTCCTTGGGAGTAATTAAGGCACGACTCGGGGCCAAGAGGAGTTGTCTAAGGTCCGCCTGAATCAGAGTTTCGCTCTCTAATCAAACACATTTGCCGGTCTCAAAACAGGATTATGGCTGCGCAACTATTAATGTGGTTTACTGACACAATAAACACCAAATTTATTGGGAGACAATGTTTGCCATGCTTCATCTGTCCTTCATCTTAAAACGTGTGCGCTCAAATTTGTGTGTGTGTGTGTGTGTTTGGTGTGGGGGGTTGTTCTGGCTGTGTTTAATGACCAGCTCTCCAGCATTGCTTTAAAACAAATCTCGCCTGTGGACCTTTGGTCTGCTTGCTGAAGAAGAAGAACAGAACAGGGGAGTGAGGGGTGCGTGGCAGCATTTATCACGTAAAGTCTCTTTCAAGAGAGGCCTCTTAGATCATCTGAGTGCATTATGAGAGTGAGCAACCTCTTCATTAGGATCATATTTCCCCCCAAACTCAGCTTCATGGGCACCGAGCAATACCTTATAAACACAAGTGGCTTACACCAATAGATCACGATATGTGTCCTGCACTTTAGTGTTACTTTAAATAAACAGTCCATTTGATAGAAAAAGATGAAACAGGTGTTTGCCAGAGATGAAACAGCCATTGTATAACTATGGTGAAGATTAAGCTCCATGCAAAAGCCCTTGGAGGGCATCCCTTTTCCAGTGCACTGGCAGTCGTAAGGAGGATGTGAATTCTGAGGCCAAAACAGATCGTTCCCAATCTAGAGCACAAAACTCGACCTCATCCTCAGGGTCCCTTTCTAAATCGCGCTATCACTTTCATCAAGGTCACATCAAATCACTGTCTTCCTCAATTCAGTTACATGTGATCTGTTGATGCATATTGCACATAACATGTGTCTAGCAAAATCATACGTGTATACCAAAGGATAGACATAGCCTTGGAGTCATGTTGTCAATAAGTATTTCACAGATGGACGGTAAAGCACATTGCATTTGTATGAAAACTGTCTTGGATGCTGGCAGTGTCTGGTGAGAGACTTGTTGGCAGGCTCTTTTTTTTCTTTCTCCATGTCTACTTCCCTCCCTCCCTCTCTTTTGCTCTGTCTCACTTACTCTTTCAGTGAATTGATAAACACATGCCTCGTCTGGGCCAAGGCAAATGTTTGACACACCTGCTGCGAAAGAAACTGGAAACCTCTTGAGATCGTTGGTAGATCCAAGCCGCCCGTCTGGGTCAAACTGGCTCAATTCTTAATGTATGCAGTCAGTGGACAAGAACAAATTTGACTATATATAGTAATGCTGCAGAGTCATAAAAAAGCAACTTGTTTTTTTTAAAAAGAAAACAAAGCCCCCCACCATCCAACAGTCAGCAGTACTCTGTATGCTGTAGAATCGGACATTGACTGTTTATACTCGGAACACACCTCTCTTCCTGGAAGTTGGTGGACACCGTCCCAAGGTCCCTCCTCTGCGTTGATTTCCAGAAATAAACCAGGGTCGCTGTCCACGCTTCTCTTGGGGCTGTTCCCGCTTTCTGCCCCAGTCTTCGGAAGCTTCTATGGAGTTCACTGCAGTGCAGTGTGAAATGCTCCCAGCTGCCGCTGCGGTTTGGTCAACAAAAGCCGCATATTCTACAGGGCAACGAGTGAGGTTTTAGAAGCAGAGAGGGCCATTATGCATGTTTCAATTTAGATGAACACATGGCCACACTAACACTACAGATATTCATGCTTGGTATGTGGACAGCTCTCTCTTTCGGAATATAGATTTGCTTCATGTTTATTGAGTGCATTACAACAGCCCTGCAACATTTTACTGGCTAAGTTATAACAATATTACATGTTAGTGTTCCTTACTATAAAACATGTATAAATATATTATCAAGGTTTGTTAACAAGTGTTGTAAACCTGGTTACAGCACAAGCCCTGTAACCCATTTTGCAAACATCATCAAGATGTTGTATTTTGCGGATGTCTTTTCATGAGTATGAGGCTAAATGACTTGTTTACATTTTAATTAATGGTGTATTGATAAATCTGTGAGCGAAGGTTGCTGCATCAAAGCATGAAAATAGCAACATTCACATTGTAATTACAAAGGTTAGAGATCGTTGTGTACTTGGGGAAAGAACATTGTGGTATCTTGAATCCATTTCGGAGTTATTGTACATGAAAGGTAGTTCATGAAATTCCCACTAATGCAGATAAACAAAGCATAAATATTGCTGTCACTTGAAAGAGAGGGAAACATACTGTAGATTACTGTGTTAAATCCACACACAATGCTGTGCATTTTTTCATATTTATGATCTTATATGCCCTTCCCCATATATCCCCATAAACACAGACATTCACACACACACACATTAAGGGATGCATGCACATGTACACACACACATATATACACACACACACAAACATACAGCTATTTTCAGACATGAACACACAAAGGACACATAAATACATTATAAGCACATACATGCACACACACACACACACACAGACACACACACACACACACACACACAAACACACATACTCACACACACATACAGCTATTCACAGACATGAACACACAAAGGACTCATAAACACATTAGAAGCACATACGTGCGCAAGCACACACACACACAAAAACATACAAACACATATGAGCACATACACACAAGCGCACACACATACACAACAAGAGTGGTGCTGCATAGCATGTGGACAGTGTTAGACACTGATTGATCCATTTGTGAAAGCATCTTGGGGTGGCTGCCCACGGCTGCCTCTACTCCCCTGTCTGTTCCATGCCTGGAGTCCTCTCTCTGATCCATGCTGCTAATTGTTGTAACTGATCTGGGGAATCGAGCGCAAAAAAAAAAAACGAAACAAAAAAAACAGCAACCACATGACATCATACTTAATTAGAATCAGTCCATAAACGGCATCCAGTATTTATATGACAACACATGTCCTTGCTTCATTACTGACACTTCACATGAAGGAGAAGAGAGGAGAGAAGGTGAGGGGAAGAAGAGAGGATGAAGTGGAGGTGAAGGAGGATTTACTTATCACGGTTCGCCACGGTCCATGTGCTCAAGCTGTGTTCTGCCGTGTTGAAGAAAGGTGGGATTACTTAACCTTCCCGTGTAGTGAGTGTGCTTTCATGGTCATGTACCTTATAAAGATGTTTAGCTCTTAATAGCAGATGTTCAAAGAAACCAGTGTAGGCCATAACCTTTACTCTGTCAACCTTGGTTTGTCATTGTTTTTACCCAACCGATTCGGTGCATGACTCCACTTGGAACAATGACCACACACACACACATACACACACACACACGCATAGCCTATGTAATGTATGTATTACTTATGTGTTATAAATTATAAATAAGTTATTAGATACATTGTATGTGTTATAGATACAAAGGAATGTGTTGTAATAAAATGTGTATATAATTATAAACATTCAGTCACACAATACATGCCATTGTAATACTTTAGTACATGTATGTCCATGACCTTACGTACTAAGTACCCACTTATGTATTAAATGTATAGTGCCTAAAACACATTAAAAAAGTAGTGTTGTTTAAATAGAGGACGTGGTATTAGTGTTTGCTTTGACTAGTGCATGTACAGCTTCCCTTGTGTCCCCTTTGCTGGGGAGAGAATTGAGCTTGAATGGCAGTGACACTGAAAACGTTAACAGTCAGCAGACCAGCGAATGCTGATACTCCACTGGCATCTGAAAGCTCTGGCTTCGATATTCTTCCATGGTCGCTGCCTCCCTTTGCCGAGGCATCTGCCAGCACTCACATGTTTTCTTTCATTTCAAGCTGTCTTAACTTTCGCCCCTTCCCACACCGGCTGCCTGCTTAGTGCTTGTCTCCCACAGTGAACCCGCCCAGCCAGCATGTCGTTCCTTTTTATCCTCCGGACGGACTGCCTCTGACCTAAGATGGATGAGTTCTCCATGTCATCCAGTGCAGACTGCCTTTTTTATGTTGTTTCCAGGGTCATCCCCTGTCATCCGGGGAATCGTTGGCGGCCACTTTTGCCCCAGGCCTGTTCTTGAGTGCTTGGTGCCCAGGACCTCCACCGAGACGCCTCATGACAGTGTTTGTCATGAAAAGCAATGCAGAGGAAAACAGATTTGGATTGAAAGCTAACTGAACTGTTTATTAGTTTCTTGTACCACCCCCCCCCCCCAACTAAAAACACACACACACACACACACACTATTAAATGTCATAGACGGATCATTTCAAATGCACAATACATGGGAGAGCCATTAGCATATTTGTTGCATTTCTTGTCGGCATTTGCATAGTCTTCAGTCTGTGAACTTTGTATGGACATGTGTTTTTGGTTGCTTAATTGTGTCCCTGTCTATATCCCTGTCATGGTGGCCATTTTCCTATTCACAGCCATTAAATGCTTGTGGTTGTAACTGTAGACTGCCTTGTCAAAGTGTTGTTGTGTTACTTGTACTCTTTGGTGGATTAGTGAGCTTAACAGGTTCTGTTGTTATAATTTTTTCTTTGTTTCATTTTCACTAGAAGTGGCATAAATGAATTTTGGCTGTAAGGTACTCCCAGGGATTTGATTGTTTGCTGTTCAATGTGTTCCACGATATTGAAACAATCAAGGACCACATTCAAAGTTAATTTTTCCCCCCTCTGTACACATTTGTTTAATTTACTCCTCTGTTCCTTTGAAAAATTGGACTTATAAATCTGTTTGGACTGCACAACTGTTATCGAAGTACAATTTTATTTGATTTATGTTTTGGTAAAGTCCATGGTTTATACAATGAGCACAAATCATTTTGAATTTCTTTCTTTCCTGCTGTATGATGATTTGTGTTGGCTACGTCCTTTGATTAGACTGTACTGCTCATTACCACCATCCTAAGTGGCTGTTGTGCCTGGTTACAGTGCGTGTTTACATAACTTTATTCAACATACATGCAAACTTTGAAACCCATCCCTACTTATAGTCATCCCTACTTGTAACATTGAAGATGTCCAAACACAAAGAATGTGAAATAGCCAGGTGTGTGTGTGTGTGTGTGTGTGTGTCCACATGTATATGTGTGTATGTCAGAGAGACCGTCAACTGTCAACTGCTTAAAAATGGAGCTTTCTCAAATATCAAACCCTCATACCTAAGCCTGAGAAAAATACTGTTAAACACACTCCAATTATGTGCAGTAGAGCCACTTCTGGCCAACATGTCTGAATTCATTCCTCACGCAATGTCAGATATCAAGAGCCACTCCAACCGCATGAAATCAAACCTTAACGTGCCACAATCATGCCCGTTTTATTCTGACGGGTGTGGAAGGCAACAAATATGCATCTCATGCATAAAATTGTTTGCTGACACTGGGTTCTTGTTGAACGGCTGAGGGAAACCTAGCACTATGCTAACCCATGATGAGTGAGCTAACACACATCAAATGACATGATATGAAGTCCATAGGCAGTAGCTTGCAGAGTAGACTACCTTTGGGATTCACCCCACCTCCCCAATGCTTTGCTAATGGCTACTGTTCACAGGGCAGGTCTCGCTTTGGCGTCCCCTTCAGCCAAGTGCAAGCTGCGCTCCAGAGGAAAAATTATGCCACTAAAATATTTGCTTTTAGCGATGGCGAGCCAAATGTTTTCGCAACTGTTCATGTGTCTGAATTTTGTGTGCTCTAGCTTATGAAATGTAATCCAATTTACATATTAGCGATTCCCCAGGGACCAATAGGTGCTGTGTGTGCAGTGGACAGCCTGCATGGAGATCCTCTTCCCCTCTACCACCACCTCCACCCTCTCACAGGGCAAAAACGCTTGCCCTGCATCAAGTCGTTTTTGTGTGTTCAGCTGAACTTCACCAAAATATATTTCCCACTGGTTAGCTTTTCATGAAATTCATGAATCTCATTAGCATGTAGTAATTGGTTCCCCTGGTACTTGACTGGAAGGGTTTTACACCAGCAGTGCCAAGGTCAGAGGTGCCACTGAGTGCAACTCTCATAATTATAAGCTATATAAGTATCTTCAATGCAGTTTAGACATGTGTATCAAATATTTTGGTGTGGAGAATGGTTTCTGAAAGGCATCACTGCAATTGAACACAATGACTGGGTAGCCTGGATGTTATGGTAATTGTTAAAGTATCTGGGCAGATGCCTGGATCCAAAGTAGGCTTACACAACTTACACAACAAGCAGAAAAGAATGTAGAATGATGTAAATGTAGTCTGTGACTTCAGCGGGCTTGGCTAAACTTAAAGTACATGTCACCTCTCCTCGAGCAGTTGCAAGCCAATGGCTTTAGAGCTTTGGCATATGGTTGGAAAGGTTATACTTCATAAATACATAAACAACAGTGCAGAGAAGTGACACTTCAAATCAGATGCTCCGTCTCGAGTTGATGATGCTAAATCTATTCAACATTCTGCAACAGAACAACAGTTACGGAATTACGGTATAGAGCTCAGAAGAACTTAGGAAAACTGATCAATCAGACACAAAACCAACCTTTGCTTAATAAAGAGAAATATATATTTATTTACTTATTCATTTAATTTTATTATTTATGTTTAACCAACAGAGTAGTATTTAAAAAGGATGAGCATACTGTAAATGATAAAAAATGTCCATTTCATGTTTTTTGCCTTTGTATTTCTTTAAATATTACATAAAATAAATAATTTATTTTCTTAAAAGCAGTCAGGTAAAGAAGTTGAGATATTCTTTTCTTAATACAGTGGCTTTGCTTGTTATGATAAAGTTTGTTAGGTTTTCTTGTTTATGCTATGGCGCTAGTTTTACTAAGCCACCCCACCCCTGCTCCCCCTACTGAATTCAGGCCTCTGTCTTGTGTCTAAAGCAAGCGCTTCCAGTCAGTGTTTGTAGAACTAGCTGTCCACTGCGTCACAGAGCTGTAGTGTCAGTTGGAAAGGCTTCGTATGAGTTAGTAGATTATAAATAGAAAGTATCTGCAGACCAAACACGCACAGATGCGGGCCGCTGATGCGCTCTCTGTCCATGGTTTCCGACTCCATGAAAGCCACAGACACCAGGCTTTTCCGTCCGACTTTTTTTGGGGAAAGTTTCTGCTCGTCCTCTATCTTGGTCCAATAGATTATCCAAACGTGATTTTGGCACAGAAAAAAAAATGCGTCGTCGATTTTTTTTTCTCCTGTGCCAATAACTTAAGAACAAATATATGACATCAATCAAAGAGTTCCTGCAGTCTCTTCTACATAGTTCCATTCGTTTTCTTTTAAATTTTTCCACAAAACAAAATGAAACAAAACTTTCAGAAAAAAGTCTGTCGATATCACTATAATTCTTGACTGTTGACGTGTCCGAGTCTCAGTGCAGTTGTTTTTTTTTTTTCCGTGTGGACGAGTCTGTGCTACGGCTGGGGATCCACAAGCATGGGGAGGAAATGGGTGGCTGTATTCTTCCGACGGGTCTTCTTGCCCCGTATGGGTTTCCCACTGGCGTTTAGACCCACAAACATGGCCCTCTTCTTGTTTCTCCACTCGGCCGACGCATACGTGTTGTACTTGTTCTCCTCGATCCGCTCTGTCAACTTGCAATCTGTGCCAAACTCTTTCTGCAGGAAACAAAGCATAAAAGAGGAGTGTCAATCAATTAGCCACTGCACTGCACTTCAGAATTAGAGGTTTGGCAAGTGGAGTCCAACTTAAGCTAGATATTTCAGAGTGTCTTTTAAAAGAGAAATTTGGAAAACTTTCCATGTAGTTTTAGAGATTGTGCACAATGGGCTCAGTGTAAATGCTTTCTTAATCTTAATCTTAATGTTTGACACAGTCTGGATAAAATTTTGATGTGGCTCACTCACTTGAGCATCCTTGCAGAGCGGAATATGAGTTGAACAGAAATGGAATTGTTTATCACCCTATCGTAGCTTCAAACCCCCGACAGTGAAAACCCCCAGAACACTCATCACATGAACCAGTCCCAGACCATTCAATCAAATCTGACTTTTATCTTCACCATCTCTCGTGACCTCTCCTTTGCTAGACACAAGCTTTCCACATATATTTTTTTCAGGTAACTTTTACAGCATATAAGGTGGGGGGGTTGGGGGGGTTGATGAGAGTCAGGATGAGAAGGCTGAGGGGTCTTTGAAGAGGGGGGGGGGGTTAGTGGCAGCAGTAATGGGAACAATGGTAGTATGGATTGTATTGCCTGCCTTTGAATAGAAGGCCCATGCAAAAGAAGCATTTTTGGGGGGGAAGGACTTGTGTGTAAGAGGGTTGTCTCGGCTTACTTTTGAGAAGATGACTCTGTCTCTCTCCCTCTCTCTCTCTCTCTCACTCTGTCACACACACACACACACATTTTTCTCTCTCTTTTTTTGACTTCAATTGAGGCAGACTTCTGCTAGGGGCTTATTCAGTGGCAGCGAAGTGGAACTGTCCTCTGAAAAAAAAAAAGCTCCAGGCGTTTTCAAGGGGTTCAGTGACATGAGGAGCCATGCAGCTCTGTGTTGACATCAAAGTCCCCGTGTGCAGCCAAGGAGCCACTGCCCCGGCCCCCAAACTACCCCCACCCACCACCCCAAGAAAATCCTCACTGCGGTCATTTCTTTATTGTTTTCACTAAAGCTCCTAATCCTAAGAAAACACACATTATGAAATTGTTTCTGCAAATATGGAAATGACTGTTTGTTTTTTAGTCCTTGCTGAGCAATGGCTGCTAAAAAAAAAAAATGCAGCGTCAGGTTTTACATTCAAACTGAAACATTTTGCCTTAGGAGGAACGATTTCCCATGAATATTACTGCTTTTTCCATAGGCTTTCTACTACCCTGTTTGTATATACAGTAGGTCATTTTGATCACTGTTCACAGAATGAAAAAAAGAGCTTTTCTTTAGCGTAATCTCACTTAGGACGTTTGGGACCTGAAAGCCAAATAGGAGTTGTGAAGAAGAGCCTACTTACCGCGCCATACAGAATGCCCTTCTTGTTGAGAGCCAAGTAGTGTTTGCTGTGGAGCCCTCGGATAGCCACAATGCCAACATCCACTGACTTGATTTCAAATATAGCTGTAAAGTCAAACACAGAGATATAAGTAATAAATAGGCTCAGGGGTAATTTTGCTGTTGCTGTGGGACTTGTGACTTTAACAAAGAACACACATCTTGTAAATGATTAATACATCATGGCATGGTCAACCATCATAATCCAAAATTTGTTTTCAAATAAATGTAATAACATTAACCACTGTCGTTAAGACATTAAAGCACAAAAGGGCAAGTTGGTGGAGAAAGGTAAACAGTTATATTTTCAAAGATAAACAGAACAGAGGAAAGAGAGAAGGAACACAGATCAGTGATTTATGGCCAGAGATGAGAATGGAAGAGCTCAAAAGATAATTTTTTATATTCATCATTTGATTATTGGAATTTGTTTAATGAACATAAATATATATATATTTTACTAACACTAACTCTGTTTTTCCTCAGGGCTAAATCTAGTGGTTTGGTGACAGTGTTTGGAAGAAGTCTGGTTAGTTTACACTGGTCCCTGCCAGTTCTCTGCTTCCCCTGTGGCCGTGGAGGATGCTCCCAACTCATGATGCTTTTAAAATCTCTCAGCAGAGCCCCTGTTCTTTTTTTGGTTTTGTTCTTTTTTTTGACGTGTAGTCTTGCCGTCCCCACATGATCCCTCCTCATCCAACCACAAAGACTAGAGTGAGGCGGTCTCCCTGTTGCCTGGTCTATGATCGTGCACAACGCGCACGCGCACACACACACACACACACAACCAGTACGGTTGATCCATCTGATCTCTACCCTAAAGCAGGTTAAGCCCTCTGTGGCATACTTTAGTTGAGTTGTGTGTAAACATGTGGTGACATGCTTAGACACAGACACATTGAAGTACATGCATACACATGCATACAGGCAGAGACATGCATATGAAAAACATATATTGTACTCGCATACACACAAACACACCTACACACACAAAATCACACACTGGACATTCACTCAGTAAGTACTGTCCTGTTTTGGCATGTTTTGATTCTGAAGGAGCACAGCAGCCTGGGGCTCCATATCAACTTGCAGGCTGCAGTTATGCTAAGCCATTACACCATTACTGATTTGGGTTGTGGTAACCATTATGGTTTTCCCCCTCATAAAGTGAATTACATAAACCTATAACGGTTAGAGCAGATCAGCCGAAAAACAAACACGTAAGAGCGGCAGTTTTCATTGGCTAGGCAGGTAGATCGGCCTGGGGGTTGAGGTCACCAGATGACCTTTGACAAATCCGGGCCTTTATTACACAATGCTGTGTAGTAACACATAACACTGATACCCTCCCAATATGTTGTGGTTGCGCCCGATGCCATGAACTCTCTGTTGCTTTTCAGGGGGTGATTTCATGGTGCTCTGACTTCCGCAGGAGGGGTCAGGACACACTGGTGAACATCGAATCCACTGAAGCTGATGGTAACTGACTGCTCAGTAGTGTGCTCAGCAGGCCGAGACCAAAACCTTCCTCTGGGATGTTTTTCCATTTTTATGTTTCCACGCAATTTGGTTTTGCTTTGGAATACTTTGAACATGATGCGAATACTAGATATACTGGTAGTGGAGCTTCAACTTTTACAGACAGACATGAACACTCAATTTAGACACATTTCACAACCATAGGAAGGCCACTCTTTTTGAGCTGCTAACAGCATTCCTCGGCATAAGCATCACTGGTACTTTCTATTTACTCAAGTCCCAGTCATTACTACTCAGACAAACTGTGTTTGACATACTGAAAGGTCATAATACTTGAGATCTTTTCGCATAATCTCCCATAGCATCATCGCTCGGCCGGGTTAAACTTTGTCCCCTGGTGCTTTGCTGCTGTGTAATCTGCACCCATGGAGCGGTGACACAAGCTCGGTCAACGCAACACAACTGGGGGATTAGGGCGGATTTGGGAGGGCTCTCTGTATGTGGAATCAGGTTCCCGGCATTGAGAAGGAAAGTGTGTGTGTGTGTGTTTATAAGAGTGTGTGTGTGTGAGAGACTTTGATAATGGGGGTAGGGGTCGTAAGAGAATCTGGCCTGTTCCCCCTCTCTCCTCCCTCGCCTCAGGTTCACAGAACACACAGAAAAGTGAGAGAGAGAGAGACGAAGAGAGAGAGAGAGAGAAAGAAAGAGAGTGAGTAAGGGTGAAGGCAGAATGACTGAGAAAGAAAGGTGGGGAGCAGAAACTGGATGACCAAATCAGTGGGATTAGAGGAGAATAATCCCTGATCAAAGAGCTGTACCGCAGGGCCCCAGCACTGAAATAGCCAGATGATGGGAGTGTTAGTGCGTGTGAGAGTGTGTGTGTATGGTGTGTGTGTGTGTGTGTGTGGTGTGTGTGTGTCTGGATGTAGACACACAAAAACAAAGTGGCAAACAGATGCACAGATGCTCATTCAGACATGCACACTAGCATGGGAAAACACACACATACGATCTCTCACAGACTGAACCACTTTACACACACACGCACATACACACACATACACATTCACACCAATTACTAACTTGTGTAGACACATGCACACTTACATTGCACACACGCATGCAGTGAACCACCCTCTAAACAAAAACAAATAAAAAACATTCACCCACACATGCTTATTGTACACACAAACGCACACACACATGCTCACGTACTCACATGCTCACGCACGCAACCAACAAACACACCTGTTGACTGGGGCAATGAAACTATGACATTGACATCCAGCATCTAGTGGATGGCAGTCCTTTGAAGGCAGCCATGTCAAAGCAGCCATCCACACCCACCTCTGTCAAAGCACCTGTTTTAGACGTTTGCCTTGGCCTGTTTGATGTGGTTCAGCTGAATCAAAACACAGCCATTCTTTATGACCCCCTTGCCAGTCACCTGAACATTTCAACCCTGTCCGCAGCCGTCCCAGAGTTGAAAGGCAAGTTTTGCAACAAAAGGATAACATTTGGGGGGGGTAGTGGTGGTGGTGGGGGCCAAAAGGCAACACTGATTCACTGTGGGATCCTCTGCATGTTCAAACCGCAGTGGAAGGGCCTTGTACAACTTTTAGTGTGTTCTTTCCTTTTCTTTGTCTGCCTTCTCTCTCTCTCTCTCTCTTTCTTTCTGTCTGTCTGTTTGCTTTTGGCAGAGAGCCAAAGCCTTTACCTTTTGGTTTTGGTTATTTACAAAAAGCTGACTTTAAAGAAATTGTGAAAACGTTTTTACGACCCTATATCTTTAGTGCAGAAACCACAGTTTTCTTTTTTTCACAAGAGATAAAAACTGGGCAGTTGCTTTCTTTCCCGAAGTCAACATTTTTTCCAGACATTACCTCGACTCAAACACCTGTATGAGTAACGGGCGTGTGTACGGTTTTATGTGCCACATTTCCAATTTCCATTTTCAGCCACAAATGTAACAGACACCTTGGAGAAGCCTTGAAATAATTGAGATGATTTTATCTTCCTTTTTTCGTACCAGAAAACTGATTAATTCAGAGGTGTGTTCCTGGCAAAGCAGGTGCACTGCAATGCTTACAAGATGAATCATCCATCTTCCTTGCCAAGTGCATTCTATTCTTCTCCTTGACACCCCCCTCTGAGCCAGGAATTTCACATGATAGACAGAAAAAAATTCATTTCGTGGTCCTGTGCAATCCTAAAGTTTGTCTGTTTTTTTTTCTTTCTTTTTCATTCCTTCCTTCAGTTGGGTCTCAGCTTACAGCGGCTTACAGTAAAGGAAACACAGTCAGATCCACGTGTTCAACCTGCAGCCTTTCCCCTCCGCAGCAGGCACATGTGCTTTTTCCCTACACCCCCACCCCCATTTCCTTGGGTTTGCACACAGACCTCATCCCCGTGGTGGCTCGGTCTAGACCAGGTCCTTTGGTGGTCCACAGTGAACCGTCTCTGTGGTCTGCTATGTGAGCTCCAGCGCACCACTCTGTCTCCTCCCTCTCTCTCTCTCTTTTACCTACTCTCCCTCTCTCTCTTTCTCTCTCTCTCTCTCCCTCTTTCTCTCTCTCTGTATATCTGGCTTCTGCTCCAGGCTCTGTTGGTGGCCCCAATTCTCTTGGCAGGGTGACAGGGCTCGCGTTATCACATCTTGTGATAATTACACTGCAGCCCCTAGCTGGAGAGCGGGGGCTTGTGCCTGCATGGCCTCCACGCCAAGGCTTGGGACGCTCGGAGGTGGGCTGGGAGGTGTGGTGGAGGGTGTGTGTGTGTGTTGGGGGGGGTTGAAGGAGACCCCTATAGGCCCCCAGGTCCCACATGCGCTCATGTGTTTGGGGAAAGCTGAAACGATATCAGGCGGGCGGGCACGCTAGAAGATCTGCTGTGCGTACAAAAGCATTCATCTCATCTTCGCTGTGTTTGGGTGTGTGTATGAAGGACGGTGAGAAAGAGACACAGAGAGAGAGAGAAAAGAAAGATAAGAACATAACATATTACAAGAGGAGACCAAAAGACATAAAATATATATGGGTCTAAAGCAATGAAGGAGGGATACAGACAAAAGCAAAATGGGATGACAAGAATAGTTGACCAATGATTCATTTTAAGGCATCAAACTAAACCCAGGGTATCTTGCATGTGCTAAAGGAAAAATCCACTGAAGATCAATCCATAGCCCTGTTGTTCGAGGGCTGTCTGTAGGAAAAAGAACTAGAAAAAGAAAAAGGACCGGCAGCTAACATTAACTGAATTTGGCATAGGAAAATGAAACTGAAAGTAAGTAAGTTATCGTGCCCAGTTTAGTTGTATCAGATTTTCTTGTTCTTTTTCCTACCGACTAGCACTCGGTGACCTCAAGCAACAGGGCTGTGTGATTCACACCAGATGTCTCCTTTAATTTAACATTCACTTTTACAACCCCCATCACCCTCCAAACACACATACACACACTCACACACACACACACACACACACACACACACACATGCCATCCTCACATCCCCACATGGCCTCTCACTGGCCTAGAATTATATCCACACCTCGCATGCATGGCTAATAGTCCTGGGAACGCTAAGATGTGTAGCCAGTGACAGACATGTCTTTTCAGTTAGCAGTTAGCACCGCACCACTGCCCCTCACTCACTCCCTCCCTCATCACCCCAGGTTCCTGGGCCATAAAGGCAACACAGAGGCTCCATTAAAAGTCGTGATTACCACTGACCCCGTGTTGCCTTCTGATGACAGTCACTTGCACCTTTGATCTGGCCCCAGCAGGCACAGGGCTCCTACAGGGCTCTGGGCCATCACTGGACGGCCCTGACGTGGGCCAGGGGAACTAGCCGCCTTCTCCCCCCTCTCCCCCCTCCCCAAACACACACACACAAATACGCGCACGCACACACACACACATGCAGGCACATACTCTCTCTCTCTCTGTCTCACGCACACACACACACACACACACACACACACACACACCTTCCCGCCTAAAGCCCTTCCTGCTCCACTGTGGCCAGGAGTGACTTTTTAGATGTATTTGGGTTCAGAGGGGTTTGAGGCTAGGTGGTGGGGGTGAGGACGGAGGGGGGTGCGCTGTGAAAGTGTTTCCGCAGTTTATCTTTGAGTCTTTTGAAGATTTTTTTTTACCTTTTTATGGCAATAGTTCATTGTTCACTCTGGCAACTGTGTGTGAGAATGAAGGCAGAAGGGGGGGTTAGGGGGTGGTTAGAAAATGGCACATGGTGGCTGTAAAAGGCCTGTGTTGTGTGCCACACAGCATTTCAGTTTGGATCGTAATGATGCATTTTGGGGAATGCTGTTCACAATTGAGCCCTTTATAATTTCATATTGTCTGTGCTGATTCCCTGCTAAACTAACAGAACCAATCCAAAATCCTTTGATGTTTGCCACAACAATGAATTCCCCCCATCCCAACCCCCATTAAAGGCCTCTAACTGACCAATATTGACCAAAGGCTGAACCCCTGCACCCCTGTCTAAAGATTCAGTACAAGTAGTAAAATGCATTACATCAGCCACTTGTAGCTATAGGATTCATGACGCTACATGTGCAGAATGTGAATCTGAAATCATGTCAACTGCACCATCCAAGGGCCTTCCTGCCCTGAAGATATTACTGAATACATTCTGCATCAGTGTTTCACTATGTGATTCAACACAGACAGAGAGGGGGACGGGAGGGGATGCAGACAGTTTAAGCATAGTAAACTGTGTGAGTGCATCGTCAGAAACACAGAGCATTCATAGGGGAATTTCAAAGCATGTCTGATCTATAGGTTCAACCCCAAGGCAAGAAAATGTCTTACTTAATACATATGTAGACTCCTCTGAATCATGTTTCCATTTAAGCGTAACAACTGCGTAGTATGCAATGCATTTCAGCAAAACACATGTGATTTGTAGCATGATGTGGCACTGTCCAGTGCATACCATGTGCATATGGATAAGAGCCCCCCCCCCCCTGCTTTGCATTGGCACGTGCCAATTTGTAGAGGGAGAGGCAAGAGAGGCTGTTCAAAGCATGCTGTTTCTATCAAAGCAGAGCTCACATATATCTCTCTTCAGTGTCGGCACCTCTACTGTGTAATGTTACCCTTTCTTAGATACTGGTGTCCATTACTCCAGAAATGCATTGGAACCATACTGCGAGGCTGTATGTAATTTTGAATCTGGCCGTAAAACACACAAAGTTTTTCTTCAGCGAGAGACAAAAAAAAAAACAAACAAAAAAAAACTGCTGCGTATTAAATTGGTTTTAATAGCCAACCAGTTTTCAGCCAAAAGATAGCATTAAATTTCTTTTTGGGCCGAAAGTCAACATTTTCATGGTTGGATATTAGCTTACCAGCTGAATCCATTCTACCACTATTTGTTTTGTCATTGCATCTTTGGCTTGCGCTGTTCTTTGGCGGGCTGGAAGAAAGAAAATATAATCCCTTGAGACTAATTCTCAACATATTCCTTGTGAGGTGTTTAAGAAAGAACAGTAAAAGTGATAGCGCGGTGGCTGCAGATTTAAAACCGGTACTAAAATCTCCAAAAATGGATGATCCATGAGGAAAATGTGGTCCCGGAGAAAATCTTGGTGTGTTAGCAGACTCTTAACTGTCCAAGAACAAGAGGAACGATGACAGGCTAAACGCACAGCATCAGTAAGTAATCTCCTCATGTAAACAAACTTATACATTTCATCCTTGTGCCACTTGTGTTAAATTGAGAAGATTCATCCCTTTCCACTCAGAAGTAGTTTCACCATAGCACAACAGCTTTGTTTTGCGGTGCCTACATATGCCAAAGATTATGATCTCAAGTCAGCAAATCAGCCTGGTCTTGCGTAAAAATCCAAAACATACACGGGGCACATATACACACAAAAGCACACACACACACACACACACAGATGCAGTCATGACCACACACACATACATGCACTCACTCACACACTTACTCACGCACATCCACACTTGCACACATATACTCACATAAACCACACACACACTCACACAAACCTCACACACACACACACACACACACACACACATACAGAAACACTGTGTCGGTGAACAGACTCCAGCCTGCTCTTAAATGTCAGAGCAGGCACCCATCTATATGGGCACCGGTGCAAGCCAGTGTGGGAACGTGTTGCATTAGTGGCCTGTAAAGTCATGGGGGGAGAGGTGGAGGGCTGTGAAGGGTGGTGTGTGTGTGTGTGTTTGCTGCAGGATCTGTGACGGATAAGATCCAGGGCTCCTGGTCCCACCACCAATTGCCTTAGGACAAGTAACCCACCCCCCCTTCCTCCCTGCATACACACACGCACACACACACACACACACAAACACACACAGACCCACACCCAGACTCCCTGCCTCTTATGCACGCAATGTATAATTAGCAGGCATTCCTGCCTACCTCTCTTAAAACAGGCCGACCAGATGCGTCCCTGGTCAGATCGCTGGTCTCACTTCACTACCTTTGATGGTACCAACTGACCCCCCTCGTACTCCTCCCCCTCCAACCCCCAACCCCACCCACCCTCACTAACCCCCCCCCATCTCCCTGCACCAGCCAACAGTTCCACTCCCCTGCAATAATCTCACTGGTGCTGACATGGAGGGAGGGGAAAGGAGTGAGAGAGAACGAGCGAGAGCGAGCGAGTGAACGAGAGCAAGATACTTGCTGGAGGATAAAACTCGCTCTATCTTCTTTTCCACTACAGTCTGCATTTACACTACGTCCCATTAAACAAGATTGATGTCCGGCGTCTGAGAGTGAGTCCGGCACACTTGGTGCAGACAGGGCCTCCTTCATGTTGGCCTGAGGGAGAGTGGAGGCAGAGGTGGAGGTGATGGTGGTGGTGGTAGGGGCTTGTAATGAAGCGTGGGGTCACGGCGACCAGATCTTGGGCTGCAGCTTGATTTTATAGGACACTGAGAGATGGGGATGGAATAGCCGTGGCCTTTTTAACCCTGATGGCCATGTGTTATGTGAATATTTTAATGGGACCAAATTCTCTCATGCCCCTTCCCTACATCAAAATCAGCACTGCAATTCAGTGTTGGCTATGGATTCTATCTCTGGCATGTGGACTACCAGTACTGTTGCATATTCACCACAATGTTTCAAAAGCCTCTTCATGGGTACATTACCCATCAAAACACAAGGGTGTAGTTATTAGAGACTTGTAGCTTATGGACCGTTTCAACAACAACAAAATAAAAATATATATATATTTTATTCCTAAACTACCTCAACTACGTTAAGATAATATGTGGAATAGAAACCTTGTGAGAACTGCTATTATGCTAATAATGGATCTTGAAGCGGTCTATATAGGTAAGTCATTTTTCACTCATTGTTCTCTTGATGCAAGGCAACTTGGACGTTAGTCATCTATAGCATAAACATGGGGCTTCCAGGATGTTTCCAGCATGTTCTCGGCATGCTTCTCAACACATGGAGCACCACTCCAGAGCTATTATGCTGGCCCATGTGTTCTGTTTGTGTAGGATAACTCCTCTCTTCCCTCTTTGCTTTCTCTCTCTCTCTCTTCCCTCTTTGCTTTCTCTCTCTCTCCTTGGTCTTTCTCGTCTTTTATCACTACATTTATACATCCCTGCAGTGTGTCTGGCAGGCAGCAGAGAGGCCCTAAAATGAAATATCCATGTTTGGATCCAAAAGGGAAACAGAGCTTGGATGGGTGGTTGGGATGGGCTTTTTTACAGCTCAGCGATCTCCTCCAAGAAGAGCTGATTTGTCTTGGGTCTCAAAACACCTCAAGATGAAGCACATCTTAGAGGATTAAGCAAAAAAAGCCTCATGTTTAGCTAGTTTTTCTCTGGTTTTAACCCATACAATTCATTCTAAACCTAAACTATGGGCCGTCACTGAAAATACAAAAAAAAAAGGCAAATATCAATCTGCAGGTCTCCACTTTTAATAATATATTTAAATTAATATTCTTGACTGAGGTCTTTAACAAAATCCGAAGACATCAATACCTCTGTGATCTGTAATCTCAACGTGTGCATACTTGATGTATGCACAAAATTGATTACCTCCTCTGAGACTGTAATCTAAACTCACTTCTTGCACATGGATTACATGAAGATTCATGGTAAACAGTCAGAGACGCGTGGAGCATACATGGACCTCTTCCCCACCCCAGGCCTCAAAGGGCCTCAGGCACAGAGCCCTGAGAGTAGGAACAGTTCTCTGGAAGTGTTCTTCGTGTTCTGGGGCGAACAAGAGCCAGCACTGGACAAAAAAAAAAAAAGAGTTCACTGAAGACGACAATAGTTGACGGAGAGTTCAAAGCCCCAGCTGAGTGACAGAGAAATGAGATGGCCACTTGGAGTTACGGCAATGTGGTCCAGTCGATAAATCTGTGCTTTATTCAACCCAAACTCATCCAGACAATCCTGCGATTGTGTGATTGATGGACGGGCGACTGTGACCGGTGAAAGTCAGAGCCGGGCAACCAGCCCTGGGCTTTCAGCGACTCGAAGCGAGCTGAGATGCAGAGACAGGGTTTGGGGAGAACGGGGAGGTGGGGGTAGGTTAGAGGAAGCGACTGTGACTCCAAGCGCGACGCCTCAACTTCCTGCGGCACTCTTGAGTCTGGTCTAACGAAAACCGCATGGAAAAACACGCTCAACCTTCTTGCACTGCGCATTTGAATTTCTCAAACCAAAAAGCTATATCGGAACACAAGACCGCACAAAGCGAACCCGGTTTCCTACTGGGGTCTCAGAGTTATATAAATAAGAAGGTCAGGCGAGTTCAGTCCAGAGGAAATTCAAAGAGGATTCACCACCTCTTGCTCAAGACATGTCAAAGCCTATAAACTAAACAATAACGCCTTTGCCAATCAGGGGGCGGGTGCTCACACACACACACACACTCTTTCTCTGTCTCGTGTCTGTTAGCAATCATGTGAACCACGATGATAGCAGGGGAGACAGTGGTGTTTCTTCCCAGTTCTCGCCATGGCTGAAATGGTCGTCAACACTAAGTAATGAGGTCAGAGGTTATGCATACATCTGGTCCTTCATACCTCAGAGTTGAACTCTCGGCCGGCTAGAACGAAGGCATTAACTCAAAGAAGATGTTGAGTGCCACTGGCCTAACTAGTATCCTCCTGGGTTGAGTGTTTGTCCATGGATAGGTGTCAAAGCTTTTGTTGTCCTCTGTCTTGCTTTAATTCTTATTTTTGGCTTGAGGGAAGGTACAGGACGAAGGGAGAATTTTTGGAGTGCCTGGATTTAGAAGATGAACCTAAACCTTGTACACATCAAATTCAATCAATCTTGGCTGTCTCTGATCTTCAAACTGCTTTGTATCTTCCACAGCTCGTTGAGATATCTCTGATGGCATTGGGCAGATAAAACCAAAACATGCAAGAGAGACCCCATGACCATGAGATCGCCACAAGTTGCTCTCTTGGAACGACACCTCAGCCACTGCGGCCTGGTTTTGATCATTTGAACCAAGAACAAACTGTTTCTTTCCCTTTGAAGAGGTTGATTTAAAGATGGCCCACTGGCGCGCTGTAAAACTTCCTTTGCCATAAGTGATGATGTAACATCCATAAACAAGTGCTCCATGAAGGAGGCAAGGACTAGATAGATGCACAGTGGACAGACAGAGAAATTATGCAATGCTGTCTGCTTTGTGTTTGATTTGTCATCTGAAGGCATCATATTTTTTTCCCTTAACAGTCCAAGCCAATGAGCTTATATCCAATAACGTACTGCAGAGCTACCTCAACCGACAGCAAGTCAATTTAAGAAATCACGAGCTGACAAAATAAAAGGCTAAAATATCTGCCACATAGCAGAACATTGAAGCTTTGCATAAAACCATAGTCCTCTGTATATATGTATGCCATATTGCTGGGACTTGACAAAAATGTCCTGTACATGAGGGGGCTTTTCCAAGTTGCCTCTCACAGAAAACCTGTGAAGCCCTGCGTTATTTATCAGAGCAAAGTCTATGAAGACACTGAGGTCAAACAGAATGAAAAGAAACATTGACACTAACCTTTAGTACATCAACCACTCCCCATAAGTCACTTTTATAGCTTGTGTGTTTGGGATTTCCCACGAGAGCCATAAATGGGCACCATAACCAGCGAGAGAGGGAGAGAGCGAGTGGGGGAGAGAGAGATGAGAGAGAGAGAGAGGGATGGATGGAGAGAGGAGGAGAGAAAGAGAGAGGGAGAATAACTACAGGCACTTCGAGAGAGTGCCATCCTTGCAGCTGGAACAGGAGCCGTACTTATAAATTCACACGTTCGGAACACATGGCCTTTCCGTTGCACTGTTGCCAAAGTACGGTGTCAGTCATGCGCCACTGATTACTCACAACATGGCCAAAACTACAAGAGCTGTCAGTTGTCTGACAGTCGGGTGTGGGGTGGAGGGGTGTAGGAACAATTCTGTGGTGGTTCGGTACAAAAAGAGTTGCAGAATTATTTTTTAATTTGCTTGCAATGCACAATGTTAATTGCATGTCATTATGTTGCACTGACGGGTAAAATAAACAGGGTGAGCTGAGCTATTATGCTGCAAATGTCACAACTTGCAGTCAAGAGTGAAATTTACAGTACAGCAAGAAGCTCTGGTTTTTGCTCAGCACAGGATCATAGCTTAGAGTTGTGTTATTTTAGAATACTAGTGTGCCTACAAATCATCAGACTTGCTTTTATAGAGGCAGACGATTGTCAAGTATGGTCTGCTGAGCATCAAACTAGACTAACCTAGCCAAGATGTTAGCACTGATTTTCATCTTCTGCTCTCTAATGTTTGCTTGCTGAATGGGGCCTCGTTTCAAGATGATGATTGATGAGGTATTTAACATTGCACATTCAGTCCCATCTCTGCAGAACCAAAAAACCAAAAGAACCAAATACTCCCCACTTGAGGATCTTCACAATGTCCCTGGATATTGATCCTAGGATGTCTCAGGCTGGTTCAATGCATTGTACTGGTCTACATCTCTGCTACCTGCACCTTTCTCAATGGAAGCCTGGATAATCAATGTGTGCCTGTAGCGTTTCCTAAGGCAGAGGTGTCAAACATCTGGTCTGGGGGCCAGATCCAGCCCTTTGCATCATTTCATGAGGCCTGATTCAAAAATCTTGAAATAAAATGTAGGTATGTACCCTGCCTGGAAATAGCTTTAACAATGCGCAAAATGATCATCACGCAGACGCAGTATTGGTAACTCTGCATGCAAGATATGTCACTACTGAACTAAACTATGGAACTACTTTCCGAAAGGAATGGAAGACAAAATTAACACAGACAAATAGGCCTATGCTGGTGATGGTCAGAGACATGAGGAAACATGCATTTTTTTTCACCCGACAGTTTGTGGTCGCGCACTTAGACGAGGAATGCGGCCCTCTGGAGAAAACCATAATGCTCATGCTAATGTGCCCGTGATAAAAATGAGTTTGACACTGCTGCTCTAAGGCCTAGATAATCAGTCAGTGCTTCTAGTGCTTTCCCAAAGACACTACACTGGGTCTCTACACAGGGTCCTGCCATCTGACTTCAGGCATTTACTCCATGTCTACTATTTAATTTGGGCAAGGAGTATCTCCAATAGTATTTATATTTATTTCTGTCCATTTTGGTAATGTGTGCCATGTAGAAAGGACCAAAAGTGCTCCCTGTAAACTGCACCTATCCCCAAATTGCATTTCACTGCCATTTATTCATTATGGTACATCATAGATTAATAGAGGAACATGCCTGGAATGCTGCGACATTCCAACAGCAACTGCAACATTCACTCTCTATAAAGGAAACGGGTGCCGGGGTGTACTGAACAGTGAGTAATGGGGTGGTTCTGTCTCAAATGGCGCATGCATGCACTCTCCTGCCTCCTGAGCCCTCGCAGACAGCCCTCCACATCAGACTCACTCAACCCTCCTGCAGCTTTGACGGGAGCAATTGATTTTGGCTCTGAAACACCTAGCCCTAACAAGGATCATCTGTACCCCTGATTGACCAGCATTAGATTAGACTGACCCCCGCAAATGAGGGCAGGATGGATGGCGGAGATATGGCTGTCGGGCTGACCCTCTCTGTTTGATGTGGTAGATGTGAAACGACAAAAACCGATTGGGGAGAGGACCTGTGCTCTCCAGGGCTTTTTTGACGACGCAACCGGGAGTTGAACCCTCGGCTGCAGTGCCCTCAATCAGATCTGTCAGGCCGCTAATGATGCCCATTAGGTCCACCGATCCTTCAGAGCAGTATTTAACTTTCAGCTGAACTTTTACATTATAAAAAACTCTCACCGTAATGGCTGATCAGTGTGCGTGTGGTTTTTAAAGAAATCCGATTTGGTGTTTCAGACATCAGTCACTAACAGATACAAACTGAAACACAGGATGGATTAGACCATGTTCATCCCTGTTCTTTCTTTCTTTTTTTGTTTCTCCTACTCTTTCATTCTCTTACATTTTATTCTCTTCTTTTATTCTTTCTGTGAAAGGGTAGTGGTGAACCAAGATGCACACCATGCACCACGCTCATTCAGAGATATCTTAGGGGAGAGATGAGCTTCTGAGAGAAAGAAAAAAACAACAACAACACTGTGATACTGAGCAGATGGGTTCTGAAAGGGAATCAAACAATATGGGTAGGATTAGATTTCAAACAGCACATAGGTCTTTTGTGGAGAGAGAGGGGGAGAGAGGCACAGAGGAGCAAAGGGAGGGAGAGAGAGAGAGAGAGAGATGGAGTGAGGGAGGGAGGTTGAGGTGAGCTTAGTCAGAATGTTCAACAATACCTCTGATTCAGGAATTGCAACATCAAACCACCAAGCCACCTTGTCAAACCAAAACCTTCAATTGCGTACAACTTAAGCACACACATCTGCACACTTGAACATTGATTTCTCTTGATGTAACTGACCAGGGTGCTAACACTTAAAAGCTCAGACACAACCTTGAAAACCTTTACCCCCACCCCCCTACCTTACCCCACCCAAATCCAAGCCATCCAGCTTTGAACATGTATCACAGACTCGTTAGAGACCAGACAGGGTTTAAATTGTCCTTGTGGTTTTGTCCGGCGCAGACATTACATGGCTCTTTTAATTAGCACGCGCTCTCATCTGCCTCCTCAGGCCCCCTGAACACGTAAACAGTGAGCCCCCGTACACGCCGACATCAAAGTGCCGGCCGTCTGCGCGCCCAAACAGCCTGCAATTTGGTAGGTAGGTGCTCTCCAGTCAGGCAGTATGATTCCCCCTCCAAGCATAATGACATGGTATTAGGACAGGAGCTGCTGTACAAATTGTAATCCATAAAATGGATGAAGGGCCCCAATAGTATGTTAACGTGGAACATTACACAGTATGAGATTGTAAATTGTTTTTAATTGTAAATAGTTTTTTTGCCTAGCAGGTATTGGAGCTTATGAGTCGATGAATTATGACTAAGGTTGCTGAATCCTAAGTAGGAGACTCTAATGGTGAAATGCAACCCCATGGGCAGCTCATGCTAACTGAATAGACTGCTCTTAGAGTTCTGCTGAGAAGACCAAAAGTTTTGAAGTTGAAAAGCAGGCTGGGAGGGCGTTGGGGTGTGGGTATGTGTGTGTGCGTGGGGGTGAAGGGGGGCGGTTATAATGGGAGGCTGTGTGAGGCAGTGAACACTACCGGTTCTCTCTGCCATCTCGTCTGCATAGCTCATTAGGCTTTGGAATCATTCACACGACTCAATCATCTTGCGTTTATGACTGGACAAATACACAAACACCACACACACACACACACACACACACACACACACACAATGATGACCTTGCTTGTGTGTGCCTGCACACATACCCACACACACAAATACACACAAACAGAGTCATACTAACTCCAAACACAAACACACATATGCTCACCCATCCACCTACACCCACCCAAAACACACACACACACACACAAACACATAGACACACTTCTCTGTGAGGACAGACACAACTCAATGAAATGACCAATTCAGTGCACGCAGTTAGTCAACAGAGACACACAAACTGCTCATTGACTATATTTGAAGATAAAAGGTCTTCAAGAATAATCTGATTGGACCAACAGTATCTTGCTTAAGGCTTTTCACACAGTTTATCCCCCCCTGTTCTGGGGGATTCACGAGGTGCAGACTGACGTGCCAAGTGACGTGCCTCTCCCCTCACTTACATTCATCATTCCCTTATGGCTTACAGTGTTACTCTGCAAATATCTCTGTTCTGACAGTCTCTCTGGTACAGAGTGTGCGGCTAAATGGCCACGCATTCTTTTCACACGTTCCTTGTTTTGTTTCGGATGTTGGTGCAGCAAAAAGGCAACTCTCTCAGGCGCCTGCGATCGGGCGTCCGATTTCTCGGCAAATACACAGAGGGGGCGGCTTATCGTTTCGCTGTTGTGCCTGGAAAATTCAGGCCCAATCTGTTTCAATCTTTCCTTTTTATTTCCCGCACCAATTTTTCCTTTTTTCCTCTTCAAATTCACACAGAGGTCTTCAGAGAGCCAAGTACGCAGAGAACACTGCTGCTACCTTGTGGGCGTACGGTCCTTTTGCAATCGAACAAACAAACAAATAAACGAACCTGCCGAACCCATGAGAAACAAACAGGGAAAGAACAACAGGGATCCAATCTGTTCCAAAGAGATTGCTCATTGACCACTATAGTTACCCCACCACCCCTCTTTCTCTCTCTCTCTCTTTACACCCCCCCGCCCCCTCCCCAAAGGCATTCCAAGGCCCAAGCCACACTTAAGATGTTTAAAGTGGATGCAGCCGGCATGTACATTCCCCCCTCTGATACTTGCGGTACATCAGGCGGGAACATTATTGCCAGTGCGGCCTGTGCCTTCAGGTCACTGTGGGAGCTAATGACAACCGCATAATATTCACATGTGGTAAGTCATTGGCAAAGACCCCAAACATTAGGTTGAGGGGGGCAAAGGGGGGTTGGTACAGGATGAGAGGAGGGGAGGTTGCTAGAGTGGGGGTTGCTTTTCCACCTCTGAAGTTGAGTATCTTGCGCAGTACAGAAAAAAAACAACTTACTTACATTTACTGTTACAAATCTGGGCAGGCAACGTGCACTGACACACTAACATGAGGAATGATGAGAGAATGGTTGTTTGAATGAAAACCTTTGTAATGCTTAGCTTATTTCCTGTTGCCAGATTTAGCTTGATACCGTACTGTACAAATTTGTGATTTGCAAACAATTTGCTGTAATTGATATGCACTCTGTTTAATTGGCGGACGCCTGTGCTGTGCATTCATGAGAAAGAGAGAGAGAGAGAGAGAGGGAAAGGAGGCTAATTGAAATACCTACAGCCATGTCTCGCTCAGGCTCAGTGTCTGAGTCTCCCTGTCTGAAATGCTGCCCTCTGCACATGGGCCCCATATGTCAAAAGCCTTTTTTATTAGGCCAACGTGCGCCCAACACACACTCATGGAACTGTGCGTGGGGGGTGGGGGGTGTACACAGCAAGAGTGTGGTAGCCAGGTGCTGAGCTGAGCAAGCGAGGTGGTGGGGAGGGAGCGGGGGGGGGGGGGGTTGAAGCGTTAGAGAACAGTTACAAAGAAGAGAGAGAGAGAGCAAAAAAAGTGTGTGGAACCGAGGGAAGTGTTGAGTTTAAAATTAAATGACATTGGAGGGAGAGAGGAGATATCGCTTACATGTGGTGTGAGACAGAAGTAAGCAGGAACATCACTCTTTCTCTCTCTTCCCCTCACTGTTTGTGTATGTGTTTGTGTTCGTATGTATCTTGATTCTCTGGCACAAACCAAGAATTCGCTCACTAAACCGCTATACATATCTGAAGGCTGAAGTGATAACGCTTTAAAGCAAACATCACAGCTTGACGATACCAAATATAACAAAAACCATAGTATTTAGTCTCATCCGAGAGAGAGAAACTCCTGTTTTGTTTTGTTTAAAAGAAGAGAGTGCTCCTCTGGTAATATTTAATTGGTTCCAGCAGAATTACTGCGAATGAGAACTTTTCCTCAGAAACTTTAAGTACAAACATGCCGCGGCGCTCTGGCCGTCCAAGGGCCCTGCACTGCACACGCAAAGCAACTCCAAAAGCAGTCAGACTAGTGCCCACTGTAATACCAGGTAAGGTTCTTATTATCTGTGGATGTTTGGGAGTCAAAAGAGAAGAAAAAAAATCAAAGGGAATTGGAGGGAAAGCGGTGCCCAATTTAGTGGGAAATTTTTTTTTTTCCCCCCCTGCCACTATAGAACCCACGTGTGGGTGAAAGAACACGGCAATCAGTTATGATACATGTAGATGAAAACTAGAAAACTAGGAAAGAAAAGGGAAGGAGTGGGGGGAGGAAGAGGGAGACCAGCTGAAAGAGAGTGCAAACATAAAAAATGTTAACTTTTACTCACTGAACGGGTCCTTGTCATTCTTGGTGCCATTGACCTGCCCGCTTTTATCAATCCTGAGAAAGTACTTCTGGTAGGAGAAGAGCTTCCTGTTGCGGACATCCCCCTGTAGATGGTCGTAGCTGCGCACATGCCGGCCCACCACGGCCGTCGCAGAGGACGCGCTGCTGCTGCTGTTGTGGTTGTCACGGCTCCGGGGTGCGCGCATGGACCTGTGGCCATCGTGGCAGGAGGCGGCAGGCAGCAATGCACTCAGGACGAGGAAGATCAGCAGCAGGAACAGGATGCAGGAGGAAGATGAGGAGGACGAGGAGGACGATGAAGAAGACGAAGACGGAGATGGAGAAGAAGAGAGGAGGCAGGACAGTGGACCAGAGCAGGCGACGACACCTTTAGTCACTTTCCATCTGCACATTGTACTGGAGAGTGGACGAGGACTGAGAAGAGCCTCACAGAAAGGACCATGCTGGAGAGCTGGATGGAAGAAAGGCGGAGGTGGCGGTGGCCACCGCGGCGGTGGCAGTGGTGGAGAACAGCAACTGCGGGCTGCGGAGGCTTTGCTCGGGACGGCCGTCGCGGCGGATGACACAAACGCGGATGCAGTGGTGGCGACTCGCTCTTACGCTGGCACTGAAGTTGAAGTGGGTTCCCCTTGTGTCCGACAGGAATGTGTCAACATCCATAACTCGGGGAGTGCCTCTGATGGGGAAGGGGAGAGAGAGCCGTCACCTCTCACCCTGCCTGCTTACTCCTGTCCCCCCTCCAAGGAGTTCTTCCCAGCTCTCCCTTCGGGTTAAAATCCACTCAGAAACTTTTTTTTCACTTCTCAGATGATGAAGTGAGGAACAGAGGGGAAGAATTTAAAACAATGTAAAAAAATGTCCTAAAACAATTTTTTTGGGGAGAAAGAGACAAAAAAGGGCAGATGCTAAAAAATAAATAAATAAAAATAAAACAAAACACCAAATCTGTTCTAAATGAAAAACAATCCAAAGGAAGAAATAGAAGAAAAAGGATCCTTGCTCCTTTTTTTTTCAGTGGGCTCTCTCTGAAGTAGCGTCTCTCTGTAACTGAACCACTGCGCTTCTCTGTGGGTCTCTCTCAAACTCCCTCGCTCCCGCTCTGTCTCTCTCCGTTCTCTTTCTGTCCCTCTGGGAGTGTAGCTCTCTCTCACTCTCTCTCCCTCTCACTGCCCTCCCTCTCTCTATCTCAGGCGGTGCTGTCCCAGGCTGCTGTTCTGTGTTCTGCTGTGCTGTGCTCGGGGGTTTGTGCGTGTGCGTGTGTGTGCAGTTCGATCTCTACCCCTGGTCTGTCTGTAAACTGACTGAGCCGTGCCACTCTTCTCACCTTATTTATCCCGCGCGGGCCTCCTGATGTAATCTGCCCTCAGCTAATAGGCAGTCTATGAAAACCAGTCAGTTGCCTTTGATGGTCTAACGTGTGCATGTGCGTCTCTCTCTCTCTCTTTTTCCCTGTGTGTGTGTTTTGTTTGCTTGTGTGTGTCAGAATGAAGGGGTGGGGGAATAGAGAGGGGCATTTCTCTCTTTCTCTTTCCTCTCAGCACCTCTCTCTCTCTCTCTTCCAGCCCCTCCTACCAACCTAACTTCCATTCAGGCTGTCCGCTGTAGACTTCGTTCCTCCACAGAGCAGGTCTGTCCCTCTCTCTCTCTCTCCCACCCTGCCTTACTCTCTCTCATTCCATCCCTCCCTCTCTCCATCAGACTCACTCAAACTCTCTCTCTCTCCCCCCTTCTTTCTCTCTGTTCTCTGGCCTATCTCCCTCTGTTACCCTGCTCCCTCCTGGCATGTGAGCCCTTATCTAAGACACCTGGAGTTACTTGCTGTTTATTTCCTCATTTGCACTGAGTCTTCTCCTTGTACAGTTGACTTTCCTTTTGTTCTTTGCTGCTTTTGAAAAACTAAAAAAGTTTTTTTTTTGTCTCTGTGGTGTGTGTGTGTTTGCATGAGTTTTAAATCTGTTGTCTCTTTATGTTTTTGCAGTTTTATGTACTAAAGGGCATTTTCTGTCAGGACAATAACAAATACATGATATACTGTATGTCAAGATCTCCATTAGAGTATGGGGAAAGCACTCTAAAGTCACCCCCCCTTAAAAAAGAAACATAAATCAACTGCTTCACTGGAGAACAGAAAGGAGAGAAAGAGAGATACAGAGAGAGAGAGAGAGACAGAGGAGCAGACAAAATCAAGAGAAAGCTCCCTACTGTCTAAGAGAAGCTCTTCCACCGGTGGAGAGTCTGGAGCATGGGTCTGTTGTGTTTGTTGTTTCATTTCCTTTTCACATTGTCAGACAAAACCATATCTCCGGTCCCTTCCATTCTCCTGCCTACCTATCGGGCAGCTCCTGTTTTCAGTGGTTTCGACAGAGCCAAGTGTCGCCACTTGCCAAGGAAATGTCATACATATCATGCCACTAGCAGTCTCCAAACTCCTCACTTGCCAGTCTCGAGCTGAGGAACGAAAAGTATGGTATGAAAATTGTCATGAGATTGCCAAATGTATTTGTTTTTCCTCGTCTGACCACAGTGTGCCCAAAAGCCGAGAGAGAGAGTGACACTGACTGAATAAGCAAAGCATTTGCCGATTAAATTACGACGTCTTGCATAAGACTATTGAGTTCATTCTGTACTCTCATTTTTTCCCTCTCTTTTACTGTCTCTTGAAAGGTCTGTGGTGCTTTTTGTTGTTTGTTTGCTGTTGTTCACTGCTCATAATAAAGCAGCAAGCCACAGGTTCCCCTGATTGCATAACATTATTACCTGCAACTGTCCAGTCGAGTCTTGTGCGTCACTGTGGTCCTTTGGAATCTTCATCACTGAGAGAGAGAGAGAGGGACGGAGAGAGAGAGAGAAAGAGAAAGAGAGAGAGAGAAGCCTAAGAGAGACATGAGACACATAAACCCTTAAGAAGTAGGATGGGGTGTGTGTGTGTGTGTGTGTATGTGTGTGTGTGTGGGTGTCTGTGTGTGTGTATGTACGTTGGGGGTGGAGTGTGTAGAGAGAATGAAGAGAGGGAACATCTGTTACCTTCTCAAAACACTGCCCGTTTCACTAATACACAGGGACAATAATAAACAATTTATGGCCCTTGCGAGCAAATCACTCAGGAGGAGGAATGTGTGTAAGTGTTTTTCTATATATCTGACCTATAGATGGCACGATTATGCTCACAGGGACCATTCATGGCAGACTGCAGAAGCGATACGAAAACAAACAACATGCCGCATCCAATTCTGTGTCTCCATTGTTTTAACCTCCTTCGACAGCTGCAGGGCTCACACACACACACACACACACACACACACAAGCAAGCAAATAAAGACATAAACGTAGAGGGAGACAGAGAGAGACAGAGATATTTACTCACACAAAATTGTCTGAAGAAGACATGGAAGGAGTGGGGGAAAAGGCAACGGAAACTTCACTGGGTCCCTCTAGTGAGGTAAATCTTAATGACAGTAGGGCAGAGGGGAAAAGGGGGAGGAGGAGGAGAAGGAGGAAGAGAGGAGGCATGTAACCCAAGACTGACAGATCCCTTCAACAACTTATGCTTAAAAAAGCATGGAGTTCTTCAGTCACCAGGGCTTTGCTTCAGTCCCAGCTTGGGGTGACCTGTTATCTCTTCCTAACCACAACTAACCCCCAATACACTCAACACACACACACACACACACACACACAGTGCACATACATAAACACACAAACACTCTTGTGTCACGGCGTGCTGTCTGTTGGCTCTCTGCGAGTGGCTCTTAGAAGTGTGGGCTTGGCACTTAATCTCATGTCCCCCGTAAAACACCTCAATCTTATCACGCACTTCCTCTGTGAGATGTTTCCTGCCAAAAGGGGGACCTTGGGGGGGGGGCTCTGGGTGGCTGCAGGAGCCAGCGCAATTTTCACAGCACAATCCCGTAATTCTGTTGAGCTATCTGATGCACACACACATGTGATTTCTCATTTCCTCAGCTAAGTGTGGCTACCACTAGTTGCTTTTCTACATGAATAACAAAAAAGGAAAATTATTAAGGAGATTTGTACATAGGCTTTATTGTCTTGCATGCAGGATTGTTATTGGGCTTGTGCTTGTGTCTTCAATAAAAGGCATTTCCTTTTTGCATTCATCAAAATAGCCCTAATGAACAGAGAATAGGAAATATTAACAAATTGGAGTGGAGTGAATTACACTTATAGAAGTATGTAGAGTGGGTGTTCATTTTGACTCAGTGGCTACAAAGTGCTTTTGAGGCAGAAAGCATATCTGTGGTGGGATTTGAGACAGAAAGGGGGCAACATGAGAAAGCCATCGGATTTCTTCCCAGCCAGCCACTGCCACTGAATGTCCTGCAGTGTTCCTCATTGTTCGCCCGCCGCATTGGAGATGGCCAAGAGAGCCTGAGAAAACCATAAACCAGCACTATTTAACGGAATTCAATCTGCCCCAATAGAGTTGAATCGCTAACTTACATGTCTGAATGTAGATTCTATCAGGCTAATGAGAGGCCTGAATCCCCCTCTGTTACTTCAAAGGGGGGGAAGGGGGGTGGGGGGTGGGGGCTGAAACTCGACCTTCGCGACGGTGAGGTCCTCCGCCTCGGCCTTTTATCAGGTGTGTCACTGTTCCCTCGGCTGAAAGAAAGTGTCTCAGGCAGCGAACTGACAGAAAAAGCTGCCTTCATTTTGCCGCGATCTCTGGCCGAGACAACTGGCAGGAGTTTTTAAAAAGCCGCATTCATGCATCTACCATTCTGAGGTAACGAGAGAAACAAGAATTTTGTTTTGTGTTACTGTTGATGATCTAATATGGTGTCAGAGATGCTAAAACACACAGCAGCTTGGTGTGCACAGCGGACTGTCAATCAAATCCTGACATAATCCAAATGATGTGTTCTAAATTTACAGGGACAGGGACATGGTGTTGATTTCTGGAGAAAAACAAGGAAAGTGAAAAACAGTTTCACACAATGCATAATTTTAAATAGAGCAGATGTATCTCCATCAAAGTAAAAGAAAACGCAAGAGGTAAGCTTTAAGGTCAATGCCATTCAGCTATGTTTTTTTTTTTTTTTTTTAACACGTTTAATTCTTGTGATGTGACAGCTTTGTGTCTCACAGCTGGTACTGTGGTTGAGCTTCCAGCTGTGTTTGGCCAAGCCTAATATGTACAGTCATATCTGGGAATGGAGTTGGCAAAAGGGCTCAGGGAGGGAAGATACAGTCAGGAAATCTCCTTTTCATTGCTCTTCAGCCATGCAGAACGGGCAAAAAAGAGAATAAAGGCTCCTTTCTGTCCAATGATTCCATAAGCTGGGCTGCCTCGGTTCAAAACTCAGACGACCCAGGTGATTGCCTCACTCATGCCACCTCATTGCCACCTCACTGATTGCCTCACTCATGTCAGAGGGTCCTCAATTTGTTGGCTATCAGTTCAAAGTTGTGAGAAAAGTCAGGGAGGGAGGGAAATGCTTCCTATTCTGTATGATGTGTTATATGTACTATTTGAATGTCTGACACCTGCAGGACACAAAGTACCAGGAAGGGCAAGAAGAAGTGCAGGCAAAAAAAATATGGTCTAAATGGAATGAGCATTCAGCATGAGGGTTAAAGACAAATTTAAATAATGTTTGGCGTCACGATAGAGATTGTGGCCTTTCCAGGGATAGTGAGAAACTGAACCACCTCTGTTTGACTGACACAGATGGGAGTAAAGGGTGACATGGGCTACACCTGCTTATTCACAGTAAGCCCTGCCCATGGCTATTAGTATCTGCTAATTTGGTCCTCTCAGCCTTATGATTGAAATGACACTTCTTGGCTTCCTCTTTGCTGTTTATTTTCCTCCGTCAGGGCCCTGTGAGGACTTCCTTCTGATGCTGTGGAAGCTGAGACTTAATTCTAAATCAAAGATTTCCACCAGGCTCTTTTTCCTCTAGTAATCCCTATAGGGACTCTGAGCCTTTTTGAGCCAGTGGACTCAAGAGTGAGCCAACCACTTAGGCCTGAACAGGATAGGAGTTCTGAGACAACAAATCACTCGTTAGCCATGGCAAGGAGTCAGAGCTGTGGAGGTCACGCTGAGTGTTATGACTCAAAATGAAGTCATATAATGCTTCTAATTATACTTTTCAAGGAAAGTGTTACCGTATATTCTCTTGATGCAAAAACACATCTGTGTAACAGATATGATCGACAGACATCTGCAGTGCAGATACTCCTATCGCATAAAGTGTGGATAAATAATGCATACATATGCGACTAAAAACAACCCACACAGGAAACAGGAAGGTGCAATTCCGGCGTAAATATGATTCATCAATCATTTTTATTTTCATGACGTGCTGAATGAAAGCCAGTTGACTGAGGAGAGTTCTGACGCATGTTTGTTTGTTTTACATCTGCCACTGGAAACAAACCGAACAACGAAGAGACGTAGACGCAACAATACTAATCACTAACAACCCATGGTTCCTGATTGCTTGTGATCTTGTGCACACGTGACCTGTGTAGAACTTACTGTCCTAAGCTAAGGTGATTCATCAATGCGTAACAAACACAGTCTCAGCCAACGGATTAGCTTTACAGAAAAATGCCAAGACATCCCTACACAATACAACGTGCCATGATACCTTTAAGTCCCGTGGTATCTTTGTAGCCCTGACCTTTTCACATTTTAACCTACGCTCGACGGCCACTCCCGAGCCTGTTTAATAACACAAAGTGATCCAGACCTCTCTGACAAAACCTCTGCCGGCCCGAGTCCTGAAAAATTCATGGGGGCAAGTGTTCGTCTGCGGTGAATTATTCATCGTCCGGAACAGTTCTGGTTTCAGGGAAAGCACAAGCAGAGCAGATGAATAAATGAACATGCCTCCATCCATCCAGGCCCTGTCAGGATGTTGTGGATGAGCGGCTCTGGGGTGTGAGGTGGACAGTGAGGCAGAGGTGCTGTAGCCTCAGACTGTGTCGGGCAGACAAATGCGAACGAATGAGATAGCTGAGGCTTGACCTGGGGTTGGCACAGACACACAGTGAGGGTCATCGAAGGATAAGTGAAAGAATAAGGCCATAAAAGAAATACTTTGTGAAATGTACTGAATGAAATAAGAAAAAAAATATGTGATATGAGATGTGACAAGCTGTTTTTGAAGTCTTTTTTTTTACAGAATATTGTATTTAAGAGTATTAATTGTGAATGCCAACTGTATTTCAAAGAAGACTCAAGAATGGCCCTTACGCTGCCCTATGTACTTGTGACCTCACCCAAATATAACACAAAGTGATCCAGACCTCTCTGGATTTGATAAGTAGTTGCTATCAGAAATGTGTGAAGTCTGTGGATGACAGTAGAAAATCCCCCTTGGCTGAAATCCAAGTCTGGTTTAGCTGTGTGACCGGTGGGGGGAATAATCACATTAAAAGGGTTATTTTCTCATCACCTAAATGTCATATGGCTTTAGTCAGGTGACATCTGTCCACCGGGTCGTGTAAGTTACGACCTCCCGCTAATGGAGACTCCCTCTCAAGCTCACACCCCACGATTAATCCCTTTGTGTCAGCAGCAGTGTCGCATGTGGACCTTCCCGTCCCTCCAAGGGCTTTTATCAGGTGTGTGGCCTGCCAGTGTGTGTGTGTGTGTGTGGGTGTGTGTGTGTGTTAGAGAGAGAGAAAGAAAGAAAGAGATATGAAGTGCAGAGAGAGGAAGTGTGTAAATGAGATCCAGGTGGGCCCAAGTGGGAAGAGTTAATTGGGTTAAAATATTCCCATGATCCTTGGTGTGACAGAATGCTCTCAGAGTCACTTTGAAAAAGGGCACAGTGTGAAAGAAGTTCATTCAGTCAGACGTATTGTGGTGTGGTGGTCAACATTTTGGTGATTCAATTATCATTTTTATTTCTCTACATTTTTCTACTCCAGAGGTTAGTTTTGACACTACTGGAGATCCCTGTGCAGTTTATCAACATGTGGATTTGTTTGCAAGCCTTGGGAACCTTCGCATTATAAGGTGATACACATGAGTTCATAAAGCTTAGATGTGAATTAGTTTCAGTTACAGTGTTGTTAGGGCACCAACAGGAGCATTGCAAGACTAATCTTTCCATATTAAGCTAGGTTAGTGGTCTGAATAGTCATTGGGGGGGTGGGGGTGGGGGTGTAGACTGAATAGTGACCCAGCAGCTAATACTAACTGAACTGGGCAAGGAAAATTAAATGGGTAGTGAGTTCAGATAGCGTTAGCTGCCGGTTCACTACTAAACGAACAATAGGGCTATGGGTTGAAATGTTCTGGAATGTGCCTTTGACACCACACTGCCTTTGATATGGTACACTTAAGCTAACTTGGTACTTTGAGCACTGATTCCATTGTTTCTTCATGTTTCATCACTTACATTTGACCAGAGTCTGATATGCGCTGTCAGCTTAAATTTTGACACATACTCGTACTGGTAATCCAGTTCCCTTTGTGACGAACCACTGATGCCATTTAAATTGTTATTATTTGGGGACACAAGTTCTGTGGGCTACATGGATTTCAGTCCCTCCTCGGAGGATGACAGGGCCTTTCACTAAAGACAATTATCCCAGTACAAGGCGCTGTTTGCTCACTGTGATTAAACACAAACACATAATTTGTTGTTCCGTACCCTGAAGTGTAATGTTTGCAGTTTTGATGTAGAAAATGTTTTTTCCCCTTAGCATATGACATTAATGACTATTTTAATACGCAGTGCTCTGTCTGATTTCATATTAGCCAATTAGTTCTGATGGGGCTGGATTAAGTGTAATTTCCTATTTTGCAATTGTATTGTTGCAAACTGCCACTGGCTGCCATTTTCACATCTTGTATATGTCAGCATCAACAAGTTCTGTGGAGAAACTGACAGGCAAGCATCATACAGCACACTGTAAATAAGGCCCCTACATTTTATGATATTGTAAACAGCCTAATATAGATGTTTTACCCAACCCAAGGATAGGAATATTTCCTCTGTTTGACTGAAATGATGCTTACTGGGAGACACGATAAATGAGGAATTTCAAACAATGCTAAAGGTCATTGTGGGGTTGGATATATTGTGCTGGACACATTTTATCAGTGCTCTAAACAGCAAGTGCTCTAAAATATATTATTATTCGTTCAATTATCTCTGAGTCAACCACAGATTTCATAATATACAAAACAAAAGCATATCCATTTATATCCTGTGCAATTCTTGTGCACACTTCTGTCTGTTGCCTGGATGGTGAAAGGAGAGCCGTCCAACTGAAAAGTGTAATGGTGAGCTCAGGCGCCCAAAGGCATGATGGGTAATGTCACCTCTCCAACTGTACCTTTGGCCTGGCCACATACCATCCAGGAGGATGGCAGGTGAGGTGTCTGGTTTCTATTCACTGACATCAAATACGCCACAAAAAGCAGCAGTGAGTGTGGAAAAAAGCCTTTGTTATCAGGGCTCTCGGACTGCAAGATTCAGTTTCAGACCTGTGCTCCTCTTAAACACGTCATTCACCACTATGAATTTTCCTTTTGATGCTGTCAGAAAAGCTGGAAACACACAGGTTCTTTCAAGGTAGGAGGAGTAGGGTTGTAGAAGAGAGAGAGAGACACACACAGAGAGAGAGAGAGAAGAAAAAATTAAAATGAGAAGAAAAAAAGCCTTTGTAAAAACACTTCCAAAAGGTCTTTTCATCACGATAACCTGCATAAGCACACCTTCTTTTATGCAAACTGTCTTTAAACTCAGGGCCCGGTGGACAGACAAGGATGCAAAGAGGTATGTCTGGAAATCAGAATCACGGTGAACAACAAAAGACACGCCTGCTTCTGATGTGGTCAGTTGCATTTCAGTGCCAGACAATGAGGACTAAACCAACAACAAGAAGTTTGTCTGTCCCAGCAAGTCCAAAGAGGACAGGAGCACGAAGACCCAGACTCTCAGCCTCTGGATTGCCTCAATGTTAAAACTACTTACTGGCTCCAAATATCTTTTTAATTATTTCATGCCTCTTGAAATGTGTAATTTCCTCTCAGTCGTAAGTCTGTCCAGAACACACCATGTAAGTTTCAAAGTTTGTGTTTGTTTTGAAACATGATTGACTATATAAAACATACTTTTAGTACAACGTGTGATGACGACCAAGTCATGGCAAAATCTGACACAGACATTGAACTTTTCAAAAATGCCATTGTTTACATGAGCTAGAATTGTCCAGAACCCTCCCCCTCCCCCTCCCCCCTCAACAGCTGAATGGTGGGGTTTGCCAATGATGACACGGACCGATATGGTTACACGTGGTGGCTGTTCTGGCCCTGACACCGGAGCATCACGCCCTCTCTCAATTCCCTCGCTCTTCTTGTTGCCCTTTGCCTGGTCTCCCCTCCTTCTCCTTGCTTTGTTTACCTTGTGTGTGATGTAACACTTGTGAGTGCTCTTCATCACTGAAAGGCGTGGAGTGGTGTGGGTTTGGAACTGGTGTGGCCGTTGATGTCTTCACGCCACACCGGCGAGCCATCACACGTTTCCTTGACACTGGGGGCCTCGTGTTTATCAACCCAAGCCCCCCACCCCCTCAACACCCCACCACCTCACTACCTCAGCACCTTTGTCTGTCAATGTGAGCAGCAGTCTTTTGAAAATTAAGCCAACAGGGAAACAAAATGACAGTGGAGCTTCACAGGCGATGCTAGAAGTCCCTGACACAAACTGCCAAACTGCCACAAACAGTGATCCAAGTCCTCCTTTGCCTACCCATGTATATGGCCTCCGAGGCGCAATGTCAGAAAGAATAGCCTCATCCAAATGCCAAGCCCCCCCCCCACACACCCCTATACTCCCCAATACACCCCTATACTCCTAGTCCCCAAATGGTCGAAAAAGAGTAAAAGTTACAGACAGTTGAGGAGAAACCCAAAATGCATCTCCCTGCACCCCAACCCCCTCCTCATCTCTGCCAACCCAACCATTTCATCTCCACAAGAGTAGGGCTGAAACTCTACCTGCTGTTATACGGTGAAGGCCAGTTGATTACAAGGTCATATAGTCAGCTACTGGGCCAGTTCAAAGGTCAACTACTGTGTCAGTGACAGAACATATGGTGAGTTGATGAAGAGTGTGGTGGTCTCTCTAATCTCCACCTATACCGTATGTGACATAGAGCCACTTCCTGTATCTTCTCAGTGATTAGTCATCTAAAGCCCACTTGGAGTGTGAGATAAAGTCTTTTGGCTGGGATGAAGTGATTGCTCACGGTGACCCCTATACTTGTGGGCAGGAGGGTGCAATATACTGTAAATCTGTAATGACTTTATAATGAACAACAACAGGAGGCCAAATTCTTTCATATGGCCCCATACTGTCTTTGATCTTCATACGCGTGCCACATGTCATACTCTGAGGGTGAATACAAACATTTGCAACCATGGCTGATTGGTGACGAGGAATGGAAAAACACAGAGCATGAAGGCGTGAATGCTCCATACAAACACATGTTCCGCTCTCATTAGAGGGGCACAGGGGTTGTTGTATTGTCTTGGCCGTGTTCATCAGGCCACCAAAGGTGCAGTCTGTCGCAGAGGAGGAAAAGACAAGGCCCCATTATGTTCCACAGAAATAATTATGAAAGAGTAAATATGTCTGAGGTCTGGATCTAATATAGTGTACGCTTATGATTAATCTCAGTGTCTGTATTGGGCATAGGCATTCTGTTGTACACAGATAAAATGACAAACACTCATGAATTTAATAAGCTTGAGACATGTTTGCTGATGCTAATACAAATAAATCCCCATCTTTTTTATTCAAATGATTGCAAATAAGTTTCGGGTATGTGCAACAAAACAGTTTAAAGTTGGACACATTTGCAAACATATTGTCTATTGTCTCGTTGTTAGCTATTAATAACAGCAACCGATTATCCAGAGGAAGGAATTACTGTATCTGAACAAAGGTAATTTACACAAACTGAACCAAGTCCTCATTTAAGGTGAAGAAAATAAAGAGTACTGAAATGAGTCTACAAAAAATATATACAACTTGCAATGCAGGAGTTACTACAGTAACTCAATACAGCTCACTGTGACCACACAGAACGCCAGCATCTTAGACAAAATGTATAGAATCTGCAATGCATCATTCTAATATGGTTTTAGCCGTGATTGATTTAGATAGATAGATAGATAGATAGAGAGATAGATAGATGGATAGATAGATAGATAGATACATACATACATACATACATAGATAGATACTTTATTATCCTGTAGAAAATTGCTACTCTGAAAAAGACATCTGTCAATCATCGGTTTATTTATTCTACCAAAGTCTAGCATGTAACCTTGTCACTCATCACACACTTAAAACCAGGCGGCACAAAAAGATTCTGTGAAACAACTTGCCAACTTCCTGAAACCTATACTGGCATCAGGGATTTCAGATGATGCAAGCATCTGGCACAAGGTGAAAGATTACATGACCAACACACACACACATACACACACACACACACACACAAGGTGGGCAAGACAAATAAGAGCCTCCTACTTGTAACCAGAGGCCCAAACAAATGAAAGGGCGACGGATTCATCAAGTATTGATACTGGATGACAGGCAATGAGAAGTCAGGAAGGGAGGCTTGAGTCAGCAAGTGTCCTTTGGCGATAAGTCCGTAACCTCTCACAATTAGCGCACCTCCTCTGATTTTGCCCTGAATCGCTCTCTCTACAGATGTTTCACTAATTAAAACAAGCACCGAAGCTTGTTTCATCAGCCATGACTAAGCAGAGTTGTGTATGCACTGCTATGCTAGTATCCAAGTAATGACACAAGGCTTAGTAATGGCTAAGACTCTTGTAATTGTGAAACTGTGGCAATCACAGATTGTTTTTTTCGGCACTGAATGAACAAGCTCGCAAAACGTTGAGTGACTGTACATAAAACCTATTTTATGACTTTTAGTCTGGTCACTTTCTGAAGAATGACCACTGGGAGGACAGACTCATCCACCGGTTAAGGGGATTAATTGATGTTTTTTTACTTTAAGAACCCATAAATGGAGACTTCACATTTAACAATAAAGACACAAGCCAGCATTAGCCTCTTTTGGACATCTCTTCCGTACGAATTCATGGCCGATACCATGTGCAAGTGACATCCGTTTCGTATTGTTACCAAATCAGACCATGTCAGGGCCTTTTAAGCTTTTCTCTGTGACCTCTGTTTCCATTGTGGCCAGCCAGTCCAAGATATATTTGACATTTTAAACAAAGACCAGAGCAATGTTGCACGATCTGCCTGTTTCTATTATGTCCCCAGCCACAGCAGAATCTGACAAAGTCAAGAGGAAGGCAATGAGTGGGCACCAGGGAAAAGGAAGAAGAAGAAGAAGAGAGAAAGAGAGAAAAAAAAACTTTTTTAGTGGAAAGTGGGCACTATAGATGAGACCCAGACATTGCATGCTGTGACAATAAACAATTCAGGAATGTCAGCAGCTGAAGAGAGATGTCATCTCCTCATGGCAAATTAAACAGTCCCAAATCTTTTTTGTGTTGAAGAGGTGCAAATCGGCAACCTAGGGAGGATGTATGCATGTGGTAGGGTGAAAGAGAATGTAGTAAAGAAAAGAAAAGAGTAAAAAAAAAAAAAAGACAGTGGAGTGTCTGTCCTCGTCTGGTGTGGAGAATGCATGTGTCCTCAAACAGATGAGAAACCAGATGAGGCTAAACCGCAATATCTAAACCGGTCCAAGCACAAGGGCCGCTTGAAAGGCCCTGCTCTTGGTGAGGACGGCGTTCAGCAATAAATTCTCTTCTAGCCATGCGCTAATCTCGAGGAAAAGAGAAAACCCCCTTTGTTGTGTACCATGGCAGCTGCCATCAGATTTTCAGTTCCTCTCCCCTGGTGTTGTTATGGGGTGGTGGTCGTGGTAGTGGTGGTGGGGGAAACAGACTGGCTAGGCTTAAGATAGGAGAGGCTGCTGGTTTGTCTCAGTGAGACAGGGCTGTTGCTCATTCTGACAGCTCCAGACCTCCTCAACCATACAGTGCATTTCTCTAGGGACCCTCCCTCAGACCCCTTGTCTCCCAGGTGCTGACACCCACTGCCAGGCACTGTCAGTGAGGGCCTGCAGGAGCCCCCAATCTTAAAACCCCCATCCCCCGTCTAGCCTTCTCTTCCCCAAAAAACAACCCCTCATCTCCATTCTCACTGTAGAGGTGGTGGGCTGCTCTCTCTCTCAGACACACACACACACAGAGAGAGAGAGAGAGAGAGAGAGAAATGAGCATATGACTTATTCATGGAGGCATCACCAGTTTGATGGACTGCGAACAGGGGGGAGAGGTAAGGGATTTTTAGCAAGCACCTGAGCTGACAGCACAGAACTCTTAGAACAGTGCCACCTTCGAGAGACGGTCGGTTGGCTGACAACTGAAGATTCTGCACAGTGCTCGGATCAGACCTCCCTCTGCAGCTATGTCTTGCCCTTTTACAATGTTCAGGGGTTTACGGGTCCCCTGACCTGTAGCCATCCCTCTTATAAATCACACATATACATTCAGGGTGACCACACAAGAGCACATAAATTAAACCACGGGCCGCAAGGTCTTTTCATTCTTTGTATTTGAGAGAATGGTGGTCCAAGAGACAGTATTCTGCTGCAATTAGTGAAAGCAATCAGTTTCCCCTATGATGGTTTTTGGAAAAATGGAAAATGCCGATGGCGAAAGAAAAAAAAAAGCTGAGCATATTTTTAGACTTTGATATGCAGAGAAAAGAAATAGCCAAAAGGAGAAATACATAGGTGGCTTATCTTTTGTTACATTTTAACAGTCTACAGCTGATGAGCACAGACATGTTAAAATCTGAGGTTGCCAGGCCTGCAGCCGTGAGTAAAACAAACATGGACGCTGACGACCTGGTGACCTCTGAGCTGTGCTAAAAAACACACACACACATACACACGCACACACACACACACACACACACACACACACACACAAACTAGACTAACATTCAGTCTCGGTAGGGCTTTACCAGACATCTGATTACCGTCTCTCTTATTGGGATTACAGCCCCCTTGGTATACAACACAGAGTAACGTGATTAATATGACTTCCGATCTCCTGGACCTAGGTCCAGTTCAGCGAGGAAAAAAGAGCAGCGCACCCACTGGGGAGGGATAAGATGACGGTTAAATTGTCTCATTATCTTTGAACACTGACAGGCTGCTAACCCAGGAAAAATAAAACAATCCTAACTGGCCATGGCAAATTCGCCTTCTGGACTGACATTCAGTATTAGCGTGAATATTTCAGAGGTATGCGCTTCAATTTCCTTGGTCAGGAGGCACAGCCAGTGAGTCTAAACAATGTTAACTCTGGAGGACAAATCAGTCAATTCAATTAGAGACTACAAGTAAATTACTGAGATATTTAAAAAATAATATGCTTTGATTTAATCACTAACTTCTGGTTCTAATGGCAAAGCATCTGAAAAGGCTTTGAGAAGCCAAGAATGACAATGAAATGTTCATTACGAGTGATGTGATGCATCACTGCCGCATCAGTGCTACTGCAACACACACTCCATCTTGCAATTCTTTTTTTTTTCACTGCAGCTGACTGTGTTATGGCTCCAGATACTGTGTCGCTTCTTAACTGTGTTTACACTGCAGTTTATTCTCTTGTTGGACTTCATAACATCTTCCCACGGATGGTTTTAAAATCTCTGTATATATGAAAAATTATCAACTGGGATCAACTGGACAAAAACAAGTGATGAGAGATAAGGTCAACCAGACAGCCAACCAGTCAGTCAGTCCCAGACAGTCAGCACACAAAACCAGTCGAAAAGGGTAAACAATACCCAGTCAAACTTCTTGCTCTTTGGTGTGACATTGCAGACTCTGATACTCTAATCCTGTATCAGTGTTATTTATCTACAGACATTATCTCCTTTCTCCTCAGTAGTCTGGTGGTGTAGCCAGTATTGCCTTTGCTGGCCCTGCTCAGCTGGGCTTTTGAGGATTAGTCAGATTAGCCTAGATGCACGTGTCCTCTAGAACCAATTCTAATTGTGGTGTAGAGGAATTTTGATGGTGGTTTAATTGCCGCGTAAGCACCTGATTCAGACCGGGTCGGGCTATGTCGCGCTGGGTTGGACTGGGTTGAAGCGTCCAAAGGGGGTGTGTTGTCTGGGGTGTCTGATAATGGCTAAAGTCGACAGCACCATGAAATCCTGAGGAGTCTATTTGATGTCGAGCAGCGGGGGAAAGGGTGTGAAATATGCAGAGAGGGTTACTGGAGTCACACGTCTCAATTTTCTAGGGTGGAGAAAAGGGGGTGCATCCAGTTCGGGTAAGACCCAGGGTTTTGGCTAGGAGTTTTATTTCCACGTCCAGTGTCTATATGGAAGACTAATCTGAAACATACTGGTGCATGTATTATGCAATAAATGCAAATGTAATGTAGCCAACAATGTGTACAACTAGGACAACAAAAAATTATAACATCCTAAAATCAGTGGCCAGCTATATTCAATATTAAAAGACAATGTTCAAATACCTTAATTGCAACTTGCAACTTGTTATTGCAACTCTGTAGTAAGATTATGCTTCATTGCATCACAGCTAACTGAAACTGATAGCATTTATTTTGTCCCTACACTGTCTAATGAGGAGTAGGAACCTGTCAGATTTAGTGACTTACATTTTCAGTAACATAAGGTATTGGTAATAAGTTGTGATTTATTTACTTTGATTAAAACATAAACTTGTTTAAGGACATTTTGAGACCAAGGCCAAGTTTTGAAATTATCTTTTTTTTCCAATAAATATTTCTTGGCAAAAACTGGTAATTACCGGCTAACGGAAACCCTTGTCTGGGCCACAACCACCAGGCATGCACAAACACATGGGGAAAAACATTCTCAAGCTAATCGAAAGTCTACTCGCTTGCCATATGAGAATTTGGGAAGATCCTTTCAAATAAATAATACATTTGTCATTTGTTTTTCAAATCCATCATTTTGAAGACAAACAATGCTGATGGTGCATTGTTAAAAGCTTGTGATGTTTGTCCCTAAAAATGTTTGTTTTACATTGCAAATAATATCACAGTGTAGTCATTTTCTTCATGTTTTTCTTGTCTGCATATTGCAAGCATTGATTTGACAGCATCCTTTTTGTCAAAAACCACAAAACAGCATGCATTTCAACATCTGAGAAATTGATTGTTAGCAACAGAACCCCCTGCTGTATTGGTTTTGCCCTGTAGGGTCTACTTAGCAACATGATGGATGGATGACAACTGCGATGGAATCTAGAATTTTCAGGAAATCACCACAGATGACATCAGTGGCATAGCTAGGCTGATTGATTATTCACTAACCAGGCCTGACTTCACTTAATTCAATTTGTCCCTGTATGAAAAGCAGGACTTGTCCACTAATCATAGTCTTCCAGTTTCTCTTTGCACTGATTTTAAAAAGGGCCCTGAAGAAAAATAAATATTAGTGGCTGTCTTTGACACTCATGTAACACATTACAAAAAGCATTAAGAGTATCCAAAGCCCTATTGTCAAGCTCCACCTCCTCTGTGAGGTAAGCATCAGAGCTGAGGAAGTGATGCATGGATGTGAAAGAGAAACAGGAAACACAATGGACAGGCAGAATATAAATCCAGAGCTGTGCTGAAGCCTGCTGTGGACAAGGCTGTTTGTTGGGTTGGTTCCCAGTATTTCAAGTAGAAGTGTGTGTGTGTATGTGTGTGTGTGTGTGTGTGTGTGTGTGTGCAGTATTAAATAAAAGCTAAATTCAGAGTGCTGCCCTTTAATCTCTATAAGTATCTCCCCCACTTACAGAAATAATCTTGATTCATATCAAGATTACCAATAGAGTGGTGTGTGTGTGTGTGTGTGTGTGTGTGTGTGTGTGTGTGTGTGTGTGTGTGTGTGTGTGAAACAGAGAGAGAGAGGAACTTTGTGTGTGTGTTCTTGAGGATGGGGGTGGTAGGAAGAATGGTGGGTGGCTTAGTATCCTAGGCATGTGTTAGCCATTCTTCGCTGTGGCAAGCTCAGCATGAGTTCTCTTACTTCTGCCCAATGAGGATGTGGGATGTGGGATGTGGATTTGTTACAGGAGTCAACGGTCAGTTGTAAAAGACACCCGGGAGCATCTGTGTAGGGGAACACAGGGAGACGGAGGGAGAGTGGACACAGGATACAGCAGGTCTTACAGATACAAAATACACACACATACTAGACATATACACACACACACCCACACACACATAGTGACCCATAAGGCATGCTAATACAGCTGAGTACATATAGTACATGGTCCTCCATATTTCATATAATGCTTGCACTGTATCCTACAGTAGGTTATATCTTGTCTAGGCGGTGGGAAGCAAGAACCGTGAATCGAGTAGAATCGAGAATTGAATGCTTCAATTCATTGGAATTGTATGCCACTGACATTATCAAGCATGTTTTCAGACATGGTTAGTGGGTCTTTCTGAATACAAAACTCAAATAGACAACACAGTTCTACATGGTTTACCTCATTCTAATGAGCTGCTATCATCACCTTCCCTTTATAGGCTACATTATAGGTCAAAGTGCTGATGCCAAGAACCTGTGTAGATTACATTCTAAACAGTAAGGAATTGAGTAGAGAATTAATAAAGAATTTAACTGATAAGCAGAATCAACAATGGCATTGATATATGGACAAAATCCCATCCTTAACTGTGACGCCACTATCATATGTTGCCATAGGAGATTATGAGTAAATTCATTTGGCAACACTTAGACAACATCAAAATGAAACTTAGTGGTCTGCATTACTAAAGGCTTATCAAGCAGAATATACAAAGGAAGCCCATGTTATAAACTGTGCATTATGAGGATATTCAGTGTAATCCAATTACCTGCTATTTATACCACAGCATAAAAAATATAACCACATGTGTACAGAGTACTGTACATGAAACTGAAATTCAGAAACATATGGCAAGGGTTGTAGAGAGTTAGCTTTCCTTTTTTATCACAGTGGTTTCCAGATTTCTAATGTGGAATGGATGTAGTCCATAGGGACTTCATGACAGAGTGTTGCACCGTCATACAAACTGGATATTAATGACTGGCCAAAAGGTCTGCTCTGGTTATCCAATGATACTGCAGTGTCAGTTACCATACTGCTTTCAAGTGACAGTGATGCATGTTGGTTCCAAGATTAGCAAATTACAGGTGAATGAGTGGAATGCATCTGGGTTTTGAAGTCCCAGATATCTCTAAAGTTCGATCTTCGAAAACATGTGCGCTTAGGTGTGGATAACAAGATTAATCCTTGCATTACAGCAGTTGTTGCCTTTACAAGAAAAGGTCAGCCCCCAAAACCAGATACACAAAACACACACTGATGCTTTGGTGCAGCAGCTTCAGTAAATCAAAGTAACGACTGAAACCTAAGATCTGCGACAAATTGTTATTATCAGAGACAGTTTATGTCACCACTGGTGGGTTTGCGCATGAAGAGGAAGCCGCTGCTAGAGGGTGTAATTATGATAAAATATGCGCAACAGGTACAATGGATTTCCCCTCTAAACCCCCAAATCATGACATTAATTTGTTGTTTCAGTTTGCAAAAGACATCGCGATTACAACCAAATGCCCACAAATGAGAATTAGGAAACCTCGGGGTCAAAATGCCTATTAATCTTCATTTAATTGTTTTCAGATTCCCGCCTAAACGTCCCTTCAAAGGATAACATTAATAACAATATAAAAGGAAAAGACAGTTGGCTGAGGAGTTAGGATAATACAAAAGTAAATAAAACAGTCTGTGGACTTAGCAGACAGAGCCAGAGTAACGTTGGGCTAATATGCTTCAGATGTGATGAAGTGATAATTGAAAATGATCCCTGAGGAGTTACCAGGAGTATAGCTTGACAGTTCCAGAATATTGCATGAGAAGATATTTAAGTTACGTAAAGGGCAAATTAGTACATGTGAGACAGCTGCACCCATAAACTGGATTTGTAGCATGATTTGTACAGTGGCGAATACTTTTGAGCAATATGTCACATATTAGCCGTAACCTATAACTGATGCATTATACATTATATACATGCACTATACATTGATAAAACTATCAGACCTAGGCTACTTACAGTTTTATAGTCATTTTTTGTCCTCTTCAGTGTATAGGCCTACCTACAGGCTGTTGTAACAATACATGCAATCAGCAACATCAAAGAGGGAGTTTATTACTCATCATGACAACGTCCACAGATGTCGGAACACAGTTTGATAACAGGTGTATGGCTCTGAACTTCATTTCCTTGCATGCTTTTCCCAACGCTTACCCTTTGTCCTAAATCTTGAAAAGATTACTGATGATTGTTAAAAAAAGTGTTTTTTTTTTTTGCCAGCCATTTTTTTCAGTGTCTGAGATCAGTATTCTACTGATTGACTAAATGCAGACCAGAAGGGATAACCTCCCGATCATCATTCATCATATGACAGACATCTATTATGATATAAGACGCCTAACTTTATATTTGGATGAGCATATAAAATGATATGTGGTGAGTTAGTGGACTGCATTTAAATAGACCTGCTTTGAACAAAATAGCCAGTGCTGTTCTGGAACTCTCCAACACATTTGTAACTAATAGGATGAACCATGGCGGATGCAGGAGGAGTCATGACGCATGTAAAAACATGTGATTCAGTGTTAATCGGTGGTCTTCGTTACCAGTGACTTCAGCAGCCCAGGGATGTACAGTCATTAATCTGTTCCACGGCTGCATGCATAATTATACTTCACAGAGCTCATTTCTGTACAGGCATGCTCCATTTAAACCCATTATTTAACTGATTCAAGATCCTGCACCACAGGCCTAGGGTCTTAGCTTCGTCTGGATGTTGTTCTTTGACTACTAAGAGGAGTTTAATAGAAGTATACCTATAAGTATCTGTTATCTATCTTATATTTATTAATACATTATTACAGAAATGATGGATATCACAAAGCTTGTGAGTGAGATGAGTGAGCGTTGAGATGACTGTTGGCATTTGTCAGCGGCAATAGGAAGGAAGGCATCAGACACATTCATTCTTTAATCTGCAGGGAGTTTGTTCTTTTGGTCTCAGAGGATTTTGTGCTAATACTCAAGGGCCAGTGAAGCCATCGTTATCTTGTGCAGTGCGAGGGAGGGGAAAAGTTACCGTGATTCCAAACTGGTTTTCCGAATAAATCCATGAATAAACTTTGCAGGGAACGGGTAATCCCCAGTGGAGGAGAGTTTCAATACAACAAAAAGAAAACCCCTGATCATGTGCCAGTGTCTCTATGGAGAGACACAGACGCCATGGGCATTTTCATTCGCAAAAAAGATGAAGTATGAAGAAAAGATACTGCAGGTCCTTTCTTCTTCACACTGTAAAACTTATACAACACTGCTGCTACCAAAAGGCCATCACACAGACCAGGACTGACAGTTCATTTGAGCCAATGTCACTGTAGATTGTTTTCTAAACTGTGCCTACTTTCTTCTTGCTGTCAATGTGTGGAGGAGAAATTCTCTTCTAGTACTACTGCTACTAACACTGCTCCCAGCAGACCTGTGGGTCAGTAAGACAATACACTCCTCTTTATACAGTATCTAACTGATATATAGCACTAAGAGGATTTAAAATGCTACAACTTTTGTGAAAACTCCTCTGAAATCTTATTGTGTGTTGCAAACTTGCAAAAGGTATTTCAAACGTGTTGCAAAGTTGCAAACAGTATTTCAAATGTCCACCCAGTTCATTCAACTAGTGGCATATAGCCCACTAGAGCAACAATAAACTCTTCATCACTCTGCTTTTAGCATTTACTCTGTGTCAGTGTGATGAAGTGTTTCAGGACCCATGGTTTCATTCAATGCAGACAGTTTCAATTGGCCATGGGTGCCCTGCACTGTTCATACCAGTAGCGCATACCAGCGCAGGGGTGGGGGGGTGGGGGGTTAGATGTGAGGGGAGTAGATTGCGGTTTCAGATGCTCTCCATAAAGAGGCCAGCTCGGGGACATCTAGGCATATGGTGTCTGCATCTCCCACCACTGTTTCACATTAAAGATGCAGTGATTTGATCTGCCACATGCCCAAGAAGAAGAAGAAGAAGGAAAAAAAACATATATATATATGTATGGGTGGAGGCAAGCCCCATAGCGAGGCCACTTCCTCAGTGAGCCTTGTTCACGTGTCACTGATGGTTTTCTGCCGACACAAGTGGTCTTTTGAAGTCCCTTTTAAGAGCACAATTATCAGCCTACTCCAGACAGTACACTCACTTCTCACCTTTTTAATAAGCCACTCATAGACAAACCTGTTTGCCGTGCTCTTTTTCTTTTTTTCCCACATCTCACTTTTTTTTCTGTCTCTCTCTCTCATTCTCTTTCTTACTTACTTCCCCAAAAGCACTAAGTGCACCTATAAATTCTCTGTCACTTAGCTGCAAGCAAGGCTACACCAACACCCCCACCCCATTGACCCCCCCTCCCACCTCTCTTAAGTCTTTGCCTGGTTTTGAGTCACGATGAACACGACTTCCGCCCCTTTGATTCCCAATGAATCAGGTGTGACTGAAGGTGAAAGAAACCATTAGCAAGATACGTACTAAATACTTAAAACAGCTACCACCCTGGGATCTTAAAAGGGCTTGTTTAGTAGTGGGGGGGGAAAGTGAGGGAATTGAGGTGTGTGTGTGGGAGTGATGTTGAGTGTGTGTATCTGAGATGTGTGATGTGTGAGTGTGTGTGTATCTGAGAGAGAGTGAGTGTGTGACTGTTGAAGGAGTTGAGTGGGATCTCACCCTGGGAAACACATAGGCCCAGCGTGGTCAAACGGCTGCACTCCCAAGTAATTCCCTCATAGTAACTCATCTTGCTGAGCTGTTTAAGCAACCCCCACCTCATCCTTTTCGGGGTGTGGAGGAGTCCGAGATGAGGTGTGGGGGTGCTCTGGCCCCTGAAGTACTATGTCATGAATAATATGATCCCATCTGTTTTGAAATACGACAGTGCCATCTGGTTTGGGTTAGCCTCATAAAAGCCTGATGTAGATGCTTCAGTGGGGGGTGGGGGTGTAAGGGTGTTGTAGAGGGGTGATCGCGGAGGAGCACGCTGGTGGCGTGTTGGGCCCCAGGCGGGCCCACTGACGAGACCACTGACTATGTGGACCGGACCCATGGGAAAGCCTGCCCCAGTCTCTCCAGATGGAGGGATTCCTGCAGGAGCAGAACGTGCATGGTTTTTATCCTCAACCCTGCAATGTTTCTCGTCAAGGTGCAGAGGACACATCTTCTCGTAGACACCAGTGTGGGCTGAGAGCACTACCTAAATCAGAATTGTCCACCATCATCTCTTCACCATTCTTTGTATGCCCCCCCCCCCCACACACACACACACACACACACCACTTATCCAACACCACCTCCCAAGTGGCCTAGGTTCAGGGATCCCACAAGTTATGATTGCAAGCAAGTGCAACTTAATCCCGATGACCTCAACGACAAAGTAAATATTACCACCCTGCTTTCAGCATGGTTAGCCGGTAGTCTGTACATCTTGCAACAATTTTCCAGCAGGCACAGTCCTAGGACAGTGCATACATTAATCAGATATGGGTTTCGGTGCCTGACTCTTTCTGTGTCAGAGTTAAGACTCTTGTGGTCTGCTTAAAGACATGGTGAACAGGGGGCCTGACATGTTGCAGACATGTTGAGCTTCTCAACAATCAAATTTGGCTGTATTTTTAATTCAGTCCATATTCACAACAATTACATGTGGCCAGATTGTCGATGGTCGATATATTTGGGAAAGTATTTGTCTGGCACAGACTGATTTCATTATTGTTTTTTGTATTATTATTATTTATTTATGTCAGATTTGGCAGTGAAATGCAATAGTATAATAGCCCAAATGATTTTTATGATTATTCTGTGGTTACTCTGAGGTGTTATTGGATGTTGAAATGGTTTGATATACTGTCTCCCATGTTTATCAGTTTCAATAAATAAAAATGAAAGATAACATAAAGACATAAAGATTTTTTTTATGAAATCCATATGATTCTCCACTTTCATCTAAATTATCTTATATTTAGGGGTCTTCAAAATAGTGCAAAAGTGGAAAGAAAGAAATGCTACATTTATACAGGAAACATGTTGCTTTGTTCAGAACAGCAGAGTCGAGGAAATTGGTTAAAAGTGGCCCACAGTGCCACCTACCTATGGCTGAGGTAAATGTTTTCAGTGTACTTTGTTCAGTTTACGTCAGGATGATTCACATCATCGGTGCACATCATTGTGCCTAAACAACTTTGAAAATTATTCTATATGTAAAATCCTGATGTGGATATATGATGCCTGCTATGATGAAAGAGAAAGCAGCAAAAATGTACTGTTACTAATACTGTTTATGGTTAAAAAAATGGCCAAAGTGATTCCATGGATGTTAAAAAATCAGCCCCTCTGTGAAAATGTGTTAATAGCCTGATAATAAATAACATGCCAGAGTCATCTTTTAAAACATGCCAGTGTCATTTTTCACAGAGGTGCAGGGCAGTGCCCGCTGTGACCCTGCCTAAGGGCATTATGTTGGCATGGATGGTACACTTGTGTGGCAGCCAGAAGAGGCTATTTTATTTGATGCCCGCAAGGCCCTTCGGCTGGCCAGGAGTGGGAAACTACAAAGGCCTGTGCAACTGGAGAGAACAAATAAAAAACAACAACAGAGCAATGACATTACCCACGATTCATCTGGCAACACATCTAAGAGCAGAGCAGAGCTGGTGCAATTTGTTGATGCACGGTCATGTGCATACCAAGACCTTTGGGTCAGGACAAGCCAGTTGGTATAGCCAACACCCTGGGCACACTTTGAAAACTATGGGCACACTTTGAAAAAGACCCATTCAGTCAGTGTTTGCCTGTATGAGGTAAAGAAAAAAAAAGTTTTTGTCTGGTAGTTGACTATTTCAAGAATTCCAGAAGAAAATGCAGCACTAAGGTGGATTTACAGACTTACCACCCAGTTTTAATCAGGAGTATTCAGTAATCTGAATACCGTCAATGCAATTTTTAATCGGAGTATTCAGTAATCTGAATACTGTCAATGCAATTTTCTGTCACTATAACATAGACAATAAGGCTTCTTCATGAATCATGAATCTTGAATCTATTCACGGAGGACTTTCTTTTTGGTCAGAGCTAGAATGTACAAAGCAGCCCTTCAAAACTTGCAAAAACAATAGGACACAAAATTGTGAGATACCCGTGTGAAAAGTTGTTAAACTTTATAAAAGTACTCAACAGCATTCATAGCAGCTGATAGTTGGTAACTTCTGTGCGCATGCAATTACTTAAAAATGTTTACCTGACCTTTAGAGCTATGCATGATTATGAGGTGCGTGATTATGGGTGCGATGTGTGATGACCTTCATGGGTCTGAGTTATCATCTGGCTTTTGTGTGGCCCAAATCAATTGCTATTGACTGATTATTTATATCCAGTAAGTAGGTCACTGCTGCTCCTGTACACAGGAATACATGCAGTATTACCCTAATGGCATGAGGCTAACTGCCAAATATAAATGTATACTGTGATATATCGTGATGTACTCCTGTACATGCACAACAGATGCTACATCAATACAACGTAAAATGTTATTCTAAATTTTTATGTAAATTACTGTCAGATTAAAATTTTACTTTATTAGTCTCTGATAGCCTGAAGCCTTATTGGTTTGCCTTGCCACAATGCAGAATTATGAGGAACAAACAGCTGTTTCATTGTCATTCTTCAGAATCAACAAGTATTGCAATACATATCTACCATATGTTAATGTTGTCACTGCATTGTGGCACATATTGTATTGTGTGGTTGCAGGCAATGTGCAATTCTAAAATTAAACAAAAATAAAACAGCTAATTTAATATAGCTGACCAGTAAGCACACAGGAGGCATAGCAAAAACCAGTACAAAGCTTATCAAAAATTTTAATGGGGGACTGGGAGGCAAAATAGCACATCACAAACATATCAAATCCTTCCCTATGACAAAGTGATTAAACAGTGATAGAAAACCCCCACAAACCTCATCATTCTCAATGACATAATTTATACAACCCCCAGTTTATGATGAACATGGTGAGGTGGTGTCTCATTAGATCCATCACCATAGCAGAGATGGTTTAAATGAAACACAGACTGGAGCATCTGGACAGGATCTGTTGGCTAATACTTGTGTTGACAGCTCACAGAGTACCCAGAGGTAACAAAGTAAACATAATTATGAAGCTGTGAAATGATTTTTCAGCTAACCACAGATGACAATAAGGGCCTCTTCCTTTTTCCAAACAAGAGTGCTTATTGGTACATGTACCAAATAAACAAACCTGTAAGAAACACAAGTGGGTTTGGAATTTTCATCAAAGTGCATTTTAAAGTGAATACATTTTGAGAAAAGGGGAATTTGACACAGCAAACTATGAGTAATGTAAAGAAAAAAAACAAAATCAGTGAGCATTTAATCCATCAGTCTCATTGCAGCTTTCTGAGTCACATGGGCAGTGCTATTTAAAACTACTCATCCTCTTCCAGGCATCCATAATATGTATAGTGCATGATTTAGTGTTCTTAGGTACATCAACGCACTCATTAACTCAGGTGTGTGGTGAGAGCTGGGAGGCACAACAACACACTCACTGCCACAGTATATATAAAGCATGGCACATGGTCACGTAGCTAACCACAGTCAGACTTAGTCATAACAATGTTAAAGCTTGAAGTCCACACACAGTGCAGTTGTGGGAATGATGTGATTAAAGAGGTTTATTTCATCTGTGACGTGCGATTTGGTAGGCAAAGTGTTTCAAAGCACAACCCCTGTGGGACCATTAAAACATGTTATACACTGCTGATTCTCTTCTCAGCGACAGTCCTTGTTTTAGGTATTACAAAAAAATTTATTTATCCCTGATTTCTGGACTGGCTGAGGCGCTGTAACCTCTTTGCACGGACAGGCTGATGATAACCATGTTATTGACTCAGCTAGCACAACAGTATCTGCCAGTTCATGTACTGTACAAAATACAGAAATTCAAAAGCGTAACCTGTGTTACATCAAAACATGCATTACATTAAGAAGAAAAAAAATACTACCTACAATTCAATACTGTTAATCCTTTCAATAGGAACTAAGTGTTACAGGCACATGAGCACACATAAGTGCCCTGGATCTGGCTTGCAGGCTGACTCACTTTAGCAGTACTGGAGAAAGTCACTGAGGAGAGGCAATTACTGGGAAAGTGCATTCATCATGTGGATGGGTGTTTCAAGTCCTAGACAGTTAGTACAACAGTCTTACAAAATACCTATGAGTCTACAAAAACCCAAACAGAGTGTGAATCTGTGTTTTTTTTTTTGGAGAGGGGGGGGCATATCCTCAGTCATAAGTGTTTCACAGCATGCAAATGAGAAATCAGAGAAATATTCACCCCCATATTCCTCCATGTAAGACAAAGAAATGGCAGAATCTTCTTTTTGAAGGTGCACATTCAATGGTAAAATGGCATGCACTTTGCTTTATGAGATCAAACAAGAATGACCATAACCAAATAATATTTGCATAGTGTTGGCTGCAAACATTCCATCTTTCATTTAACAAATAACACTGATAAACTTTTTACACTGGTACATGTACATGCTCAGGACTGATGTGTAAATCAGACTGCCGCAAAACCTTGTGTTTGATTGTCTCCTATTCACTTTAAAGGTCAGGGTGTAGATCTAAGTGTTGTTTCTGTCATATTACATGAGTATACTAACCTATAGCAGAGACAGTGTCTAGCATGCTAAATCTACAGTAACTAGGATTTGCCATGAATAACAGCAAAATGTTTCTTGTGAAGCAATCTGTGGTTTTATGTGATGGGTGAATTGTACTTTTGAGATGGACAGATACACACACAGACAGCACAGACAGTTCTTCTCATTTCATTTTCTGCTTTTGGCCACGAATGAGTTATGGAAAAAAACCCAAAACAAAACAAAACAAAAAACATTGAAACAACAGCACTGATATCTTCGATGGCGGTGTGTATCACTTGGCTTCAGTTGACATTTTGCACATCATGAGGATCTGCTTCAGGGCCTTCTGCACGTCTTCATCCATTTGACCCTGCCAGGGAGACAGGACTTGAATGAAATGCTACCTGTTGCTTTCTGAAGCTAATCGGCTGTGCCTGCAGCATTTCATCCCCACCCATCCCCCGTCTGATAACTGTTCTTATCTACTGTGAAAGCCTCTCGCTTATGCTAATTAACGGTCTGACATTTATGGTGAATTTCATTCCACTGATGGGATCACAGACCTGGACAGCGTAGAGGAGATGCATCCTGTAGACTGACACAATCTCGTGATGCTGCTTCTTGGATTCCTATTGTGTGTGTGTGTGTGTGAGAGAGAGAGAGAGAGAGAGGAGATGGAGGGAGGGAGGGAAAAAGAGAAAGAGAGAGAGAGAGAGAAAGAGATAGAGGCGGGCATAAGGAGAGATGAAAAGAGCAATTTTAAAGTGGCTGTGAGAGAGGCAGAACTCAGAAACTCTTGTCAGTTCACAACACAAGATCTGACAGCAATTTCATGGGTCATCTCTGCAGTCTCTTCAGGTACTTCTTACTCCAGGCTAAATGCTGTGAAAAATGACATAGCGACCCTCCTGAACTGACTGCATGTGTGCTCACACGCGCACACACACACACACACACACACACACACACACACACACACACACACACACACACAGTAGTGCCAATACTTTGTGGTGTGAGAAGGACTCAGAATTCCCAGGTACTTCTCACAGAGGGCTCTGCTAAAATGACACATCGACCCTTCTGAATTAATTGCCTGTGTGCACACACACACACACGTAGACACATGCAGGTGTGGTAGTGGTAACCCTTAATGGTTTGAGGGACTCACCGTGAGCTGGTACTGAAGCTGCTTGATCTGTTGCTGCAGAGCCTCAAGCTGTTGACTCTGCTGCCTCTTGGGGGTGCTACTGCCACTGTAGGACAGCTGGGACAGGCTGTTCAGGGCCTCCTTCAGCTTGGCTACCTCCTTCGACAGATCATCAATCTGCGATGCAGGATGAAAGGGACACAAGAGTGAGAGAAAAATGTGTTGAAATACTTCATTCCAGTGTTGAAATTCTCCATAAGAAGCGACTGCTGTAATTCACGTAAGAGCTGATGCTAACATAACAGTAATAACTATAGGTGCTCAGGGAGAAAAGGGATAATGTATTGTCTGGTGGTCATTATCGGAAAATATTTCCTAACAGGACGAACAGGACCCTGACGCCGAAGGTGGAGGCGGACAATACATTATCATTACACGGCTTCTTCACAAACGACGACAGAACAACGGCAGAAAACTTCAAACAAACGTCATTTTAATTTGATTTGTTACCATTTTGTGGCTTCTGTGAATAAATAAATGCAACTTGAACTTGAAAGATTCTTAGATTGCAGCGGTTCTCATTTCACTTTAAAGTTCCATTGTGATAAGTGAATGATTTCTACCAAGGATTTTGTCTCTTCTCACGGAGTAGATGTGAATCTGAAGAAAAAATACCCGCAAAAAATACACTTTTACAGCAGTCATTATACAGAATAACTGACCACCGAACGTTGGGAGGGCCCATTCCATGTGCAGCATTCTATAATAAGTAATAATAATCAATAGCAATGAAATGGATATCAGTGCATTAACTGAAGTCACTGTGGACGAATAGATTCAAATTCTATTAGCATTTTAATAGCACTTAATTGCTAGCCGGTATGGAATTGTAGCAGAATTATAATGCAGTATTAATATGTATTAAGTATATGCAGCATTTTGAGCTATACTCGGAGAAACGTGGCAGAAAGCGTACCTTCTTGTTCTTTTCCCTCTCAGATGCCACATGGTTTTCCACTTGCTTCTTCAGGTGAGCTATGAGCTCCTGGGCCTCGCGCTGCTTGGCCCCCAGTGCGTTGTTCTCTTGCAGCCTGCTAGCAGCTAGATCCTCCAGGGTCTGCCTCTCTGCGCGGCTGTCCCGGGCCTCCTGCCATGCGGCGGCCACCTCCAGCGCCATCTCGTCTTGCTTGCGCAATGCATCCTGCAGCAGGCGGGTGACACGCACTATTTCGGCCTCCAGCTGCTCGCGCAGGCGCTCATGGTCGGCGCGGGGCACGGTGTCGTCGGGCGTGCGCTCCTGCTCCACTGTGAGCCGATTTTGCAGGGCGTCCACCTGTAGGGACTTCTGGGACAACTGCTGCTTGAGCACCGCCGCCTGCGCCTCCAGCTCCTTGATGGCGCTGCCCAGGGACGACACCACCTGCGTGTGGTCCGCCAATGCTACCGTAGCCTGAGCCTGGGCCTCCATCTCCTGCTTAAGCTGGGCGATCTCTTTCAGTGCCTCAGCATGCTTTGCTTCACTCTCCTCTGCTCTAAGAATGGCGTCATTCACTTCCTTCATGGAGTGGGTCGGGGACTCTGCTTTTTTTTCCGTCGGCGGCTCAGGTGTCTGGCTGGTCTTAAGCTGGTTGCGCACGGCGCTCAGCTCGCTCTTGGTCTCGCTGTAGGACTTGGAGAGTTCGCGCAGGCGGCGCTGGAGGCCCTCGATCACCTCGCCCATCTCCGCCTTCATGGTCTCAAAATCCTTGGCGGCGGCCTCCACTGGCACCATGCCCTTCAGTGCCCCCTGCAGGATCTTCACCTCCTCCTGCACCTCCTTGCACTTCTCAGCCAGCAGCGCCTTCTCCCGCTTGGCCGCCTCCAGCAGAGCAGTGTAGCTCTCGCGCTCATGCATCTCCTGGTTGGAGGTGATCTCCAGCTGGCACTCCAGCTTGTGGATGCGGCCTGCGTCCCGCTCGCCTTGCTCCTCAGCGGATGCCAGCTTGGCCTTCAGCTCCTTCACCTCCACTTCTAGGCAGCCTTTAAGCTTCTGCAGCTTCTGCATGACGCCGTCGTCATGCTCGCTCCCATGCCGCCCTCCTCCACCTCCACCACTGCTCTGGAGTGCCTCAGCCCTAAGAGCCTGCACCTCCTGGGCAGCCCGTAAGTATCTCTCCTGGGTGTTGGCCAGCTTGGTCTGAAGCTCAGCTACTGTCTCCAGCATGCCCCTCTCATCCATGGGCATGGGGCTCAAACGGGCCTGGAGGGTGCGGTTCTCCTGCTGGGTCTCCTGCAGCTTAGACTGGACACTGTGAAGTGTCTCCCTAAGGAGCGAGATCTCCTCCTCGTTGACACCTCCACCTGCGCCTCCACTGCCACCTTTTGGGTCCTCCTCGACGGCAGACACCTCTGACAGCTCAGCCTCAGAGAGTGACGGCTGCTCGAAGTCGGCCCGTGTGGAGTGGTAGGAGGCGTTGGAGTCAATGCTGTTGGGCCGCGAGTCCTCTTCTTCTCCTTGCGGGGCCGGGCGTTTCTAGACAAATAGAAATGGAGAGAGAGAAAAAGAGAGAGAGGAGAAAGAGAGAAAAGAGGATGAGAGAAAAGAGGATACAAAGGTGCGTGACAAGAGAAAACAAACTCAAATGCAAGACTTCAGAGGTGTTTGCAAAAACTTTCCAGCCTTTATCATAAATTGGCCTGAGAGATAAACATAAACAGAGAACTTCCACGACTCTTGAATTCACTGGGAGAGAGAGAACACTGAACACCATTAGTCCCCCGAAAGAGAGCCCTCATTTATGTGAACTGGGAAAACAAACAGATCCTCCTCATCATTTATTTAAATCCTTCATGGGCGTCAGATGTATGTATATGAATACTAATGATGCCAGCAGCTTCTCTCAGCCACACATATTAAATCCTGAAGTGCATCTCAATTGTACATCAGGCAGTTTATGACAATAATTTTCCACTTTCACATATGCAATCCGAAAAAGATAAATATACACCCATACTAGCATGAATATCAACATGAATGTTAGCACGCCTATTAGCTCCTAAGTGCATCTCAATTTTAGATAAGGCAGCATTCCACTTTCATATATGCTGTCTTCAAAAAGATAAACAAACACACACACATAAATTAACGCACATGTTAACATGCAAAATAACTCCTTAAGTGCATCTCAATTTAAGATCAGGCAGCTTTCTACTTTTTATATATGCCATCTTCAAAAAGATAAACAAACACACACACATAAATGAACACATATGTTAACACGCAAAATAACTCCTTATGTGCATCTCAATTTTAGATCAAGCATCTTATGATAACTTTCTACTTTCATATATGCCATCTTCAAAAAGATAAATATACACGCATATTAACACGTATGTTAACTCTTGAAGTGCATCTCAAAATTAGATCAGGCAGCTTATGATGATAACTTTCCACTTTCACACATCTACTGCTCAAAAAGGTAAACTTATCCTAAATATAAAGACACTTCGTCAGCCCATTTTTATCTAATAACAGTCAGATAACTAGGCAGAGAAAAAGAGCTGACTGTCCAAATTAGCAGAGTTGAGATGCATTGTTCGAAATCACAGGAGAGGGCATTTTGAAACATTTGTATGCATAGATGGGCAACATATTTGTGTGACCATAATGAGGAAATGTACTTGTTTGAGAACTGTGTTAAGATTTTCTATGCATTACTTGGATTATTAGTTACATAAATACAGTACATAGGTGGGGTGTGTTTCTCTCGCATTATGTGGCACACACAGCCCATCATGTTTTAAATATTTTAAATATAATTTATTACAAATATGCAGTCATTCATAGCCAGGTGGGCAGTGCATGTGTTTTACTGCTTTATAGATAAATAATAATCATAACCATGAACTTGAGCCAGAAACAGCAGGTAATGTTGCAAGGTACTACAATGTGATTTTGAGGACTGGGAGATGACTGTTCAAAGAAGATTACTGGAAAAAAAACTCAATATGACCACAGTTAAAGTGATCGTTCCGAGTAATTCCAATCATAGCCCTGTTGTATGAGCTTGCTGGGTGCTGATGGTAGGAAGGAGAATGAAAGAATTTGGAAGAACACAGACCAAGTGAACCAGCAGCTAATGCTAACTAAATGGTATTGTGGGTAATAAAGGTGAAACTGAGCTTATGATGCCATTCAGCTAGTGTAAGCTGCATATTTTTTGTATCTGGAAACAAGGTGCTGGAGAAAAAAACCCAGATATGACCTGTGTGAAACTATAGGCGTAAGACTGACGAATAACTCAAGAAGCATGTGGCAGGGACTACACATGATCTCAGCTCTTAAAGAAAAGAAATGCAACATCTAAGTCTCTTATCCCTCACTCCCAGATGAACTAAAATGCTTTTATACCGCTTTGAGGTTACCACCGACCCTCCAAAAAGAACACCCTCCATCACCTCTCCGTTGATCCAGGCCTAATGGTCACAGAGGCTGATGTGTGGAAATCCTTCAGGCAAGTCAACATCCGCAAAGCAGCCGGGCCTGATGGGATACCAGGTTGTGCAATCAGAGTATGTTCAGAGCAGTTGACTGGTGTGTTTAAGGACATATTGAACCTCTCTCTGTCTATGTGTTGTGCCAAGCAGCTTCAAGTCATCCCTTATTGTTCCAGTGCTGAAGAAAAGCAAAATGAACACCTTGAATGACTGGCGACCTGAGGCACTCACTTCCATCGTGAGTGAGTGTTCAGAGGCTTGTGAACATCATTTGCAGCATGATTCCACCTACTCTGGACCCTCATCAATTCGCCTACAGATAGAACAGATCAAGTGATGCCATCACCACCGCACTGCATTCCTTCCTGACACATCTAGAGAAGAAGGATGCTTATGTAAGGATGCTGTTGTTAGAGTATAGTTCCATATGTAACACTATTGTCCCCAGTATACTTGATAGCAAGCTCAGGAATCTTGGTCTACACACAGTCTATGCAGCTGGATCCTGGACTTTCTGTCAGGGCAATGCCAGGTGGTGAGAATGGGCTCCATCATTTTATCTTCCTTGACCATCAACACAGGTGTCCCCCAGGGTTGTGTCCTTAGCCCTTTTCTTTTACTCCCTGTATACCGTGTGGCTATGCATAGTTCAAATATGGTCATTAAGTATGCTGATGACACCACTGTAATTGGTCTGATTACTAACAATGATGAAACAGTCTACAGAAGAGAAGTTAACAACTTAGCGCAGTGGCGTCAGGAGAATAGCCCATCTTTCAATGTGGAAAAGACCAAAAAGCTAATTGTCAACTTCAGGAGGAAAGGAGACCAGTTTGATCCCATTACCATGGAGCTACTGTGGAAAGGGTCAACAGCTTCAAGTTTCTTGCTGTTAACATCACAGAAGACCTGACCTGGGATGGTCACACTGACCAGATTATTAAAAAAGCTCAACAGTGTCTTTCACCTCAGACGACTAGGGAAATTTAGTAGGTGATCCAAGATCCTGAAGGCCTTTTACCGAGGCACTAAAGAGGCACTGCACAGCACAAGGCATCTGTGGATGTGATTTGCCCTCCTTCCAGAACTTATATATCTGGCAATGAAAGGCCAAAAGAATGAGTATGGACCCTAGCCATCCGTTTTCGACCAAGCTTATGAATGATGAATATGGAAACAAAGATAGCCTAAGCCTGTGCCTGTAAGTCTGTGTCTGCACAAAGGCAGACAGAAACAGACACACACAGACACACACACACTCTCTCTCTTAATATATTATTTCTTTATTCTTTATTTTATAAGAATCTTTTTCTCTTATAATAGTATAATGAGTGTAATGAGATAAAGACAATCATGAGTCTATTCACTATCTGGTCCATGATGATCCTCATAACTTTTTCAAATCCTTTATGAATGTGAAATCTGACACTGGGGCGCATATACTGTATCTGAATGCTAATGTTGCCAACTGGTATCTCAGTCATCCCGGAACCTACCTTGATGATCTGTGAGAGCTGCTGGTTCTCCAATGAGAGCGCGGCCACCTTGGCCTGTAAAGTGGCAACCAGTGCGGCGTCAGCATTCCCACCACGCTCCGCCTGCGAGAAAAAACCCAAAAGCCCAGGATGTGAAACACAGCCGGCTGCAAATCCCCAGCCTTCTCTGCTGTGGCCTAAGCCAGAGAGGGGACTATATAAAAAGATCCTCGGCTGCTATCATGGCCGACGAAGCCCCTGAGCCTGTGGTGGTGGCAGGGTTTTGCTTTCTGGTGTGTGCTCTGGCTCAACACTGAGCCAAACCGAGTGCCAGCAAAGCCCTACTCTCACACACACACACACACACACACACACACACACACACACACACACACACACACACACACACACACACACACACACACACACACACACACACACACACACACACACACACACACACAGCTGTTTAGAGAGATCCACTACTCTACGTCTGTGCTTGAAGCAAGAGACATAATTCACCTAATGTAACCTCAGACAATGGATTTAATCAACCATACAGAAAGTCTCCCACACGCCCCCAAAGTTTGTGAATTGCATAAGACTTCCAGACAGATGTGCAAATCTAACAGACTGGAGTTATAGGCATTGTTCACTTGGTCTACTTTAATTACCTGTCTGCTTTGAGATGGTGTGTGTGTGTGTGTGCTTGGTGGCAGCTGAGGTGGTGTGTGTGTGTATGTGTATGTGTGTGTGTGAGTGACAGAGTTTGAGAGTTGGAGTGTGTGTGAGAGAGAGAGGGTGCGAGAGAGAGGGAGTGAGTGTGTGTGTTTGTGATTGTGTGTGTGATTGCGTGTGTGCGAGCCTGTCCTCCCCCTGTAGGCTAACCTTTACCTGAACAGGCTCAGTAAAAAAAAAAAAAAAAGAAGAAGAAGAAAAACTACAGCTAGTAAAATGGCTTCCAGATAGGCCAAGTGGCTGTGGATCAAAGTCTGGGACACATCAGAGAATATTAAAGGGACTGCGGTAAACACGCACGCACACGCACACACACACACACACACGTGTGCATGCGCATACACACACACTAGCCTTGGGCTCAGTCTGCTCCACAATCTGCTTCAGATCTTCAATGGTCTCCAGCAGCATGCTCTTCTCTTCCTGGAGTTTCTCAATCTCCTCTTTCAACGCCATGCTACGAAGCTCATCCTCCTGCACACACACACACACACACAACATGCACACACACACACACACACACAACATGCACACACACACACACAAACAATATAAGCATGCACACCCATAGAAACAACACACGGCCATGTTGACATTTGCACAAACCAGACCCAAGCCGTTATCTGTAAATAAGTAATTCCATTTAATGTCAGACTGTCAGGTGTTAGGGTTGTCATTAATTTCACGGGCCGTGTTAGATGAACACCAAACACAGGCTGTTGTTGCTGGACCATCTCAGAGGGGATACTTTTGATGCTCACCTTGTAATTAAACCTCTTCGGCGTGTCACTCTTGGTGGAAGATGGCGTTCCCGTCGGGGTCAGGTAGGGAGGGGAAACCAAGCCTGCCGACTGAGAGCCGTAAAAATTATTCAGCGCACGGGTGAGTCAGGGTGCGTTTAAACTGTGGGGGCACAGAAGAAGGGGAAATACCTGGGATGGCTTGGGATAATCACTAACACACAAACAGAAAGGGGTAGCGTGCCACGGGCCTTGACTGTAAAAACCAAAATAAGACGGCCATTTTCGGAAAGCTCTGAGTCACAAAGACAAAAGTCAACCAGAATGGCAGAGTGTATACCTCACTGGACTTTTAATAGATCCTTTGCCAAGATGTTGGCTCCACCAATTTCCCTTTGTTGGTTGGTTCATCTGTTTGTTTATTTGGGGTTGAACTATAAGAGGAACTGCACCTACTCACGTGTACAGTGACTCTAAAAAGTTTGTTTTTTAAGGGACTCTAAACAGTTGTTTAATGGTACTATAATAGTGGTTAAAATGTCAGTCAGTTGACTTTGAAACTACTTAAAGTGGAGTTTGTTTGAGAGTTTATGACCGAGGACTCGTTTATGACATATTTGTTTTTGTATCTGCAGGCATGCACTCAGACAATTCATTGTTGTAGAGAGCTTTTAACATGGTTGTTACTGACTGCAAAAACTATAATCAGACAAAAAAAACATAATTACCATATTCTTATCACACTTTTTCTTTTACCCTACTTTCTCTACTGTAGTTGGAACCTCTATGACCAACTAAAGGCAACGTTAATTGGGAATGAAACATGCGTTCACACCCATCACCCTTGGGAAATCCTATGAACCGCTCTGTGGTCTGTACAATATGCATATAAGACCTACATATATGCTTACTGCAAATTACCTGGGATCACATGAAAAGCCTCTTTGAGAGGATGTAAATGGCTGGGGAACATAACAAAAGCAGCCAGTAACTTAATGAGAGCAAGTAGGGTTATTCAGGAAGTTGCAGCCAACCAAAACAAACATCACAACGTCAGCACTACAACAGACTCCCTATCTGTTGCTCTCAGCAAGGCTGCAAAAAACCCGGGCGTCATGATTGATGACCTAGGGTCATGACCTTTGCTGACCGCATTGCCTCTGTAGCTCGGTCTTGCCACTTTTCTCTATACAACATAAGGAAGATCAGGTCGTACCTAACCCAGCATGCAACCCAGCTCCTGGTACAGGCCTTGGTTATCTCTCACCTTGACTATTGCAATGCCCTCCTAACAGGTCTTCCAGCTTGAGCTGTGAGACCGCTACAGATGATTCGGAATGCAGCCTCATGTCTGATTTTCAACCAGCCAAACAGAGCAAATGTCACACCACTGGTCATTGAGCTCCACTAGCTACCCTTAGCCACTCGCATCAAATTCAAAGCACTAATATTGGCCTCCCATCTACCTTAATACCCTCTTAAAGCCCTGTTATCCCCTGGCCACTGTTCCTCCAAGGAATGTCAGCTAGCGCTGCCAAGTCCTTACACAGGTCAATCCAGACTATTCTCATCTGTTGTTCCACACTGGTAGAATGACCCTCCAAGTGCTACCAGAGCAAAGGATACCCTCTCCACCTTCAAGAAATTCTTGAAAACCCAGCTCTTCCAAGAGTATCTCTAGAGAGTAACTTCTAACTACCTGGAATGCACTTCCCTATCTACTGCACTTTCATCACACTCCTGCACTTCCATCTCCTGCCAATTTCCTGTGAGTAAGTTGCACTCTTAGCAGGGTCTTTAATTGTGTTGTATCTTGAATGTTAATCCTTTTTTTAAGTCGTTTTTGAAAAAGCATCTGCCAAATGCATAAATGTAAATGTAAATGTACTCCTTGCCTAACCTTTAAACACTAAACCTTTAAAGATGTAGTAACAACTATAAGTCTGATTATCATAAAACTTGACATTAAACTTCTTTATTTCCATTTGGGGATGAACCCTGGTGTCTGTGGGACAGCTTCAGACTTCTTCTGTTTCCATGCAGGAGGCTACTCTGGGACCAAGTCCAAGGCAGCCTTAGGTCAGTCCTGGAGTAGAGCTGGGCTGAATTGGGGTTGAACTGAGGACTAGCATTTGTTTAGGAAAGAATTCATGATATTGCTTCGAGCTATTTCATGACATTTTAAAATGTCCTTGATGCCTATTAGCACTATTAATGTCCTGGATGTTACAGCTCCTAATGTATCCAGCCTATTCCCTGGAGTTTATGACTAAGACTGAGCCTTGGGCTAGCCCTGTTTGTAAAAATGGAATTGAAATGCATCACTAATGTGGTGTCTTCGGCACGGATTTGGCTTTGTTGTACTCTCCTAACTCAATACATAGATAGGCGCATAAATAAATAAACAAACAAACAAAAGAATGGAAAGGATGCAAGATGCAACCTTGACAGAGGAAATAAAAACCAGTGTGTGCACAACTTTGTCTTGTTGGTTTACCCTGAAGAACAACACATTCATATTTCAAATCATTACATCATCTAAGATCTCGGCTCAAAAAAACGTAGACAAAGGGTTGCACAGAGGGCAGGATGATGATAATGGAGCACTTCTAACAGTCAAACCAAACAGACAGACAGACACTGATATAAGGTGAAAGATGGACAGACAGACAGGTGCATTTTTACCTGCATTGGACTAATAGGAGGTGGTGGTGCTTTTCGTTTTTTGGGGGTTGTGATCCTGTCATCATTTAACCTAGCTGCCTGATCATGCTGAGTGAGGCATAGAGAGAGAGGGAGGGAGGGAGGAGGAGGAAAAACAAAGACAGACAGCGAAAAAGATAGAGGGAGAAAGGAGAGAAAACAGACAGAAGTGTGTTTTTTTAGTTAGGTTAGTAAAAAGAGGTGGGAAAACAAACCTGGGGGTATTTGATTGATGCTGAACTTTAATTAGGTTAACACATGCTTGTCGTGCACGTTCGATTCAAAGTGCATGAGTGTCATTGAGAGGAAAGGGAGATTTCTCACTTTAACATCCAGTGCTTTTAGAAGATCAAGAGGATCAGATGGTAAATTGTAGGCCATTAGCTATACATATACTCTTAGCCCTACAAGAACAGTCACATTTCTTAAGGCTAAGAAGCATCTGAGATGACATTAAAGGACACCTTAATAGAGAACAAGGTAAATGAATGCCTACTTGTGGAGTTTTTTGTGGAGTCTTCTTATCTGTAAGGAAGAAAGGGAATGTTTCATCTCGATTGCATCTAACTTTTGATGTCTTAAGTTGCCCCCAAACCAAATATTTTAATGTGAGACATAGCCACCAGAAGATGGCAATGTTTGGCTAGGGAGGAAGCAACAGGCTGCATGGGTGTTGTACCATTTTCTACCACTAGGGGAAAAAAGGAACGTGCATTTTGACCTGGAAAAGCAATGAGCAATACACCAATTTCACGGTCTGAGAAAAAAACCTATCTTTAGCACAGACAATATTACATAAAGTACAAACCAATGTCATTTAATACAGAGCTGAAGTCCAACATTAAAATTTTCACTTTCCAAAAGCTGCCTTGAGTGGTACAACAACGTGTCGTACCTGGGTCGGCTGGCTGCCTCTGCAGAGCTGAGTTGAGAACATTCCGGACCTCGGCGCTGCCAGAGAGCTTGGCATAGTGCAGCACGTCGTGGCCCAGGGAGTCGGCGGCCCTGAGGTCGGCTCCGCGCTGCACCAGGACCTGGACAGCCGCCGTGCAGCTGCTCTCGCTGGCCAGCATAACCGCTGTCCTAAGGGGGAGTCAGACACCAGTCAGACAGACTTTTGCCGGCTCTGGCTAAACCATCCTCACGTAACATCAAAGTTAGAACACAGACTCTGGGTATCAGGGGACAATGTCTAATGAGGCTCAGAGGATAGCTGGTGTTGAGGCCTTTTGATGTGGTCTGGTGTTGCTTCTGACAACAATTAGGATGGAATATTTTGTGCGTTAAAGTGTGTACTGCTGTGACCTGCACTTGCTGCACTCATACAGCAATGGCAACAAATTACCTAAACATAACAAATAACCTGAGCATCACATTTAAAAGTGAATGCGTGTATTTTGAATTTGAAGGTGACCGTTGAGACCCTACCTGCCATTCTTGTCACGAGCGTTGACATCGGCCCCCCACTCCAGGAGTGTCTGGCACACATCCACATAGGCATGCCTGGCTGACAACAGCAGTGCTGTGAAGCCCTCCTAGAAACATAAGACACACACACACATACACACACACACACACAAACACACACAGTAGTCATAATAAAACCAAAGACATTTGCTTTTACAAAGACATTTGTCCATGTTGTCCCTAAAATGTTAAATTTCTCCATAGCGCAAATCACTGCAAGCTGTGCTCCCTGCTGTTCTGCAGAACTGTCGTTTTGAACTAATCTGATTCCCTCTTACTTGTCAGAACACTAAACTTTCTATTGTGGAAGAACTGTATAATTACTCAAGCCATCCTTGAGCGGTAGATGACATAATTGGTAGATGACTCATTTCTAGCTCCTTTTATGGGGAAAGGGAGCTTGTCAAGAGACAACAGCATGTCAGCCAGTGGACGCAACAATGTGCACACTCTAATTAACGCACCGGAGAGGCCCGACACTGGTCTGCACTTCTTATATAGAGACAACAAGGGAGGTTGCTTTAAAAAGCCCTTGGCCAGCGATCCGGTCTTTCCACAGGGCTCTGACAGAATTGGATCTCATCTCATCTCCTCTCTCCTCTGCAGCCCTTCCCCCCTTCAAAACACACACACACACACACACACACACACACACACACACACACACAAAGCCCCCACCCCCAAAAGCACACACTTGCATGCTCAAACACACACACACACAAAACCAGGGTCAGTGGGTACTGGCTAACTAGCCCAAGCCAGGAAACTGACACCGCATCAAAATCAGATTTAGAGGGCTTTGGCATGACTCAAACCATGCTCTCCGCACTCAGCACACAGAAGCATGGGTCGTGACATGCAGTGGCAATTAAGGACCCTTTTCACACTTCCCTCCCTCCTTCCTTCCTTTCTGTGTAAGTAAATGATCTCTTAAGGGGATCCCTGTCAAGACAGCTGAGTGCAGTGACTGACAATCACAAATCTCAATAATATAAATCAAGCACATACTGTCCGGCCAGCTTTTTATGGGACACATTTTGAAATACTGATCAAGGCCCCCCCAAACACACACACACACACACACACACACACACACACACACACACACACACACACACACACACACACACACACACACACACACACACACCCTACCCCCTTTCGGCTACCACCTTTGACAACATGGTGAAGATTCTATCGGTGTGCTGTGAAAAGAGCCAGTCCCTGCTGTGCTGTATTTATACAGCCCACTTGGCGTCATCAGTGATGTGTGTGACCTGCACGCTTAAGTGGCCGCTATCGGCAGCAATTTCGAGTACAGCCAAGAGAAAATACTCCTCTACAGGGTGACACATACTTAGTCTGTCCATATTGTTTCACGGCACGCTCTAAACGCATGCCAGCAGGGATAAACAGGACACAGTGCATGCTCCCAGCTGTATTTCCATCAAACTTTGCATATATATACAAAACATGACGGGACTGGCTGCTCCAGAACTATGCTGGAAACCTTTTTCTGGGTAAAAGAATAAAACCAAAACAAACGAGGAATGAACAAATTGTCAAATAAGAGAAGGAATAACACAGAAATGAAGACTCCTATATAAAGTCATGGCACGCCTGCACGCATACAGGCCATGCAGTCCGAGAATCCAGGGCCAGGGTGACTAATTTAACAATCTGACACTTCAGCCATCTGTAACCTTAGCAGTGGGCTGGAGGTGCCAGGGAATTTTATGGTTACTGTTTAAACCAACAGAGAGGGAGGACTGAATAGGTTGCTTTGACAAGTTATTTTCAGAGACCTGGAGCTGTGTGTGTGTGTGTGTGTGTGTGTATGTGTGTGTCTCATTGTAGGGCACGTTCTCACTTTTCAAGCACTACACTGACCTTGCTCCACAGCTTTTTTTTCTCCCTCCAGAGTGAGCTGTGCCTTGTTTGACTGTATTGAAATAAAAGGCCACAAACAATATGGCTCTCCAACAGCAGGCCTCCCTCAGCAGGATCCAAACAACAGCACTGATTAAATATTCTACACATAAGTTTGACCAGCAGCCTTCAGGTGTCTCACTCAGTTTCAAAATGTGCAGATTCCAAATAAAGCATCCAAACCATGACAATGAGTTTCTGAGGTACACTGACTGTACACAACTTTGAAGAACACTTGATTTTCAAAAAAACACAAAAAAACCCAATAAGCCAAGTCCATTGCAGGACCAATCTCTTTAAGGTCAAGCCAAGAGAATGAAACTTGATATAGACTGTACTCCCTTGTTTGAAAGCTGGCTAACTTTACTACACAAGTCATTTTGTTTGAGATCATGATTTATGAAAACAATAAATGGAATACCTTAGGTGTTTGGTTTCATTACGTGTGAGGTTGAATTTGGTAGTAATGAATGCGAAATTGAAGAAACCATTCTGAGTTTTCCAGAAGTAAGCTAAAGCATGCTTTACATGCATACATGCATGTGAAGGCAATTGCTACGAGCACTGTAAATAATTGGGACTTTCATCACAGCAATTCCTTTTCAACATAAATTTAAATCTGACTTTCTCTGAAGATTTCAGACACAAAACCCTCAAAAGTCCATCTTCTGAAATATGCAAAAATTAAGTTGTTTTAGTAACCATTTCCACTAGAATTGATAAAGTTGCAATTGCAAATGGAGTTTGAGGATTTGGCCTCTCAACTTTTCATATAATTCAGACCACGCTAATATTAACAAGTTGGCAAAGCCAACAGCCCTTCAAAGAAGAAGACGAGAATAAGTTCCAGATGCAAACCCTTTTTTTTTCTTTACTCGAGGATCTTGGACAAGTGCCTTCACAACGAGGCTTTTTGGCCTGGCTAGTTCGCACATCTCAAAGACTGTCCTCTCTTCACCACCCCCCCAAATACGTCCGCCAAAAAATTCCCACAATGAGAGGCAAGGAACCGCAACGGCCTTACGGGCGGCCAGCACTTATCAGTGCTTATGTCTGCCATCAGCACTGTTTGATCACCAGGTGCCTTGCCACGCATAGAGCAAATGAAGATTAAGAGGTTCTTTTATCCACAGGGAATCAAAGTGCCATTATTCTCGTGTGGTGTGCAGATCTGTAAAGTCTGCTTGTAATGTGGATGTGTGTGTGTGTGTGTGTGTGTGTGTGTGTGTCTAAAAGTCTATGAAGCCCACAGAGAATAGTCCAAGGGTATGGGTAAAAAGGTGTTTTTCTGGGAGCAGGTCCTCGATCAGAGGGGTGATGAGGCAGGCTGAAAGAAGAAGGCATTTCAAGTGGTCTTCATACAGGCCTCGGGAGAGCCAATTTAGAGAGCCATGTTTCTCTTGATGCCTGCAATCAGTGAACTGTGCCTCTTTGACCATCATACCATAAAAGGACTTCAAATCCCTCACACTCTGAACATACTGACTGTGCTCAAGGGGTCCAATCTTAAAGTTGGCTATTCTAATGATTTGAAACGCATGCTAACAAAGGGTTTTCTGAGTGCACGTCCATAGGGCCCGGCCATTCATAAATGTTCATACTGACTTGTGGTTATACGTTGAATTGTACAACTACACATTCACTGAGAGCCATTTGTGGGAGGGGGAAAAAAAGCCGTTTTTGTACTTCCTGGATGAAAAGCCCATTACAACAATACACATCGTAGTTGACTGGAAAACTATGACAAAGTGAGACATATGGCCTGCCTGTGCCTGTGGCGAATACTGTGCATGCTAAGCTGCCTCTTGATGAGAATTAGCATCTGCTGTGAAAAATGTCCAAGTGAGAACACTTATTTTACCCAAATGTCTTTCAATTTCCTTCCCATGCCCCCCGCCTCTATCTCTCTCTCTCTTCCTCCCTCTCTCCATCTCCCTGAACTCCTTCTTTCCCTGTCATTTCTGCCCTGAGCCCATCTTGGTAGTAAGTAAGCAGGAAAAAAATCCCTTTCTGCTTCCAGGCTCTGTCTTGGCACACTAGCATAGGGAGCTAATTAAAAGGACCTCAAGCATACCAAAGTTTCTGTCGGACTTTTGTTGAAACTCACAAAAGACTGACATCCACAAAATGATTACCCCCCCCCCCCCCCCCACACACACACACACACTTAAGCCCCCTAGCAAAAAAAATATGAATCATGTATGAGCGATAATGTAATGCATCACCATGGAACAGTGCAACAGAATCATCTTAACAAAGATACATACTGGGGATATAACCCCAAAGCAAGAAGTTTGTGCACTGACTGAGAATTCCACCAGTCATTGTCTACCATTAGGGGGCAAAGCAGTCTGTATGTGTGTGTGTACCAAGAGGATGAAGAGGCACTTATAGTCTCTGTACAGACCAAAAGAGCTGCAGTGATGCCAAGGCTAATTGAGGTAAAACAAGCGCTTTTCAACTGGGCACTTGCTGGCAGCGAGTTCCCGGGGTCGCCTCTGGCTATCTTAACGAGAGCTTTAAAGTGCAAGGCCTCCAGGGAGAAACAAAGTAAAGACACACACCATTAAAGTGTGTGGCTCTTAAGGGGGTGAAATGTAAACAAAAACAAAACCAACACAAACTTGCCCTTAGCAGACACCTCAAGTTGGTCAAAGTGTGCGAAACCATGGCAATCTCAACATACGTTGAGAAAATGCACAGATATGCTCGAGGGGTATGATATTTGACACGCACATGAAGGCACACCGTAACGAGATCTGTGGTGTGAGTCACTCTGTCATTGCCTAAGGCATGTTTGGGAAGGATCTTGAGCTGAAAAGAGCAGCTGACACCAGCTGTAGCGGACTTCTATGTCCACAGTATTCCAAGCAACCCACTGAGAGAATCAGTCACAACAAAATGTAAAAGGTGCAAAAAGGAGCAACAAATGCGTGAGAATACTTACTGCATCCTTAAGGTTCACTGAACTCTTGGCTTCACACAGGAGCTGAACAATCGCAACATTCCCACATGCAGCTGATAAAGGGAGACAAAACAGCATAAAACAACACGAATAACAAAAACACAAACAATATGCCAGTCTAGACCCCCCGCCATTACCCCATCCTGCAGGAGTGAAATTTATCAAAACAAATACAATTCCTTCAAAATGGATTGATGCACACTGTTAAACATTCCATCAGAGAAGTCCAATAATGATCATCCAAGAAAATTACTCTGCAACATCATCCCTGATTCAGAAAGCGCCACTTAGCAGCATTTATCCTCAATCAGCACAGTTGGGGGGGGGGGAGCTGGGGCGGAGACTTGTTTCCATCACTGGAGACTTCTCTGCACTGCTGCTAACGCAGCCCATCATTATCCGGGCCTCTTTCTGACCTTTCTTTCAAAACAAAACCTTATAATAATAGTTCTCCCATCACCTCCGATCTTGATTGGGACCAGCTCGGCGCTCCATAGAGCTAAACATAGTAGGCAGTCTATATTATTAGCTTTGACTGACCCATAGAAAATGTCACCGTCTTTTCAAAAACAAAGTCAAACTGGGATACCATTTTTGCCTAATGACGGCTTGCCTAAATGCCATAGGTGAAGCCTGAAGCAATTAGAAGTACCAATAGTGGTAAACTGGCAAATATGGAGAGGTTGTTTGGGTCCAGGGGGAGCCCGAAAAAAAACATTCATTCTATCACTAGGTTACAAGCTTTATTGAGTCATCCACAAAATAAATTAAAAGACTGTAGTAACATTTTGGACTTTTATATTTAAACCACATAAAACTGACACTGAGAAAAAGAACAATGCAATAATAAAAACATGAAAGCCCATTGTGGCATTAGAGTTATCAGATAACATGTGGAAACAACAAAGCCCACTAGCTCAACCAAGAATAAAATGTGTAACTTGTGTATGGAATTAATAAAATAATTGAATGAGAGGATACATGGCATACAAACAAGGACTAAGAAGGTATAAAATTTTCGTTTCTACCTGCATGGTGTAGTGCTGTTTTCCCTGAGCCGTCAGGAGCCTCCACCACATTCTTATTCTGGGAGTTGGGGGGGGGGGAGGATGGGACACATGTGTTACTGCTGCATACAACCTTCACTGACTTTAACCACAGTCAATTACATACGGTAGGACATTCTTTTTCAAAGCAGCAGCTAAGCTTAGCACTAGGAAACGCTGAGGACTCTCAAGGTCACAAGTACAGTGAAATTACAAACTGTGATGAAATGTTGGCCATCACATCAAGTACAATCAAGTACAAGTGAGGGATAAAAGCACCTATTTTCCAATACCAGTAACACATCATCCTGCTTTCTTTATAGCTAAGGCCAAAACAAGAAGAAACTGCACACATTCAGCAGGTGTTTGAACTGTGGCTTTCACAGAGAATGTATTAACTGCTGTTAGTGCTACTGTGATAATTGAGCGAACTACATGCAGAACAACATGAAAGTTCAGATCAGAATCCTCAGTTGCTGCTAATGGAAACAGACATTATTCAGCAGTACTGTGCAAATGAACTGAGGTTTCTCCTACATCCTAAAGAGCTATATAATGAAAATAATATAACAAAGCCATAGTATATAAATCAAGAACTACCTGATGTATGTCAAATCAATGTAATCAATGCAACATTATAGGGTTTCCCACACATGGAGAGAGTCTCAGTGGCTGTCAGTGGATTTCCATGGAAGAGATTTTTGGTCTGGCTTGAACTATCAATGCATGGGAAAACTGGCACACGAGTTAAGCATTAACCCTCACTTAACATGTTCAACACCCCACTGTCGACAAACATAATAAAATGAACATGGCGAGCCCTTAGGGCTCAAACCCTTTGTTGGCTCATGGCTGGAAGTCAGGGATCTAGCTTTTGAACAGCATGTCAAATCGGTGTTCATGCGTGAACTGGCATGAAGCATTAATTTGACAGGCATTTTTAGAGAGAATGGGGTAGATGTATTAAATCTGACAATGGAGGCCAATGGAAATGATGGACTGTGAACCAGTCACTGTAGAGGTTTCCTACTGGGGCAATGGAAATGGACAGAGACATCAGAAAGTGGGCTCCACTACTCTCATTATCTGAACACACACATGCACGCAGAGTCAGAGTCACAACACTTTCCTTCTAATCAGAAATCCAGGTCAACGCAAAAGTTTGGTTTTTGACTTGTGCAAACTTGAATAATTATCTCAACGTGTTGATAGGATGTAATTAGCTTTTTATCAGATTTTTCTGTAGGCTTGTAAATACACTTCATAATTATAGCAAGAAAAAGGAAAACCCTTAATCACATGGAAGGGCCCTTAAGACTCTTAGACCCAACTCTAGATACTCAGTCTTATCTTACCCTGCATGGCCTGGTGCTGTCCTAAACAGTAAAACTCAACTCACACATGTAGAGAAGCATTAACTCTACTTACTTCTTTCTGAATGTGCACTGCTTCAACAGAGGACAATAATAAATTGCACACTCTTCTTCTGAACACATCTGTAAACACTAAGCTTTCCCAAAAAGCTATTCTTTCTTCCTCTATATTAGCCTATTATATCAGCCTATTAAGGCCTATCAATGGGCACAAGCACAACTACTGTTTATTAAGACCTGCTAGATAGTGGGTCAATGGGACCTCTGCTCTACAGAGACAATACCGCCTGACCGATCCCTTGCATGTGTTCCTTACAGTGGGACTGGGGGAAAGTACCATCAAGTCATGTGCAAGCCTGCTGCTGTTGCTGCTGCCACTTTGTGGTGGTGAGATCAGCAGACAGTAGGGTGATGAGATGTTTCTAACCCACCACAATCACAAGCATGGGCACCAGGGTGGCGCGGCACGTCACGAGCACGGAAGAAGCAGCTGACAGGTCAGTGCACACGGCAGAGATGATCTCTCCTCTCACACTTATTATTATAGAATATATTTATATAATATATATATTCTGCATTGATTGATCGACTGTGTTAATTGGTTGTATGTAAGTAGTAATAGTAGTAAAAAGTAATTAGTAAACCATATCAATCAGTATATCCCTTAAACCCTCCACCCTAAACCCTCCACCCTGAAAGACTTCACTGGTCAAGGCTTCATGATTGGCTGATTCATGACAATAAAGTCTAAAAAGTTCAGGGTTGGAGTTGGAGGAGAGAGGGTGGTACTGGGATTTAGCTCACATCTCAAAATTAAATGGTTCTGAATAGCTCCCATCAACTAGGTGTTGCTGAATGCTTATTCAGTCAGTCCAAGCACCAATTTCTTGGTCTTAAAGGGTGACATAAATATACATTTTAGCATTTGCTATGCATTAGTTTCACTCTACACACGTTACTTGAGCGACCGACATTACAGGCAGTGCTGACATTGACATTTCCATAAACTGGGGTGCGGCACCTCAGGAACTGATGCATTTCGATTAGCATAACCCTGCTGCGCGGACCATGTTTACAGCTTAGGCATGGAATCTCTATTTTCAGTTTCCTTTTCATCTCTTTCTGGAACATTCTTGAGGAACACATTGAAAGAGGACGCAGGAATTTTTCAAATTCAATATGTAGCTCCACTCAAATGAAAACACACAATGTACAAGGCAGCTGTGGCTTGTAAATCTTCAAATACCTGTATCAATTTTTTGGCACAGTCTGGGTGATTGTTTTTGGCAGCAAGGTGTAAAGCTGTAAAGCCTAAGGGGGAGAGAAAAAAGTAATGGAGAGAGGGGTGCAGACAAAAGACAGTCACAGAGTTTCAATTTTATGCTCTTTCAGGAGCAGCAATTCAGAGAATAACTTCATCGACAAGGAAATCATTTCTTCTCCACAGGCACCAATAGAGAAGAAAGAGTGTATGTGGGAGAACAATGCAGTAAGACTGAAACAGAGACATTGGCTGATAAAATAGAATGAGCAGTAGACCGAATGAATGAGTGAAAGTGAGAAAGAGAGGTAGAGAGAGAGGGAGTGGGAGGTAGAGAGGTAGAGAGAGAGAGAGAGAGAGAGTTTTTCTAACTGACCTGAAGCGTCAATTATGGAGACATCAGCTCCGTGGGATAGAATCACAGCCAGACACTCTGCTTGGCCCTTCATGGCAGCCACGTGCAAACTGAGCAAGGAACAGAAAGGGTCTTAGCAGGCAAATAAAAAATATCAGTGTTTCCCACACATTGTCAAGACCATGGCGACCCACCACAGTCTAGATGTGCAGCAAAAACATTTCATATGCCATATTTGACACGTGCATACTGAAGTTTCAGTCTCTATCATTTGCATGTTTTTTCATCGGTGTTGAATCAAGTCTATTTTACTGTAGAAATAATGGACATGAATGTGTAATCAAACAAGCAGGATTGCACTGCATACATTCCAAAACACCCCACCCCTCAACCCCACTACAATCCTATGGCAAACATTGTCCAGGCATAACAAATATTGGACCATCAGTCTTAAAGGAAACATTCAATCCATAGCTCTGTTGTTTGAGGACACCAAGTGCTGTCTGTAGGAAAAAGAACAAAAAAAAATGTATGCAACATAGACCAAATAACAAAGAGGCAGCTAACAGCTTTCATTTTCCTATGCTATTCATTAACTGAATGGGGCATAGGAAAATGAAACTGAAAGTGAGTTTTCATGCCCCATTCAGTTAGTTTTATCTGCTGGTTTACTATTCGGCCTATGTTGCATCAAATTCTCTCATTCTCTTTCCACCCAACAGCATTCAATGACCTCAAAGATCAGGGTTATGGATTGATTCACACCGGATTTCTCTTTTAAGTTATCTATGAGTGTATGTGAAAGTGTAACCAATGTCCATTTTTCACTTTTGTAGACTCCTATTTATGGAACCTGAATGGAATATGCATCACGCAGCATGGAGCGCATGAGCCGTGTACCAATGTTGGTCTGAGAGACAAGGGCAAGAACATCAAGTTCATGATGCGGTGGTTTTAAAAGAGCTTCAGTTATCAAATCACACTAAAAACAGTGTGAGACTAGCATCTTCTGCTGATGCGCAGCTATAAATGTGGAGGATGAACTGAGGACTGAGCAGACAACAGCTGTACATCATTCCATTAAAAGACCCATAATTCCCCTTCTGATTTCATCATGATTTATTATCTACGGTCAGATTAAATATCTTCAGCGGGGCACTGTTAAAAATTCATGTCAACCTCTCATGCCTCAGCAATCTCATTATCTCTCATTATCCCGTCTTTTGCCCAAGCGCTCAGGGGAACACACTGCAACAAGCAATAACCTCTGCGCTTAGGAGGCTGTCTCAACCATCTCAGCCAAATCAATCTGTGGAATGAAACCGGGCCATGTCTGCACTGGCCGCTCTCTGCCTATGAGATGGTAATCAGCTCCCTGGCAGTGCAATCGATGGGACGCTGCATACCAATGCCAATCATTTTCACACGAAAAGCAAATAAGTGGAAGCTCTGAGCAGTACTGACCGGGATATCAAATAATGACTTCAAAAACTGTGTATTATTATTTCTCATGGGCACAGTGATGTGAATAACAAATACTTTGAATGTGCTGTCTTAAATGTCTTAAAATCTCTGGATATTAGTCAAGTGTCGAGATGTGTTTTTATTCCTGACTAACTCCCGGCTATGTTCTCAGTGATTACTATAGCAACACATCACAACAAAAGTGTCTTCCACTTCAACTCAGAAATTCTGTAATTTCTAATTCTGGAAAAGTGTGTTTATAGTCAGGTACTCTGTGTACAGGGCTTTCAGTCAAACAACATTAAGGAGCAAATCAATCAAGACAAACAGGCAATTAGTATACCACTGGATAGTCTGATAGATGATCATTATTTAATCATCAGACACTTTTTTCATTCTCACTGCCCATGTCCATTTCGGGACAGAAATGTAAATAAATAGCCTAAAATAAATATTTGTATGGTTTCAGTTAAAATACCAGTTTAGTTCTTCATGGTTACTGTGAAGCATCAGAGGGATGGGCTAGGTGTGTGTATGTTTGTGAGTGTGTTTGCCTGACATCATCAGTAAGAACTTTTCAGTTCATTTGAGTTTGCAGATATGTGCAATATCAAACTCAAAACCGAACATCAGACATTGTAGAGCGATGTTGATGATGAGACGTCAGGCAGAATGTTTGAGTCAGATAAGCAACAGGGGTGATGGTGGGACCTGAGTACCACTATTTATATGCAGATGATGAGGCAGACCGGCTGTGAGGTCCAGCCCAAAGGTCAGCAGGAGCAGAGAAAAGCATCATATACAGATGGAGATGACGTGTTTATCTGTGAACCTCTGGCATTTTCAATGCAGCTGCTGGTGGGGGAAAAAAAATGATTTTCCAAACTCTGATACATCAAGTATACTGACCTTGACAGAGTATTTCTACCTTAATCTCACACTTCAAAGTCCTTACACCAGGGATTGACATGACCTTTTTGTCTGTTTTTCTTTTTTTTTTTTGCATCACAGGCAAGTCTCTGTTCTAATTTAATTTGAAGGTCTAAAGATGAAGGGTATTTATTTTGATAAATAGCAGCTTGAATAATAAATTAATTGCAATTATTAATAAATTAAGTGCAAGTTCAATCAAGGCTTGTTTGCAAAGAGATGAGCGTGGGCACACCTGGCTTCACCCACCTGTCATCTACACTTTTCTGTTAAGCATGTTTCCTACGTAGATTTCAACTTGTTTGGTAATTGATATGATTAATAAGAAGCCTTTTCAAGGTACATGACACAGTCACTGGAGCATATGATTACTGTCATAACAGAGGGAGGTCTCATCCCATCATTCCTCCTGAATTACATCTCCATGGTGATGACTGCAATTGGGAAAAAAAAACTGCTCACCAACAACGAGTGTATGAAGCAACCACCACATGTCTGAGCCCCTTTTGGGTCGATCACAGACCAAACAATAGAGTTTTTCTTTTCAGTAGAGATAAAGAGCGAATTGTGTGCTCCTGCGTGCGTCTCTTTTCTCTCGACTCGCCGGTCGGAGTCAGTCTTGCAAAGTCAGTCTTGCCGAGGAACACATCGAGGTCAGTGGTGTTCTTTCACTGCGACCGTTTCTCCCACTCCATCTATGGGGGGAGCGTGAGAGTTCGGCTAAGGCACTGCTGCTGTGGTCTGTCGCCAAGGATACTAAATGTACAGTACAAAATGGGTTATGAAGAACCTTTGCCATCCAACCTCTTCCGCCTACATACCAAAAGTACAAAGCACATTATTGGTTCAGGTATATTTTGCATGCATATCTGTGTGGGAGTACACTATGTTTTGCCTATAGTTTCATCTAATTTGAACCTACTCTAAGCTAATTTTATTTCAGTAGCCTGCTTTGTTATGTGTGTATGTGTTGTAGCAGGTGATTTCAGTACTATCCAAGCACTGTAATGTATAGAACAGAATGTGTTGCCTTCATGTGTTCTCTGTAATTATGGCCGTGTCACAGTAAAAGTCCTCTATGTAGTTTAAGACTAGAGTTGATTCTGACATTGTGCACTGGGTTAAACACATGTAGTAATTATGAATATTTATTACCATTATCCAACCCTATCTAATTTGGACAAAGAGATTAAAAGCACATGAGTTCATATCTTATAGTTGAAAAAGGCCAGCTGAATCAGTAATGCATACATACTTGAAGTGCTTCAAAGAGATTGCTAAGGGTGTTAGCACAAAGTTAGTATGTTGACAAAGCCAACCTCAAGTTAATTAATAAAAAGTTTGGTTGAAGCCAACCAATAGCTTTGTCACACAGTCCCTTTAACTTGAATGCGTCAGACGAGATTTCTGTACTGTGGGAGGAGATGGCAATATAACTGCCTATTCCCAACAGTATCATTCATCAGGAGAACTTGATTCATGGACAATTCATATCGTTTCTTCTGCTGTTCAAAACAATTAAATTCATGGACATACAACAGTGATAACTCGGGTATTATAACTTGGGTTATTAACTGCAGACAAAGCATAGTCCCACACTGTAAAAGACGGTACACTGTCAAAAAGAAAAAGTAAAGCTTCTTTGAAACATCGGTGGAAACTCGTTGCCTAAAACAACTTCAGTAAACATAACTAGTCTCTTTCAAGTTATGGTAAACAATGGTAAACAGTGTTGTCAGTACTGCAGTCTATGTTTTACTGGATATATGCAAACCCACAAACTTTTTCAGGTGGTTATACAGCGTATTCCCACGCATCACATAGACCACAGCCCTGGTGAGTAGTACGAACATGAGAACAATGGACACAAGGATTTCAACAACATGCAAAAACATACGGACAGTGAACTGGCACATTGCCACAATGAAACCAACCAAATTATGTTCATTGTGAAATAATCTACAAATCACTTTTCCCCATTGACAAACACTCTGCCAACTACCCCCCCACCCCACCCCCTCAGGGTCCATTGCTCTTGCACATTTTTCACGACATGACCATGCCTACTCACGCTGATTTGCCCTCAGCATCCAGCTTGATGGCACTGGCTCCCTTCTTGGCCAAGAGAGACGCAACCTTTTCCGCTTCCCCGTGCTCCACAGCGCAAAGGAGCCTTTCATCATTCTTACTCCATTCATGGGCCTGCAGACACACACACACACACACAGTAGGCATAGAGTCAATTCTGTCAAAAACATGAATATTACATTACCATCAGTCCACTGGCTTTCCATATTCATTTAACTTGGGTTATTAACTGCAGACAAAGCATAGTCCCACACTGTGAAAGACGGTACACTGTCAAAAAGAAAAAGTAAAGCTTCTTTGAAACATCGGTGGAAACTCGTTGCCTAAAACAACTTCAGTAAACATAACTATTCTCTTTCAAGTTATGGTAAACAATGGTAAACAGTGTTGTCAGTACTGCAGTCTATGTTTTACTGGATATATGCAAACCCACAAACACTTTCAGGTGGTTATACAGCGTATTCCCACGCCTCACATAATATGTGACAGGTCCAATCTACAGATGTGTTTTAAAGACAGGTTGTAAGATAAAGATAGATAGTCTAAAGTCAGGAAATCTACACAGCATCAGTAGGGGGAAGAAAACCCACTCATGCCATGAAGCTATACATTGAGATAAATGTCAGCTGCACAGGAGGTAACAAGGTCTATTAAACGGACGAGCTTTCACTGGTACACTTTAAGAGAAAGCTGATGTTTTATTTCTGTAGGGCACTGTGCTTCATGCTCCAAGAATGAACAAGATCAACAAACAGGCTGGTGCTGTCTTTCTACTCGCCTGTGGGGTAATTTTCCCAAATAACACCACCAGTATTAAACCTTCGACAACTGCCAGAGGCCAAAGGGAACGACCACAACTCACCTCACGTGGATGTCAACCCACGCTCACCTATTTCAAACATGCCTTCCACAAAAACAAGAAGAGTAGATTGGAAGTGTTTTCTTTCTTTCTTTCTTTCTTTTTTTCTTTCCTTCAATTCTTGACATTCCAACCCTGCTATCTTCTGATGTGATTACAACTTCAGTTCTAGACGATGCACTACAAGGTTAATTTGGACGATGCTGGAAAATGGGAAGACATCTGCATGCATGCACACACTCGCACACACACGCACGCATGCACGTGCACACACACACACAAACAGTCAGCAGGGGAGCGCAGGTCTCTCATCAGGGAGGAGGAATGGCACAGCACGACACACACTGCCCCTTGGGGTTGATTAAGTGTCATTCTTTGCCCCTTGCATAGTGCCACCAAACTTAGGGTAAATAATCCTTAGTTTTTCTTTCATGCTGCACCACACAGGTTGCTGGTAGCTTACCCTCAGTAGGGGGAGTGTGTTGGGCAAGGCAGAGGGGCACAGGAACACACATGTTCAAACAAGCATTAGAAAATGGAAATGGAATTTCTTTGGATTGCAACATCACAGCAAAAATGCTTTTACACAATTTACGGAGTCCTGTCTTGTATAGAACTTACAAAACAACTTCCCAGAACATGCAGCAATTCAAGCGCGCACAATGGATATATATATATATATATATATATATATATATATATATATATATATATATATATATATATATATATAGTCCACATGAATGTGCACACACAGTCAACCATGTTTAGGTGCAGAAGATAAGAGAAAGTAAGTGAAGCCTAATGGCTGCGTGCCCTGGGAGCATGTGCGAGGGCCAAGCCGAAAGAAGACCACAGAGGTCAGCCGACGAAAGTGGTCACAGCTGAAGTCTGTCACCATTTTGGGAATGCACCGCAACTGGAGATGGCATCAGGGACGGACGCACCTTGGAAAACCTAAAGGGCTATTTCAGTGAGGCCTGACCTACTATCCTTAGGAGACCAACATCAGGAAAAGTCATTCCCTTACTATACTATATATACTATATATATATACACACTATAAGTGTTCCTGTGGAGCTACAGTTTGCTTTAGGTCTATCACAGCTTAAAGCCTTTCTTACATACAACTGAGTCAGTGAGCTAATCAAGAGCTTTATCCAATTACCCAATCAGAGCAGGGGCTCAAACATACAGACGAGAAATATCCACAAGATAAGAGAGTTCACTGACAATGCATGTGATAGGATGCAGAACCCATATACAGTGGGAAAGGAGACAAGGGCCCAGTCTCAATGCCAGTCCTTACAGACTCACAGACTTAAATGCGCATTCACACTAAGTTCACACAGGTTTAGGGCTGAACAATTTATCACAGGTGGTGTCCCAATAATGCAAACAGCAAGGTGAGCACTCACAGCCTTGCAACCTCATTCACTAAACAGTGTTAGTTATTTGAGTCCATGTTCACGAGGGGACATTGAAACTCAGCCAAGATGCCATACACCAAAGGAGGCAATGATACAGAAAGAGAAAAATAAGGATTGTGAGTGTAGATTAGGAGAACGGAAAAAAGACGACAGTGCCAACAACCTCTACAGTTAACAGACTTGTTTGAAATTAGTTTCAAACATAACAAATATGTAATGAACACATAAATACATTTGAGGATTTCGTTCACAAGTCATACAAGTTTTCAATAAACAAGTCATACAAGTTTTCAAGAACGGCCCATGGCAAAATATTTCTGACAAGAATACTTATCGTAATGAAAAATAAAGAATGGAAAAAATATGTGCCTTTCTTATCTTCACTGAATGTCTAGTGCAAAACTTCAGTCTACTGCTGAAGTCTATCAGGCCATGTATGCTTTAAAAAAGGATGGAGAAAAAGAGAACACATGGAGATGGTTGGCCCCAATCAGTAAATGTTGGCTTAACGTGAGATGTTTATATGAGGCCTTCATTCAAGAGCTCACTTCTGCTTTGCAGTGACTTCAGATTTAAACGAATCCCCACCTCAACCCCTTTTCCTACACCCATTCCCTCGATGGTCAACTTCCTGGTTGACATTGATAACCTAGCAGTGTAATGTAAGAAAAAAAAAAGTTGCTTCTCATTTGCACCGTGGCAAAGCTTAGCACCTTGTGTTCCACTACGAAACTGTGTTTCTTCTAACTTTCCGCTGGCTCATCCATATTTCGGGCCCCGTCTGAGAAACTTCCGAAGTAAGAGTGAATAAAATTAACCCAACCTCTCTTGGCCTCACACCCTCATTCACCATGGTGAATAGCCTATAAAGTTTCAAAGGGAAAAGCACGGTGGGAAACTTCCAAATTAAAATAAACGCAGATCCCTTCTGTTTGTTTTACTTAACCCCAAAAGGTCTGATGAGGCTATGTTTGAGGAACAAACAGGGGGATTTCTTTTTTTATTCACCCCCTTTTGAACAGTAATTATATTATAGCCTCAAAACAAGCTCCGGTTTCACGGTACATTTTCTTCCATTAGCAAGCCTCACTCCAACACTTATGATGCCTCGGGCTCAGTGGTCCAGACCCCAGGAATGGATGTCTGACACTGCATGTGTTGGAACTTCCCTCTGGCGAGCAGGAATTATGATTTAGCACAACCGCAGGGGCGCTAGAGATACAAGTGTACACGAAACTCTGTGATTATTTGAGTGAGGGGTCTGCGGAGCAGAACGACCGGCCCGCTTTACTGCTTGTGCGTGGGCCTTCCAATTTTGGTGCTGTGAGCAAGCAATCGATTGCACTCAGAAAAAGAAGACATAGAGGGTTGTGTGCCAATGCTGAATTGATTGCCGCTGGATAGTTCGATTATACTCCCTTACAAGACAAAAGAGAAACTCTAAGAGTAAACAAAAAAACCCTGACTAGTGTAGTGCCAACACTGTTGTAGCTTCCAGTGGATAATCATTGTCACTATTGGTTTCATTCTCTCATACATCATACCAAAGCTGCAGGGAAAAGTCCATCATTCTCTCAGTGTGAAGATTCCTTTTTTGGTATATGGTATGGTGCCCGTAGCCCACTGAGCCACAGCTCTCCATTACTGTTAAGATTCTGATTGTTCCAGTGTGAGGAGAATCGCTGAAAGAAATTTTTTGCCATCTGAATATGCAGTCATACAGAGAGCTTTGAATGTGAGATGGCAAGGGGCCCACAGCCAACTTCCTGCAACAGTACATGGATTGGCACTCAATAAAAATGTGGAGCAATAGCTAATCCTGCTCTTATGAGATGGCCTGGTAAAATACATCAACATCATATGAACTGGATCAGAGAGGTCAACCTCAATCTGCACATGGCTGCACTTTTGACAGGACAGGGCCATAGCAGATTGTGTGGCAACATTGGATGAAGCAACTGTCAAACTCAGTTATGGCTTTGTGGAGGATCAAGCGTGCAAATGCTGCAAAGATAAGTGCATGAAAGAACAAATACATACGTGACAGAACAAGCATCAACATCTCCCTGTCGAGGCACACTGAACAACTAAAAACCTGCTGTTCGGCATACGTATGTGGGCCGTCCATTTCCTTCTGCTGGTAAGAAAAAAATGCAGATCGAGTGTTTGCATGATTGCGGAATAAACCACTGCTATCATTCTGATTAAAATTTTAATTAGATCAGAAAATCTATTCCGATCATGGTGTTTACATGGGTCATTTCTATTGTAATTGAGCTTTTGCAATTAAAAGTGTGCATGTCAACTTTACAAGTGCACAGTGAGGACATCAGGTTTATAAACAGCCTTGAGGTTTGAACAGGGAAGACCAGCAAGACTCTCCGGTTACGTTTCGCCTGTTAGAACAAAAATGGATTAATCATTGCCATTGCGCACACATCAGCCATTGGTGTAAGTCAAACCCACACAGTTTGAAGATTAGATCTCTGTTGTTTTACATCTAACACCCCCCTGCAACACACACGCCCCTCTCCCCGACTCCTGGAAAAACAGGAAACACTTAACATTATCTGGAGGGCTCTGTGTGTGACTGAGTAAATGTTGATGGCGGGCTGGCAGTGGCGGTAGAGGGTGGGCCTGAAGGGAGACACACACCAAACATAACCAACACCCACTTGTCAGTGTAAACACCTCCCTCTTATCTGATCCAGGTCTTCCTCAACATAGCAACATAGCATGGGACTAGGAAGGGACAGAGGAAGAGGCAGAAGGCATGGAAATACTTTTGGACAGACCACTAAATGTGTCCTTTTCCACAAACCCCCAGTTTTTGTTTTACTGGGAATTTGGGGGTGGGGGTTGGAGAGGTCAGATGAAGATCTCAGCTCTAAATATGCTCTATGTGAAGAGAGTGTTTTCACTGCCCTAACTGCAACACACTGTGCTTTCCAGAGCAAAACGGACAGTGTCCAATATAAATTATCATTGTGTGCAGGCTCTTTGCTAGCCTAGCATACCAAAAGCAGCAATGCTGCTTGCAGCAATTACTGTACACTGTTGGAGGATCTGTCTGCATGCTGTCAGAGGTACATGTTGAATCTCGCAAATAATCAGCACCACCTACACTAACCACACTCTGCCCCACTCCAAGCTGTTCTGTAGGGTATCATGTTCAGTTCGGCACTTGGCCAATAGGCCAGCTGATAGACTGCCTGAGCCTGGTGCTAACGGCATCTCACTTTCAAGAGCTCAAGCCGGGAATGTTGGGAAAGAGGACGGATGTACTTTGACCTGCCAACCCAGGAGAGTCAAGTTAAGAGGCTGCCACTCCTGTCACACGACACAGGAGCCGTGCATCACGAAGCCCATCTATGAAAACTGAAGCGGTGGTATCCCTGGCCACAGGGGGGAGGGTGTGAATATTTCCTTTAAAAATCGTCTGCAGGAGTGGTGTATTAGTCTTCCACAGACCCCCGACTGAGCTGGCCTATCCTCAGGGTGAAAGTACACCAAGGCCTTAAGCTCCTCTAATCTCATTAAGACTTAAAAGCTGCACAGCATATTGATAAAACACAACCTATGATGAGAAATACAGAGGTAAAGACAAAGTACTTGTAAAAGAGTACTTGGCTCTGTACTGAAGGGAACTCTGCACAATCATTCAATCCTATAGACTGTTGTGAAACAGCTTGAGTCCGCTGTACAGTCAAAAAGCAAATGAGGAAAAAAAAGATCCTAAAAGGCCATTATGGAGACCTGGCAAAAACCTTTAGTCAAGATTTATAGTCCATCCAGACAAACAGCAGCTGCTAAAGCTACTTCTCCCTGCCTCTCAAAGCCTTGGCTCTTGTGTCTGGGGTTCACCCACACCCACATCCCCAAGGCTGAGCATATAAATCAGATTCTCCATCCGACCAACTGCCCCTCCCCCTCTCCCCATCCTCTTCCATGCCCCAAACACAAACCTCCCCTCAGCCCCCCCCCACCAACTCTGTGATTATGCAGAGTAAGCACTGTGTGAAGAGAAGTCCTAAGCCCATGCTGTATGGTTCATCTCCATGCATTTAGCAAGCTCTTGAGCCATAGTCAAAAGTAGGGCACTGGTGGCGCAGAGGTAAATGAACCTGAATAGCATTCTAGTAGCCATCTGTGACCACTGTGCACTTGAGCAAGGAACTTAACCCTAAGGAATTTTTAACCCTAACCTTAAGTTGCTCTAGGGGAAACTAGCCCTGATATAATTGATAGTTGACAAATGTAAGTCACTTTGGATAAAGATGTCTGCTAAACACGTAAATGTAAGTTACATACAAGTTGAGACCTTTCAGACAGCGGCTGACAACATTCCCAACGGCTGGGACCAACTGTTTGTGAAGGTGCCTGTCTTCTCTGGCCAGGCAGACAGAGTTGTGTCTGCGGCACGTCCCCTCCAAAAAAACAAATGCATGCTGGGAGTTGCGAGGGAGGCGGGGACTCAAGAACCCTGTGTCACTCCAGAACATAGCGAATTTAACTCCCAGTATTTATAATGAAGAGCATCTGAATGAGGTTCCAAAACAAACCCAATGGTCTCTTTTTGCTGCCTAACAGCTGAAACTGCTTAAACTGTTAAAAGACGGCATCTGGCAGTTTACATTAGTCCAAAACTCAAACCAAACTATAAGATACTTCAGACCTCGGAGGAAAGAAAGGTCAACAAACAAATGCCACATGTTTGCTCTTGGACAGCCATACACAGTACATCCACTTGAAAAAAAAAGCTGTCCTGTCATCAAATCCTCTTTTTTTAGAGATGAGATCACACACCACATCGCAAAAAGCTGAATTTTCCTCTAAATTTAAACCCCAAGCTGGATTGTTTAAAATGAATTTCTTGTTCAGCTCCTTCAGGCTATGCCTGAAGCTTGAGCCTTTTGTATGTTTTTCCCCCTTAAACTTGCATTTGTTCACATATGTGCAGATAAAAAAAGGCAGAGGCCCATTGCTGGGAATCTTTGCAAATCACAGCAGTTAAAGGGGAACGATTGGTGCTGTCGCTCCTTGTACGGCCTCACAGATGAGGTCAGAGCCTGGGAAGACATTTATCAAGCCTGTACTGAGGTACAGCTACATAAGCAGCGCCATAATTTCTTTTTTTTCACCCTCTCTATCTTCTTTCTTTTTTTGTGTTACTGCTTACAAGGAATGTTGAGTACTTAGTCATATTTCATTCTGCTCTGGCGAAGACTTAACCCTTCAGCACTGTAAAAATAGCATTCATGCTATACTTCCTGAAGCACAAATAGCCTTTTCCTGGTCTATTAATAAATATGATTAAACTTGGAATGCTCACATTTTCCAGACTGTTTCATTTGTTTCGTCTGGGGGGCTAAACTTATTGTAGTGCATTGAACTGAAGAGCAAGCAATTGTAACTCAAGATATTGCCTCATTCCAAATAAACTGGCCAGTATAAACTGACACTGTTGAATAAACAATAATGCACAGCCTGAAGTGATAGGGGAAAATATCAGGTGAAAGCTGCATTAAAATTCTAAAACCCATCGTAGATAGTTTATATCTTTGAAGCCCTACCAAGCTACATATTTTAAGTTAAATTCATTAATGGTGGACGCCGACAACAGCAACACAAAAGTCTTACATCCAGACAGGTCTTACATCCAGACATACAGTTTAAACAAAAAAACAAAACAAAACAAAACACACACACACACACACATACACACAATCCATAACACATGTTCTCCAAAAACTGTTGTCTAGACAACACAACACAGAGAATGTGTAACAACTATTCATTTCAGACAGCTGTGTTGACAGAGCTGATGCACAGCACTACATAATCCAAGGCAGACACATGAATTAGGCCTCCAGACTGAGATGGAGGGGTTTAGCCATGCTGAGACTAGCCTCTGTTAATCTCTCTGAGCGAGACAGCTGAGAGCAGGCTAATACAGAGTATAATACTTAAGGCAAGCGCCTGTTGTTCCCATTCTCTTCTGCTTTCTGGCAACGTTGGTCACCTGAAGCTAGTTGACTCAAATACATACTAGCAACTAGAGGTGGGAATTGACAGGGTACATAATAATGCCATCATTGAGTCAGCTTATCAGTCCAACTCTTTATCAGTTCTCTTACTAATTCCTCACTGTTTAGAGGGTAGCCTTTTCTACACATCAATATCAGCACATAGGCCTAATAATCTAGCCTGTACTACTAAGGTGACCACAGGAGCTTATTAGAATGAGGGAAACCATGTGAACAGTGTCAGCTATTTCAATTCTGACCATGACCATTGACCATGGTCTGAAAAGCATGCCAGCATTGATAAGAGGAACTAATAAGGTTGATTATGCTAAATTGAAGCATTTAATTCTCGGTTCTCCTCGATTCCCCGTTCTACTCGATTCCTACCCCTACAACCTTAAATTTTGTTTCCCTGAGGTTGGAGATCTGTGACTGATCAGTGGACAATGAAGAAAACACTCACAGACTGCTACTGGCCATCTATACATTCCGACCGTTCTTCCCAAATGTTTTTTAATGAGTGGGGTAGACAGGGGGTCTGTCAGTCTGCCAGTGTTTTACATGATTTCTCCACTCAATCCTCAATGATGGCAATGTTTGGAAATATAATGGTGTTGATGGGGCTGTCTTACAAACGGAATGAAATGTCAATTTATTAACAGCTGTCCCTGTCAATACAGCCAGCTATTTCTGACCCAGCTCCTAGTCTATGTGGAGTTCACCATCGTGTATATAAATGGACCCAGCAAGCAAAAAGGTCTGTTCCCTTTCAGGCATGGCAGTGGGAAAGAGCTGTGTTCTGCTCAAGTGTCAATCAAGGATAGAGGATAGAAAGGGAATTAGACTTTAGTCTGTCTGCTGTGCAGAACAGATGAACTTGGTTAGAAGGCTGCCATGGAAATGAGTCAGAGAGTGAACGAGTGAGCGAGCGAGAGAGGCTGTAAGGGAAAACTACGAGACTCAGAGTATGAGAGAGCGCACAAACTAGGAGGTTGAGAAGTGGAACGTTTTTAGTCCTCTCTCTCAGTTGGAGCGACTTATCTTTTCGTATCATCCTTCATCCGTGTCTGACTGATGAGGCAACTGTGCCGAGCCTTCAAAGCACATGCTACATTCACAATTACTTATCGCCATTGAGACAACACTGCTGCCCTCCTACCTCCCAGGCCGATCTGGTCTCTAGCCAGCTACCCTAAAAGGTCTACGATGAGCTCATCCTCTTTATTTGGCCCGTTATTGCCAGAGTTGAGTAAAAGGGCAATTCCTCCCAAATACCTACGATGTGAAGTTTATCCAGAAACAGAGAGGGAAAAAAAAAGAAATGGTGCAAGCAAACGTCCATTTTGTAAAGAACATTAAGGATTGAATAAAGGCTGAATAAAAGCATTCTCTGGACGTAACAGATGTCAATGGCTCAACACAGCTTTAGTAAGCCCTGTTTCAAATCCTTCCAAACTGATGGCATTTGACACAGAAAAGGCCACATCAGATGAAAAAATGGCTGGCATGTGGTTGGCATGGTCACCAAGGCTGGGTTAAGGAGATTCCGGGTGGTAGCGCATTACTTTCTTACCAACACTCTGCCCGCAGTCTTGGGCTCCTTTGCAGTGGCAAAACACTGCATTACAAGGTCTATGAGACAGGTCTCAGAAAACTCACAAGTAGGCTTCACACCTCAAGAAACTTTTACTAAAACCCTTCTTTGCCTTCACATATTCAAAACATATACTCATGTTAAATCTAAAGCAATAAATATCTGTTCTTGAAATACACTGATTCTTTGCAATAAAGAAAAGAATTAGGCTGGAAGTAGCATTCGAGATTGAGGGAGAAAAAGAGCAATGACAAAGATGGAATGGAAATGTGGAAATGACACCCTTCATTGTGTGCTGTAGCTGGATTCTCTGCTCCAAACCAAATGCTCTCATGCTAATAAACAGTCTAATTACATCATACTAAATAAGATTTTTGTGTGGGATGTAGGTGTTTTGTGTGATTGTGAGTGTGTGAGTGTGTGTGTGTATGTGTGCCTTCACAAATAATGAATCACAGATGAAAGAGGTGAAGAAAACAAACAGAGAAAGAGGAGGAAAAAACCTAAACAACTTCAAAAAACTGTGAGGAAATTCAGACCAAAGGTAGGGGAGGACAACAATGTCCTATAAATATTTTATACATGTGTATTACAGTTTAATGGGACACTTCTTCATCACACAGATGGTTCGGTAGACTAAACAGGGAGCAGACCAGGAGGACCTGGATTGACAGGGCTGACCACATTGCACGCATTCTGTAGGGAACACACACACAGCTTCAAATTGTTCCTGCAATCTCCTACTTAATATGCACCATTTTTTTTCCTTTTTCAATCTAGGCCAGCGTCTACTGGCTGGCAAGGCCCGTGGAATTGTCAGTGAGACAGAACAAAGGTCTGCTTAAATATTTTCAATGGAGAGGATGAACTGGTATGACTGCACAATGAGAACAAAAAAAATCTTTTAACCAAAAGTTTTGAACAACCAACAATATCCCTAAGCTTGCGGGTTTGCACATATTGTATTGAATCATTCAAGCTTCTCCGATATGTTTCATCTGGGAACTGTTAGGCCATTGGACCACTTCTCTGCTCAAAAGTGGGTATTTATTTTGGCATTCCAGGTCCTCTCTTTTGCTGAAGAATAAAAAGCTGGCCCTGAAAGAGATTCCAGTGCAATTAAGGCAGACACACAGAGCCTTAAATAGCATCAAAAGGATACCTTTTTCTCCTGTCTCTGATGGCGCTGTTAAAACAGATGGCAAACCACACTAGACTTGGCCCATTCTTTGTGGTCTTACTGGCAATCACTTTAGCCAAATCAAATCTATGATATTTATAAACAGCCAAAGAACAATCAGACCAGGGGCATGGGAATCATTACACCAAGACTGATGTGATATACTTAACACATGAGGGTGTTAAGCACACACAAGGTTCTTCTGATATCTGATATTTACTGTATATTTAGCAGTCACCTGATAATCAGTTCAGCCTCCTGTAACTACTCTGCATTTTTATTAACAACTATATTAACAACTGACGCCATAACAGTACTCTCGATCCCAGCTAAATTGTTGAGCAAGAGCAGAACACACTCATAACTAGATGTGGGTGGAAGTATCTTGGAAGTGGAACTACTGTGCTGACTAAAACAGTTTCCAAGCAACCATCACTCTCAAATAAGCTGAACATGTATGCCTATGGCCACACTATGAGACAGGCTATACTGCATGAAAACCAGAGAGTAAAATTTTTTGTTACCATTTTACAGTTTCCAACAATAATAATGCCCCCATCTGCCATCATTTAGAATTTATCACAACAGTGGCCTGAACAAGGAAGTAAGATATTTCTTTGGGCAACACGTGAAACATACAAGACATACAAAGATTCATAAGCATAAGTCACAGGCCGCACACTACTATGCCAGTCAAAACCCAGAGCTACTGCACATTTAACATGGTTAAAATTAATAGGCCATATCACAAATGAATTGTTATAGCAGTCTGCAGTACAATATCTAATGGTACCAAAAAAAAATCCTTTCTACAACGGTGAGTCAAAGTAAGATTTGAGAGACATGTTTATGCAACAGACCATTACCTTTTAAGAACATTCTTTGCAAACAGTTAAAAAACTTTTAGTGTCACATCATATGAAAACCACATTCTCCTCCTCAGGATTGCTGAAGTTCCATTATGGTCATAGTAATTGCCTGATGAGTCAAACTCCATGGAATCCAGCCACTACCCCTGGAATTTTCTTCCTGGTGACAGCTCCCAAGAACAAATGGGAAGATACGGCATCTCACAGGAAACCACCAGAGCTGTTTCTAAGACTACACTTTTCATGTTGAGTACAAGGACAGATTTTTTTAAGTGTAGTTTGAATGACTTACTACCAGAGACTTTGCTTTTCCCAGGTTCACTGAGTGAATGTGCAGCAGAAATGACTCACAGGATGTAGTCTATGACATGTGTCTGGATGAAAAGGAGGTGGGTGGAGGATTTTCCTTGACTGATGAATCAAACTGAAGCAGGGTGTGTTTCCAGATACTGTGAACTTGCTCAGCCTTCGGTGGCTCTGAGACTTAAAGCTATGGCCAGAGTTCACAAACTGAGAAAAGAGAACTGTCACTTACATCACTTTTCCTGAACTTTGCTTTCAGGCTCTTCATGTTAGTCCATTCAGTTTGAGACAATCCAGATGATCTATGGCAAAAATATCACATAATGATGACAGCAAATGGGTTAAACGTTGTTTACTTTGGAAAATACATATCCGTAAACCATTTACTGTCTTGTAACAAGTGTAGATTGCTCAACCACAGAATTACTGAGTAGCATATAGAAACTACAAGACACTAAATTCACCAGGGCGCTTTACAACTGGCATCGGCAGAACTGCCTTTAACAGGCACACAAGGTCTGTTCGTCATTTGTGGGAAGCGAGCCTGAGGCCAAGTAGGCAGTTTACAAACTCTCAGCCTCAGCGTGAAAGCGCGGCGATGTTTCATTATAAGACTGTTCTTTAAAATATGGTGCAAAGCATGGTCGCCCGCTGTGCACATTAATCTAATGTATCTACAGCATACATGGAAACATTCAAAATGAATTGTTTTCAATGAATTAACGTTAGCGTTTTAACATGATGCAGTGATGCGAGCGAATAATTTATAGCCTCTATACTATGGCTCGCGCCAGGACCACTAGTTCAGTATCAAAGTACAACAGTTCTGTGATAACACAAAAGAACAAGTGAAGAACAATGTAACAGGCTCACATTCCTTCACGTACCCTAAGCACAATGAACGAAACTTTGTTGCAGCTACCGGAAATCTTCCTACCAGTCATACAAAAGTGGTAACGTTAACGTTAACAATCATGCTGGGAAAAGTGTTTTCCAGATTCTGTACACTTACCCACTTAACAAAAGTTCAGCGACAAAGAGTTGTGCGATTTGGTGCAGATGGAAGTTTTCAGCCCTTACTGACTGGTCTACGCGGCATTTAATTCAGCACAAATGTGTACATGCATAGGGAAACGGTAAATTATGAGCAGCGTTGGACACAACAGGCAGATCCGTGAGGCTGGACTATGCTAGCTAAACGCATTAGCTACCAGTAAGCCCATTGAGGTGGCCTGCCTGCAGCCTGCTCAGCGGCGCTCTCTCCCTCCGATTGTTCCCCTGGTAAGTCATGACGTCATCTCCCTTGTGTCCTCGTGACTGGCTGTAATGTTACACCGTTCCCGGTGTACAGTAGCCTGCACGGATTCGGACTGCTGTGGTGTCTCCCTCCCTTCCCCGGTCTAAGCCGCCTCTACTAGAATGTTAGTTTGTCCGGTCAGTTGAAACGGTTAGGTCTCTGGCAGACAAAACGTCCTTCTGAAATCAGTTTTTGTTTGGTCCATCCTACGGTGGTGGTAGTTATGCGCGCAAGCGTTACGCAGTAAACTAAACATCTGAAAGCATCTGAAAGAGTTGAGTTTGTTGAGTACCCTACTGTAGCCTAACTCCAGTGAAATCCACCAGACCCAAAATGGTTGCGTGGCCGAGGAACCACAATACGTGGATGTCACAATTGTTATCAGGTAGAAACATTTTGTTGCATGCCCAATACTAGACAGTTGTTTGATACTAATGTAATAGACATCGTGTTTTCTGAGAAGCCCGAAGGTTATGAAAAGATGCAGAGCACCGACCGTTATGCTCAATTACCCTATATTATAATATATGCCCTTAAACGAATTTGATTACAATTTATTTTTTTCTTACTAACCAAAGACCCTTTCACCCCTAGAATAATAATCACATCGTAAATCTGCACAGAGTCACTCCTGATCTTAGGCCTGTTTTTATTCTGAATCAAGTAAAGGTGTCTGGGAACTCCCATTATCCCAGTTGAAAACACGTGAATTTTGCAGTACGTTCTGCCCAGTAGATGGTAGTACAGCTCTGTATATTAACTTGACACGGAACACTGTATAGGCTATACAGTGATACAGCGCAGTACTGCTGGCTCTGAGCAGTCGTCTCACCTGATAGATAATAGCAGGTGGTCTGAAAATACTGTCTGAGCTGTAGTCTGTTTTCTGAGAAACGTGGACAGGCATTGGCAAAGGATTAGTGAGAGTGTGACAGAGGTTCTGACTGCATTCAGGCTTAGAAAAAGGTATCCAATGCAGCAAAGGCTGGAGTTGGCACCCCCTATCCTGTATGTTCCACCTTGTTCACATTACTTGTCTCTCTTAAGCAGGCTGCCTACTCTCAGCAGGGTGGATCTGCCTTTCACAGTGAAAGGATATGTTTGGAACCAGTGCCAACAGGCTCATATCCCAATATCTCAAAACGTTCTCTCTCTTTTTTTTAACCTACCAGCCAGTGAATCTTAGAAGTATGCCTAAAATCTCCAAAATATTTGTGTACATTTGAGAGATGAATTTTGTGTAAACATAAACAAATTTCAATATAAACAAGTGAAAGTGTTTTTGTGTCAGTGGTTTTGTTTTACATCATAAATTGGAAAATGAATCAAAAACATGATGAAATTTGCAGCAATTACAGTAATTGCAAGTTATCAAGTTATGAATGTGTGCACCTATAACGCTTTTTTTTTCTTCAAATCACACTTCTCAAACCCGTCAACCACCACATCCATATCTTTGTTCTTTTTGTTTTGTCCATTATCCTATGAATGCCCATTCATATGTTGGCAGTTATATGCATATTTCAAACCTTTCTAGAACATCTGCAGTCTTGATCATCTCAATTCTACTGCTACTGCAGATGTAAGCCGAATGGTTTTTGTAGGTCTGTTTAATAAAGCTGCCAGTTTAGAGCCTTTCAGGCATCTATTTCTCAACCTAAAGAGCAATGTCTTATTCCGCATGGTGGTGCACCATGTCCTTCAACTCTTCCTATCCTTGATCACAGTGCTAGTTTGCACACTGAGCTATTCTCTGAAGGGGATAGTTCACACAGAAGCTAGGCTTACATTTTTTATGAAGATGGTTTGTGTTAAATAGAGCTGTTTTCTCAAAGTAACAGCAGGGAAGTGCGTTTCATGATACCATAATCAAAACTACCATAATTAAAATCCTAAAATCCTATGCTTCAGACATTGAAGTAGCTCCATTGGCAGTTTTAATATTAACAGCACAACAGCTTTCAGCTGTGCAACTGCAAAAAGAATTGCAAATGGGTTTTATTATGGGTCCTTTAACTTCATAATTTAAGATTTACTAAAAACCAGAGCTAGTAGAAGTTGGAGTCATTTATTTTGTAGTGGGAAATGGTTCTAAATTTTTAAAAATGCCATTAATTTAGGTTATTTAAAGAGAAACCAGGCAACATATCATGCTTTTTTAGGTTATTGAACCAGCTTTGTAGTAATCCTGGTGGTTAAATGGCTCATTACAGGATGAATGAAAGCTCTTTTGGCTCCCCCTGTGGCTTCTTCACAAAATTACAATACCTGCCGAATGACAAAGACGCTCCGTCGTAAAGCAAAACTGAAACTGAAGGAAAGTGAAATCCACGTATTACCAAAGATCACTGAATACTGACCAAGATAGAGCAACATATAATGTTACAGTGGGCACAAATGTATATAGTTCCGGTCTGCATAAGTGGGAGTGTCACATATCATCACAATGTAAACTTTTCAATGATCTGCTGTATGAGGGTTTGACTCCGGTCTGCATAAAGGGGGCCTTTTCCCTCTCCCCCTTGCAAAAATAGAACATTGGAACTTTGAAATGGAATGCTTTGAAAATCATGATCATTCTTTGGTTTGTAAACAAAAAACATTGCCTTGGGGCCTTGACCTCCATACCCCCACACAATTTTTGTCAGTGGTGATACTGGTGACATTGACTGGTCAATATTATGTAAGTTTAGAAATAACCAGTGTATTGTTTTCAGTCTCAATTTCATTTTTTTTTCTTCTGAAATCATAGCCTTCTTCTTGTAATGCCTCTTTAATGTCACATGCTTTTCTTTCATTTTAGAATGACCTTTAGTGAACCATATTTCATAATACTGCATAAAACCACATCTGTGAAAGATAAGTTGACAGCAGACAAAAATGCTATACTTTCATCCTTTTTCAATAAGCCATATGGCGAAAGTAGAATAAGATTAGGTAGCATCGAAAGTGCATGGGGAACCTAAGATTCTTATATTGATTGACCGGAACAGTGAGAGACGGCAGGTGCTTTTCTCAACCCCCCATATTAAGTCCAAGAAATGAGGAAGTGAACTTTCTTGGACTGTGGGTGAAGAGTAAAAACAAAGCTGAGCAATGACTCTAGGAAAAGGTACTTTGCCATGGTTTATTTGCATACAAATTGAAAAGATACACTGCTCTATGTGTTAATATAGCAGCTGTGTGTTAGACAATACAGCCTTAAATTAATAAGAGAGAGATGAAAACTCTGGCTGAGTCCTATAACAACTACTCTTACCATTTACTGTATTACAAATCATTTTCTTAGAATAGGTTATAAGAATTTTTAAGTATCAACTGACAGTCCCATATTTTGTACATGTAGGCCTTCTTTGTATGTACTAGCATTAAAGAGTTCTCAACGAAGTTCAGATGTAAAACCCTTTAAGTCCAATTGCAATGAATTTACAGAAATATATTTATATAATTTTGATAAACTTTATTATCAGTCAATCTCCAATGAAATAATTTTGGCTTGATTTGTTTTTACTTGATAATAACATTGAAATTGCAGTTTGATGATTTGGAAATGAAAAACCTTAATTTTTGCATATTTCTGAACTTTGTGGACTTTGAGGGTTTTGCATCTAAACTCTTCAATTTCTTTACTCTACTTCTCCTAGTATCATCTCCTTCTACATTTACGCATACTAATGTATGGAACACATTTGCATAGCGCCACCACATGAAAGGGATGAACACTTTACTACACCACATTAATGTATACATTTATATATCCTAAAAGCATTATATTGATCTATGCAAATTGTTTAAAGTCTGTGTGACAATGGTTTATGTGAATTCAGTCATGTATTTGAAAGATGGTGTTGTTGGACTGCCCTTTAATAATTTTATTGATCCAGGCCATGTGTTTCTCTGAAAGGCGAGTGTACACCCCAGGTTTCTTGGGATCACCACATCCTCTCCCTCCTGACACAAGACCGACAATATTCTTGTTACATTCTAAGGGGCCTCCAGAGTCTCCCTGAAATGACAACAACAATAAACACAAGCAAAGTCAAAAAAACCATGCAGACATTTAAACAAGAATTTTGTGTTTGAGTTTGACATGTTTTCAAACAATCTGTCAATAATAACATTTTAAAATTCTTTAAAGACAGGAATTCCATACATACTTGACAGGCATCATGCTGTGGCTTTTTGTTGCCTGCACAAAGCATATCTTCAGAGATGACTGGGTATCTGTTGTAGAGGCAATTGCAGTAATCACGGTCTATGATGACCACATCTACGCCTTGGAGTGTGTCAGAGGCCTTTATGACTTTTGACACTACCGTGACTCCCCAGCCAACCACTTGGCATTTTGTCTGAGGAGGAATATCTTTGTACGATTTTGGCAATTTCACTGTTTTCACTTTCTCTTTCTTGACCCTCACTTTATCCTTGAGCTAGAATAAAATGAGTTTTTTTGTATTATTTAGTTAAGAAATCAGTTCTCTAAATAATGAATTGTATATATCAAGCAATATTTCTTTGAAGTCTTTATCAATAATTAATACCTTAATTAGCATGATATCATCAGCTTTTGTTTCCATGCTGAATGTACGGGGAACTTCACAGCGCTCAATTGTCATACGAATGGTGTTCTTCTGATTCTTCAGAGAGTGAGCACCCAAGAGAACAGTCACATCTTCCAAAGACTGAAACCCCTGAAATAGAATGCAGCTGACAAGTTATTCTTGTATGAATTCTTTATGAAGTATAGAATTGTAAATTCTAAGTTGATAAAAATACATTGTCACACAACAGATATTCACTGGGTTAATACTATACTTTTCTGTATGGATCTATATGGATCTTTAGAGTCAGACACACACACACACACACACACACACACACAGTGCAAACATCTGTACATGAGTCAGAGAAACCTCTTCATTCATACAATTTCAACTGAATTGTATAATGGTTTAAATGTACCTGTTTACAGTGAGCCGCTGTGAGAACCCACTGATCCTGAATGAGAATTCCTCCACAGATGTGCTGATATTTAATCTGGATGGATGCCATCCACGGTTTAGAGTGAGCCTTAACCTCTTTTCCTCCAACAATGGATACTCCAGCCCCATCTAAGCAATTTATCAAACTAATGTTGTAATTATAATGTAAGCAATTCAGAGGACAGATAAAACGAGTTTATGTGACTACCTGTAAATGCACTCCAAAAGCAGACAATTAGGCTGGCAAGAAGCACAGGACCTATAGTACACATAATGTCAAATGTCAAAGTGTTTGTTCAGTTGAAGGGACTGATCTATGCTGGTGTGAAGTTTTCTGGTTGGGGGTATGCGTCACTGACAGGAAATTGTATGGGGGTGGTATGTTTCATACCACTGTGGTTTCATCTAGTACATTCTTGGATCCCTTTCCTTTGATACCTTTCGGCTATTGAGCAGAATGCACAACAAATTAGTAACATGAAAAATATGTCCAGTTTTAATGGATAGATATATTGTGTAGGTACATTTTCAAATGAATGCAAAATATATAATCTTTTTGTTTTCATGTAGCTCCACCAAATATTCCATATATATATATATCCATATATTAATTCTTCCTCACTTCTGCACCAACAGTGCAGAACCATAAATGAGTAACATAAATCCAATAAAAATCATTTGCATAAAATGATAGAACATGGAAACAACACAGATCTCCACTCGAGGCTCAGAGAACGAGAGATACAGGAGGCAGAAAATTGATTACAGGCTTTTGTGATGCCAAGCTGCAAAACTGGATGGCATTCTGCTTCTTTGAAGACAGATTTCCCATCATCTCACTCAAGATAGTCCTATGATGATGGGCTTCAGGTAGCCAAGGGACAAGAGGCCCATGCAGTGTTATTTTTCATCAGGCTACAGGTAGATGAGAAAGGTACTAAACCTCCAGCAATACATGAGCATACTGAAGTCATACAGACTGCAGTTGTTTTTGTTGTTTTTGATGCTGAAGGTGGTGTATGTGATAATGAAAAGAACAACAGCTATCAATTTCCTCCCTGCTGTTTTACTGTGCAAGGCTTTCTTGCAAAAAGGTGTGATCACAAATTGCTTTCAGTTATTCAGTAAGAGCTGTCATGTTGGTCAAAGAGCTGTTCAAGTTGTAGTGGTGTGCTATTTGCTTATAACTACTGTTATTTGTTGCCAGTTTCTATATTCATACCTAAAGGAATACATCCAATGTTTTCTTTTCAGCGTATACTGTATGCAGTTTTTTGGTTTCTCTCAGGAGCTATGATCTATTTTAGTCTTAGGTAAGAGTTGGTCTGGTTGAAGTTATTTTCTTGTTTTTTTCAGCATGATCTTTACAAACAATTTAAGACGTACAAAAGATGTACAAATTGCTTTGAGAAGTTTAGGTAAACACTAGGGGTAAAACCTTGAACATCTTCTTCATGTTTATTATCAATCATAAACCTCTAGGTACCTGTGTCTTCATAAAACGAGGCAACATATGTTCTCAAAGCTGAGTGAGGACCCTTTTTCAGAAATGTTTATAAAGTGAAATGAATGAAAATGACCACCTCTGTCAATATTTCAGGTCCAGCATGTAGACAGGTTCCTTGCAGAGAGCACACACACACCAGCTACTGCATTTACTCTCTCACATATTGCACATATATGCATAGACCTGACGTACCAGTTGTGCATACAGACACACACACACACACACACACACTTTTAACACATATTTTTATCCCAACTGCTGCTTCCAGTAGCTGACAGACACAGCCAAGAACTCCAAATGCTCACTCCAGATGTTAAGTCAGGGTGGTGATGGTATTAAAGCAGATCTGGCAGAGAATTAATTGGTTTTCTCTTCCTCTCCTCTTTTTCTTTTTTTTTGAGACGGATCAAAATCCAATTACCCACTGGGGACAGCCATGGAGATGCACATGGGAATCCCGCATCACTTAGGAGGTCACCATGCAAACTTCAGATTCCTTACATAGCATATACTGCAATGACAAACTGTAAAAGGGACATGCATATCTGTTTATTAGGGCTGAACAAACAGACAGGATATAGGGTCCCTTGGCCTGGAGCTGAGAATCACTGCATTGACACAACTGTGGTTTAACTGATCGGTATGGTTTGGAAACTGCTTTGCCACCAAACAAAAGGCACTGCAAAGATTCGTGCACACAGCTGAAAGCATCTGTGGATGTGATCTGCCCTCCATCCAGGACTTGTAGAAGAGGTGATGCATCAAGAAGGCCAAAAGAATCAATAAGAACCCAGCCATCCTAGTCATGGACTGTTTCAGCTGCTACTATCTGGCAAGCGATATCGTAGTCTTAAGGCTCAGACCACCAGACTCCAGAACAGTTTTTTTCCACCAAGCGACAAAGCTTAAGAACACTGAAACCGGCCTAGACCTGTGCCCTGTGATACAGTGATCACTGAAGTGCTGTGTGTGTCACTAATTCACAGATGGGTTAAATGCAGAATCCGAATTTCCCTCTCAAAATCAAAAGAGTGTATATGCTTACAGCACATATTTATTATATATACACTTTTATATTTATATTTATTTATTATATATACACTCTTTTTGTGATGTGATTTTTTGAATTCAGAATATTAATCTTGTTATATCAATTTTAAGATCTACTTACTTATTGAGGCAGAATTGTAGGAGACTAATTTGCTTGTTTCAGTGTTTTTTCTTGCATTAATTTAGTTAGATAATACAACTAGTTATAAGTAGATTTGATCTTGAGTATTGAGAGAAAAGTAGTCTGACCAGATGCCAGTTAGACAGAGAAGATTATTTGATTAGTTTCAAGTTATTTTATCTAATTACAAAATCCTATAAGCATCTGCCATTGGAGCAAGACTGTGACACTTCAAATTGAGAATTGACAAGGTTGCCGTAGTAACATCATGGTTCTTGTTTAATGGTAATATGGCACATGCTCACACCAAGTTTTGTGGCAATAGCAGATGTCACTACTAGGGCAAAATGATTACAAATGTTCATGGATACCTTTGGCAGAAGAGATGTCTAAGTGTATGTTCAGTGTGGCTTGCCATAAGGATTCCAGTGGTACCCCACTTGAGGGTTAAAATTGGATCTCCATTCAAAAGTTATGTTCATGGAGGCAATTCCACTTTTGATCCATTGGTGGCACTAGAGCCCTTGACTACCAGGCTTGAAACTTAATGTTAAAGCTTGGATTGTTAAACCAAGAAGTGAGACAATATCTGACACAGAATATCTGGCTTCAAAACATATTTCAAACTCTCTAATAATAGTCTAATAATTAAATGTAAGTTGCCATGGTGCACTTGATCAGCTCATTAATCTGAAGCTAAATAAATGATAGTCTGAGTGAGACTGGATGGGAATATTTTACTTCAGTTAAGATGTTTTATTTTTCTGGGCCGAAGATATTTTTCTTATTTCACGTTATCCTAACAAGCCATATTTTTTATGTTCCATTGGCAGATAATTTGCTTGTAATAAGTTACTTTTTGTATGTAATAAGCCTTATTTCTTTTTTTTTTCTAGAGACACACTTTCTGCAGTGTACTTAATATAAAACAAAGTATGCGTTTTAATAACGGAGACTCTGAAGTAGAATCAACTGGCCCAGGCAACCAAGCGAAAGTGAAAACGTTTTTACGTATATTACGTTTACTTATTATATGTCGCTGAAATGAAAATCTGCCCGTCGTGCTTGCTTCAGAAAACCTTTCACACATAATTTTATTTGACAAAAATATCACATTTTAAAGTACATTTTTTTTCTTTTCTTGAAATACCTCACCTTCAGTTTTTAGTTTTATGCATTTATGGTATAGCACACATGAAGTTTTTCCTCATATCCCACAAACTGCCTTTATCAGCATTCCTCCTGCACTCTAACAAGCACCATATTTCTTGATGTCCTTTTAATTAATGTCAGATCAGTGCCCAAGAGAGGAGGAAATCAGTAAGCACTCTTGTATTCCAATATTCATCCCAATGAGTAGATATTTTATCTCCCATTTAGATACACTAAGAATATAGACTTAAAAGAGAGACAATATTTTATTCAAGTTAATCAAGTAGTCAAGTCTCATAGTCTTAAAGGAAAGGTCCACAGTCAACCAACCCACATTCCTGTTGTTTGAGGTTGCAGAGTGCTGTTGACAGGTACAAGAACAACAAAATTTGGTACAACACAGAGCGAATTGTGAAATGTTTGTATTCAGGCAGGTCCAAGTGCAAGTCAGTGTGAGTATGGTTACCAACTCCACGCCATAATTCTCTGGGACCTTGCATTACACCAAGATCAGGATAATAACCAGTCAAAATTACACCAAAGGCGACTGGATCTCTAGCTGATATAAGGGACAGGACATACTTTCTGTAGCTATGATAAACAAGTTATTTTGACTCACCATTTTCTTTCCTTGACATCATGCTTTTATAGTGTTTAACTGAAGCTTTTCCACTTGCAATCTGCTCCCAGTTTACAATGTAGCATAAAAGCTCTTCTGATATGTCCTGTAGACTGACAACTAGAAAAGCTCAACATGGCACAGCGTGTAGTGTAATACCATATATACCTGCTCTGTCATTTCCTGCCAATTTCCTGTTAGCAAGTTGCACCTTAAGGTTTTGTAGCTTGAATGATAATCCTTTTTTGGTAAGTCACTTTTGGATAAAAGTGTCTGCTAAACGCATAAATGTAAATGTAAATGTATATATCACCAAATCAAACAATGACTTCACACTTTTCATATGGGCATAAGGCTGCAGTCCTTATGCTCGTATGAAAAGATGCACGTCTACAAATCTATTTGTGGTTTGCACAATGCATTATGATTAGTATCAACTCTTGTGCCCATGAGTTTTTTTTCTTCTTTGTGAAAAAACCCATTGAGTTGCGTCCTCAAAGGGCATACATACCATGCAGCTTACACTCCACTGATGACACAAAGGTATCCGACGGCCTTTTACAGGTCCTTGGGATTGAAGTCTCAGTAGCCTGCTGCTTGAGGCCTTTTGTTATTTTGTTGTTGCTGTTGAGAATAGCAATGACTGCATGCATCTGTTCCAGTTTTTAATTGATGTTTTTGAGGGAAAACTGGAGAAACGGCCTATAAGAAGCCCTTCTTCACCTTGAATGTGGAAATGTAAATGTCAATCATCAAAATGAAAGGTTGCTTATTCACTTTCAACACCCCCCCCCACCCACACACACACACACGCGCACACTGTATTTTCCATATGCACTTTAGATGTCAGTGCTCTAGGTGCTTTGAGGTTGGACCATGTCAATACAAAATAATAGATGCTTATGAATGGGAATGAACATGAGCTCAAATCCGGTCAAGGAAACCAGACAGTGCTGTGCTGATCTCCCTTTATGATATGACATTGAAGATGGAGCCAATCAAATTGTGCACATATCAACAACAATCAATCAACCATCAACACAGCTTTCCAGGCACATCTGTGTGTCTTATTCTGTAGGTCTATTTTAGCCAAGCATTGCCATCTTACCAGTACGACGCCAGGGAACACTGCCTGGCAGAGGTGGTGTGATGGTCTGCTTGGGAGTGATCCTCTATCTCTAAAAAAGACTGCATGTCTCGATGATTTGCTATGTTTCCTATTCACAAACTTTTGAGTGGTAGGCTAATGTGTGCGTGTGTGTGTTTCCTCTGCCGTCTCTCCCTCAGACCATGAACTATGAGCCACTTTCTTTCTGTTCTGGGTCTTTCATTCCAGACCCATGAATAACCAAAATTATTTTAACGTATTCTATTTTGTTGTTAATCAATCAAATTATGATTCACGTGTTAATTTAATTTGAATTGCAGTAATGTTTATAACCTTAGAGAGAAAACTTGACTTGTTTTTATCAAAAAAGTCCTATGAGCACACTTATTTTGTTGCATCCTCCCCTTGCTTTATCTAGGTTACTATTAGCACGCTAGCTAACAGCTGCTTTCAGTTATTCATGCATTTAGCAGATGCTTTTATCCAAAGCAACTTACAAAAAGAGGAATTGTGCTACAGCACAATTAAAAACTAACTAAGAGTGCAACACATGATATTGCTTTCTGGCTTCAACTTCCTGGTTTCAAAATTAGTTAATAGGCTATAGGAGTAGACTGTCCCTATTAAGTAGCCTAATGTAAACCACCTGGTCAGTCAAAGCAGAACGTCAGCTGGCAAGTAATTCTGTAATTTCTTACATAGCCTATTGTTCTTTTAAGTTTTAGAAATGGATCGCCCCACGGATCTGCAAATTTTTCCAATACCCAATCCAAGTTTTTTTTCCATATCGGGACCGATATTCGATCCAAATATCAGAATTGGTGTATCCCTACTTATAGTCATTATCAATTATTAGTAGTTTCTGCAGTGTTATAATGACTTTGAGAGGGGCAAAGCTGGTGACAAAGTTGGTTGGTTCTAGTTCTGACACATTGGTATCAGAAGTGGGCAGAAAATAACAACCCATTCAGGCCGCATTCACATCCTAAGCATAGTGGCCACAGTTTCATAGCGGGTTAGAGCATGCAGGTTTTTTCTTAGCGGGTTAGAGCATGCAATCTGCGTCATCCTGTGGGGCTCAGCCCAGCACAGCACCAGCACCAGCACCAGCATGGACTGGCAGCCGGGCATGCTAGCAAATGAGCTAAACCCCCAGGGTGCTACTTTCACTGACTAGTACTTCTCTGAAATGTCCAGACCACCGTTACTGTCCATGCCTTGTCATTGTTGGCCCTTGGGCAGCAGTCTTTTTTTTGGTGAGCATATTTTTTGATACTTGTTCATGAATTTAAAGGATGATGCATAAAACTATGTGTTGGGGTAAGGGTATGGTGTCAACAGCGCACTGCCTGTCAAAAACTTGTACACTTTTTCAGTTGTTGGTGTGATGGTGTGATTTGTGAGCTTGTGAAAATGCAAATTGATTTTTGGTCCTGCAGCTTAAAGCCTTAGGCCGAATGGCATCACTAATACCTGGAGTTGCCTGAAACATAAACGGACGGATGCTACACCTTTTAAAACCTGGCAACATTGCACAATTTATTTGAGTGTCTGCTTAATTTCATTCTATGTCCATCAGGAGGTGTCTGCTTATGACCAGATAAGGCCTCAACCAAATCCTTTCACACCAAATAAAATTTCAGCTTAGACTACTTCTATTAGTGGCTAGGATGGGAACACCTTGAGGATGGAGGATAACTGCAGAGTCCAGCCTTGGAGGCATTCCCCTCACACACACACACACACAGAGAGAGAGAGAGAGAGAGAGAGAGATAATCAAGGTGCTTCTGCTTCTGATATTTTATGCTTGCATAGTTGCAACCTGGAGGCTCCAGACTGGGCAATTACTGCAGTTGGTCTTTGACGAAAGTGTGGAAAGAAAACCATTTTCTGCCTCTGAGATGTTATTCACAGCTGTAGGAATGATTCCTGACTGAGAGTGAGTAAATCCTGTTAGTCAAGCAGGAGTCAGAAACAAGATTCAGTGTATGAGTGCTGAGTGAATGTAAAGGTTTGGCATGCATGCGGGGTAAAGTACATCGTCAAACTGTAAAAGTCCTAAAAATATTAACAAACAACAAACAATTTACCAGCTTGACTGAGAGGTTTTCTAAGCTTTATAAGGGAAAGAGGTTTATCTCATCTTATCGCGGGAGATACCCTTTCCAACATCAAAGTGGGTTGTATTTAACGTGTACAAATTACCTGTGCTTGCACTCAAAAGCAATTACATAAAAATGTTCAGACTGCAGGAACAGTAGGATACCAAGTAGTGCAGCATTCTGGAGAGACTGGAATGGGTTGTACAGAGGTTTGTATATATTATTCAAAACTGGCTTTTTGCCAGAATATTCACACAGGATGTGTCCGGAGGACCAAGCATGCAGAAAGCAGGATTGTGAGATTGGTTTCACGGCAATATGACATGTTATGCCAAAACATATTGGAATGCAACACTCAACATGTTCTTGCAGCTCTTCTGTATGAAGACAACAATGTCATGTAAAGTTCGGGAAGAACATCTTAATAAAATATTGCTGTCAATCCATAAAATAAAATATTCTGATTAATCACAATGGAAAATGTAAGTTTATCAAGATTATTCACCATTGCTCACACATTTAAAGTTCCAGAATTCTCCTTTATTTTTTTGTGAAGAAAGAATGCCAAAGAATGCCCCTACAGCGCAGGCTTCAGCAAAGTGGCACTCCTTTTTTCCTACACACACAATGTGAAATGTGAGTGTAGTTGCCACTGATTGTCTATGACAGGGGGGCCCAGGATGACAGTCCACATGATTCACCCCGCCCCACCCACCTTCTTGTACTCTCATTCAATGTGTCCATCAGCTCTTTTAAAAGTGGTATTATAATTAATAAGTGGTATTATGATGCATCTACAACCATCATTATGCTGCTTGTTTTCTGCTGCTTCAAAGAGAAACTCTTTCATCCCTGGAGCTCTCTAAATCTTAACAAGAACTTGAGACTATGGCAATTGTAGGCTACTTTGTCATCTATGTCACACAAACAAAGCTGTCTTTAAACAGGTCTTGCGCATATTGAACTTCTGCATAGTGACTTGTATACTTAACATTACCTTAGAAGAGAAAAGAGACTTAGGCAAGTTAGGCAGTAGTTTACAGCAGCTGTAGACTCTGTGCTGACCACGTTTATGTCAATTGTGTGTGAAAGCCTATTGGCTGATTTATGGCTCCACGTTGACTCAGTGCAAAGAGCACTTTGTTGCCTTGTCACCGTCGATTTCCTATTATGGTTCTGCGTCGAGTGTGTCCGCATTCGCGTAGCACAATTTACCAAATTGTATTGAGTGGACCAAGAGTTAAAAGAGACTGCATATTTCAACAACCTCGTTGTTGTTACAAAAAATATATATCAGAAATATCTACAAGGTTGCGGTGTGTGAAAATGGGGCCCTGGCAGGTAGTGTGACATATGTGTCTGTATGATTCATTTTGTTGAGAAAACAACTTGTTAAAACGTTTAATCACATACATTAATGCATTAACATTGACAGCACTAAATAAAAAACGTCATGCATTACTTATGAGGTTTAGAAGAGTTTTCTTGACTCAGTATGACAGTTCACCTCACCCTTTCAAATATCAAGAGTGCCTATTTTTGAAATTCATGTTCCTCTGCCAAGTTCTGCTTGCCATCAATCTCCCTCTCTCTCTCACTCAGGTTTGTGGGTGTAGAGGAATTATTAGTGAGTATCAGAGGCCTGTTTTCAAGGTCAAGGTCAGCCACCAGTGACTGTAACGGAATGTTAGATGCACTTTCCCTTAATGAAGCCCCACAGAGACCTCTGGCAACCAGGGCTTCTCTCTAATTAATGCCTGCCATGATGTGACAGGGCAGTTCAGTGTGTTGACTAGTAATGTATCTTAGATGGATCCTCCTCTTTTTCTCTTTCTTGTTCTATATCTCTTCCTCCATCTCTTTTTCTCTTTCTACAATACCTCTGTGTATGTGTCTATTAGGCTCTCCAATAATAGATGGACAGATGTACAGTTTTTTACTGAGTAGGGGTATCATTCTATATGACTTAATATCAGAATATCGTCTTATGGGATATAATTTTGTGATAATGGATGATTTTAAGTCCAAACCTCACTCAACCCACAAAGTGATATAATCTTATGCTCATTCCCTGTAATCATTATGTTACACAGAGAAGATTTCCATGACTTCTTTTACTAACAAAATAGGCATTTCTTTTGTGCAGTTGTTTTGTGTCTCAGGCCATCTGCTGAGAAACTGCCTGAGAGCTCTAAGAGTCTCAGCTTGCTAGTATGGCTTTGAGATATTTGAAGCAGAATGAAACAGAGAAGCAGGCTGATCAAAAGATCTCAAAAATGGCGGCTGTCATGTTCACTAGATGAAAGATATCATTAGATGAGAGAGGGAGAGGGAGACAGAGAGTGGGTGAGAAACTTTAGAGCCTCTCTCACTTCCTCTAGTTTTCTACCTTTATCAGTCATATTTTAAAAGACAGGCACATGCAGGACTGATGATTGCCTACCTGTATAGATCTGGTTATTAAGCACACAGTGTCATAAGAGCCTCTGAATAGTCTAGTTTAAAAGGACTTACTTCCTTTAAAGAAAAACAGATGTAATCCTTATACATTTCTGCACCACACTCACACATCAATTCTTACTTTAGTACATTTAGTACTTTCATTCATTCGCCCACAGTGAATAGTCTCTTAATGTTACATTAGTGTTAATGGTAGTGGGATATTTGCAGATACTCTCTAAGGATCTCCCATGATACTTTTTTCCTTTCTTTTTCCCACATGCTCCATCCACCCCGCTCCGCTTCAGGCTGTATCACTACCTTGAGTGTGCAATATTACAGATATATTGATAATCGCTTCGCAAACATTCCACCCCCTCCTCTCCTCCCCTCCTCGAATGCTGTGGATCGTTGTGGATTCCACTGTCATGGCTGCCACTTCACCCTCCGTCTTCCATTGACTGGGTTACAGACAAGGGAGCGGTAGGATTGGACCACAGTGAACTGTGTCTTTGAATCGGAACACAGAACTAGTTTTTCTACACACCCACACACACCTATTTGTTTCAACTCAACTCTTGTCACACTTTTTTGTTGGGATCTCAAATGTTAAAGAATTTTACATTCTTTTCTTTTGGGGTTGTTGAGTCCAACATAGGCTTATTGGGTAGATTTAAGATACATGATCTACACTGGTATTTCATATACCTACTGTGTCTATTCCAGTGTTGTATAAAGTACCTGACGTCCCACTTGAGTAAACTTAGTTTAGTAAACTGAGTAATTTTACTCAGTTACTGTACATCTCTGGTCTGTTCTACATTGTTGTGCAGACTTCTTATGATCTGCACTGGTATTTCATATTATTGCTGCACTTGGCCTATGGCTAGAGTGAAACTTTTCATGTTCTGCATTGATGTCATATTTTATATATATTTTGTACCCATTCTACATGGCCCAAATTAACTTTAATGATCTGCGTTGATATGTCATATTAAGCAGTACATGTTTAATACACACGGACAGCTCATACCTCCTGATTTCAGTTCAACTGACAGTTTACATTACAATAGAGAATGTTTCGGTATAACTTGATTGGTATGGATGTGTTACTGTGGGTTAGAACGGCATAGTAGCCTACGTTAGTGAGTATTCAGTACCGCAGTCCTCCTGTACGAACCTTAGGATAAGACAAGTAAAGCTTATTAGAAAACTTATTAGATAGGCTAGTAGAACCTAGGTAGGCAGAGTTACACTGCCAATGGCTGTTAAGACTAAACATTTATTTATCAAGATTTGACAGATGTCACGAAAAACCTTAAGGCATAACAACAAGATTGAACAGTGTAAATGTTGAACTTGAACTGCATTAGCCTACATTAAAATTCTTGGCTTGTGGCAAGATGGGAGAATAATTTTTGGATAAGGACAACTGGAAAATACAGAAATGTGAAGCATGCATAGCCTAGGCAAAAAATATTTCCTGAGCACTTTAGGGTTTCGTGATGTCTCGTGAAAAAGTTGCTAAACGCATATAAATGTTTTTTGCATTTACACAAAGCGAGATTGATTAAACCAATCAAATACGTAACCAATACGAAATCAATCAGGGAAATGTGTTTGAATGACGGATTAAGGGAGACGTTGCCCAAAGCACTCGAACTGCCCAGCGAATTATTGGCTAGGTTACATGTAGCTCAGAGCACTACTGGTGTATAGCTCAGGGTTCACTACTGATGCTGGTGATGATGCGCCAAGCCATGCTGTCCAATCCTCGAGAATTGAGCTCTATAAAAACCCATACCCGCATGTTCTTGCTCCATAGTGAGTTACAGCCTCTCAACATTAGGATGTGCACGGATTGTGAACATTTCTCGTCATTAAAATAATTTGTTGCTTTGCCTTTAGAGTTAAATAATGGTGATTGGAAAAATACAGTTAGACGTTTTGACCCAGTAACTTTCATTCGTTGCTAACTGTGAAGTCCTCCTTTGTGGCATCAGCTGGTGAAGGTCGTTATGCGCAAGACAGAAAAAAACACTAAACTGTGATGAATGGATGTGAATAGCTGCAAAACCAGTAAAGAAGGAATGCTTAAGTCGAAACGTAAGACTTGAGTCAGGAATCGTTGACGTCTCCTCCAGAGGACCCTAGGTATGGGATGGATGTGATGAATCGAAGAAATACTTCTCAGAGCTGGGGGGTCCAAGAAGAACTCATGGAGAATGAGGCATTTGGCTCTCTCTTCGTTGCTTTTAATAATTTTAGTGTCTTGTTAAACAAAACAAATCGATCCTGGGAGGACTTATACAACCTCACAGATGAGTTTGGTAAATCCGATTACATTGGCGATGGATGGGGTATTCTCAGAATAACTATTTCTGTTATTTATTCCGTGGTTTGTGCACTTGGGTTAATTGGAAATATTCTTGTTTTATACTTAATGAAATCTAAACAAGCATGGAAAAAATCGTCCATCAACCTCTTTGTGACCAGCTTGGCTGTTACCGACTTCCAGTTTGTTTTAACACTGCCTTTTTGGGCTGTGGAAAACGCAATGGATTTCACATGGCTTTTCGGAAAAGCTATGTGCAAGATCATTTCTTTTGTGACTGCAATGAATATGTATGCAAGTGTGTTTTTTCTCACCGCAATGAGTGTTGCACGATATTACTCAGTCGCCTCTGCGCTCAAACACAAACGACGCCGTCTGCGCTTTTCTGCAAGGTGGATGAGTGTCGCCGTGTGGATCTCCGCGATAGTGGCTGCATTGCCAAACGCAGTTTTCTCTACAACAGCCACCGTGTCAAACGTGGAATTATGCTTGGTGAAATTCCCAGTCAGAAAAGGGGACGCGCCTTTTTGGTTGGGGCTTTATCACGCACAGAAAGTATTGGTAGGATTTCTGATTCCATTGGGAATTATTTCGGTTTGTTATCTCCTGCTTTTACGCTTCATTACGAACAAAAATGTGAACACTTCCAGTGCAAAGAGACGTTCTAAAGTAACGAGATCTGTGACTATCGTTGTCCTTTCATTTTTTCTCTGTTGGTTGCCTAATCAAGCCTTGACAGCATGGGGTATTCTAATAAAACTCAATGTTGTTCACTTTAGTGATGAATATTACACGACTCAAGCATACATATTCCCAGTGTCTGTTTGTTTGGCACATTCTAACAGCTGCCTAAATCCCATTTTGTATTGTTTAATGAGGAAGGAGTTCAGAAAAGCTCTGAAAAAACTGTTTTGGCAAATTACATCTCCTTCTGTCACCAACATGAGACCCTTCACAGGTTCGACTAAGCCCGAACAAGACGAGCAGGCTAATGCTCTGGTTCCGCTGAATCCACGGGAACCCGCGCTTATTTTCTATCCACCTGGTGCTGCTATGTACAACGGGAAGAATGACATTCTTCCTAACAGTACTTAACTCCCAGTTGTCATACTCGAAATGAATGTCGGCTATATGATTGATTTTGCTGGTGCACTGATGAGATTCTCTAATGTCCATCTGACATTTTTTGTATTGATTATTTCGATTCACCATAAATTTGCATCTGATCTTCGGTTCAGTGGACAGCGCTTCATAGTGTTAAATTGTGGTCATAATAAAAATTTTAAACCTGTAATCCAATGTGTAATGCCATTCAATCTTTTCGCTCCCTTGTGAGTGACACAAATGGGAAGAGTGGCCTATACTGCACTGAGAGTGAGCTAAATCCAGTCCCCGTTCAAGCATTAAGTAGATTTCCAAAACAATTTAATCTCAATCACCACACAGTTGTACAATTGTTTGAAATTTGACATTCTATAGCCTACCCCTGCTTTACAGCGTACAATTACCAAGGCCAAGGTGCAAATCATCAATCAACATTCAAGTAAAACAAACCAAGAAAAGGTAGTTAGTACTTTTATATATATATTATATATTTATATATATATATAATACTTTTTCCAAAGTTTAATCCACATGTCTGATGAAGAGTGCGATGAAGAGGCAACCTATAAGTGACACTGTCGATGCCGAGAGGACCACTACTATGACACTGCCTGCCAGATTGACCAGAGCTCCAAGTCCAGCACCAACAATGATCTGAGCAAGCTGCACCATACAGGTGAGAGCAGCACAGTCCACACCTGTGCCGCAACCACGGCGAGAGGGGTCTTCAGCTCCCATTTTCCGCTGTTCCTATTGGCGTGCAGAAGAGTTGGAGAAGTGAGTTTGGAAGTGAGAGAATCAGTGTATGAGTGTGTGTGAAAGAGAGAAAGATTAGGTGCATATGGCGAGAATAGGATATGTAGAGAATAGCAAGTCATTCGATATTATAAATATATAAGCATGTTAATAAATATAAATGTGTGTGTTATATAGACATAAGCACACACATCATAAATGTTTGTACCGGCATTATAGTGTCTGATTTACCTCTTCTTTTAAAGCAGCTCACGCTTAGAATTAATACTTGGCCATTCTTTTCTTGTGTAGGCTACAAATTACATTGTGTTCAATAGTATAACTGCTCACAGTCATAGAATTCATTCAGAATTTGATCGCAAAGTCAACCTCCAGTCCCTGAACAGATTAAGACTGATCAATATTCATTGGCACACAAATATCTATATATCCCCTCTTTGAGTTACTGCAGGTATTCCTAAGTTGAGATCATAGTATCTAGTTTTCAAATCAGTCTCTACACTCATGACAACTTCCTGTTAGGTATTTAATCACGCCATATTCTAGCTATGGCAGAATTCAAATATTAATCTGCAGTGTTTAACTGACCTTCTATAACATTCAGTCAGGCTCAGCACACATGGTGGCTGATGACACCAAAGTGTCAGCCTATCAGCTGACTGGCATGCTGGGAAAGTTTTCCACACAGACTCCCAAGCATAGGGTAGACGTGGATGAAAAATCTGTTGATGCATTTTTGCCTTTTGTGGCATTTCACCATTTCATAGCATTCAAAAAATAAGACAGCAGAACGTAATCAATTTCAACTATTTATCCCAGGCTGATTACTAGATTGTCTTTTTCTTTTTAGTTTCTGATTTTTTCATTCTTTATTTATCTTTAGTCGCTTCTCCTATAACAGAGTGTAAATGTGTCTGTGGATTGCAAGATTTCTTTTAACAAATGTACTGAGCTGCTGTTTAGGGTTTCAGCCACAACATGATTTACTAATTATGAGAAAACATGCATGCACACATTCACCCTGAGATGTAGACACATAGACACACAGACCCATTAATTTACAGAATTTTCATGGGGGCACACTGTGCCCTAAACTATACTATAAATTACATGTAATTTGTCATGTAACAAGAGGCAGGATTGTTTGTTCCATGTAATTTAAGTCGTGAAACAAATGAAAGCACATGTTCTAATCTTGCCCCGATCTTTTTACCTGATGTATTAGTTCAATATGTTACTCCTATTCCTTATTATAGACACTGTTTTCAACTCATATGTATTTCCCCATTCCAAGGGCCCAAATACAAGCACTTGGAAGTTCATACCAATCAGCTGCACTTATCTGTCAGTATACAGTGCCTGATGTCATTTTAACACGGCAACCTCTCACACCATACCAAATAGACATTAGCTGCTTTAGAATTCTTTTTGCATAGAAAAGTTCTTTTCCTAATGACATCATCTGGAAATATTTAGTGGTGAGGACCGTTTGGATTCTCTAAATGCTTAAGAAAGATGATTCAATGCTTCAAAAATCTTGTAGAATACTGGTGGCTGCTATGAAGCAAAAGGAGACATGAAAAGCCCCACAATTCCATGCATTATGAAGCAACAACCAATCAATTTGACACAGATCAATAACACACCCCTTCCTGTAAGTGTGAGTGGTTTCGGATTCTCTTAAAATCACAGAAGTTTCCAAAGTCCTAATGAATTCATCTTTTTATTTTTCCTTGACTACATGATGTTTTCCAAAAAGGTCAAAGTAAAGTGGACAGTGGAAGAGGATAGGAGAGACTATTTTTAAGGGGCCTTGGAGACTTAAAGAGGCTATTGGTGGGATCTAGTAACTCACTGGTTCCTGAACAAGTGATTGTCCAACCAGTTACATGTGGGATTCCAGTGAGTTTCCTGAAGCAGGGCAAAGCACAGTTTCCTTAACAAATATTTGATGGGTATACGTAACTTTGTGTGTGTGTGCTCGAACATAAATACTTATGTACATATGTACATATTTTAATATTTTAAGCTTGCAAAGACACACATTCCCATTCAATCTCCTTAAACTAAACTTTGCTTTGCCCCATGACAAGAAGCTCATGAGACCCCACATGTGGGTCACTTGTTCAGTATTCAATGAGTCACTAACACCTGGCAATACATCCTGCTCACCTGCTGTCAAATTCATGCCTAAATTCAAGCAGGAATCTTAATATAGAGTGACTGAGATAAGTGAAACTTATCAAACTACATTAAGCATTAAACATGTGTGCAGAATGACAGCACTCTCATTTACAGTGTGATTTATCGGTAACAATCCAGAGGAAAATAGTGTCAAAAGTCAGAACATCTGGTCTAATTTCAAAAACCAAAAACTTAAGATCTTAAAATACTCTTCTGCTATTATTTAGCTATGAAAGGGGTTTTAGGAGAAACAGATTAAAGTTCAACAATGTGTTCTAAAAACACATGGCATTAAAAATTGATGCGACAGGAATCCCGTCAGATTTGAGTTGTCTTGACGATTACATTTGGTGATGGTACTCTTCCACGGAATTGCACTGCACTGCATTGTAGTGTACAAAGTATTACTACACACAACGCACAGGTTTAAAGGCTTGCTGTTAACGTTTTAGGGTTATGATAGCCATTTTTGACAGTAAGCCAAACCAGGTCTTCTCACATTCTCTTGATATTTCTAAGTAGTTTCTGAATGTTTTGAACTTAAAAATAACTAAATTCTCTTGAAAAACATATCAGCATTGTGAAGTTTCAGGTGTAAAATCTACCTAAAAGGCACACAAAAACCTTCCAAACATTTTTCAGAGCCTTATTGCCACTACTCCAACACGCCACGTCAACAGTGCATATCCTGGATGGCTGATGGGAATAACACTTGTGTCTATCAACCCTTCATATGACTATATGACATCCAAATTATTTTGGAGATGGTACCAAAACGAATTGTCTGATAGAACGAAGATCCCTCATAAAGTTGCATAATGTTGCTTTAAGGGCCCAACAGAAGCAGACAGAGAAATTCTCACCTCTTCCACCCTGTGGTATTCCGAAATAAGGTTGAAAGGCATGGTGTAAAGAGTGCTGGACATCACTCCGAACACACTGCACAGCGTCAATGTGGCGATGACATTGGGGAATAGACCAATGAGACTGGTCCCAAGGCCAAACACAAAGTAGCCCACGAAGTACAGTCCCTTTAGGCCAATGTAGGGCAGCAGCAGTCTCTGTGCATCTAATAGGAAAGAGAGAGACAAAGACTCCAGTGTTTATTAAGCATGGTTAAACTTCAATGATTAAAGGTCTACTACACAAGAATGTTATGTTAATTTACCAGTTTTTTTGTCACTTTTGCAAATTTACTGCGTTTGCAAGATGCCAGCAAAACAAAACAAAAAAGAAATCATGTATGAGCCTCATGAAATTGTGTTTACCTTGTCAATCAACTTAACTCTTGTAAATCAACGGAACTGAAAATAACTCATATATGACCCTATTTGAAAAATGATCATCACCAGTTCCAATCCTTTATTTGTGAACAATTTGGTGTAAGTTACAAAAACATTGGGACTGTAGGGTATGCTCCTAGTTAGAAAAATCAGACTTGCGTAGGATACTTTTAAATAGGCAAATAGACCTTTTATTCAATACAATATAAAATAAATTTAGTTATAAATATAAATAAATTTTAGTTGTAAATAAATATTAGTTAAAGAAATATTAATGTGCAATGTGATAGTCACTACTTAAAATGCTAAAAACAAAAATTAATTGTAAATTAAATATATAATTATAATTATATATCAATTCTCCACAAGATGAAGCAAAAAGCGACCTGGTTATGTGCTCTTCTGTCATCTCTCTGACTGACCGTAATAATTAAAATGGTAAGAAGGGGGTGTGTGGGGGTTCTTTAATTATTCCTTCATCCATTCCATCATGTGCCTGTGTTTGCTCAGGAGACTGAGCCGCTAAGCGCTGTGGAGAAAAGCTACTGGGATCACCAGGCAGATGAATTACACCCAGCCTGTCCCCCTTACCTCTTTTTTCTCTCCCTCCATCTCTCTCTCACCTTCACTTTTTAGGAGGACACTCAAAATGAAGACATCAGCTGAGCCAGTGAACTATACAAGAGTTTACAGGCGCTGCCAGGGGAGGAAATCAGTTGGTGTTAGGGTCCCCATGAGGAGGACAGCACTGGCTATTTATCTTGCCCACAACAGGCTTGAGTCTTTGTGCAATTCATCAACAGAGGCGTTCTATCAGGTAAAGTTTGCTGTGCTGGAAACTATATGTCTGTGAGATGCAATCTCGAGACATGACCCCCTATGGGTTCAAAACCAAAGTGCAAGCCCGGTGGAGAAACACAAAGCACATAATGAAATGAGGGCTAACAGCTAAGGGGACTAAGCACACTCATTATTGACTAGGCCGGCAAACTAAGCACATGACATGCTGGCGAGAAACACAGAGCACATAATGAAATGAGGACTAACAGCTAAGTGGACTAAGCAAACTCATTACTGACCAGGCCGGCAAACTAAACACATTCTGGTGAGATGTGCATACTCTTCACGCCAATCTCACAGTCTTTCTCACGTAAACATTATGCAAAGCACAGAGTGGCAAATGAAAGTAGCCATAATCAATCAATGTGTCATAATTTCAACATAATTTCCTCAGGTGTGGAAATGTAATGGACCCCTCATCACAACCCCAAGTACGTCTCCAGCTTATGGGCTTTCAGCACTTACAGGAGTAGAGAGCTGATGACACAGCGTTAATGCACAATCCCCAGCAGCCGACCTCCACCCCTCTTTCATAGGTGGCGTATGCGGTGGAGTTGTGGCTAGCGTATGGGTTACCCTTGTAAATAATCTGAAAGAAACACATAGGGAGCTTGATTAGAGGGCATCCCTTGACAAAGGAAGAGAAGTCATCTTTCATGAAGGAGCTGCACAGAGATTAGAATAAGAAGAGGATGGAACAAGGGAGATATGGTGTCCTTGGTATTTTCTGAGAACCCTCAGTGGCTGTAAGACGAATCTTAAATGCAAAATCTAGTAGATAAGCATGTTCATAATTGATCTAAACTAAGGGTAAAATAGATTATTTACCAGGCTATAATAAAATTCCATGTCTAATTCTTCCTGATTTTTGAGGATACAAAACATTACACAAAATGAAAAAAGGGAACCTCTTATGATAAAAGTAAACAGTATTATTTATCATGATGCTAATCAGAGAAGAGAAGACACAGGGATGCATGGCGCTTAGATTTTAATCTAAAGGAGGTGATAAACAGTGGTAGCCTGGCTATGCCTTCCTAGCACTTCCACTTATTATCATGATTATCATCTCCCTACAGTGCTACTCTGGATTTGATCCCATTTAACTTGTTGTCTCAGCAGGCATTTTAACCTGTGCAATCAGCAAATAGAGGGAGGCGCTATGAATGCAGAGCTAGAATGCTATCAGTTAAGATACGCTATCCGTCAGGGACTGATCCAATCCTTTTAAACTTAAACACCTCAAGCAAGCAATAGAATCTTACTACAGAGTGTCCAGACAACAAAAGTGTAGAACGAGGGTCTTGTTGTTACCAGGCTAGAACAGTGGTGACATGACTAATGGACACACAAACGTCTCATTTAGATGTCATTGGATGAAAAAAATCTTGATTTAAAATGATTTAAAACCATTTAATTACTTTGATGGTCAACCCTGTGCTGTGGATTGTGTAAGTTGTAGAGAGAAGTAACTGGGTGTCTGAAATAATATATTAATGGCCGAGTAAGATGACTGCTCTACTGATACTCTACATGCAATTCCCATACACATCACAACAAACATCAAATGTCATCATAATAGTCACCAGACCACAATAAACACCAGAAACACTTCACCATTAAAGGAATAATCTGGAGTAAAATTACTCACTACCACAAAGTGTAATGTTGTTTCGAGCTGTACAATGGGTTTAAAAATAGCGTTTTGTATTGGCGGAATGACATGCACCTTGCACTGCCATTGTATTGCTTTTGGTTGAAACTTTCTCAAAACACATCTGATTGATGTGATTGTGCTACCAACTCAACGTAATGTAACGTAACTCCTAAACATCAACATTTTACTCTGGATTATTCCTTGAAATGAGCATGCAACCTATCTCTGTTGCAACTCTACCCAGTACCAGACTTTAATACTCTCACCACTCCAGCCTTTACCCATTCAGCTGTAGTGTTTACAAACTCACAGAATTTACATTTACATTTATGCATTTGGCAGACTCTTTTTATCCAAAGTGACTTACATTTGTCAATTATCAATTAGTTCTGGGCCAGTGTCTCCTAGAGCAACTTAGGGTTAAGCGCCTTGCTCAAGGCCACAACAGTGACAACCGGGATTCAAACCAACAATTTCCAGGCTACTAGCATGTTAGCCAAGTTCCTTAACTGCTACGCTACCATCGCCCAGAATTTGCACTTGCAGCTGTTGCTGTTCTTATAATCTGGCTCACTGGGCTAAGTACCACATACACCAACATCATTTACTCTCACCATGAATTATTTAATCAGTCAGGAAACAGTCAAGTTGAGGTCAAACTTCACTGACCGTTCTTTAACCCCTCTTCCTGCTGTGTGGAGTTTTATGCAAGTTCCCAGGTAGTATGCACATTTGCCGTGTACACAGTGCACTGACTGAAGCTAGTAGTATGTGCCCTCACATCCCGCTGGTAAAGGTTGTCAGGGAAGGCTTCTATTTTTTAATGCAAGTAAAGTGACAGACCTTGGTTTCCTTCCAAAGAATTTATCTACCTTTTGTCCGCACACTTTATTCCATGCATTTCCTGGGAGGTAAATGCCAGCACACACACAGGCCATAATGGAAGCATGCTACACTTCATACTTCCATTATCATAATTGAATTAAGTGTTTACTTTCAGGATTAAGTCAAGTAAGGCTCAATCAGTTGTACATCAGACATGCCGAAAGATGCATTCAAATTAATATAACACATAAATCTCACAACATGCACTCAAGATATGTTTTAAACAAAAACAAACAATTGAAAAAAAAAACACACACAATCTGAGCAAACTCTCCACTGATTATATTACAGAGAAGCAGAGAGTGACGGTTTCACCTGGCCCATGAAGTCTGTGAAGAAGAGCATATTGCAGAGAAACGCCGTCCAACCAAGTAAATGGCTTATACACAAGCAACGGTAATGGCTGGGCATGTATATCATGGCCAGGAGCAGACTCTTCAGCGTCATCCGTTTCTGCACCTGTGCAAAACACACACATACACACACACAAACAGATGTTGGCTACAGAGATTATGGCATTTTATGGCAGGTCAGAAATTCAATTCAAGTTTAATAGCCTATGGTCCTTAACATGGCAACCCGCTAAAAACTCGTTTTGATCGACGCTGCAATGCCAGCGTGAAACGCTAGAGGGAGCGATCTTACATATGGCTCTGTTAGGGCAGGGGTTCTCAAACTTTATTGGACTGGAAACACTCAATGGAGCAGAAAAAAAAGGACCCTTCATAATCGCAACACAAGTTTAACAAAACAGGTTTATATATATTTCTTCTGTTAAATGCTAGATGCTACTTTGTAACAAACTTTTTTCACGGACCCCCTGGCAAGGTGCTCCGGACCCCAGTTTGAGAACCAATGTTTTAGGGTAATACAAACTCACTGGCTTATTTTGATGTTACCATGATCAATAGGCCTATATCCTGGAGTGTTGAAAGGCAATGGGGGTTTAAAGAAAGCATGTAGTGGGAATGGTTCAGATAAAACACCTTGATGAATGCTCTACAACTTAGTAAAAATTCATGAATGATGAAAACAAAAATTGGTGCACTGTGGCGCACTTCTACTTGTTCAATAGCACCAGCAAGAATATGCAACTACTTTCACCCCTGATCACACTGGATTTCTCCCTTTTCTTACCTGCTCACACTCTCTAGTTCTCTCTTTCTGTCTTTCTCTCTCTCACATACACTCTCTTGGAACAATTATTACAGCTATGAACGTTTTTTCTTGAATTTATGAACTTAATAAAGAAAACAGTACCAAAAAGTGAGTCATGCAAAGAGTCTCATGATTACAGTAACAATCTGAACATGTATTTTCAATAAAATTTTGTGACACCATCGCTGTGGTAAGACTTTTTTCGTTAACGTCCCATCATTTGCATACCCTCTTGTCATGAATGAAAAATATCCCAAGGCCAAATATATCATCGCAGCACACTTTCCAAAATGTGCCATTTAAATGTGCATGCAAATCACACCTAGACAAGGCTGTATAGGAAACGTGCTGTCATGAATACACCATACAACATGTGCAGATGAGATGAGCAGAACCAAGTCAGTCACATGAGCAAGACGATACTGCTTTTTATTTATGTCTGTCTCATTGCCCATGGCTGGCTCAGATTGCCATTTAATGCGGGCTTTATTTGCATGGATACTGCATTTTTAAATAGCCTTTTAGACTATTTTAGGGACGCATATGTCACTAGCCTTTTTAACAACCAGTGCTTCCGAAAGAGCAGGGATGTGTGCAGGAGTGAGGGAAGCCTCCAAGTGCCAGAAACACAATCGATCTCAGTCAGCAGCCTACGGTGAGATCAAACTAATGTCTCTGTGGTGGCCCTTGCCATTATTTAACCAACCACACAATTACACTCTCAGAAATATGACTGTGCTCAATTCACCTCTGGCACTAATCTTAGATTTATATAGAGATTTTAGATTTATACAAACCTACCCACAGGTCAAACACACACTCCACATCTCATAGGTTTCTCTCACCTACACATACTAACACATTTAATGAAGCTTCCTGTAGATCTACAAACCAACCAATAAGTGTGGGAGACAAAGACATGTGCTTGTTTTTTTTCAATTTTTTGAGAAAGGTGATGTGTCCGTTATATTATTTGCCTACTTCTCAGGGTTTCTTTTTTTCAAACTAGACTAAGTGCTTTGTGAATTGTACGGACACCCTTTTCACACTGACCTGAAGGATCAACAAGGTCAACAGGGAGGATAGGGACACAAACAATGACGTCTTCTACAAAGACATCATCTGGGAAATGAAGGTTTTTGACGTGGGAGGTTCTCCATTGAAAGACAGAATGTGGATGTGAGCTTTTGTGCCACCTCAAGGAAATCTTCAGCGAGATACAGAATGTACTGTATTAGGTGTATTTGTATGATGTAGATGTATTTAAGGGACAAATGGTTGCGTGATCAGGACACTGCAATATAAAAGTGTTGTTTTTATCTGACACAGAAGCAAAAATGTAAGTGATCTGAGACGGATAAAAAAAAATGTTTGTGGGAATGCGTGTGTGCCTGTGCTTGTGTGTGTGTGTCCGTGCCTTGTATGCTATAAGTACTCACTTCCTTGTTGGGCTGCTTGGCACTGGGCGTGACGGCATTGGCTTCACTCAGTGCAGAGAAGGAGCGCGGCCTGATCTCCGGCGTTGGCACCACCACTGGGCAAGGATCTTTGGGGAGTGCCCCATAACCTGCGTTACTGTTACCCAGCAAGAGGAGAGTACTAGGGGCCGAGGATGAGCAGGAGTCCACTCGGGCCTCGCGGGTCAGTGGTTTTTCAGGGATGCTGCATAGGTGCACTATCAGAAAGATGCCCCAGGTCAGGGCAGAGAAGAAGTAGATGACCTGGTACTCCGAACCCAGCAGAGCGCCCAGGGACGAATGACCCCAATCCATGGCCCCAATTAGATATCCACAAGCACCGCCAAGACCTGAGACACAATACAACACAGAAAGCGCTAAGAACACTACTACACTAAAAATTGATGACAAATATGCCTTTCAACACATTTATATTCGAAACTGAAAAAAAACTACTAAAAACACTAACCTTTTACATTAGGTCTATAAATGTTTAGTTAATTAACCTTTTTAAGTGTTTGTGAATCATGGAATAAAAGTGAGCACATAATGTCAATGCAAGCCCAGCTGAACAATGAACAACAAAGTTTTACTGTATTGTTGAACAGGACAGCAGTTTTATTCTATTAGTGCTTTCACTGTGTTTTTATTATTATAGCTTTCAATGATCTTAACTCCTTGTCTGAGCTGAGGGAATGATCACATGGGGAAAATCTGATAGAATTTATTGAAGGATCCTGCAGAAATTTGCCAAGCAAATCATGGCACTACTACAGCACTCTCTACACACAACAAATGCATCTGATAGCTGTAACGGACATCATTTTTTCCGAATCAATTTCATGCATGCCCATATTACCATTTCCTTCTTGTCTTGAACTTCCCTTTGCTTCTCATTTGTATACCTGAGATAATGGTGATTCTCTTATTAAAGATCACTGAAGTATTATTTTTGTCATAGTTCTTTCTCCTAATTTGCCTTAGGAGAAATATCACAAGCAAAAGATGAGACATAGCAATGAGACAAGCAGGGGCCTCATAAGAGATATTAGTCTGAGAGGCAGGGGAAGTAGGTCTCTTAATACACAGATGTGTGAGGGAGTGTGCCGATTCTGCAGAAAAAACACTGATATTCACACAAAACAATCATGTCTGAACTAAGGCGATATATATAGGATGCTACCTGTGAGGCATCTGTCTCACTCTGTCAGAGTTATTCCATGATAATGAACGCCTGATAAAGACGCCATGATAAAGAACATTTCCTTATGAAAATGTCTGTTCTTGTTGAGTTTCAGAAATTAATAGGCTGCCCAGACTGATGTGCCAAAAGTGCAGTGTGCTACTTTCTATAAACTAAGACAAGTTCACGTGACTAACTTAAATAATGTCCACTGCTATATGACTCTGATGCTATAGTTCTCTGTAGGAATCAAAGCACCCTGCTGAAAAAAAAACAGCTTGACCAGCTTATGAAGGTTTGCTGGTTTAAGATGTGTTTTTACTTATTGACCATCTTACGATAGTTGGCCAGTTGAAGCTATGTTTTCACAAGAGTTTAGCTGGTTTAGTTGGTTGACCCAGCCTATGATGGTAGAATTATAATGGGTTTGTTGGTCAAACAAGTTTAGGCTGGTCATTTTAGCTGGAGATTGACTTGTCAATCCAGCAATATTCAGCATGACTGGTCAAACCGGCATGACCATCTTAAACCATCAATGTAAGCTTGATAGGCTGGCCACCAGCATGGCCAACATCACACCAGCACACTAACATATGAGTAGCTTGTCAGACCAACATGACCAGCTTCCGAAGATGGTCACACCAGCAAGTGTGGCCCGACCAGTAAGACCACCTAAAAAAACTGTTAAGACCAGCCCAAACCAGCTAAAACCAGCAAACCATCATAAGCTGATGAAGCTGTTTTCAGCAGGGCAATCCCATGAGGGGGTAAACGTTAAAATGCAAAAAGACCATAAAATGAATTCTTCCCCCATGGCACCTTCCTGGTTGTAACATCCTGTAATAAGGCCAACAGGGCATGGACCTCAGGGCTGAGCTGAGCACACAAACAAACACTGTTCAGACAGATGGGAGGTAGAAAGTATCGGAGGCCAAAGTCATGTGCCTCCCTCCCGCGCTCAGCTCCAACTCATGACCGCACCACATGACGAGTGTGTGCGGGATTAGAACGCTCACACCACCCCCCGCCTGCTTCACCTAGGTCAGAATGCCGCTTGGTCCATCCGTATACTGTATTGCGTGTTTGCCCGCGTGGTCCAATAAAGCTATGGACACGTGTGACAGCTCTCTAGCCACACCCCAAACTAACAAGAAAACTGACAGCCACATTCCATAAATTCCAAAAAGCCCAACATGACATTGTGCCATGTTTGGTCACTAGGGATACAGAAATAATTAGTTAATTTGTTGTTTTCAGAATGTTTTGAGCCCAAAATAATATTGAGGCGAACACACCAACATCAACCAATCCAATATGAGTCAAACTTTGAAAGGTCAAATCAATACTAATGCAAGCAGAATGAAAAATACAAAATACAGAATTAATTAAACTAAAGGAATTTTGCATGTAATTGCAAAGCAGTTTAGAATAAAAAGCAAACAAAGATGTTCCAAGATGTTCCCGAATTCACCCCCCTTGATAAAGGGAGCAACTGAACGTGGGCAGGAAATATTTAAGGTTGTGGAAAGTGTGGGCCCTCTTTGTAAAAAAAGATATTTCACTGGGTTTCCACATAGCAACGCACCATAGAGCTCTTAGTCACTCAGCACATCTGAAAGTTTTACATTTACATCTTTGCACTTTGCAGACGTTTTTATCCAAACGCGAGTAACAGTTGTCAATTATCAATCACATCAGGGCCAGTTAGCCCTAGAGCAATTTAGGGTTTAGTGCCTTGCTCAAGGGCACAACTGCGGCAGCCGGGACTCTAAGCCACAATTTCCAGACTACTAGCATGCCAGCCAGGTTACTTAACCACTACGCCCACTGCCCATATGTTTTATTTAGGGAGATGACCGCACCTGTTAAAACGTTTCAACCGCACTTTAATCGGAAACGAGGAGTACATCGTCAACTAAAACGCCATGGTAAAGAGAACATAAATTAGGCTACCATGCGCAAATTACCTGTGATTAGGTTCGAAATAAGACTCGACAAAAATGCATGTATGTATCTGCGTGAAAGTGAAAGATGATTTAGGATCTTCTTTGTTCCGTTACATGCTGGTAAATAAAGTCTCTGTATGAAATCAAAACTATAGCCTATGTCATGTGTTTGTACGTGTAAATGTTAGTTTGAAAGTGTATGCGAACATTATATGAATGCATAGGCTAATACAAAACCAAATCTGAACTGCACTATTGCGGTAGGGAGGTGTGGATACATGACCGCACAGCTTGCTGTGCGCCAACAGGTGTCATATGTGATTATAAGCACATTTTTTGAAGTCCCAAAAGATGCCATAAATTGCCAGAGGAGAAATGATGAAATAACGGGAAATTCTACCTTACGCTGGGTACAGGAAAGGTAAGGACAGGCTATTCGGATATGAAGACAGGGCCATTATGTCTTTATATTAGAACTAGTACTGTCAAAGTTGATACATTAACGCATGTGATTGATGTAAAAAAAAAACAATGAATCATGCAGACGCATAATCACACTGTGCACTGTGCTGAATTGTGCTCACTGATCTCTGTTCTTTATGACATCAGTGATTGTGCTACGCGAACGCGGACAGACTCAGAGCAGACCCATAACAGGAAAACCACGGCGATAAGGCAAATCACTGTCGTTGCGTCAACACAGAACCATAAATCAGACAATAGGCATTGACATGTAATTGGCATAAACAGAGTTGCTGCAAACTGCTGCAAAGTATAAAGTATACACATCACTGTGCAGAAGTTCAGTATGTGGAGGACTCATTCAAAGACAGCTGTTTGTGTTTATCTTAAGGTTGGGGATTAAAAATCATGTGGTTACGCCTGGGCACCCCTGTCATAGACAACCTGTGTCGACTACACTACTCTTTCGCGCTGGGTGTGTAGGAAACCGAGGAGCGCTACTGAGCGCTAACCAGGGGTATGTGTGACATTCTAATAAGAACTACTGTTGTATTTAGGCAACAGTGTGTAGTTCTTGGTATAAAAGTAGTGAACTCACCTCTTCCTCCCTGTGGTATTCTGAAATAAGGTCAAATAGTGTAATCAAAGGGATACCTCAAACAAACAGTGGTTGGGTAAGAAAGACAAAAGGAGACACATTTCTAGTCACTTTTATGGTGCAAGAAGATTAGTTCTAGAAACTTCAAGTAGGAAAAGTCTTGTTTTCATTCAAAAGGACGTTTAAAAAAGGCCAGTAGATGTGGAACACTTGTCTCCGCAATAACAGCACAAGCAAAATGCTGAGACGGAGCTGGATGAACTAAGAAATCATACAGTTTCAAGGCTCTCTCGTGGCCTCTCTCTGCGTGCTTGTGCGTATGTGTATGTGTGTGCGCGCTTGCTTGAATTCCCTTGTGTCACACGTATAGGGCTCAATACACACGCACAACATCCATCGCTCATATCAGGGACTACAGCTAATTCCTAATAGACCGCCAAGGCTCCAGTAAACAGAGCAGGACGCTGCTTGAATTCAAAATTCTACAAACAAATGATCCCAAGGCTTGATCCCTTAGACCTACCTTAGACCTACAAATCCATTGCTTGTAACCCCTTCCACTGAATAAACAGATGCCTTATTTGCCTGATATAAGATAGACTGTGATACACATGGCTGAACTTCATGCTATTATCAAAAACAGTGTGCAAGTATGAATAATTTAATACTGTTGTGAGGAGAGGTGGGTAGAAGATGGATATTTGCTAGCAACCATGCTATGGGATAGACTCAGCTCTGTCTCTTTTCCTTCCGTCAAAACAATGAGCTAGCACAAGTAATGTACCATTTAAGAGTTGTCTTGAGAGATCAGCTTTAGATGACAAGATGACACTGATATCTTACCTGTGAGCAGAGCATGGTAGTGAAGCCCTCTCTCCTTGTCCTGATAAGAGGTAACATCAAATAAATAGGCCTTGACAGGCCCATCAATGAAGTCTGCAGCAAAATCAAACAGGACTACTCCTGCCATGACCACAACAATGGCCCATATGGTCTTCACTCCCCTGTTCTGCACTATGGCTGGAACAACAGGACATTCCAGTGTGAGTGAATTAAAAGAAGAAAAAAAACATTCAAGCAGAAACATGATGAACCACTGCAAATAAAACCATAAAATTTGTCAATAAAGCATAGAGTCACTTTCAATGTATTTTGGTCATGGCCATGAAAAACTTCTCCTATAGAAAGAAGTAGCCTACTTAAAATCTTGTGTTTGCACGTGTTAGCAATGATTACCCCCAAAGCAATTCAGCTGAAATACTTATAGTGTTTTTCAGTTTGTACATGTAAAATAATATGCAGACAAACACCATATAGCTGTGGTCAACCATTTTGGCAGTAAAAAAAGTGCCATGACTGTACTAAATCAGAGTAAATTTGAGAGGGTCATTATGGTGGTGAAACTGGGAGGCTACACGTGAGGGCTTGGTCAAAGCCAATGTTTTAATAAAATGGCTTAAACACAAGAATTCTTCTCACTTCTCAATGGTTATGTAAACAATAAACTAAAGAGCATTTGGCAATTTTCTACACTTTGTTCCAGGGTGAGGGATCATGCTCACACGTGGAGCAGAGCCAGTGTTGTTCATTGTGATCTTTTTATGTCTTTGAATGGTTAATGGAAAGCATAAATAACTCAACTGCTTTTTCAAAGACTGAAGTTTTACAATCAAGTTATTAAAGATTGAGGTTCCATTGGCTTTGTCCTTATTCAAAGGTCTTCTTAAATCTGCTTGAATAATTGCTAAGTACCCACAACATAGCTTTCAGTGCATCATTATACGTGCAGCATTTTTTGAAAGAAAAAATGATCATGTATGCTGCAGAATTGGATTAATATTTATGACTATTCACAGACTACAGACACCCAGACAGACAAAGAAAGTGATTCTCATTGAAACAAATTTAGAATTATATAATATAATATTGGAAATTTGAACTTGAACCACCTACAATAAGATCACATCACAAGAGGAAGAATGTTTGGTTATTGTACTTGGTTTACACAAGTAAGTGTAAACCACTATATAATATATTTAAGCTACAACATATTAATTTCTATCTGTGATATATGAGCAAAGTAATAGCAACAGCCAACTACAAACCATAATTATTATCCACACAACTACTGAACAGGAAGTTTGGAGAAAATTAACTGAGAAACTCGAATGAGGAGGAAAGGAAAGGAAAGGAAGGGAAGGGAAAAAAATAGTCGACGCTAATTAACATTCAGTACAAATGAACAGCTTCCTTCCATCACAGAGCAGCTTTAATTAGCCTGAAATTGAAAAACAGGGACTTCTACATCTGAGACTCCTGGTTATTTCTGAGATCAGATGTTCCAGATAATTTTAATAATACACCACATTTCATTATTTTATTGACTTCAACATATTATGAAAGTTTTTCTATCAATTCCTGGGCACTCAAAGCCTCATTTCCAATGGTTCAAATGGTGTCTATCAGCTTTATGATATTCCTGATCAATGACGTCCTTCCTGGAGGTAGCTACTTTGAATGCCTTACAAGTGCTGCGAAGAGATTACAATGCATGTCCATGCTATTTAAGCACAGGCTGATGCTGCAGCAGCAATTAAGCCTACTCCTATTTGTCAGAAATGTTACACTTTTATGACCCACTCTGCCAGTGAAAGACTCCATTAAAAATCATCAAACATCAGTAATCAGGAGGCACTACTGCCAGGGTCATGACAGCCCATTATGGGACAGTCATTTGCCAAGTGGTGGGGGAAAAAAAGAAAGAAAAAATAACTTAAGTGAGAAAACAAATGCCTCACCTGATACAACGGCATCACCGTTAAGAAACAGTGTAAGGCCAATGAGCATCATAATCCCCAGTGTGAGAATGTAGGGTCTCCGCCGGCCCCAGGGCGATTTGCAGTAGTCACTGGCCGAGCCGATGACCGGCTGCAAGAGGAATCCCAGGATGGGACTTATGAGCCACACCATACTATAGAGGCTCCGCGGGAGTCCCACGCTCAGCAGCACGGGCGTGACGAACGCTGCCTCCACGGCGTAGCAGAACTCCCGTCCGAACATCACCATGCCGTGCATGATGAGGCGCCCACGTGACCGCCGTGGGGGTTCCACTGCGCCGAACACGGCCAGTCCGACACCGATGCTCTCCAGGTCCTCGTCCTCCTTTTTCTGGCCCTTTCCGGGGCCCTGGCCTTTATCCGGTGTGCTGCTGGGCAGCTCCATGGCTGTAATTTGACTCCCTCGCTCAGGGAACTTGCAGGACCTCTCCTCGGTCAGGAGAGTCATGGTTGGAGAGAGATAGACAGTGGCACCAGCGGCAGACCAAGAGTGGTGGTGGTGGGTATTGGCGAGGAGCCCGTAGCCCTTACCCAGGCAGGCAGGCAGGATAGCTGGTTTGGCTGTTACTAATCACGACTGCATAGCTGAGCTGAGGGAGCTGTGCAAGACTGGCTCACTTGCCGGAGGGACGTGGTCTCAGAGCAGAGCCAAGTGTGGCTGAAGGGGTGGAGGTGGAGGAAGTGGGGAAGGGGTGGAGGAAGTAGGAGTGGGGGAGAAGTTTGGGTGAATGAAGTTTACTAACAGTACACTCAGACATGCTCTCTCACATGCTCGCACACACTAAGACACACACACACACACACTTTTTCCTTGAAGGCCTTCATGGGACCTGACATAAAAGGTCCCATGAAGGCACGTGACACAGATTATGTGCTTTATTCCTGGAGAGGGATTCCATACCTCCTTCTAAAGGTCTCTCTCCCCCTCCATATGCTCTAGTCCATACCTCTTAAATGCATTACTGACTGTCACTGGGGAAAATGCTGTGCATTATTACCATATAATTGCACGCCAAACAAGCAAAAAGACAGCAATTACGACATTCAGACAGTTTGCCCTTGCTAGCATAGTAGGCTGGCCGCCTCCAGAATGCTCACAAGGTCTCTTTTTTCACTGTTTGGCAACAGCTGGTCTGCTTGCCCATTAGCTTGATCAAGTGATGTAACATGTGATTCCCACAAGGGAAAGAAAAACATACTGTTATAAGAGAGGAAGCAGAGGCAGGAAGAGTGTTTTTTTGTGTCATTCATTTGCTAAAACTGTCCATTTTAGGTCAGTGGATCTAGGAATTTCTTTATCAAAGGGGAGCCGCAGAGTCTGTCGTTTACAAGAAACATTAGCGTATTTCGTCGAACCTCGTTAGGAGCCGTCATGGGACACTTTCCCTGGTCGTAACAGGTCATGTGAGGCAGGGCAGAACTGTGCTCCTGGCGAGGGTTTCTCACGACAAGGTTGGGCTGAGCTGGGCTAGGAGGGGCTTTGCCAGGCCCTGCTGCCCACCCGCCCGCCCCCTAATGTGAGGGGGTTTGTATCAGACACGCAGTCATACGGATTTGTGAAGCAAAAGAAAAAATGCCACATTCCCCTCATATGTCTGGGCCTCCAAGCATCTCTGTGGACACAAACTAATCCAGGCTGGGAAAAGAAAGAGTGAGTGTGTGTGTGAGAGAGAGCGAAGGAGAGAGAGAGATAAAACTTGAAAGGGCAGAGACTGGCGTTATTGCCCCCTGTGATAATTTAATTCCTTCTTCATTTACTGAACATTCCAGCTCTCAGACTAAAAATTGACTTAAATGAGACAGGGCAAAGCAACAGAGCAAAGGACCTAAACACACAATGTTCAATTCCACATTTACCTTTTTACTGCAAAAACTATGGTGTTTAATTTTAGTTAATCGTGTCTTCCATCAAGAGCAAAAACTGTACATTACATGCATGGAGAAAACAATATCCCATAATCACTTAATCATTCATAAACTTAGATCTACAGAATGTATAATAATTATATGTAAATTAGCTATATATCATTAGGACCATTAGATATATTCTGTACATTGTTTCATAATACTGTGGAGAGACTTTATTAATGGTCATCAGACCTCTGAACACATGGATCAAACTAAGAAGAAAATACAGCCTTATATCTTCCATTAGTGTGTGCCTGTGTGTGTGTGTGTGTATACAGCGCTCTCCATATTTACTGGCTCCCCTAGTAATGTTGGCTAAAAACTCTAGTAAAGCCCTATATTAAAGTCATCAAGTGTTTTTTCTTAATCCCATAATGAAAACATTGTGAAAACATACAACCTTGAGGAGAAATTCCAATAAAGAACAATGCCTTTTAAAGAAATAAACATTTTTGTACCAAAAACACATGTGCCACAATTATTGGCACCCCTGCATTTCATACATTGTAAAGTTACCCTTATAATTCAATAATTCCAATAATTCATGGGTCATTATTCTGGCAAGTTTGTCATAGTTTAAATTGACTGGAATTGTTATTGTATTACTGTTATTATTGTTATTATTGTTTAGTTATTATTGTTATTATTGTTTAGTTATTGTTATTGTTTTATTCCAAATGGGGCATTTTCAAGCATGTACCATTTTATAGCAATTTTCTGTCTTACAGAAGTGAGCACACTTTCTTGAATGTCTTTCCCATGCTGAACCATGAATAAGTCATTTGACCTGTTTTTCACTTCAGTTTTTAAATCATACTGAACCATACAGTCATGGAATACTACTAGGAAGTCCACAGGCACTTTCAATTCACAGTTGAAGTTGTGAATGTGGATTAAAAAAATATATTTAGTTACATCATTATTTATCATTTTTATAGGGATGCTAATGATTGCGGTACACATGCTTTTATGAAAAATATTAGTTTCTCATTTATGCATTGCGATTTTCCTCCAGATAAATTTCTCTCTTTTTATCATCTTTACCAGGGATGCCAATAATGATGGAGGGCACTTTATATGCTGTACATCCACAAAGCACAGAATCACAAACTAAGCACTTTGTGATTAAGAAAATAAAGGATTCTGTGGTAGGCACCTACGTGAAAAAACATTGCAAATAATTCCAACAAATAACTAATTACAGACATGGACTGCATGGGACTGATAGGATTTCACATACAGGAAATTCAAAACCTTTTAAGGTGCAAGTGCAGTTCCTGCCTTAAATTGCTGCACCCGCTGGTACAACAGCACTTAGGTGTCATAAGCCGACCATTTGATTGCCACATCAAATCCTCTGTGTCAGCCATGTTCCCTTCCCTGCGTGACAGACAGATGTGGCAGCAATGCTACAGACGTGCTTTGGTTTCCTTACACTCCACGATGCCCGCTGCCTCCATCTGCTCGATCTCGGCGGCCGCATAGCCAAAGTCCAGCAGCACTGATCGTGTGTGCTCCCCGATGAAGGGGTCCCGAGAGAGGCATGGCTCAGCGGGTGATCGGGACAAGAGTGGGGCTGGCCGTGGGCTCTCCTCGCCCTGGGCATCCCGCAGAAAGGAGCCCCTCTGCTGGTTGTGAGGGTGTGAGCTCACCTCGTCCAGTGACAGCACAGGCGTCACACAAGCGTCTGTGCCGTCAAAGATGTGCCCCCACTCTGCCTGCGTCTTGCTGGCGAATGCCCGGGTGAAGGTCTCCTTCATTTCGGGCCAGTCAGAGACACTCATCTGGGCTGGCAGAGCAGACGCATCCAATCCCAAGCCTGCAGGGTCAAATAGAGGAATTTAGATCAGAGGACATAAATTACGGTCAATAGAAGGAGGTCATGCGCAGGTCACCACAGTGCTTTTTACTGTGGAAGGGGCCATTTAATGAACAGCGAGACATTATTAACTCAGAAAGGTTTATCTACAACATTCAGTGTATCCTGACATCTAAGCGCAAGTCAGGCAGTAACAGCCCCCTATTCACAAGGCAGAGAACAAAGACCTATGGCTTTCATTCTGAGTAAAAATACTAGCCTAGGCACAGTCATTGGGATGTCCTTAAAGGCTGAGTTGGAATGGACTTACAGTATATATGCACAGATACTGAGTGGTTAGAACCTCACAATGGAAACAAAAAAACTAAAACAAGATGACTTTTTTTGTCTATTATATTTGCTGATATCATAGAGCTGACATAAGTCCTAGAATCATACAGTTCACTTAATCATCAATAAGAGATTTTGTCCATTTTGTCTTTATCTCAGTCAGTCAAATAAAGAACTCAGTCTGTTTTGTTTCCCACAATATATCCTTTTAGAAAATATTTGTGGGGGGTGGGCGGGGTTGGTTGCATTTTTTGATATAGAACAGTGAAGGATGACAGGAAGAGAGAGATGAGATAGCATCGGGAAGTGAACAGAGACTGGATTCAACCCCAGGACCCTGTGAACACCTGGACCCTCATGTGGCATGGACACTGCAGCTGTCTGGCAAAGCTTTCCATCTCAATCTATTATTGCTCAGTTTTTTTTTACCAAGGTACATTTGGGAGAAATATACTGTATGTAATCTGAATAAGGGCTTTCTTGAGACAAGACCTTTTCCTCTGAGCTGTTTCTTGTCATGACTTGACTGGGTGGCTACCAAGATTCTTTGTGAGAAGAAAAAAAAGAAAGACATACAAACAGCCAGTGAAAGGAGAACAACCAGTGAAAGGACTCCTCTCTTACCTTGAATGAGTTTGTCATAGAATTGTGGTTCTATGGCTCCCACGGCCATGTACTTCCCATCAGAGGTGCGGTACGTCTCATAAAATGGAGCCCCACTGTCCAGAAGGTTCTCACCCCGACCTCGGTTCCACAGTCCAATACTCCTGGATTTCCACATGAAAGAACCGACATAGGCTGCTCCTTCAACCTACACAAAGGAAGATTTTTTTTTTAATTTTGCAGAGACCACATTGGACATAAAACATCTGTTATAATTTCAAAAAACAATAATTTCAATACACATGGAAAGATTAAACACAAGGATTAGTTTCAAAGTAATGCACAACATTAAGGGCGGTGGTAGCATAGTGGTTAAGGAACCTGGCTAGCGTGCAAGTGGAAAAGTTGTGGGTTCGAATCCCAGCTGCCACCGCTGTGCCCTTGAGCAAGGCACTTAACCCTAAGTTGCTCTAGGGGAGACTGGCCCTGAACAATTGATAGTTGACAAACTGTAAGTCGCTTTGGATAAAAGTGTCTGATAAATGTAAATGTAACATTAAGCTTTATACTGACAATTTAAGACCGTCTTGGTATCTTTTTTAATTGCTGCTTATGGTAATTAAGATTGAATTTAACATTGTGCCTTTTTCCCTATCTTGTTGTATTACAAATGTAGTTCATTGTTTATTGTTATTTTTATACTGTGCAGCCACTTTACCTTGTATCTGATACAGTTTCTTACACTGCCAATGACATTCTCTTGTGCTATGGTCACTATGGCATTCCTCTGCATATTCCTCCATATTCCTCCATATCACATCAATTACAAACTGTTTTTCTTATCTTTTTTTTTTAGTGTGTCTGTGTGTGTGTTAGCAGATCATGTGTATGCATCTGTGGATCATGTGTATGTCTTTTTATGGATGCTATGGGATGCCTGAATTTCCTACGGGATGATAAAATATCATCTTATCTAATCTGACCTTGCCTAATCCACTTGATTATCATCTCCCTACAGTGCAAGTCTGGATCTCATTGAGCTTGTTGTCTCAGGAAGCATTTTAACCTGTCCTATCAGCAAACAGAGGCAGGTCTTGTGGATGCAGAGCTAGAATACTATCAGTCAAGGCTAGCTATCATCATTTGGTATTAGTTAGCATCAAACATGATTGTTGATGATATCAACAAACATGATACATCATCATTCAGCTAACTCGTCACTGCAGTGTAGTTTTGAATGTGCACACTGGTGTCTCCAAACTATACTATACTCATTATGTGATTACAGACACCCATACACTGTGCACAAAACACGCAAAAAGCTTAAAGTCTCACCTCTGTCCATGCATTCTCACGACAGATCTATACAACCAGACTACAGTGGATATATGCATAATGCACCTGAAGTTTTCTCTGATCATTCATAACCACTGCTGTCTACAATCAAACACTATTTCTGCTAACCTAACCAGGTTTACATACCTGGTACTTTCATTACCAGGGAGCAGACATGCTGTACTAATGAAAATGTGCATCGGTTCTACAAGTCATTTTGCATAAACATGTTAGCCATATGCATAAAAGCTGAAGAGTGAATAAATAGATTTTGTTTTCTCTTGACCCAGTGCTAATGGAATACATACCTGAACTTTCAGCATTGCAAATAAGGGATTTTTCCCAGGATCCCAACCCAAAATATGTGAAAAATTAGAGCAGCTTCCCATAGCCATTCCTCGTTATTAGCAAGAAAACAGACTCCAGAACTGCTGTTAGGCCTGCTGTTTTTTTTTTTTTTAATGGAGCATGAACCCACTCACAGCACTTGCATGTCACAGTCACTGTCCTGTCCTGGATCGTTTTGGCTTATTTTTCAATCTAATCAATATATTTTCACCTCTGATTTCAGACCTTTTGAACTGCTATTAGTGAATGAGACACTTCATGACATACTGACAACTGACTTCCAATCATAAATATACATTCTATTCTTACATTTTTGTAAAAAATGTAAAATATACAGGATATTTTGTGGAAAATACTGAAAAGGGAAGACAGCAGGAAAAAAAATCTAAAATAAGGGAGGTTCAAGGGAAAAATGAGAAGGCTGACAGGTATGGGAACATACAGCACTTGGAAGAAACAGGCAAGGGAAGTTCTCTTTTGCCCTTAATGTTATAATCATCCTGTCTCTGACATGTAGGGGGGTTAAAAGGGGAGAAGGAAATGAGAGGGAGAGAGAGAAAGCTTCAAACTGAGGCACTGAGCTAAACTCGGCATCTGGTGCTGCAGGGAAAAAAGCACTTAAGGCTAAGGGAGCCCTGCAGAGAGGCGCAGATGAGCTTGTCGGTATGAAAGGAGCGCCTACCAAACTCCCTATGGGATCCAGAGATGCCACAATAAATGAGGTCCCTGTAGCATCCCAGCACAAGGCTAAACCAGGTTAAAGTACATCCAAGCTAACCTGCCACAGTCTGGACACATGGTAAATAGTAATACTCAGTGACAGAACCCTATTTAGAAGACATCAGAATTTCAAAAGGTGGTTGTATTATTAGAACGTTCTTAAAGACTCATGCAAGGAATAAAAGCAAAGATGTGAGGTACTCTATCTGGACTGTAACAAAACTGAATTAGCTGAATGAGAAATTACCTTATGAAGGCAGTCAATACAGTAGTGGTGGTGGTAGCATAGCGGTTAAGGAACCTGCCTAGCATGCTGGTAGCATCCCAGCTACTACCGTTGTGCCCTTGAGCAAAGCACTTAACCCTAAGTTGCTCTAGGGAAGACTGGCCTTGAACAATTGATAGTTGACAAAATGTAAGTATACTAGTTGGACTATACTACTTGAATCTTTTCATGGGGGCCTAATATAGACTAAAAAAAATAAGTATAATATGGTGATTATGGTTTGGTTCTATATGTCCTTAAAACTAGTGGAATGCAACATCTGTTGTGTTGTTCCAAGGGAAGCTGTATACCGACGGCAAACTCTGCCAGCAGGCTACCCCCACCCCAACACACCCACACCCACTTCATTTAACAGGACAATTAAACATCACTGCTAGTCAGATGACGCCATCATGGTTTAAGTGTACCTATCTGTTATGTTGGAAAGCCATCACCTTGAAACCTCTTCTCTCTCACTCACACACTCTCTCTCACTCACACACACACACACACACACACACACACACACACACACAACAAAACCTGATAGTAGCATGACTATTGAATATCACTACCAACTGGATGCTTGTATTTGGCTTGAGCAAATCCCATCTGCCACTGTGAGTACATGTGTCTGACAAACGACCCATGCCTGTGGGCTAAGATCACCCCGGGACCAGACCAGTGACAGTGATTTCTGCTACCTGACATGGTAAGCCATCCGAGCCGCTTCATCTCTGTCCAACTGGGCCTTGGTGGGAGGCCACAAAACAATCTAGTCGGAGGCTGAGATCTATAACAAACCCTTCATCATCAGAGGAGAGAGGCACTGGACTGAGACAAAAACTGGCTTCTCTTTAGACACGTTGGAGGTTTAACACATGAAAGAAAATGAGCAAAACAAAGGCTTTAAACAGCAATCTAAGGGCACAAAGGAAACAGAAGAAAGCTAATTTCTAATTTCTAAATGGGTGTATATTAGACACATGTTGACAACAGAAAATAATGAGGCTACAAGTATGCACTGTTAAGTCCTTTGTACCCTTGAATCATTTGATTAGGCTGCAAAGCATAGGCAGTAAGGTTTTGGATTTCATTTCATTTCATTGGATTTCAACATGTGAGAATGCACCTAAAGTCAAATGAACACAGGATGAATGAGCACATATACTGTACATCACACACACTTTTTCCAATACCCATCTCATTATCCTTGCTCTTACTATGGAATCTTCAACCTCAGGTAGACTGTAGCTCATGGTATGATTTTTATTTTATCCTTTAAGTTATTAAAAGGATGCCTCATTGATAGACTGATACATAATTGCTTTAATTGTAGAGCAAGGTATTTGAAAGCTGTTGGTCACAACTACACAACAAAAAGGAAGTCGTCTTTGATTGTAACAAAAGGTTGTCTAGATTCTAAAGTTCTAAAGACATTTCTGACAGTAAAATATCAAGCCCGGGGAATTCCAATTTAACTTCTACTGTGAGCCAACATTCAATTTCCTCACAAAAAGATGATTTCTCTCCTTTTCAGCAAGGACACAGGGAACAAATGTACTACAGCTTGGAGATCAACATGAAACCATTCTATGTTTTTAAGAACACCTGCTCCATGGCCAGAATAACAGACCCATTAATAGCACCGAGACAGCATAAACCTGGTCTGCAGGATGAGGTAGTCAATACTGATTGGAGAAAAACAGCTTGTCAGATTGAAGTGGAAAAGCTTTAAAGAAAACAGAGGTGACATGTACTGCAGGGTGAATGGATTTATGTACAGCATGACAAGCAAAGACCTGCAAAACTACAAGAGTCTGGAAACAGCTGTTGGAATAGCTCGCTCTGGGCTACTGCTGAGAATCATAATTAAAAACCACACTCCTTTAATTAAAGATACAGAAAATAATTTCTGCCTAATCGACAAAGATTATGTGAATTTCCTGCAACACCTCTAATTGCAGGAAACGGTCAATTATCAGTCATTTGTGTGATACGTGTGCACCTGACGGGTACTGCAAGGGAAACTATTATATAAAACTCAGTGCTCGGAGTTGACTTACCATGCTGGCATCTATCACTTGGCCTTTGTCTGACCGGCTCCGTTCTAGTAAGGCAAGCACGATCCCCAACGCACAGGTGAGCCCTCCACCTGCAAAATCTGCCACCAGGTTGAGTGGGGCGTACGGCTTCTCTTGTCTGCGGCCCAACATGGAGAGTAGCCCTACACAAATTAAAAAGCAGAAACTCTGAGTCGGACATGGAGACAGAGGAACATCACAGACACATCAACTGAAACTAGAGAGAAAAAATAGACAATGCCCTCAGGCACAGGTAATTCTGTGCAGATTTTGTCAGCCTGTGGGTCATTGTAGTGCACAGCTGTGAGTTGGCTTTTGGAGTCTGGAGTCTGAATTAAACACAATAGCAAAGCAATGAAATATCTGACGTCGGCAGAGCCTGAGGTCTGTGTGTTTATGCACAGTTGGTTTGACCACACTGATGTGTCATACCTTCATTTTGAAAGATATATTTTTATATTATAAAAACCCTAAAAAAAAAAAAAAAACTCGGAATACATTGTGATTTTTAAATTTTATTTTACAAGCTAAATTCTTTCACTCACTTACATGTAGTCAGAAATAACTAAAGAAAACGAGATGTCTTGAACACGTCTCCCTCTTTGAATGACATTGCATGTTATGACATTTCATGTTAAGTGTCTGTTGTCTTTGTTGAAAATAATGACTGCATACCCTCATCCCACGCAACAGCACAATTCGCACATCTCAAATCTGTCTGAAGACATGGCAGTTGGAGAAAAAAATGATAATTGTGGCACAAGCTCTCATTAAAGTGAATATGTCTCACTATTTTTAATTGAAAGACAATTAGTGGCTAACATAATAAGTACCTTAATCAAAGAGTGATTAATTAGACAAGGTCAACACAGCAGAATTTTAATTATGATGAGCATTTTGTTTTCCTGTGATTCAGTGTAAGGATGCAATTTTAGCAAGCTGAATCCATAAACTCTAACACTCTTTTATTCTAATCCTAAATCCTAAATTTTAATTGTGTGATTTTATTGAAGGACTTCAATGCACTCTGCCTGGTCGTCATCTACTCTTCTCTTCTCTTCATTTCCACTGTTTTCTGTTTTTTGTAAAGCACATGTGTGATACAAACTTTCCTTGTCTTGCCTCTGCTCTAAAAAACATCTCCCTCTTGCATGATAGAAATTGGGTATCTACTGCATATTCTCCTGGATCTGGGATTCACTGTCACTGAACAGCAACCAAACTGCACTGCTGGCATTTCCTCAGAGTGGGGTTTTCCATCCCATTCTCACATCTCCAGAAAATCAGCTTGGCACAACTCGCCACCTTGATGCTTCTAAGCCTCCATGGGGTTCTGCGTTCAGTGTGCACTGTCCAGGCACCATTATGAATAACTGGAGATGCAGGTGAACTAGTGACCTTGTGCCTCTTCTTGTGACTCTTCAAGAAGAGGAGAACAGGCTGTACCTGACATGGCCAGGTAATTGATGTCGTGTCCTGCAGCTTTGGAATAGGAGCCTGTCTGTCCATAGCCAGTGAGGCGGGCATAGATGAGCCGGGGATTCTCCTTCAGAAGCTCCTCTGGACCCAGGCCCAGCTTTTCCATCACCCCTTTCCAGAACAGAAAAAAATATTGAATGTATGAATGTGAGAACAGGAAGACGAGTGTATGACACACATGAATGAGTAAAAAAAAACAAGCAAACACGGCAAAGCTGAATCTTCAAACAGGATGAATCTCATTTGGCCCTCGAAGCAGAGGGGTGTCTGAATTAATTGGCACCTTCAGCATCTGGGGTGTCAAGAGAACCAGCAGTAGGTTCCGCTCTAGATTCCAACTGACAGTAAATATAACACTGGGTATTGCACACTGCACAGCTCATTTTTGGGGGAGAAAAAAAAACTGTGACAGTTTGTTTTTAATTGAGAGATGAATTTGCTTAAGTGGAGGTAAAATGCTTAATGGTTTACATGAAGCCTGGGATTAAGGCTGCTACTGCCCCAGGTGCATATCAAAGATCTTCTTAGAGGAGCAGAGAGTATTTAAGGCCATTTCAAAACAGCAGCATTTTTCAGTTACTTGCAAACAGGTCATTCCCTTTGATTGCCTCAGACTAGATTTATCAGTTTTGAAGATCAAAAGAATTCTTGTTGTTCATTTAGTGGGTTTTTTTTTCTAGAAAGATAGGTCCAGAAATAGCAGACATATCCACTGACCCCTCAATTCCCCTCAATTCCCCCTCAATTCAAGCTAAAGATTTTAGCCAAGGCTTTGAATTGGTTCAGGGAATGAAAACGAAATCCAGAAACATTTGCCATTTTGCTAGGGACAAAAAACAAAACGAGAAACTTTTACGCTCTGGAACAGAGATGTTTATTTAAAATAATGGTAATCGGTTAATACCTGTTCTTTTTTCATTCCTGAAAGGTTTGTGTCTGTAATGAAATGGTGAGGTTCACCTGTTTTTCACTGAATGCATGGAGAGAGCAGACAGACTGAAGCTTACCAATTCCAGTCCAATGAACCCAAAATCACAAGACAAGTACTGTGTGTGAGACTCAGAGCGTACCACACTGAGGGCAGGATAACACATTTGCACATTCAAGGATACAAGGAAATTTAATTGTCACATGCATATGGTTACTGAGTATATAAAAAAAGTGAAATTGTGTCTGTTTCTCAGCCTATTTGTGCATGTGCATGTGCATGTGCATGAGGTGGGGTGGCAGGATGGTGTATATACTGCATAATAGTGCATAGGGGAGGTGGCTAAGGGCTTCATTAAGATTGGGGGGGGTTAATGATGTAAAAAAGAAAAAAATTGAAAATCTTTTAACATGAACCATATGAAATGTAAATATTTGGGCTAATTATTGAAGATGTATTGAAATTTATGTACTTAACTTCTGGTTTGTTTAGACAAATCATGTACTTAACTTCTGATTTGTTTAGACAAATCATGTACTTAACTTGTTTAGACAACTGCACCATCACTTGACTTTACAGTTTTCTTTTTTTTTGGTTTGCTTTTATCCCTGCGCAAACCGAGACTACTCCTTAGACGAGCTTTAGAGTGAGTTAGTGTCAACTAATTCACTTCCCATTTCCAAGGGAAATACCTGTGCGAAAATTTAGAGATGACATAGAATGGATGAATGGAGTATTGTACCCTGTTATCATATGTTGAAATATAATATATTATAACATTGATTTATCAAAAATAAGGTCAATATAAATTTTGTAAGCCCAATTACAAACTCGCAGTCTATTTAGGCTGGGGACTGAAATGGTCCGTTCTGGCTAAATGGCGCCCTCCTTGGCAAAGACACTTAAACTACAGTTGATTTGTGATGCGACAAATTGTTGCTTTGTTCAAATTCACCCATTTTTAGTGCCTATTTCTAAGTTCAGAATTTACATATGTAGGAAAGCACAACCACGTTTTATGTTGACAACTCTGTGGCCATGCAAAACCTTTCCAAATCCAACAAAGCCAAGGGTAAAAATGTTTTTCCATTCTATGTCCCCTATGTAGAAACTAACCAAATGTTTTTTCAAAGTGCAGCAAACATGTCCCATGTTTTCGACCAACTGCCAAATTACACTTCCTATTAACATTAATATTTGTAAAGCAGTAAACAGCTGCAAACGTCTGTAATTTGCTCAATATCTTTATTGTAGAGACTAGATACTTGAAAGCTCACATCACCACAGTTAATATGTAATTGATGCCAGCGAGCCTAGCTGTGCGTATAGAATGTTAGTAAAACCTCCCTACTGACATCTCAGGAGCCTCCTAGTCAGCTAACTGGGAGCCTGGGGTTTTTGGTTGACTGGCTAGGGCTAGGGCACTCGTCTCCCACTATGGGGTTGCTGTGAAGTTTGAGCCCTGAGCTGGACTGCCTGGGATGACCTTGGCTGCACTGTATTCTCAGAAAAGCCAGGGAACCCAAATGCACTGCTAGCAAATTAGAATTTGCCAGTGGAGCTCATTAGCTATGCCACCCAAAATAACAGGAACCGATCACAACTGCTTCATCAATGATTCCCAACCAATGAATCACTGTCTATAGTTAAACTATGGATGTTGTATTTCCTTCTAACTGAGTAGACAACTGCCATTGAGTGCCATGAAAATCTCATGCTGGTTTCATCCCTGCAATGCACGATCAATCACTCATCACAAGACACTACATCTTCATTGATATGTGTGTGTGTTTCTCAGATTATTTTCAGAGTATCTTACAAGGTGGTTTTGATGTCAGTGACTGAAAATGTACAGAGCTTTAGGCCTATTTGTGCTGTGTGTTCATGTTGCAGAAATGCCTTGCACCTCATGTCATAAACATATCTGTATCCATTGCCAGCACTTACCATGACGAAAAGGCTCAATAAGCACATCAGACTGCACACAAAGTCTCTTGAGTACAGCCACACCATGTGGGTGTTTCAGGTTAATTGCCACAGACTTTTTTCCCCTGGCCTGGGTGTCCATGGCCATGGCAACCTTCGTCTTGTCTACACGAATCACCTTGGCCCCAAAGTCTGCCAGGATCATGCCACAGAAAGGTGCAGGGGCCAAACCTGCCAGCTCAATCACACGCACGCCTGCTAATGCCATGTCAAATCTGTGGGTGAAGAGAAAGAGTAACACTACATCAGTGCTCAGTAAGCTGTAATGTCGACCTATGGTATAACTGATGAGACACTCAAAGTCCAGAAGTCAAAACAGTCCCACTGATAACAGGCAACTACAGAAAAAAAACAACACATTCTCTCTCAAATGCCCAACAATTTGACAGCTAAGCCATTTTAAATGTTAAGATGTTTACTCAAATATTGCTTAAAATACATGCAGCTAATAAGGTCATGTATGAATATACGTGTTTAGAAATAGCCATCAACAGCAAAGGTTAGCTAAGGCACATCCCAGGCACCACTGAAATTGTGTCAGAGTTCATTGCTAGTAAGGTGCAGGAACAGTAGCCTAACTGGATATCGTTACATTAACAATCAAGACACCGGTGGTAATAAAAACAACAAACATGACACTGTACATGCTTTCTTTCTGCGATATTTACTTATGTGCATCAGCGTGCCTAGCGAAAGTATTACATACCCAAGTTTACCCTAGTTTGCGTTTACCCTCGTATCGGTTATGCTGATGTCTTCGACGCGTAGTGATGACATCACTATTAGCCGGGACTTGTAGTGTTTAGAAAGTTGAGGACATAGACATGAAGTCCTTCTGTCTGCATGAATACAATGGTTGAGGCAGGTCTACGGGATTAAGACATTTCACAGTTTGTCAGTGTCTCCAAAGCCCGTCTTTAAGTATTCTCTGGTTTTTGTTTGTGCAGTTGTAGCTTGTAGTCTGATGTTAACAGAAGAACATTTAATTTGCATGCAGGTCTCTCACCCTCATTAAACAACCAAATAGACCAGAGGTGTAGCCTATGGGTTTTTTTAGTGGGAGTACGGCTTGTTAATGCAATTCCAATGCCATAAATGAAAGGCTGATATTAACATAGTGAGAGATGCAATTATCTGCTCCAAGAAATGCGGGAACTCCATACTGTGTTCAACCTCCACTACACCCCTGGTGCAGACTTTACAAAGAGAATTTCAGCATGCTTGTGGGGCTTCACTGACTTTGAAACACATTTAATTTATGAGTAGCAGGCCAAACAGTAGCCTGGCTCACTTCGCTGTAGCAGCCTACCTCTGCTCAAAACCTAGGCTATAGCTTACTGCATCAGGATAGCCAAAGGCTTCAGTTTTCCCAACTAGATTTTCTTCCAACCAATCAGCAAACAAAATCTGAAGGCTGAACCAATAGGTCAACAGAGCCCTGCATTAACAGTAAGTAAAAATATGCCTATCGAGAGCCCAGACTCAAAATACAACAGTCTGGTCCACAAGATTAGAACAGTTTTAGGCCTAGGCTAATGGCTTCATCTGTCTTGGTGTGTTTATGTTTCATATTTTATGTTTCATTTGAGAAATGTATAGGATTCAAGAAACTATATCTCAATAATGAGTTTATGTGTAGCCAAGTATTTGTATTTGGTTTGTTTCAGATGTCAGATAATTTTGTGAATATTCAGTGTTTTTCAGAAAATACTCTCAACAACAATTAGGCCTACACATAAAAGAATGTATCAGTAAAATGACTACAACTACTAGGACTATGTTACTAATAATAATAAAGATTAGGCATAAGGAGAAGGAGAAGGAGAAGTAGAAGAAAAATAATAAAAAGAAGAAGAAGAAAAGGCAGATTTGAATCAGCTGTTGTAGAGGATTGAAAAATATTCAACTCGTTGTCTAGCTTCAACTATGGCCTGACAATTGAAAGTAATACTATGTGATGAATTATTATATGATGTAGGCCTATATGGAAATAAAATAATACCATATCAGCATGCAACACACTGGGCTGCAATTCTCAGGTGTTTGTGTGTGAGGAATAACATTTATCACAATATTGTTACTGTCAAATGCTTCCCTTCAAGGATAAGTGAGTCTCTGAATTATTTGCATTTTCAGTATGGATGTGATGCAAGTCAACATCTTTCATACAGCTGATGCAACATTCATTTTCACTTATGCTTTCCAACCCAGGCAATAAATCTCAATGAAAAGTCTTCTTTGCAATAATTATGCAACACAAAATATCTTGACATTCATAACAAGGTGTCAAGCGATGCTAAAATGAAGTTAAAACACATTTAGATTTACATGTACATGAAAACACCAATCATTCCTTGTCTGTACATACACAAATCATGATTGCTTGACAGATTAAAGCTGTTAACACACCAGTACATGCTACTGTGTGAGGAGCCCTTAAGGTCATCACCAGGAATAACTCAAATCTCCAGATCATTTACTCTACCTCAAAAGGCACAAAAGAATGCTGAAAACCGAAATTGGAGTAGTCAGCACAGCAGTAACAATCCCTATTACCATATCAAGATCTTCCACCCACCTTACAGTAGTTGTTGCCAGAGGCAGTAATGATGTTCAAGTTAGCATGTGACATCTAACGTGTTTGTCTGTAAAGTGAAGGATCAGAAGGGATTATCTTGAAGGCAATGGACAGCACCTGTTTTGTTGTTATTGTTTTTTTTTTCTAAAGTTGAGAAAGAAATGATGGACAAAAGAAACTGATACAAAAGGGCATGTAAGTGACGTTCTTTGTTAAATCAGGTTAGGTTACTGGTTGTGTGTGTGTGTTTGTGTATATTAAACACAGACACACGCACGCACTCACACTCATACACACACACACACACACACACATACACTTAAATATGAATATTAGCAGATAATTGAATTGATTTGAAATAATTATATGGTTGGTTACCATGCACTAACAAAATAAGGAGAAATTATGGGAGATTTTCAAGTACACAGAGGATTAAAGCACATTAAAATAGGAGTGTTTCATGCTTGAGGGAACCATGGAACCATTAATGGAACCATGTTTGTAAAGACTTTGTGCCGTGTTATAGGCCAGAAAAGGCATGGGGGACATAGAGCCCTTCAACCCACACTGACAGTTACTGACAGCTTCCACAACAGTCCTGCTTAGTGTTCAAGAGAAGGGGCTGATTCTGAATATAACTTACTGATTCATAAACCTATATTAATTGCAAAGGGCACAACTGCAGTAAAAAAAAAGTTAGAGAGAGAGAAGTCTTATAGTGCTCCTTGTTAATGATTATTATATAGTATTATAATTTGGTGCTGTACAAATATAATTTAACCAAATTGAATTAATTCCATGCACTTTCATTCCCATATGTCATTTTAAAAAACAATAAAAAAACATAAAGTTTACTTTCCTCCAAAGTTGTTTTAAAAAATTTTTTAATTGTTTTAGATCACAAGAGTATTGAAGTCTGAGGACTAACTATGCATGTCACTAAATATTGTGCCTTGAATAATAATTTATGACAAAAAGAATTTGGTTTGTTCTCTGCTGTTTCCAAAGATGGTATGTACAACTTTAGTTGTTAAGGTCCAAGGACAATGTATATATGCAACCTATTGAAAAAACCCTAGAGTAAAGTGCCTTGTTTTTCCGCCTATGATAATGACCTGTGCTCTGATTCACCAATGTGACATGTCAGCGTTTCAGGGCATGTTGAGTGAATTGGCTATTTCGGCTATTGAGTGAATAGGATATTATTTCGCTTATGTCAGAATTGCAAGGGATGAAAAATTTAAAGTGCTGGAATATTAAATTACAGAGGAAATGAAGGAAGACATGGACCATGATACACACATCCACCATTTGCTTGGAGACTGTAAACAGACACTTCACAACGGTAAGCTTGTAATGTGTAGGGTTTCACACTTGCCAACACAACCAGATAACTGCTTCGTTATCGCAAGGTTACTGTTACAACCACAGGTTAAAACTTATGAAGCCTGTCTTTTCCGAAATGCACTGGACACAAAAATAATAAGCGACTTCTCCAAAAATTCACTAACCCTTTGTTATTCAGCATACTAAGAATGTGACGTTGCTGTTCTGCCTGTTATCTTTATTTCACAGATATTCAGTGATCTGGCATAGTTTCATAGGACGAGTACTAATAAAATACAAGAGAACATGGATTGGTCAATAATGCAGTGCCATCCACAAATGGCTCAAGCTTGGTCTATCCTACAGAAACTTGATTTCTCCATTTATTTCTTTCCATTGGCTATTGCACACAGCAAAGATTTTATTGCATTTTTACATGCACCACATAACTCAAACTCCTTTAGACCTATCGTGTTTAAAACAGGTAAAAACTATTTTGTGTGGTTGGGCACTCCTTATTGTGTGGTTAAGATTCCTTCATTGAAAATATGTCTGACTTGCCATGTCACAGAAGCAAAATTTCAAAACTGTCTGCGAGACCACAGTAAAGAACACATCATCTTGTGAATAAAGCTTGGCATTTTGGAAATAATCCATCCGGATTGTTATCCTTGTCTCCTTTGAAACCTGACATCTACAGTAGTGGTCCACCATGTTTGCTCAGGAACTCAATTCGAGCTATATGACCAATAACACAAGTGACCAATAACAAGCTATATGTATATGTAAGCTATATGTAACCATGGAGCTGGTAAAAGAATATATCTGAATGTATCTGTTGTTTAGGGCACCAAATTACATCAGGCTTCTTCAAGACAAAGCTGGTTTGGTGCCGAATATAGAAAATACACACATATTGACCATGCTGGTCAAAACATTGTCATAAAAAAACAACATTGTGAAGACATAAAAAGGAGCCATTAATGAAGATGAAGAATACTTCATTCAGTCAGTGAAACCATACTCCTTTGCTTCGACCCTATTCAGTAAGGATGTGAAGACATGCACTACCTTGCATCCAGGCAAACTGAATTTCAGCTTGTGCATTTGTAGAATTAGAACATTCTAGAATTTATGTACATTCTGAAAAGTGAATCTCCTCAAACCATACATTTTCACTGGGAGAACATTTAATTGTGTATCAGCACAGGAAGGCTGGCCTTTCACTGCAGATGGTGTGTTGGACTGGACTGGTTCCAGGCTGACGTCCAGCCTGGTAACAAATTAGATAATCTGTCAACCCAGTAATGACAATATGAGCAGTTGGCACCTACATGCTAAAATGTGAATGCTTGTTTTAGGCTATATGTTTATGTAAACTCCTTGTCATTCCTGACCCAACAGTGACAAATTGCATGCAACATCTGTCTTGGCAAAGATAAATTCCATATTCATGTATATTGCCATTCCAAGATAAAAAAAAAATAATAGAAAATAAATAAATAAATACCAACCTAATTGCTTGTCATTGAATTTAACAAAATACTTGGATTATGGTTGTGCACATTGCAATACAGTGACTCATTTTCATACAGGTTTTTATTTTTCTTCATCCAAGGAGGAGAAGGAGGAATGAGATAGACTGGTGTGTTTGATTCTACATCGCACAGTGACCACACACACACACACCACCTCATTCTATTAGAACATCTTTTCAGGTCTCTTTCTATATATCAAGGACTGGACTAAGCTTTTTTTTTTTTGCTGTGTTTTAAAATATTTAGCCCATTTATACTCTGCCTAGAACAGAATTTGTACTGGAAATGTATTAATCTTGCACTGGTACTGGAACTAGGGTTACCATGGCATCCTCCTGCACATTCTACACTACTTCCACACCAAACAACTTAGTACCCTAAATGGCACACAATAGGATTTTTCTCTGAATTTTTATAATGTATGTATATCGTGTATGCCATGTTGTGGTAGCTTCAGTCCCTCTTGGCATTGATATGAGCTTGGACATTATGAATAATTTAAAGTTTATTGTCATCTATGTATAAGGATTTATCACTAATGGAATTTCTTGCACTGAAGTGCCAGTAATCATATTTTCTACAAAGGACAGATAAGGCACTTGTGCTAATGGCATGAGATGCTTATAAAAGGGTCAAGTCTCTCCATATAGATGTGAGAGTGGGATAGTAATTGAATCAGCCATTACTTAACTTTGACATGCCTTGGGCAAGGCATTTCCTTGACATATGAATCATAAACGAATTCCCATTGGCTGATGTTGACTGAGACAGAATGCTGGGAAAAAGTTCCAGAGTTTGGCTGGTTTGCTATAGCCAGGCTAGTGCTGTCTAGTGCTTCTGCTCAATTTCATTTAGTTCTGCAACTGTTTCAGGGAACTACCCGCAGGCTTTGGTTCACTCCATCCCTGAGCTGGGACAGGCCAATCAGCAAACAGAGGGAGGGCTGAAGTTGATAACTTTGAATTCAAATGATGCGTTCCACCGTGTAACATACGTCACGACGAAACAGCAGCAATTGGTTGAAGCAGAAAGTATCTGTCCAACGTGGCCAGAACATATGCCAATTGCTAGGTTTCAGACATTTTGCACAAAGTGTTACAATGGGAAAGCGGTTGATGTATCAGGCTAGGTTTGCTATAGTTGTCATAACAGTTTTGATATTGCCAAAGAGTGCCTCCAAACCATTCAGGCAAAAAAATTAAGAGGCATGATGTCTGTATCCGCTTGTCGGTTCTCTGGTGGTCTCTGTTTTGTCATATATGTTATTTTCATAGGAAAAAAACATGTAATGTGAAGCAGAGTAAGCAAAATGCCACTGTCTTTCTATCTGGGTACATTAAAAGCAAAGATCATTGAATATTGACTAAGATAGAGCAACAAAGCACGTTACAATGGGAGCAAACTTGAGTAGTTCCGGTCTGCGTAAGTGGGAGTGTTACATAATGTCACAACATAAACTTTTCAATAATCTTCTGTATCAGCGTATGAGAGCACTACATACGAAAATAGAAGACGGAACTTAACAAAGGTTTGTGCCTCTCGCTCTGCTTTTACCCTCTCTGCTAAAAGTGTGGAAACACTGATGCCTAGTGTGGATAAGACACAGCAAATGAACAAGACATGTGGTCCTTATTAGAGATAGAATTAATGATTTCATTTGAAATGATGAATGTGTTCTTCAAACTTTAAATAGCAACTTTTTAGATTAGATTATTAATTAGATGTAACGGACAAATCTCATTTGTGACATGCAGAACAAATGAAAAGATGCAAAAACAGTGCTTTAATGTCATTTGTGAAGCATTATGGATGGTCTAGGGGTGCTTAAGACATAAAATGGGAGATTTGAAGAAAACTTTAGGAAGGAAAGCCATCACGATATTTTACAAAGACATGACACATGCTGAGGTCAGCACTACAGGATAATGACCCATTACACACCTACATTGCAGAGCCAAAAAAGCTATCAGCCAGAATTCTGACATATTATGGAATTGTAAATGGAATGGCCAGAAAAGTTTGAATGAATGCAGTGGTGGAAAGTAACCAAGCCCAAATACTTCATTACAGTACTTACATTTTTCACATACCTGTTACTTAAATAGAAATAATTATGAATACTTTTACTTTTACTTCACTACATTTTGCAGCTATTATATGTACTTTTACTCCACTACATTTCTAAATTGCATTCCATTACATTTTATTAAGCTATCACACTTTTGCTGAAGTCGCCAAGGCTGCATGGCTGTCTTGTAAGTTTAAACCAATCAGATACAATGTTTGTGTGAAGCCGATTCGCAGATTGCAACACTGAGGTTCCCATTCATCCCAGTGGGTGACGTATAAAGTGTTTTGCTATGTTTTGTCATCTTAAATACAAAGCACTCTTGTCTGGGCCAGAGTGCCTTTTTCTGGGCTTTAGCATCATCATTGTTAGCAGTCATGCTTGCAAATTACAGCTTGCTACCTGCTAGGGCAATTAGTGGCCTTTTATGGACGATACACCTTACCTGATATGTTTATCCTGTGTGACTATTGGCCTTCTCATGTGAATAATTAGTCCAATTGTTGCTGCGAGACATGCTGCTCCACTCGTATGAATTTGCGTCCCAGTTTGACTAGCATTATCTTCAATAGTTAAGCCTAATCGTACCTAAGCGACTGTGTGTAGCCTATTCTACTTCATAAACTTTCTACTCTGCTGTCAACAATTGGATGGAGATTGAGTATTTGGATGCGATGGAGCAGCCCATGGTAGAACGAGCCATGATCTCTCTGACCAGCATCTAGTAAGGAGATGGACTGGTTGTTGACCATTTTGAGACCTAAAACATAAACTATTGACTGCATATAAGGGGTCAGATATTTCGACCATGCCATTTTTTTTCATATTTGTTCTAGTCAGCCTGTTATTAAAATATCTGAATCAGAATTAGAGGCAGCAGTCTCGGTTATCAGCATTTCCATTGGAAAAATTAGGGGTTTGTGCAATTTCATTAGGGAGCTAATTCTATAGGCCTATTTTTTGTATTGAAATATAGACTATTAAGAGACAACACATTGCACCAGTACTTTTACTTTTAGCACTTTAAGCACATTTAAAAGCAAGTACTATTTTATTTACTTACATAGGATTGTTTATGGAGTAGTTCTACTTTTACTTCAGTATATATTTTGCTGGTTATTTGTACTTTTACTTAAGTACTGAGTTCCAGTACCTCTTCCACCACTGTCTAAACATTATCAACTTTTGTGGGAGCTTTGAGTCCATCAAGCCAATATCTTGTGGGAGATGCTCCTAAAAGCATGGGGTGAAAGCTCACCAGATTACCTGGAGAAATTGAAAGAATGCCTAAGGTCTATCAGGCTGTAATTGGTACAAAAGGTGACTTTTTAAATGATAGCATATTTATCTTTAAATAAAATAATTAATTATATCTCTAAGAAGTACTGCATGTCAAGTTTCCATGCAATTCCAAGCAAACGTTTGAGTGATAGGCTATAGACTGTGTGTGTGTGCGTGTGTGTGTGCCTCTTGCTCCATCTCTCGCTCAGACCATGAACCGTGAGCCACCTCTTTCATTCCAGACCTGTAATTGACCAAAATTAATTTTAATGTATTTTATTTTGTTGTGAATCAATCATTATGAGTGACATGTTCATTTAATTCTAATTGCACTAATGCTTATTACGCTACTTAGCAGTACATGGTGTAGTCAAGCCAGGCCCAGGTGCAAATCTCTCACATCACCCCCGCACCCCCAACACCTGCCACCAGTGACCAGCTTAACAACTTACCAGCCTCTCAGTGTCAAGCTCTCGGAGCATTCGAACTTCCCCCAAAGAGTAGGGGCTTCTATACTCTTCTTTGCTTCCCCTCCCAAACATCTGACATAGCATATTTTAGTGTTCGCATCACCAGCGTAAGCAAAATAATTTGCAGTGAGCATGGGACAATATCATGTAGGCCTAAATGGAAAATGCTTCAAATTAATATGCAGATAGTATATGCCCAAGCAGCTAGAGCATCAAACGCACAACACGAAACTTTAAATGACGGAGTTAGGCTGCATTATGATAATTGCTATCGTATTAATCAAGCAGTGACTAGACCATTTTTTTTAAGTGGAGGCCGCAGCAAGTTGGAGGGAAAAGTAAAAGCAAATATTTGAATAAATGAAACTGTAAAAATATACATACAACTGCATTATAAAAATCTGTCACATAGGCTATCTCAACATTACTACTATTGTTATGCTTTTTATTATCCGTAATCACCTTCTGCAAAAACTCAGAAGAACCGGCCAAAAAAGTTGCGCGAGTATGAGGCAGGATATATAAAGAATTGATTAACACATTTACAAATGTGTTCTCTGCTTCAAAATCTGAGTCCTTAAAAACATTAAAAACATCCTGCAGAGGTTGAAAAATCGGTAGACTATTGTAAACAAAAGGAAGAACATTTCACTAGGCAGTTGCTAAAATTTGTGCAGCAAGCCTCAATCCCCGAGAGAGCACTGAGGGGATCTTTTTTTCCTTTTATCACATCGCTTGGGCTGTAGCCTATTGCCGCTGTGCTTAGTAACACATCATTACTGCTCACCATATATACGCACCCTAGGGGCTTACAGGGCACCTCTACTGACCAAACAAACTTTTTGTGAAAAGTCTGATCATGCTGAAAAAGAAATTGAATGTTAACAAGGACAATTTAGGGTGCACTACCTATTAAAGCCCCATGGGTGAATATACATTGAGAATCAATGCATTTCAATACAATGCAAATACTATTCAAGATTATACATTGTCCATGGAGTGGATGAAGCTGGGACTTATCTTAGTGCATATTAAATCACATCTACAAAATTGTTGCCTTAATGTAAAAAGTCAGCTGAGGAAGTTTTGTGGGGATATCTATTAGTATGTTTTTTTACCCTATTCAAAAGAACCCTCCATAGGCTAATAATGGACATAAACAGACTGATAAAACAAAAAAGCATACCGAATGCAATACTATTACATGTTCTCTAACTCTGGTGGAGACTTACTGCCCTTGAGTGGTACTGACAGGCCAAATTTGGTGGACTGGCTCGAGGACTAGATGAGATCAAGGACCTCCAAGGGTCACCAGAGGTCAGATACAAAATGTCTTCACGTTTGAAATTCAGGGTGTGTAGATTACATAGGGAGACCTTCATGCTTTAGTCATAAAATGGACAATTGTTTTTCTTATCAGCCTAACCAAACACACTCCATGGAAACAGTGTCAGTGACAATAACAGAATGAAAATAGTGAATGCCAAGGGGACAAAGAACACCACAGTGCTTTTAGTGGGGTGACGCTTGCCTCCGCCAAGTTCATTATTCCACTGTATTGGAACACCTTGAAGGCCATAATCCTGCTTATCATGCAGTTGCAACTCAAGCATAAAAATTACTATAAACTGGAATAAAAATTTATGTAATTTATGCCAGTCTCCCAATGAAACTGATAGGGAATAATCCCACTTCAGTGTGAAAAATATTAATCTGGAGAACACAATGCATGAAAAAGAAATAAACAGAAACACATGTGCCACAATTATTGGCACTCCTACACAATATGATAGATAACAATGTCAATTTATATTTTTTCAATCCATATTCAACTTCATAAAGTGTCTGTGGATAATACAGGTCATAAATCATGACTTCATGGTTTACAAAGTTTTTAAAACTGATTTGTAACAAAGTCAAATAGATAAAGACAATAGAATACATGTTTTAAATACGTTCAAGCTCACCTCTAAGATACAGAATTGCTATAAAAAGTGTTACTTTCTCAAAAACGCCCCATTTTCTTTTCTTCAGTCAGCTGAAACAATTACAAACTTGCCTGGATAATAGCCCCCTGCCTACTGGTAGTTATGGTTACAGTCTTTGATGTTCTTGGGTTGTTTTAATTCCAAAGGCTTTGTAGGGATCTCATTATTGTGAATACCATCATGATCTCCATGACATACTTGACCATTTTAAATCAAAATCTGTCAACACAAAAGACAACAAAAGTCTATTTGACTCATTCAGCAGATCATTAAATCAAAACATAAGTTCATATAAACAAATACATGGCTTACTGATCACAAAACCAAGCCTCAACCATAGTTGTCTCAGTCCCCTGAACATTATTGGATTTGATTTTTGCAGTGTTCATAGCCGCTGTAACCCCAGTGGAAATTATAAGTTAAAATCACACTGAGTCACATACAGTTTCACTGTTGTGATTTTTCTATATAACACCCTGAGAGGTTCTCAGGTATTTTTGGGCTATGAAACATCACCAGCCAAAGAACAGTGAATCAATGAAGTCAAGCCTTGGGTAGTGATCAAGTGCTCTGACACAACAGAGCATGGACATGAAAGACAAGCTATTTTCTTGTATTTAGAGAAATGGTGCAAAACATTAGCAGTGACAGGGTTGAGGAGAGATTTTTTTTCAGCAGACAGAATCAGCTTGCAACACCTTGCTTTCCAATTCTGCCACAAACCTAGGGTGTGTCATTAGCATTTATGACTGCAAGGCCATGGGAAGCCTTTTTTCAGTACAGAAAACATTAATAATGATCGAATTTTACTCTGTAGTGACTTGAGATTTTGGTCACATCTTTTTTCATCTTCTTAACATAAAACAAATTCCAACAAAGGCAGTGGTAGAGTCAACCATCTTTGGTCATACATTTTTATAGACCTTCCCTGGGTTCTCTTTTGGGCAGATATTATAATCCATTATTCATGAAAGATGACAATCATTCTGAGCAAGGTACTGGGCGGGCCCCAGCATGTAAGGATACAGACAGCATTATTGTAGATTTCTCCAGACATTGAATGTACTTTTTAAAATATATTTTTTGCACTTCCTACTCAGAAATACACTGAAATTACAGAGATTCAATGTAAAGTGATGAATTCTGAGATTTGTGTGGTTGCACTGATGAGAGAAGTGCAGATCAGAAGAATTTAGGAATCAAAAGAGGAAACTGAAAACACACCCATACCACGAGATTAAGTCATATTTCAGGTGAACTGAAATTATGTGTCAAGAGCTACAAATGAGAAGGCCAAACTCAACTGGTTTGGCCCTCAATTGTGTGAATAGATGTTAAAAAGGGAGATCTTTTGACCGCCTTATTTTTATTTCAAAATCAGGTGAGGTCACAGAGGATTACTTTAAAAATAGGGACACATCTGAGTCAAAGATCTTAGCTTATTTATTAAAAAGATCTTCGCTTGGTCTCAGGCCATTGATGTGAAAAATGCTCACATCTGGGAGGCTGTGATGTTACCACGGCACGTGTCTGGCTTTTAAATTCAGTGCCCGCACATGCATCTGGCACAGCTGTGGAGTGGTGCTAGCAGTAAAAAAATTTAATAAATAAATAAAGAAGATTTTGATGAATTGAGCTGTGAAAACACTTAATCTCCCAGGTGTTTGGAAGACACTGTGCATATCTTCAGCCATACTGCTGACAGTTGAGGTGGGTCTATGGACAGAGACTGAAGTGGCAACCTTTGTCTACCTCTGTTACCTCGGTTATTAAGCTTAGCTGGAAGATACAAGGAAATTCTCAATGGACTTTTGTCTGTTGAATTGTTTTTTCACCACACCAAGAAGTTTTCTTTTCTTTTGAAATTTCTGATTGCCTGAGGGGCATAAAACCCATCCTACATTTTTATTTGGATCATTAGAGGGACTTGCCCAAGAACTCCCCATTGCACATACAATGGCCCAAGTAATGCCCCCTGACTTGAAAAGGGATTTTTTTCTGTCCTTTGGACATTGCATGCATGAAGAAACGTTTTGAGAGCGCATAGAATGCAAGATGAGGGTTTGTTTAAGCAAAGTCTCTCTAGACACGTATGACAGCCCCCCAGTTGTTCTAGATTACCACTGCAGCATGGAGCAGCACCGAAAGGCTACAAAGAAACAGTCACAACTCATTTCATTCATTTACATTTTAAAGACCCAATACTTCTCAGTAAGAACAGTTTTTCATCTGGACAGCATGTGCAGGCTTTTAATAAATTTATATTGTATCAAATCAATTTTGAACATTTTTAATGACCCTCTGGTCATAGATGTCATTTACTAGCACTGAAGTGTAACTCCAGCCTATCGGATCAAGTTCTACAAACCCTGGATAACCAGAGGACACTATCTAGACCATAGAACCAGAATTCTGTACAAAGACATAGATAGTCATGTCAGTGACAGTCATGAGAACTTTTTTGCTAATGTGAGCAAAATGTTAAAGAATTGCTGTTGGCACCTTTAATGGTTTTAAATATAACCACATTTATAACCATAACATCATTTTAAATACTGGGCTCCCACATGGTTATGGAATCTATTATGTTCCCATATACACAAATAAAATCAACTGCACCAGCAATGGACTGTCACTTTTCAGGATATGCTGATGACATGGCCTTGGTGGCCCACCAGATAGATGAGCATTCCTCGTCTTCATTTAAGCAGTATGCAAAAAAAAAAAAACTCACTGGAATTGAATGTAAGCCCAAAGAAGAAGATTTGCAGGGGGAGCAAGTGAAACTGACATTTCACACCCTCTCTCCTGACCACTCAGGCTGGAGGAGCAGGTGGTAGAACAGATCAAGGTCTTTAAATACCTGGGAACAAAGATCAACCACCTGTGCTGCCTACATTATGCTAATAGGGTATATTTAAAACTACAGTAGTGTATGTCTTTTGTAATCTGAAAAGGCTTCAAGGTTTTATGTCAGACAGGACATTCAAGCAGGAATATACCAGTCACTTATTCAATCAGTCATCACTTGTAACACCACTTCCTGATCTCCTGTCAGAGAGAAGCAAAAAAAAAAAAAGAGAGAGAAATAACTGCCATTTTTCAGTGGGCATGAAGACAGACTCCATCCTCTTCACAACTCTTTTCAGCTCTTCTCATCACACAGGCATTTTGCAGCTTTTCTGGCCTGGACGAAAAGCAAAACTATCCACTGAAATAAATATTTCAAACATAGGCAAATATGCATATTTATTTTTGGTAAAATTTATTTTACCCAAGTTTTGTGAGCCTCAAACCTCAAAACAATTTTCTTTCTTTATGCAAGTAGACATTGAATACATTGAATACATTTTGAATACTTTGAATCTTTAAAGGTAGGATATCAGATTGTACTATAACCAAGTGTCATTACTTGATACATGATACAGGCCTGTAGTAGTATAGTCAGTCAATACACATGTATTTATTTACCCCATATAAGTTAATATTGTTGTTAAGCTCTGGAATGGAATGGAACACATCTTGATCATGTGAGGCAGGGCTTACATTTTGTGTCCAATGATTACCTGTAAATGTAATGAAAAGACCTTCAATGCCGAAGGCAACCAGGGGCACCGCCAGATATTGGGCTCTATGACAGAAAATAATTTTGGGCCCCCCAAACATTGATAATATTAAAATATTCCCTGGGACCCCCTGTCAATGTCAGATCCTTAGAATCATCTTTACCCACCCCACCCCTCCCGGTATGTATGCATGTATGTATGTATGTATGTATGTATGTATGTATGTATGTATGTATGTATGTATGTATGTATGTATATATGTGTGTATGTACACACATGACTGACCTAAAGTACAAATATGAATAAGACTATTAACTATAAATATCAGACAAGGAAAAGCAGATACTGAATCTTGTTAATATGGAACACAATGCTGTATTCTGATGGTATGTGACAGTGTGACATGTTTTGCAATGGCCTGGTTATATTCACCTGATAACCACAGTGAAGTCATTGGATTTATGTAATTGTAATGTACAAAATTGATGTAATGAGCAACTAATTGAATTCATTGCTGCAAAAATGTAGGTCTGTTAGTTCAATGTAATTGCACTGTGTTCAAGAGAGAAATTCATTTGTGCAAATCAATGTTTTGTTTGGAAAACCCCTTTATTCTATCAGCAAGAACAGCCTAAAAGTTGAAAAAACAGATAAAAAGAAGATAACATAAAAATATGTATTTCAAGGAGGAAATCTCAAGAAAGCCAGCTCAGTCACTCAAAGGAGTTGACCTTGACATTTTTTAATCAAAGATGAACAGAGATGTTTTTCATTTTGGCGTTCTTCCACCTTTACAGATGTGCATCTTTTGTGGAGTGTCTCACTCATTTTTAAACCAGCGTCCAATCAAAACATTTGATCTACTCTCACTTTAGCAAATCAATTACACTGAACCTCAGCCTGTTGGTAAAATAAGGTTTATACCATGGTTCAGATGAGATATTTCCCTCGGTTTTAGAAGGCCTGATGTTTCACCTCTGCCCCCACGTCTACTGGTATTCACAGATACTATCAAAGACCACCTCTAATTACTAGGCCAACAGCCTCTCCTAGGCAGTTTCATTGGCAAAGACAGTTCATTATCTTTATTTTAGATTATAGTAATCCCTGGCATTTTTGTTAAGGGTCAGTGTTTTCCCATGTTTTTCTCATTTAATTATTTAAAGGTCAAAAGTTGCCATGCATCAATGCCAACAGGGTCATCTTAAATTTCCTGGGCTTTGCCCTCACTTTGATGCTGAATGAATATTCAACTACAACTGCTCCTAACCCTCCACTTCCTTAACTGAACATAACATATTAGTGCCCAAAGAAAAGTCAGCTGTTATTCAGTCTTTGGTTGTCTTTTGCCTCACATCATCTGCTGTGGAAAACAATTACTCTGTTGATTTGGGAGTGAAAACAGCTTTATGTTAGTTGTGCACATCTAATCTCTTACCATTACATACATGCAACATGTTTCTATTCAAGAAACTCAAACAGAATTATTATTCCAAATACATTCTATATTCTATTAAACTGGTGAGAGCTTATGAGATTCGCAGACAGCAGTTGGCAAGCAATCAGTTTGGCCTGATAGACAATTCAAAGCTCTTTCGATGGAGTGGGCAAATGGAATCAATGATTTGTGTGCCAAAAAATGTCAGTTGTACAGATTATATGTGAGCATATGAATGTGACTAGTTATAGTGCTTTGTGTCCAGTGACACTAGACTGGACATGTTACTGCAAATGTGAAAGCTCTTTGCGTACATGCATGAATGAATGTGATTGTTGTGATTTATGAGCAGGCTCTCAGTTCTTTCTTATGAAGCCTACATGAAGCCTTATACCTTATTACAGCAAAACTGTTAATGTTCCTTCTTGACACTTTTATGCCCATAACTACAGAGCTCATGTCTTTCCAACAGTCCAATAGAAGACCCATAATTCATGGTAAGTAAAGTGTATGTGCAACATGGTTATTATCAGCTTCTTTTTATCTAGAAAAGAGAATGAGAATTGTCTGCATAACACTGACCAATTAGAGATAACATGCAAAGCACCATCTGCACCTAATGATAAGCCATCTTTTATAAAAAAAAACAGTCCAAGAACTACAGGCACAGCATGCAGCAGAAGTGGAGGCTAAAGCTAAAATTTGTCTTTATCCTTGGCCATGGCTCTCAGATATTCCTCTAGGAGGTGATAATACGTGATAACTGCTACCAACATTTTAACCATGCAAGCTCTTTCATTGCCTCTATGAACATTAATTTTTCCCATCATTCATTCATTCATTCATTCATTCATTCATTCATTCATTCAGTATGTCCAATTCAACCCTTTTCAGTATGTCAGCCAGTCATCCAGTCATGCATTTATTTTGTTTTGGAATTGTTATATTATTACATTATATCAACACTGCAATTATACAATGGGTCGATTTGTGTCCAGTGCAGGCAAAATGTAAAGGCTAAAGGCTGAAAAATTAAAAATGAATTGATAAATCTTATATTTGTAGGACCAGTCACAATCCCTCTTCTGCTGTGCATCCTTTGTGTGTAGGGCAGCCCCTCTTATCATGTCTCCCTCACTCCTGAAGGATTCTCTGTGTGCCATCAGAACATAAAGAGTGCTGTTTATCCATCTCTGCAGCCATGAGTCAGCCTTTCATGAGGGCAGTGCTTAGCCCTTACAGCTGTCAGCTTGGTAATTGACGGTTCCACAATGCAGTCCCAAAAATATGGGGTGTTAAAAAAAAATAATGGACATAATCTTTCAGGGCAAACACGCAATTTTCTCCATCCATCATCGTGAAATATTACACTGTGGGTCTCCATTTGTGTAGCGCATCAATTTGAATGTCTCCATGCATACCATCTGGATAAGTTAATATATCTTTTTCAGTCCATTATCAAAGCATTTGATGCTACTGAAACAGATGCAATAAAATATATGGTAGCGTTATGCTAAACAAACAGAGACACAAAACAGACACAAAATCTATGGAGGTCATTCTGTTATAGTCTAATGGTTAGTTGACAAACTTCTGCTGTGGCCACAGGTCTTCAGTAGTAGCAGAGCAGAATTTCCCCACCTAAAAATAGACGGTCAATTGGCTCACATTAAAGCTCGCCGTCTGTCTCCTTCTCACTCTTTGATAGTTTTCATTTTCATGCTGCTGCTGAGTGACAGGTTTGCTGATTTTGTCTGAAACAATCATTTTCCTTTTTCCATTTGGAAGAAAAATTTGCGAGGACCAGACTCTTACGTGCCTGACATGTATAAACATAACCACAGCAATAATCACCACAAACATAGCAGCACCTTCTCAAAGAATGTTTCTGTGTGCATTGTTTGGATGAACATTGCCCACCCTTGTCCACGTACATGGCTGAGGTGCCCTTGAGTATACGCACCCAACCTCAACTGCTCACTGGGTGCTGCCGGCATCTGATGAGCCGAGCACTGCCCAAACATGAAATAAGATCATAAGATAAGTCAAAGTAATAACCAATGGTAAATCATCTCTTAATGAACTCACAGTGTCATTATAATATCCTGTGAAGACAAAATGGCCTGTCTTAATTGATTATAAACTTAACCTACTCTCAGATGCTGAGGTCATCCTGCCTCTACAAAGCAAGCTACAGTGCCCTCCATAACTATTGGCACCCCTGGTAAAGTTGGCTAAAAAGACATGTAAAGTCCATTTTAAAAATAATGAATAAGAAATTGTCCTTAATCATGTAATATATAATAAAACACTGAATACAAAAATACAAACTTAATGACAAAGAACAATGCTTTTTGAAAAAATAAATAATTTTTAACAGTTATTGGCACCCCTGCATTGTATACACTGTAAAGCTACCCTTCACCAATATTGCAAGTGTCAGCCATCTCCTTTGACATGCAACAAAGTTGGAGAACACAATAATCCTAATAGACTCTTCTTATTCACAGAATCTATCCGGATTGTCCACATTGGTTTACTATATCGGTCTGATCAGGAGACTGAGACAACCATGGTGGAGGCTTGCTTTTGTGATCAGTAAACCATGCTTTCGTTTACAGGAACTTATGTTTTGATTTAATGACCTGTTAGATCAGCCAAGCATTTTGTTGTTTTGTCAGCAACAGACAGATTTTGATTTAAAATGGGTATTATTATATTATTATTATATTTCATGGAGGTCATGATCCCATCCACCCTAATTCGATTCCTAGAGCCTTTGGAATAAAAACAACCCAAAAACATCAGACACCTGTCCCCACAACTACCAGAAGGCAGGGGGCTATTTTCAAAATAGTAATTCTTTTACATGCTTAACCAACCAGTCAAAATGCTTAAATACAGAACCAAATAGCATTTAATAACTTACTCATTTAAATATGTGGTTAAATTACAAAAAAATATTTTTTTTCCTGGTATGCATTTTGAGTAAATCTACTAACAAGGGAAGGTCACTTGTGATTTTTGGTGGTCCCATGATACTAATTTTTTCTGCAAGTCTCCAGCAATGTCCTTGGGAAATGTTTAGTCTCTCAACCCACCCTTCTCACTATGACTGGGAGCAAGATAAACATGGGTCGTTATCCAGGCAAGTTTGTGATAGTTTCAGTTGACTGCAATTTCTTAGTTATTGTTTCAATTGCAAATGGGACATTGTTAAGCAAGTACCATTTTTATAGCAATTCTCTATCTGACAGAGGACACTTTTTCTTGCATTTAACACATTTAAATTGATTTAAAAAATTATTCTTTCCTAATGTTGAAAACTAGGGCATTTGACTTTGTATCATTTCAGTTTTTATATCTCAGTGAACCATCAAGTCGTGGAATAAGACTTGAAAATCCACAGACACATTGGATTTTGGTTAATTGAATATGGAGTCGGTTACATTATAATTATTTTAACATTGTTTATCGCTTTCTTTTTGAAGTATTTAGATTTCTCCAGATGAACATGTTTCTATTTAAGGGGGAATTATTCTCTATCTACCTCTAATTATGGGGGGCTCTGCATCTCACTTTGATATTATTATAAACCTGAGTATCACAGAACAACACCCTTTGAGATAGGTTGGACCTCGGCGAACCATACATGAAAGGACTCAAAGAACACCAGTCTTCCCACAAGATGGGCCGAGATCTATGGCTATGCCCACATCTTGGTCAATTAGCCATCACTAGCTGCTGTAGGCAGTGAGCCAAGCCAGTTAATCTGAGGCAGGGAGACATCTATCGCTTTGATATGATTCTGTGTTATGTGTAACAGCTGGAGAGCAGTATGAGGGATTCTTTTGAGGTCAGCAAGCACACCTTGTGTCAGCTAATGAGGTGTACAGATGGGTGGGGTAAGACTGCTGGCTGAAGTGTTTTCCAATGGCACAGTGTCTCATATAAATAGACAGTAGCACGATAGGTGGAGCAAACAGAGCTTATCAGTTTTATGTGTACCTAAGATAGTTTGATGCAGGGGAAATAGTTAGCCATTAGCAAACCACTGGTGTGTTAAATTGGCACTCTAGGTAAGACCGGAAGAGATTCTACATGGATATGCCAGACTAATGTGAAGGAAATGCACTTCAGCCTGGCACAACACTGAATAATAATATGATAAGGAATATTTTGGATTGAAAAAAAAATCATCTCTACATTTTTTAATGGAGGAGCATGAAGGACCCTTTGAATTAATGTAAATACAACATCTATCAGAGAAGCTTTGGTGGCATCACAAGAATGATAAATCTGTTTTATGTCCTCTGTACTTTATCCAGTGACAAGGTTGTTACGTATAGTGACAAGGTATAATGTCTATGACATCTCTATCATCAGAGATACCATTACTTTTTGATCATACTGTAGGCTACATTCCTTTGAGTCATCTTCAGCTTCTTTCTACATTTCTTCCCATCATTTTCTGTAATCTAAATAATACATTTCAGATGTACAGTATATTAAAGCTACTGTGTATTATAGCCTACAGCCCTACCAACAAAATATAAAACATAGTCCTACAGTATCTCAGTTCTTTCTATTACTGCTGCAGTACACAGTGCCATGTCATGTAACAGACTCTAAACACTAAGAAATAGCATATTTCTGTGACAGTAGTTTTTTTTTTACCAAATGTGAGGCAAGCCATCTGTCACAATTCCTAGATCAAAGGCACTTGTTATCACACACTTCCGATATCAGTGAGATTTTTTTCCTCCTTCCTTTTTCCAGGTTTTGGAGGCACACCCTTCATCTAGATCCACAGGTGCTCTTTAAATAACACGGTGAAAGCCATCAGCCAAAGGTCATACAGGGATGTTTTAACTCAGGGACTTGACTTTTTACATGACTTTATTATTCCACCCAGCTCTCTCTCTCTCCCTCTATCTCTCTCTCTGTCTGTCTTCATAAAGTGGGCTGGCTACAATGGGAGGTAATGGTTTTGATTGCCTATAAAATGATCTGACATTTCAGATTCCTGTTCATTAAAGTACTACATCTGCAAGAAACCATTGATTGGCACATTGTCATTTGCAAAGGAAGAGAAATGCTAAAAATGGAAGAAGTAAAAAAGATTTTCATTTGAAAAGGAATCAGCTTAAGTCCTTCATTTGCTGACACAAATGTGACAGTGTGATAAATCTGGGTGCACACACAGACACATACACACACACTGAGAGCGAGAGAGAGAGAGAAAGAGAGAGAGCAAGAGAGCACCACATACATAGCCTACATGGTGTATCCTGTGTCACGTGACACTAGCAGCCGAGGTGCTGGATTCCTATCGTTCTTTGATCACTGACATCAGGGCAACAGTGCTCTATTTATGGCTATGCTGAAACACAAGCTTGTGTCTGCAGGTCACACTGGTCGGTTTCTGTTGGCAGGAGTGCTCTCTAAAGCTTACTGGGAGACTTCAGTGCAATAAAGCGCTCGAAGAGGAGCGGCTCTTCAAAGCTTTATCAGTACTAGGCTTATATGCACTGGGGTTGGATTCTGCTGATTGAATTGGCTACAGGGTAATCAGGCCATAGACATACCATCAACTTTGAATGAAGTTGTTTTCTTCAGACACAGTTCTGAGGCAATAGAAGTCCGAAGTTCCCAAAGGCATTTTCACTACCAGAGACACCAAAGTTCAGGGACCAAAGTGTGGAGAAAATGACAAGGGGCATTTGCCGACAGGCCTTCATTTTCAAATTTTCAAATCAGGCCACACACACAGTACAAAATAAATATGAAAATTGATTTGAAACAGAAATAATTAATATGTTTCTACTCATTTTTGGTAACATGATTACTTTACATTTAGTGTAAATTGTAACACAGAAAACCTCCAGGGCCTCCAGCACAAACACACACACACACACACACACACACACACAAGCACATACAGTGCTTGCAGTACATACACGCCTACGAGGAGAAATAGGGAGTAAAAGATGCCATCCTTCATCTGCTACTCAAGACTCACATGACTTACTCACCTGATCAAGGGAAGTTGTGCTGTGAGGATGCTCTTTGATTTGATTTCCCTAGTGCCTTCAACACCATGCAGATCCTCCTTTCGAGAGACAAGCTAGTAGAGATGTGGGTGAGACACACACCTGGTGACTGACAGTAGATCACAAGCCAACGTCATGCATCATGACAGGATGTGGGACTGCTCCTCTGGGTCTATTGCCAACAGTACAATCGCACCAAAGGGGGCTTTTCCCTGTCTTGTTCACCCCTTGCACTTCTGCCTTCATGTGCCCACTTCAAGTACTTCAACTCTGAGTCATGCCACATGCAGATGTTCTCAGATGACACATTGATTGTAGGGTGTATTAGGGATGAACAGAAGGGGAAGTAAAGGAGCCCCCTTGGAGTAGTCGAACTGTCTCAAGGGCTCCAACAAAGGTAGTGCACTTCCAGAATCCTCAGCCCTTTCTTCAACCAGACTCCAAGGAGAGGGGCAATGGAGAGCTATGAAGAGACATAGTCAAGCCCTTCAAAGACACTGGAAAGTAGCCGAGTGATAGACTGGAATGGTCACTGATATTCTGTCAACAAAGTCATGTCTGGTGCCATTTCCCGCAGAGGCTCTGGCCCTTGTGATATCTGCAGGAAACTCCTGCTGTTTGCCAATCGGTTCTCACCAGCACTTTCTTCAATGCAGGGTGTCTGGGGTGGAAGCATTAAGAGGCAGGATGCTTTCCAGCTAGATGGGTTGAAAGAACTGGCTCAGCAGTTGGCCCAGAGCTTGATTCCCTTATCTCAGTGGTAGACAGTAGGATCCAAAATAAACAACTGTCTGCACTGAACAGAGGCAGAGTCAATGTCTGAAGATTCTTCTCACCCTCAGACACTGAACAATCATTTGGATATGGTTCTGTTTTCACCTGCAGTAAACTTTGTAATGTGAAAGCTGAATGTCTGCAAACTATATATCTGCCTCAGCAGGTTGTAACATTTAAAGTAAAAAATAAACAATAATATTTTACTATGTGACTATTTGGACCTCTAAAGCTTCTAAAAATATGTATGTGCACACTGAGTCTGAACACTGGATGGTGAACACTATCAGGGATGAAACATTTGGAAAGTGAAACTGTAAACAGCGCTTTGTCAAACTGCATAAGATGTGCTTTAACATTTTAATTACTACACAGAGAGTATAAACCAACAATACAATATTGAGGTCAGTATAAACCTTACAAAATCATTTTGTGGTGGGTTTGACAGACTATAAGATGTTTACCAAAAACATTACAGGATAATGGGATTTGCCTGTTGGATTTAATCCCTCATCAAACCTAATAGCTAATTACACAATAACTCAACACTGTTTACTTAAAAGAAAAAGCTTTTGGACATGCTGAAATTATGCTCTTTAAGAATCATACTGGCAGCTTATGGCTCTGTGTTGTTCTGAAGTAATTAATTGTTTGGGGCAAATGAACACATCTCAAAGAATAAATAAATGAAACACATTATCTACATAATGAAGCATACAGACCAATTTACCTTCATCCTTGAAATCAGCACAATTCCATCCATCAATTACTGAAATTCATTCAAGCAAGTGGCTGGTGACACAAATTACAGCTCACAATGGACTAACTGATTATTCTTGTTTAATTCAAGAATGACAATTAAAACACTAGCTTATTTTAAATTCATTTGCAATTATTTCCTCTGCTGATTTTTGTTTTGTTTATGTGAGTGTATTATCTACATTATAAACACTTTGTATCACTCACTAAATAATACCTGTTATAATGTATTTGGGACAGACAAACAAGAAATCTGTAACTCTGTGAAGAAGCAAGAGAAAAACACCACTTGATAAATCTAGACATACTATATGAAGAGCCAGAGGCGTTGAGTGTAAACAGTGTTGTATAACAGTGTTGGGTGTGGACAGAGGAAGAATGTCATTATACAGTTCCGATGACCAAACTCTTCTCAGGCCTTTAGACCTTCTTTTATGACAGCCAATGTCACCCCAGCACTGCACTAATCCTTAGCTCCACAGCTGCTATGGGCACGAATAGCTCACTTCACAGTTGCCATACAGTCAGCCATTCGTCTCATTCATCTTTGTCTGCTCCAGAGATCACAGTCAGAGGCTGGTGCAATGGCCAATTGATTTCTCTTGTCTGAAATGAGAACTTTAGATTGAGGGAGGAATGGGCGCTTTCTGTCTCTTTGGGGCATATCAGCTTGTCCAGCAAGAGACAGCCCATCTGTTGTGCAACCCTGAACATCAATTTCATCATGAAACAGACAAGTAAACGACAGCATCATACCTCTCTCTATTTCTTTTTTTTCACTTCACAGCGACTTCTCCCAAGTCAACACATCATCTTAAGAGTCTAAGGCTGATGTGCAGACATCACTTTGTCTGACTTTCCTTTGTTTTGGTAAGACAGGGCCACCCACATGGCATTAAGACATGAGCCTGACTGTGTGGAACAGCAGACAAATTCCCGCTCTCTCTCGTCGAGACGGAGGCCAGGAGGCTTTACACTTCAGATCTGACAGGGAAGGCACTCAGCTCCAGGAGGACCACTTCTTCGTTGGTGTCTATATAAGGGTGTGGAAAGACTGGGTCATGCGATCTCTGGATGAACCGACTCTCTCAGCTAATTCCCAGGGCACTGCCAAGTTAGAGGAATTCGCCTCCATTCCGTCTGTGACAGCTGTGGGAGTTACACTTTGTGTGTATGTTTTGGCGAGACTAATGAGTCCGGGCAAAAGAAGGATATGATTGATCTCCCCCGTGGTGAAGTCTGACTGGTAGGGAAATGGAAAACTTCAGTAATGAATTCTTGATGATATCGCCACCTAAGCACATGAGTGACGTGACATCAGAGAAGCGTCACATACCATCTCACACTGCATTGGTGGCCACTGCTTCAGGAGCTAGAGCTGAGGCTTCGCTGGAGATTATGGTGTGCAGCTTTTCGATCTCGTCTTTTTTGCTTCCTTCTCTCTTTTTCTTTTTTCTGCACAGTTTAGGCCAACTGAAAAACACAAGGGGGATTTGTATAGCAAAAAACAGACAAGAACTTCAGGAAGTCATATTCCAACAATGTAGCAAACAAACACAAACTGTATATAAGTGTAAGACACATTTTAACTGTAAAAGGGGATAACTCACTGTGTACATAAGCAGATGAACACAAGCAGAATGATGAGGAGCACCAGCCCAGCAATCACACAAGCAATGATGATCTGCCTCTCACCACCAATAAGCCAGCCAAACTGGTAATATTCACACCGGGAACCAGTGAAGCCACTGGCACACCTTCAACAGAGAACACCAGAGAGACAACAGAGAAACAATAACAACTTTAAGAGAAAATAAATAAGTGCTATATGGGTCACAGACACACACACACACACACACACACACACAGAACCTAACCCCTCAGGGGTACAGGTGGTTCTATAAATGCAATAACTTCCCTGATCTGGAAATAATGGTTATGAAACATAATTTGTCTTCTTCCTTTCATTTCCTGAGTCCTCAGACAAAGTATGTCTGGATCTCACGAGGCCTGAGCACTGTCCTTTGTGGGGCACTGCATGGCAGACTTCTATTTCTGCTGTGCCCTTTTGTTTGATTTATGTTGAGCTGATTCAGTCACACAAGCTGAGCTAATTGTCAGGCATGGTAAATGACACAGCATGTTTCTACTCATAAGAGCGTTAAAAGCACTTGGCTATGATTTACTCATTTACACACACACACACACACACACACACACACACACACACACACACACACACACACACACAGATGGCAGAGGTTGTCATGCCAATGAGTAGTTCATGAGCAGTTTCAGGCTCTTGGTCAAGAACACTTGGGTTTCAACCTGCAATCAACTGGCTGCAGAGAGGTTGCTCTCCATCTCCTGAGAGATTGTGTTTCACTGTCAGGTCACCGCATGGTACAAAATAAAAAAAAACTTTTTTTGGTCTTCCCACCATTCTATTCAAACATGTTGAGGAAGCAGATCAAACAAATCCTCTTAAAAACGTCTACTCTCCTTTGCCATTCATTGATAACCGACCCCACAGTGATCCGCTCAAATTGAATAAAAAAAACTCAACATCTTCAATTACTGGAACCACGTGTCAGGTTGATCTATAAGCTTACCGGCAGGACGGGGTGTTTTGCTCTGTGACGAAGCGGCACTTGCCATGAATGCAATAGTGCTTGTACTCCTCTGGACACCTGGAAAAATGGCTGTTCCATGTGTGGCTCTCTTTGGTCACTGTTTAGGCACACAGACAAACACAGCACAGAGTTTAATACTGCCTGGAAGTGCATACCTTTATATCTTTGTGAATGAAAATATAAACTCCCTAAACAATAGCCTTCTTCCTGCACTCTGTTTTTTGGGTGGATGTGCCAAGAAAGATAAATCTTTCCATCACTTCAAACATCATCTATAATATCCATCACTTTTATTATTACATCTGTTTATGTTGTGTAAAAGAGATAAATAGTCTTTATAATAAATAATAAATAATCTTTTAAAATGCAAGCAGTGACAGAAATGCATTCTTCATTCTGAGGGAAAAATAACTAATAAAGAAACTTGGTATCAGCTCTATTTCACAGGATTTTAAAAACACTCAAAATGCTTTCTTTTTTATTACAACTTTTAGAAAATCCCTTCATTTGCTGTGCTTGTAAACTGGCACTGACATCACCTGGCATGAGTTTCCCAAAACCACAGTAGTTAACTACGCTAGCAACTAACATGTTTGGAACCATGTAGCTCAACACAACTGTTTCTCTAAAACATCATCCAAACCAAGGGGAGGCTGGCTGGTTCGAGACCGGCACTGCGTGTGTTAGTGAGCACAAGTGTCTGTGTATCTCCCTCTCCTTCCTTTGTTACATGGATGATGGATTTTGATTGGGGGGAAGTGTTTGGGTGTTGATAATTAGTATTTTAATTGGATAGAAAATTAGATAGGTTAGTTATTTGTAAGGTTGTTCCTATTTATCGGATGCTGTGCCCCGTCCATTTGCATACCCCAGACATACTTGTGTCATCTTTGAAGGATATGCCTACTGTTATGCACTAATATGCGCTAGAAGAAATATCACCAAGGCAGCAGTGACAATAAAATGTCATTGTCTTCCTTGTATTGTTTTTAATGGGATAAAGCTGCAAGCCGCAGCTATCTGGATTCAAACCACTAACTACACCACTGTGTGAACTTCACATGATGTTCAAGGCTTTAACCCCCTGGACCACTTTCCTTGCTCTTGATTTGGAGTTTTAGATAGATTAGATAGGCTAGACAGGCTACTCACTAAACCATAGAACATGATACAAGGCCACATCCAAATAGCATGTAGCAATTCCTGCCTTTTTATATCTGCTATGACAAGCTCCTTTTTGCTTTAACTTTCCAACCGTGATGCTTGTGATCCATTGCCTCTCTTACCACTCTCTGACACTGTGCAAGACAAACATGAGCCCTTGACAACTTTTTTGTAAGGGTAGTGAAGAGAGACTGTAATTAAGCAGGAGATAGAGGTGGGATGGAATCAGGAAATTAACACAGGTCAGACTAGAACTTCGGTCCCTGTAGGCACCTGCCCACTGTAGCCAGCTGTGACACAATGCCCCCTGAGCCCTTGATAACTTTTTTTATCTCTTTTTATACAACTTTACCAGCCGGGTTTCCATGAGTGTGGAGGGTGCAATAAAATGACTTCAAAGAAGCCATTATGACCATATCTCTCATCTCTTCTCTTTGACTTCACCTATAACATTTAAATACACCTAAGTACTGCAATTAGGCTGCACATCTGTCTTCTGTTTCAAAGGAAATGTGATATAGTTTGTTCCATTCTTAAAAGTTATCATACAAGTTAGGTTGTATAATACAAGTTAGGTTGTATAATACAAGTTAGCTTGTATTATAAGCGCACGGAAGAAGAGACTGTAGCACTGAAATCTGAAGACACTATAGTGAGCATATGGTCAAACAAAGCATATGATGCTAGTCACCAAACCCATCCACAGTGTGTGCAAAGCTGGCTTTAGGAAACCTGAGATATTTCTATCCAAAATTACCTGGAAGTTAAACTGTAGAGGGTCTAATTACTGGGAGGCTACTCATGAAACGTGATCTGCACATTTGAAGCCTACCTGTGGAAACGTGAGCCTGCTGAGAAAGAGTTAAAAATGAAGTTCTACTTTTCGTTACTGTTACAATTAGTTCCTGATGAATGATCTGTTCCTCTGGGACTCATATCTGTAAGACTGACGTACAATTATTTCATTGATAAACTTTAGAAATCCAATAGGTCCATTCAAGACATGTGCATTCCTTTGACAGAGAGGATCAAGCACAGAGCCAAGCTTCAGAAAAGTATTAAATTTCACACTAACAGCCTGAGAGATGAAATAGCTGCAATCTGTGTACAAGGTCAGGGATAAATAAAAGCTCTGACGAATTCTTTACTCCACAACAACGAATAGCATGAAGAAAATATAAAAAACAGTGTATAAATGTGTGTGGGTCCAGTGATTCAGACAAAGAGACGAGGACAGAGAGAGAGTGTGTTGAAGAAGCCAGGGAGGATTTAGGGAAACTACCTGCACAGTTGCTGCTGTTGTCATGGGGACTACAGAATACAGTCTTGTTTGCTGGCGCTTTTGTTGCATTCCATTCAGCCTGGGAGTGTTTGCATAGGGCTATTGCTACAGCCAGAAAACAAACAATAGCAGTAGTGGCACAAGTTACAAACAGGTAAACAAATCTGGACAAAGTCAGCCTTTGCTTAACACACCAGTAAAATCTCCCACAGGAGTGTGAGGAATTTGTCACATACACAGTAATTAATTTACTATCACACTTAAAACCATTTGGATTACCAGACACTCGACTAGACATCAAAAGTAATCTAAAACTAACTTGTGTCCCACCAATTGTTCTCTTCCATTTCTTGATTTCACATGATGTAACTGAGGAAAATTAGTTTCAGATGCGAATTTAAATGGTCAGGATAACATAACTGCTTAAAGTTCAGAGTAAAAGAGGAGGGAAGAGGCTACGATTTCGAGATCCGAGATTCGCACACACTCATATGTTAAGTCAAACCTAATATTATACATAAAAGACGCAAAGGAATGCCGTAGTGATACATGGGTTTAACCGAAATGTGGGCAACGTCATTACGCACGTAGGCCAGACATTCTCGTTCTCATTTCATGAACAAGAACTTAACCTAACCAACATGTAAATGACTGGGATAAGCTTTTACTGTAACGAAAGGTGCGACCTGTAGCCACCTGATATGGATATGGCTATCTGCGCTTCCTGGAAGAGAGCCGGTGGTCTGAAATAACAAGGTGCTGATAATGGTGCACAGATAATGTCTTACCTGTTATTATCAAAAACAGGAGCTTGTAAGGCCTTTCCATTGGTATTCAGTGCTGATCTAAAACTCCAGTTTTCATTTTCCTCTTCAAGCTATCGCTTGTTCTCTTGTCCACATATGGCACTAGGCTACTCTGCCAAGTGTTTTGCGTCGGCTGCGATAAAGTAATCCAAGGAAAAGTCCAAGACCAGCTCTCTCTTGAACTTTGAAAAAGTTGCGTTTTAAAGCTTCCAGGTGACCACAGAGAACTCTTCCAAGGTGCTGCAGAATACGCAACTAGAGTTGCCTATAGACCAGCGTGGGGGTGGTACCGAAACTTCACATAGCCCCCACGCCTCTGTCAAGTCCCTACTCCACCCACTTCTTTTGAGTACTGGATCCAGCACCCAATAAAAAGGAGGACCTAAATTCCTGAGAAATTACACAAGCTAAAATGGTGCTGTTAGAATAATGCTCATGAACATAAACTGTGATACACATTTAGACAAAATACAGGTAAAGATTTTACCATAGAAATGTAATTATAAGGGTGACGGTGCTTGGGTACAAGAGCTGTTTAACAGAAAATTAAAATGTAAAGAATATAGGCCAGTGACTAAGTAGTGCTCAATTAAATACACAGCGTATCTTGAAAATATACAGTAATAACGTATTACATACAATTTATGTGAATGCGCCATGCAAGAACAGAAAGTGGTCACTTTATTGACCAAAGTCAAAACTCGCGCCAATAGACAGTCGGCGCCTCTTAATTTTAACAGTCAGTTTATGTAGTGCCTCGGTACATGCTTGATAAACCACTGCTCAGAGTGTGTGTTTGTGTTCATTGGCCACGAGGCGATGGACTTTTCCCCCTGAGAGGCTGAGAAGATGTGTGGTTGGCAGAGCCTCCAAGCGTCTGCACTCGCTCATACACACAAGATGCACTTTATCATGGCTTTACCCCAGACAACGAGCCATTTAGCTCTGCAAAACTGAAGTTTATAGAGACAACACAGAGGTGCGTTTCTTCACTCAGCCACAAAAAGGTTTGAAAATATCAAGGTAGTTGTTGATACTGCGTCAGCAAAACAAACTGTCTATATGTAGCCAAGCTGCGTCACGCTGATGCAAATAGAAAATGTGGTAACCTAGATTCGTCAAAAACGCATTTTAAAACCAACATGAGCTTTGCCAGACAGCACCTATTTGTATGTTAAAGTTTAAACGATGACGGTTTAAGATATTCACTTATACTCGTTTTCATTCTAATGAAAACAGCCAGCTACAAGAACGCACGTTTGAATGCAGAATGTAGTACTGACCTCCAAAAAAGGCAGAGAACAAAAGAAAACAATAAAACAATAACAGTTTGACTTTTCTCCATTTAGAAAATGTAATTCACCTATTTTAAACATTAGAACAATGTGAATCTGTCAAACCATCTGAGAGATGGACGAAATGTGTCTACAGGCACATCTAAGCCCTCTCTGTTCCTTTACCCTTTCTTGTCAGTGAACTAGTGTCATGCCAGTCTTCATTCAGTCAATGTTTTGATAGTTAGTAGGGCAGCAGTATGTTGTGACCAAAGGTGTTTGGAGTCGGGCGGGCCTAAAAGCAGTGTACCAGGTGACTACTAACTGGTCAGATGCCATTATAACCAAGCTTGTGACCTGATCTCTGCTGATTGGCTGGGAGAAATTCACGTGGTTCTACCACTTCACAGGGAGGCATGGAGAGGACATAGGCCAGGTGTCATTTTTGACATGTAGCGGCAATAAGAAATTGTCTTGTTCTTTTGTGTGACATACCAGAGCAATTATTTTTTGTTACTAAGTTATACATAATTATGGTGCCACATTTCCAACATGAAAATATGTTGAATCTGTTTTGGCTGGATGCAAACTAGCACTTTAGGAACATGTTGATGTCATTTGTTGAAAGTAAAAAATAAATTAATCATTCCTTCATTCCAAAAGAATAATTCTAAATTGCATACATGAAAATGCACACAATAGGCTGACGGGAAGCGCAATCACTCATTTTGGGTTTGTGTAAATATTGATTTTTATTACAGCCAAGTAAAAAAACTAACAACATTCTCACTGCGTTTTAATCATGCTTCTCTCATGTCCATCATTCAGGAATTGGGTGCCTCTGTGTCCGAACAAATTATCGCAGAAAAACAGAAAATTTACTAAAAGGACAAAAACAATGGTTTTTTTAATTGACCGGCTATTGAATGTTTGGAGAAATTACCAATATTCTTCCTTGTTTAATTAAGGGCTAAAAATGATTGTACGCCCACAAGAACAGGTAAGGCTTTTAATGGTAGGTATTTGCTGAACAAACAAGCCTCTGTAACGCAAAATTATGTGGCAGCGGTAAGGTTATGTTGCCGCTGGATTAATCCACATAATAGCATAACCAGGAAGTCTATAAGTCTATTGCACACTTTTTTGAAACTGAGTTTCCAGAGGGAGGGAAGTTTGACTAGTCCTGCATGAGATACTTAGCTCTATTGAGACCCACTGTTTATTTTGGTCTGGAAATGTTCCATTTAACAGGAACACATAATGCAGTTTTAGGAATAATTTGTTATAATTTAAAACAGATTTTTGCAGTTCTCAAACTTTGTTGGACCGGTGACCCCTCATGGGCAGAGGACCGTACAGGCGTACATCCATCAGTTCAGTTAAATGCTAAATGCTATTTTGTTATTTTTTGTGGACCCCTTGGCTATGTGCTGCAAACCCCTTGGGGTCCCCAGACCCCAATTTGAGAACCAATGAACCAAACTACAGAAATGTGTCAAACAGGAACAGCCAGATACCGCAGACCCCTGCCCCTGTGCCTGCTTCTATCAGCTATATTTTGTCAATGTAAGAGAGTAAAAGAAAATCTGCAGTCTCATCCTGATCTGGAGGTGATGACTACATCGACCTTGTGGAGTAGTAAAGCAAATCACAACTTTTTTGTAGTAAGCAGCGCAGCTACAGCAAGTAAAAGATATGTAGCCTTTGCAGATAATTATATCATTTACCTTCTCTTAAAATCAGCTGATTTTGTGAATTGTTGAAATCATGTGGTGGGACTTCCTGAAGGCTGACCTTCATCACACTGGTGAGTGGACACACATATGGACACACAGTCAGTCAGACAGACTGTCAGAAAGATCTGATTAGAACACCCTCTGCCCCCTGTTGGATATTAGGAGAACTACACTCAGGCATGACAAGCTTCATGAGTCAGCAAACTGGCAGTTAAGGTTAACTGAATGGGGCATAGGAAAATCAAACTGAAAGTGAGTTTCTGTGCCCCATTCAGTTAATGTTATATGTTGCTTCACTATTCGGTCTATGTTGTATCAAATTTCTTGTATCAAAGTTCTATTTCCAACCAAAAGCATTTGGTGACCTCGAACGCCAGGGCTATGGATTGATTCACACCGGATCAGACCTCTCTCCAGTACCTCCTAACTAGTCCTGGTCCATATGGTTCTGAATAAAGCTGAGTGATCAAATGTCTGATGAAATATTAGGGTGGTAATTGCAGTGTTTTCATCGGCTTCATTTATTTACATTTAGCAGACACTTTTATCCAAAGTGACACATTTGTCAGCTATTAGTTACATGAGGGCCAGTCTCCTTTAAAGCAACTTTTTTTACGTTTAAGTGCCTTGCACAACAGTGCCAGCTGGGATTAAAACCCACAATTTCCAGGCTACTAGCATGATAGCCAGGTTCCTTAACTGCCACACTATCACTGCCCAATATTCTTCACTGAGCTGATTTCAGTGACACCCCACCCAGTAAAAAAAACATCCACCCTGTAGTGGCCACTTTTACCATTTGAAAAAAAAGAATCCCATGAATGACTAAATTGAGAATGGAAGGGGAAAATCATATCAACCAATCCTGTGTGCTGTTTGGAGGGAAAGTTTCATGTCAAGGAAGTTAAATTTACATTTAGGCATTTAGCAGACACTTTTATCCAAAGCGACTTACAAAAGAGGATAACATTCAAGCTACAACACAGCAACAAGTTAATTCTAAAGATGACTTGGTGCATTCTCAAAATTTACGCCAGGAGATATTCTTGGAAGAGCTGGGTCTTCACAAGTTTCTTGAAGGTGGAGAGGGTATCAGTTGATCTGGTAGCACTTGGAAGGTCATTCCACCAGAGCGGAACCAGTCTGGAGACATAGGGGACATAGGGCCATCGGGGGACATAGGGCTTCAGGAGAGTTCAGGTAGATGGGAGCCTTGAATTTAACAGTGAAGTTCAATGAACAGAGGTGTGACGTGCCCTTTTTGGCTGGTTAAAGACCAGACGTGCAGCTGCATTCTGGATCATCTGTAGCGGTCTCACCACACAGGCTGGTAGGCCTGATAGGAGGACAACACGAGCCACAGGGGCAACGTGATCTGCAAAGGTCAGTTGGTTATCGATCATGACACCTAGGTTTCTTGCCACTTTGGTGGGAGAAACAGACAGGGAGTCGATCTTGATACTGATGTCGTGGTGTATGGCTTGTTTGGCTGGGAGGACCAGCAGTTCAGTTTTGGAGAGATTTAGTTGGAGATGATGTCCTTTCATCCATGCTGATATATCAGAGAGCCAGATAAATAAGAGAAGTTGGTGGCTTGGAATGTCCCAGTTGGTGAAAAGAGAATCTTTGGTCATGACTTGGCCAGAATAGAAGCTCCCTCCTGGTCTCTTGGGTGTCTTCAAGACTCAAGTGGGATGGGGCATCTTAATTTTAGGTAATGAAAGCACTCCAAGAACAGATGTTCAAAGTCGTATACACTTTCCTGTTATATTCATCCCTTATAATGGTAATGGCTGCTATAATTGTAACAAACTTGGTGAAAATTAAATTGTGCACAGTGAAAACTAAACAGCCTATGAAAAAACCTCCATACATTATGAGAGGCCAGCAGTACAAATCTAACTGAATCCATAAGGGGAGGGGGAAGAGATTAAATAGTAGATATCATGTTACTTATCTGAAGATTTAGCCGCTTCAATTATAGATTTGTTTGAAAGTAAATTACATAGATGAGAAACAGAGATTACCTAAAATATGAATTAATCTCTGTTAATCCTATGTCCACACCTAAGCCGTGCTTTAAAAGTATCCATTTATTAACAGCACAGACAAGGCCTCAAGGGGTCCTGGCCCTTGCTTATCAACTTGCCCATGTATGGTGTACGTGTACCAGACTGGGGGGTCTCAAACCGGATCAACGTTATCCCCTATGGAACCACTGTCATGCCAGGCGGTATCTCATCCCATCGGGAGCCTTGCAGCCGCCATATTTAAGTCATCTGCCTCCATCATGACCAGCCACATTCTGATCACACACAGCATCACAGCACGAGCGATATGGTGAGTTTTCTCAACTAATTTTTATGTTGTGAAGACAAACAGTTTGATTCACTAATCTATTGTTCTAGCTGTGAGTAAAAAATGGCTCAATGTTGCTCTGTTGATATGGTACCATGAAACTCTTATTTAGTCAGGAATGGGACAAATATAAATATTTGATTTATTCAGTTCTGAGTCATAGACAGTTTAATGAAATTTCTAGACCACAGGTTTTGTAATAAAGAGTCTACTGTTGAATTGTAATTATTTATAAAACATTTCAATGCTGATTGGATATTGTTCAACAAAGTTTACCCACCCATCTCCTGAAAAAAAAAAACATTAGTTGCTGAAACTTGAATTGTTATTGGATTGTTTGGGAGGATATTACTATGCATGAACATAGTGTTTGCTTTTACTGACCATTTTGCCCCTGGGTGACTACATCAAGCTTTTGAGGACCCATTTTGCAACACAGAATAGCCTTTATCACCATTGTGCAGTTCTGTGTACAATGAAATGGGCAATGCTGCGGAACAAGATGACAAAATGATTTTGTTACTCGATAAGAATTTCACAGCTGCCCTTTCTCTTTCAGGCCAGCAGGAAGACCAAGAAAAAGGAAGGGGGAGCCAAGCGTGCTCAACGGGCCTCCTCCAATGTGTTCTCCATGTTCGAACAGACCCAGATCCAGGAATTCAAGGAGGTAATAGGCATTTGAAACCCTCTGAAAGTAGTTCATATTATCAGGCTGCATTCCTGGGTGTGGGGGTGGGGGTAGTGATGGATGGTTCAACACAGCTGAGGAACTAATGATAGTGCCTTCTCCCCTGGGTGCTCTTACCTCAACTATGGCCTTTTGATTCTCCAATCTCACCATCTTCCTTTCATACTCTCTGTTTCTCTGTCTACCGGGGCTGACCTCAGATGGATTTCCCCTTCTGCACAGAGTTCCTTACTTGGTGATGTCTCAAAGACATGTTTCAGACCATGGGCTTGGACGTCATAGTTCATGCTAATAACTATAACTGAACTGAAAAGAAGAAGTGCGTAGACAAAAGTGTGAATGAAAGCTCGGCTGTCATTCACACTTTCTGTTTACTGTACTTCTCTTCACTTAGCCCACCATCAGTACACCATTCCTCTTCTGAGACAAGTGTAGTACACAGAATTTATGTGAACTCTGATGAGGACATAGAAGCATGTTGTTTACTTCTCATCACCAAGTCATCTTTAGAATTAAGCACCATTCTTAGACAACCAAAAGGTAGTTTTGTGTTGTCCTATCAGCGTAAAACATATTCATGAGTCTTCTCCACCCCTGTATGTAGGCCTTCACACTAATTGATCAGAACAGAGATGGTTTCATTGATAAAGAGGACCTAAAAGACACTTACGCATCTCTTGGTGAGTGTTTCCCAAAGATCACAATTGTTTTTGTGTGTACATTTTGAGAAACTATCCCCCAAGTCTTTTACTGTCATGTTACAATAATATGCAATAATAATAATTTAAAAATATATTTATTTTTTAATATATGGAGCATTGAGTATTAATTTGTAGACATCTAGAAGGAAGTAGAATTTCATGTCCACCAGTCAAGTCCTATTTATGTTGTGACTGGCAATTGGTGTAAATACACAAAACATTCACAAAATGTAAAAGATGAGGACTGTAAGGCTGGTATATATGCTGTTTTGTTTTAATAGGTAAACTGAATGTACAAGATAAAGAGCTGGAGGACATGCTCAAAGAGGCCACTGGTCCCATTAACTTCACAATGTTTCTCAACCTATTTGGGGAGAAATTGCATGGTAAGTTGTGAATTAGTGTGCAGTCACATAAAACATGACCAAATGAGTGTGAAGCACCTGTGAAATTCTTTTGTTTGAAGGTACTGACCCAGAGGACACCATTCTGAATGCTTTTAAGATGTTTGATCCTGATGCAAAAGGTTTTATACAGAAAGATGAGTAAGTCCTACCTTGTTTTTTTTGTGAGACTAACCATCTTGGCATAACATCATTTAAGTTTTCCTGACTACCTATTAACTTTGTCTTTCAGGTTACAACACATTTTGATGACACAAGCAGATAAATTCTCTGCAGAGGAGGTGATATGGTTTAATTTATTTCCTACTTTGCTCAGAATAGTGTGAATAAGTCTCATGAGCCTGACAAACCATTTTTTTTCTTGCAAGGTGAAGCAGATGTTCCAGTCATCCAACATTGACGCAGCAGGAAACCTAGACTACAAATCCCTGTGCTATATCATCACCCATGGGGAAGAACAAGAGGAATAAGAGGCACATGACTTCCCTCGTGGCTTGGGTCACACCATTTATGCTATTCTATCTTTGAACTGTGAATAAAACTTGTGTCTTTGTCTCCATGAACCCTTATAAGTGGTAGATTTCTTTGGTGAATGTTTTATAAAGGAGCTACTAATGCGTTGAGGCAAGCAAAACTAATTACACATTTGTTCTTCTCTTGGTCAGATCTACAAATGGAGACCAAAATCACAGTGGAGTAATCAACAACAGTGTGTGTACAAAAATGCATAATTAATACAGAAATAAATTCTGAAATCTTTGGCAAGTTCACAGTGCAATGACAAATATATTTTCCCTGTTTAAGAGCACAGTGTGTACTATGCAGTTAACAGTACCGATCGCGCGTGTGTGTGTGTAAGTAAAAGTTCATTAGCAGGCAGGCGCCTGTGCTTCCGTCAGGACATAAAAGGCAAACGATAGCCCTGGCAGACTGAGGGGGTCCCCTGCATGAAGTGGGACACCCTGAAGTTTGGGCAGCGTCCTGTCGTCCACCATCTTCAGCACTAGGCCATTCAGCTTCACTGACCTGAAGGCCATTATATGGCAGTCATGGGGGGAGATAAGAATGCAAAACACTACCTTAATAATCCTAATAGGCATTTAAATTCACATTAGTGCTGCATCATTTGGGGTAATGAATATTTGATTGGAAAATCTTTTTTTTAATGGCAAGATTTAGTTTTAGCTCCATTTCTGGCTACTGAGCATATCAAGTGGTTAAGAAAAACAGCACTCCTGATTGGTGAGCCTCACTGTCTCGTACAAGAAGAACAACATGAATAACCAAAGATGTGAACAGGTTAACCACAGTATTACACAGTGTGACAGCATTACAAGGCTGAATGATGACTCCAAGCCCCGTGATGAGCCTATTGTGATATTTCAAACGTTGATTTTGATTGCAATTTCATTAACTGAGCAGTCCTAATAACGCACAGTATATTTACTTTTCAGACACTTCTGTCTTTGAGTACAAATTGAGGATTAACATTCGAGCCATACTGCAACCCTTAGGTCACTATAAATACTTCTACACAAATACCGCAAGACTTACAGAGAATGAGAGTACCACAGTTTAAATACTAAATTAGTGTAGTCGATAGAGAGCAAAGAAGGAAGTAGAAAAGAAGACAGGAAATGCATGATAAGTTTGGTGAGTTGGGTTGTTAGAAGTTTTAAAAAAGAAGGACGTTTTAAATATAGAAAGGTAGGTCATTCCTCCCACAAATAAATTGCAGTGTATGTAAAGATGACAGTCAAAGAATAGGTAAATAATCCAAGAATGGGTATTTTGCACCCATTCATTTTAAGTTAGAAAACTGACATTGCTTGAAGGTGCAGTCTGTAACAGTCTGTGCTTTGGAAAACCAGGAAGTTTCATGTAGTATATATCATGGTAATTGTCCAATAAAGACTGCCGTAACATGCTTAATACATTTAACACATGGGTGCACTGATTTGCAAAAAATAATGAGAAATGTCAGCAAATAAGACAGGATGCAGTAGAGCAATGAATAGTGATCCATATTTTAATAAAATTAAAACTAAAATTAATATCTGGCAAAACGTTTTGTGTAACATTCTGGGTTATACTGTCATATTTCATTTTAAGATGGGATTCTATCTGACTTTTTAATATGCATTAGCCAATTTCAATAACAAATCCTGATAGGATACATTTAAAATCTGTATATGATTCTGTAATGGGGGAAAAAAACTAATTCTGATTCTGAAAGTGTGGGGAATAGAAAGGACAGGTAGGGCAGAAAGACAAGGAGGACATTTGTCTTTCTAATGGCTTTCTTTAGTAATGCCTTTTTTGTGGCAATAAGGTTAATTCGCTCAAATCTAAACGGCTACATACCAGCAAAGTTATTAGTAATGGAGTGGAGAGAAAATGTAACATGGATTGAGTGTGCAAAATTGTGATTGAATGTCATTACTTTGCCGGGGCAATAGAGAACAGGTGGGTCTTATTATTTCACTCTCTAAAGGAGGGAACTCAAAGTATGAGAGCTACTGGATTATGCTATAGTCCCACTACAGGTTATTTTGCTTCATTTGCTTCCCTTCACAACCATTTATATATTTCCCACAGCTGTCCCACACCACCACCCTTGATTAAGAAATAATCCTTTTCTAATTAGCGCAGCAGATGGGGATGGCCACAGTGTTTTCCGTTGCAGAACTTTCATGAACAGTGCTTGCAACTCGATATGCAACTCGAGTAGAGTGGAAACTCCTGTTAAGTTTGTTGTTTATATTTCTGTGTATTTCTGTATATTTATGTGTTGTTTATATTTATACTGTATTTCTGATAAAGACAGGAGGAGTGTTCCAAATTCCTTGCGCTATAGGCAGGGGATTTCCTATAGTTAACCAAGCTTATTTCACATGAGACATGATATGGAACACTGCAGTGCACAAGGGGCTTGCAGCAGTCACAGTTGTACCTAAGGTCCCCTACAGGTCTTTTTTCAGGGTGTAACTTTTCACAGTGCATTACAATACCTGGAAAGTGTGCATTACAATACCTGGAAAGAACTCCTTGTTCTCCAGGCTCTGGAGCCTCCAACACGAAGGCCTCTGCAGTGCTGTTTGCAAGGTGCGATGGCAGACTGATCTTAGCACTGCGATTGCTGAGGTTCAGGGCAAACAAGGTGACTGCACCTCTCTTATAATTTGTGCTAAAAAAGTAGAAGATCACTATGTGTGAATGAATCAATGTATTGCAACTTGAAAAGAATGGCACATCAAGAGCCAGCACACACACACACCTTTTTCTGTTTGTACAGTGGCAATACACTCGCAACCAGCGTCTGGGCCCAAGATTGGAGAGAAATGAAGCATGCAGTACCTCAGGGCCAACAAGCCTCTTGTACAGGACTGACAGCCAATAATCCTAGAACAAAGACAAGGAGAACAGCAGAGCCATTGGGTGGTCAGGCAAGGAAGATAAAGACGTGTCTCAGATATCAGTTGTAATCAAATTCAAAAACATACTGGGAGCGGATCCAGGTCGTCATCCACCAGGTGATAGGTTCCTGAACCAATGAGAACTTGTCTGATGACAACATCCAATCCCAATTTTGCACTTAGGCCAAGTTTATCTAACCACCTGCATGGAAACAAAGAACAAGAAAGGTTCATTGTCACATGCACATAGTTACTGGTGGTAAAAAATGCAGAGAAATATTATTCTGTTTGTCAGCTTATTTGGTGCATAAAAGGAGCCAGTGGTAAGGAAGGGGTGGGGTGAAGTGCATATAGCACAGTGAGGGAGAGGTTGAGGAAGGGCATAGGTGATTGGTGGGCTGGGTTGTGGTGGGGTGGAGGCAGTTAACTTTGAGTGGGTGGGTGATGGAGGTGGAGGGGGAGTTATGGTGAAGGCAGGGGTGGAGTGGCAGTGTGCTGTGTGTATGTATGGTGGGGGTGAGGAATTGATATCAGCATTCAGGAAAGAACTGTCTAACTGTCTAAACTGGATAACAGAAATGGATGAAAAAAAAATCAGTGATAATGTTCTGACTGTTCTAGCTTCTGAGAACTAAGGGCTGAATTTTAACTGAAATTTCAAACATTCTCTCACATAAAACCTGCAGCAAATGTGTCAGACAATCCCAATGCTCCACCACCATATGCGGAGCTGGTCTCTCCCAGCCAAACTCTCATCTCTGGGGAAACCAGATCAACAGTCTGTGTACAAAATTGAAATAGCAACAACAACAACAACAAAAAAGACATCAATGACAAAAGCAACAACAACACTGTCATTCAATGCTTTGAGATGAAGTATACACAACATTAAGTATGACTCACAACCAGACAGCATGAAAATCAGAACAAAGGCTTAAGTAGGCAGTAACAACTTTGTGTATGTTTTTGTTGACAAGCATGTGTGCTGTGTGTAGAGGAGCTGTTTGCCAAATGCACCTGTGCGATAAGGCCAAATACAGAGCACCAGGCATGTCCAAAGCAGACAAATCCATATGAAAACACTGAGCTGTGCTTGCAGGCCAGAGAGTTATGAATAATAAAGGTGTTCCATTTTTACCTCAAGCACTTCATTAATTTTTGCAGCGAGTGTATCAAGCACATCAGGGTCCAGAAAATCCTCAAGTGATGTATCTCTACCATTGACATAATAACTGGAGAGAGAATAATACACAATAACAAAAAAAATCAAAATATACATTTTTTCTGTGATATGTAGCCAACATTTTATTTGGCTTATGCAGGTTGGATGGAATGCAGACCTTGTAAGGTCCTATGGTAATACCAAGAATTTTTATCAGTATGTTTGTTCTTAAGTAGGTTTCGACTTTCCTTTCTAGGAAAGACTTCCTGCCATAGTGCATTGTCTGGGTTTGGTCTGTCTGTGGGTGTGCACAGTATGACTGCTGCACACTGCGTGTAGAGAGAGACAGAGAAAGACAAAGGGAGGGCAAAAGTGAAAGGAGGAGCTATGGCGGCAGGAAAAGAAAAGAAAGAGACGGGCGAGTGTCACAGAGCTCATACTAGAAGAAAGTCTCAAAGAAAAACAAAGAGAAACCAAAACGAAGAGCTCAGAGAGAATGACAAGAAAAACAGTGACAAACGGGTACAGAGGGGGGGTTCAATCGAAAGAGAAAATGAGAAAGGGAAACTTACTGATGCCAGGTACATGCATTGATTGCCTCAGAGCCACTCTCCAGAAACCTGAAAGGGCAAAAAAGTTACTTTGATGCTTATTATGGAGGTAACCTTTAATTGAAGCCTCTAGTCTTCCCAAACAAATCTGAAAAAAAAAAAAAAACTCAGCCACAGAAAAGTATACTGAAATGACTTCAACTCCGGGGGCACAACCTGTAAATCAAATTCAGTTTTTCACTGGAACAAGCTGGGTTTTAAAGAGGCAATTTCTCAACTTTGGCCTAAGGCACAGATCATCAGACACGCACCCTTCCAGTAGATCCCGGCGGTGGTCTCTGGGTTGGCTGACATCAGGCCCATAGAGCCCAGAGGCCTGGTACAGTTTGGACTTGCTCAGAATTGTTCGGAGGTGAACAAAGTCTTGACCCAGCTGGTAGCCATCGACCCGGAAGCCAGCCTTCTTCTGATAGCTGTTGGGCTCTGAAGAGAAAGAAGACTCTTGAACCTTAATCGCCCTCATAAAAGTCCTGCTTAAGTATATATATGTAATACAACTGCATGTTTACAAGGACAAAAAGGGCAAAATATCTTGAGAGAAAACTTACTTTACACTATCAACTTGTTTTCCTTTCTATTTTTTTATTAATAGACTTTTGGCTTTATTGACCTATGAACTGTGTCTTACTTCAGTGAAAACGTATCTAGATGCCTTTGCTACACATTAACATGTACACATGAATACTTGTGAATGAGGTGAGGATTAGAATTCTGTACCATTGCCAAGTTCCCAGGACATCCTATACTGTCTCGATTCACAGTAGTCCAAGAGCATCTGGGCATTCTCACTGTTCCAGGAGTTACCTCTTGTCCTTAGCAAGGCATTCAGGCCGAAGATGAGGTCAAAGCCGGTGCAGTTTGCAAAGGAGTAAAGCAAATCCACAGCATACTCTGTTTAAAATGAATGAGACTGAAGATGATGATAAGCATTGCCAGTGTGGCCTCTGCATTGACTAATAGCATTTTGGAGAACTTGCAAGGCAATAGTGTATGAGATGCATATCAGTAAAGCAGAACTTTCATGGAAGTTTTAAAATAGTTACTTTTTAACCGTTAGAAAAACATACCAGTGAAATCAACCACACACCCTCTTACCTAAACTGATAAACTAAGAAAAAACAAACATGCATTCCCGGAGGTGCTAGCCTGGTAATAAAACCAGACCCTCGTTCTACAGTTTTATTTAGTACAGAGGGTCTGGACATTTAGTAGTGCTTGCTTGCTTGACTTGAGATTGCTTGCTTGAGGTGTTTAAGTGGTGGTGGATCAGCCTCTGACTGAAAGCTTGCCTTGACTGATAGCATTCTACCTTTGCATTCACAACACCTCCCTCTGTTCGCCGTCTGGGCAGGTTAAAATGTCTCCTGAGAGACTAGACTAGCACTGTAGGGAGATGATAATCAAGAGGAAGTGCTAGGAAGGCATGACCAGGCTACAGAGGCACAGTACACTGAGAGAATGTGGAGACTCAATTACCCAGCCTATGTTTTCTTAATTGACAACCAGCCAAACCAGTCTTCCGAGTTTTGAAACTCTTCGAAAATGGTTGAAATCTGATTTTCATCTAAGATGTTTCAGGACATATTTATTCAAAATATCCATATAGTATTGAAAAACTTCACTTTTTAGTATGACATTAGTGACATGCATCAATATTTCTTCTAAAATACACTCATCCATCAACTTGACCAGTCAGTACTACAGGCCATGATGGCACTTGATGGCACTTACACTTATAAATTAATGAGGGTAGGCCTAATCCCCTGCACAGTGAAACACTTTCATGCAAAGGTGTAGTGCAGGTGAAGCTTTTGCAATAAACGGAGTGTTGCAGAATTATGACATTATTGATACTGTGAATGAAGTATCATTAAGTACTGCGCTGTGTTCCAACTCCTATTTCTTCTCAGTAGCCTGTCACATTAATGGAACACAAGGGTAGCCAATTAAATAAGGCCATATCAATCATTTCAGCAAGTATAGCTAGACAAGACATATATCAACACTTATAAACCTGCAAAAGATACCCACCAGTAAACCTGACTTTTTTATACTTTCCCTTCTGATCCTCTTGTTGCAATAAAAGTGACTGGAGTGCCCACTCTTTCTTCAGGTTCTTCTCCAGCAATGGAGGAAGTTCCAATCTCTTACACGTGTCCCCTGTTTGTGAAAAAAAGGACACATCATAACTGATCGATCTGCTGCAGATGTGAAAAGAGCATCAATTGCACTCAGATTTTTTGTTGTTTTTGTTAAATTGTGAATGCAGTCTACCAGTTGCCTTGCAGTGTTAAAAATAATAAAACATACAGAATAGTGTATGCCTAAACCTAACACAAACTTTTGTCTTTATAGGTATGCCCAAGAGTATTTTCAGGGTAGGTTTCGGTTTGGCAATAGGAGACCACACTCATTTAATTTCAGCACAATTCTGACCACAACACACCCTATTGAGCGTCTGAGGAGTCGGGACCACAGATGAATCAACAGACTGTTTGCTCATCAACTGAAAAGAGGATCATGCCGATGACGTCAAACAAACTTATTTCGTTCGACAGAACCAGGGTGAGGGATGAACTACTTCACAACCACAAATGACTGATTTATGTACCTTTGGAGATAATGTTCGCTCTGACACTGTAATAACTCACCAAAATGAGAAGTGTTCCAGGCTGGGTGAAAATGGTAACTGCGGGGGTTAAATGTCATAAAATCTTGTTTGGTCCCTCCAAATCGCAGAAAACCAGGGGTCAGGGCACTTGATAACGTCTTCAGCTTTGGGGACCTAGGAAAAAACAGGACTAACGTTAGTTGACTTTCCTTATTTCCATATATCAGAAATGAACCATGCACATCATGGAGGAAGTGTTGTGACCATTTTTGGTTCAGTTACTGAACAAGACCTTTAAATAAAGCTACTTACGCTAGGAGATACATGAACTTCTCTTCGGCGACCAGGCTCGCATCGATGGCCACAGAGAGAAAACGCTCATTCACCGTCTTGACCGCACGATCAAGGTCCACGTCTACACTTACAGATTCCCAATCGAACTTTTCAAACACATCTGGTCGCACGTAAGGCCAATGGAATACGAGAAGGAACCAGGCGGCCGTGAATCTCACAAACGCGACATTCATTACACCCATATTGAGAATCTTTTTACGTCTTACGTCTCGCGCTTTTCTTCTTTACCGAAGATGTGCTCATGTCCCTCGTGTAGTTAATCACCGTCGTCCCAAGAACCTAAAACAGTTTACTAACTGGTGATTGTAATGGGCAACCTTTACTGAACCGACTCCATCAGAACATTCGACTCTGTGTCTCTCATTAGGAGTAGAAAGGTACCTGCGCGGTAAGCGCAAAAAAGCATGGGAGGAGCGTGAGTAAAGGGGGAAGTCAACATAAATGGGCCAGTCCCACCAACAACCGGGCACGCTTGAGGCTGTGAGGAGTCCACGTGCAATGACAAACGCACCGAATAGTCAAGTCACAGGAAAAAAGCGCAGAAGGTGAAGTGTGTTTATTTTAGCGGAGAGTAGCCATACAAAATTAATTCACAGAAGGTGTGTTTACACTTTGTTTTATTTTAGCTGAGTGGCCTTTGTAACATAAATTACCAAAAAAAATATACAGTTCAGTTCAATTCAGTTGAACTGAGTTCAGTTCAGTACAGTTCAGTTCAATATATACACATCTTTTTTTCTTATTCTAGCTCCCAACTGAGGGAAGATCAATGGGTTTTGTCAGCAAATCATCCACCTCCTCTTGCAAAGCCTCTGCTTTTTCTTGGAGAAGCATCTATGAGTGAAAAACAAATATCTCTTAAGCAAAACAAAGCAAACATTAAAAAAAGAATACATCACTCATAAAGGACACCAAGATGTCAATCAGCAGATAGCATTCTTGTACCACACTAGAGAAACTAAAAATATTGTAATCATTAACTTACACAAATATTTATGTCCATAAAAGTTTAATTTCACTTACTTTTGCTGAGGACACAATTTGAGTGGCCTGCCGCTTGAACAAGTTTTCAATAGACTTGACCAGGTCATTTGGTTCTGCATTGGCTAGGTGTGCCAGAGTCTTGTAGCCGGCATTGTATAGTTGCTTGGCCCGAGCCTAGTGAAAAACATACGAGCGCACACACACACACGCACACGGGAGAAAATACCTCATGAGTCCACCACACATCAGCAGCAGTGCCAGTCCCATTAGACCACATTAGGAGTTTCAAATAGGTTAACTCAATTTGCTCCAGGAATGTCTTGATTCAGGCAGCTCTCTACCTACTGTGAGTGCATTCAAATGTGGCTGAGAATGGTATGGTATATGGTATATTGTATATTGTACGTTGTTTTAGTCTGAACAATAACTGAAAATGTACATCACTTCAACTGAGGATGTTTCATATGAAGAGGATCAATCATACTATGTTACACTATATTCTTAAGCATTCTGCAACACAGAAGATGCAGTTGCTGTGTGACAGTAGAAGATAGAATGCTGTTGTCATGGAGATGCAAGTATGGTGAGGAGCAGGCATTGTGGTTTAACTCTGACCTCCATGACCCCTGCCACTTCCATCAGGGGGATGAGTTCGGCCTGTACACAGTAAGTGAGTCTTCGGGTCAGCTCAGCTAGGAGAGCCTTGAAGCACCAGAACTCCTCCAGCTCCTGACCAGGGTCATACACACACACACACACACACACACACACACACACACACACACAAACAGAACAAGGATGCACACGCTAAAACTTAAAAATAGAATAGAAATGGTGTCAGATGTCAGTTGATTGCTAGTTCATACACCAACAATACAATAATACTGATACAGTTGTGAACAATAAAGAAATTAAACATGCATTCTATTGATATTGATTCTAGCATTACAGTAACATACATAGCATTCAGATTATTGTTCATATAAATCATATCAATTCATATCAACTTATGTAGCGTACCAAAATGTACAATACGATTTTGCTCATTTGCTACACCAAAATCACAGCCATGTAGCAAAACAAATGGCGTTGAACCCTCTCTCTCTCTTTGTGGTGCAGATTTTGATGAGTTAAGTGGTGCTTCTATATTCTCAAACATTCTAGTTCCTCTTAATTAGGGATTGATACTAGTCAGTCATTGTGATGATTTGACTAGTTGCATTAAAGGGATTATCCAAAGTGAATACATTTTCGGTCTACATTGTACAAAATGTCTTTACCTACTGAACAGCACTAGGCAGCCTCAAAGAAAAGGCATATGGGCTGATTGATTTCAGATTTTTCCTTCAAGTCATTGCAAGGTGTAGTGTACCAACAAGGAGACATCACAAAGCTGGTTTGTGCTATTGGTCTTTTGTGCAATTTGTGCTATTGGTCTTACATTTTATTCTGTTCCTGACCAGCAAGGGAATATGAGCAATTTAGTATTAGTAGTAGTAGATAGTACTTTTATCATCGTAGGTACTTTTATCATCCATAGGAAATTAAGGCACAATATATGACACAAACATAAGACATACATACACATCAAAAACTATAACAGGGTGCAGCTCTCATTAGTCTGAGAGTAGTGTTGGAATGAGCAGGAGGATGTCATTGTGTTGGGGAAAGTGCCTTCTGCCTTAGTGCAAGAGATGTTACAGCAAGGACATTGCCAGTGCAGTTTCTCTAGCAATACAGCACATAAATAAGATGATAAATTAGCAGTATACTGTATAAAGCTCTGGCTCTGGCCGTGGTAAATACTGGCTCGTAGTTGGCTCGTTTAACTACTCGTGTTATTGCTCAAGTATTGCTCTGATTAAATGGCTACGAATAGTTGAGCCCAAGATTATACTTCTACTCTGCTGGAGAATTATTTTTGAATGGCTAGGTAACAAATGACATATCACTATGTCTAGAGTAAAGCCTGATGGTTCTTTATAATCCCATTTCACACAAGGGAATGTTGCAGATAAATGCTCTGAGTCAGGAGTACCTGAGCTTTGCTCAGTGGCTCAGCCGGCCTCTTCTGTGAGCTCTAGCTTCCTCCCTTCAGCAGTTTAACATGAATGGTAAACAGACTGCATTTATATTGCTTTTAAAGCTTTGGGTGCTGAAAGGAGTAGAAAATGCATATGTAGGAAAGAGCTATTTACATGCAGTCCACTGACCATTCATGTTTGCCAAGGTTTGCATATGTTTGCAAATTTGAATGCACTGATGTGTGACTGGTATGACTGACATTGTACTATGCAACTTTGTTCTTTCAGAATGAACATGGCCTTTTTCTTCAGTTCTTATTGTAATAGGTGGCCATTTAAAACTAAAGGCCTCCGCACACCAGCTCCGACAAAGTGCGGAGCAATGCACTTCTATTCCATTGTGTTCAATACAAATGTGAACGCCAGCACCAAACTCTACAGGCGCCGCCTGTTGATTACGATTGAGTCTATTTTGTCAGAGCCGTTCGATAAAATACACTAGTGATTCTACAGGCTACTATGCTATGTTCTCTGCCTACAGTGCGCCACCAGTGTGCAGAGGCAAACGAAATTGTCGAATTTAAAAGTGCTCCACAATGCTGTCGGAAGTGATGTGCAGAGGCCTTAAGAATACCTAGTGCATCAAGGACTGATAAGAGGCGAAATGTTCACTCCAGAACAACAGTCACACAGTTCAATGGCACTGAAAATACAGGGGAATTGAGAATTCCTAGAGTATGCCATGTTAAGCCTTCCTGGCTCTTTGACCAAGTCAATACCGAGTATATGTACTCTCAATTCCAAGATGAGACTGAGTGAGCAAAAAATGGTCTCGAGATCAGTCTGGAGTCTAAGACTGGACTCAAGTACCATAACACTAGCATGAGTAGCTAGTGTAATATATTGTAGTTGTTGTGGATGAGTGTCACAGGTGATGGTCGTGGGGGCAGTGTGATCAGCTGACCTCTGTGAAGTGGAGCACACAAGAACAGAAGGCTGAGGAGGAGCTGACGAGTGTCTGCACGAATCCACGGGTCAGCTGAAAGCGTTCCGAAACACTCCACAGGTCGGTCTCTTTCAGCAGAGCGTGCAACACCAGGGCCAGATACAGACGGCTTGCCACCTCTGTGTCCACAGACTGAGACTGAGGGGAGAGAAGGATGGAAGAAATGGATGGAACAAAGAAAGAAAGACAGAAAGAAAGAAAGAGTATCAACTGTGCTTTTTGTTATTTTTTCACTTCTTGTGCAATATCTAGATAGCAAGAGCAGAGACAAATCTGGCAATAATGGACATTATTGAGTGGAGAAAGGATATCAATATGATAAATTAGTAAATTAGCAAATTAGTAAACCCAACAACCCCACCCCCACCCCACCCCCCTGCCCAGAGAATCCCCAGAGATAAGAACTTAATAGTGGGGAAAAGGGATCCTAAGTTTCTACCTTCTTTACGCTTTGGCCTGCTGCCTTCCTCGCCACAAAGCTCTCCGGCACTCCCACCGCAGCACAGATCTTTTGCTCTGATGCAGTCAACAGCGTGAACTGACGATAGAATGAGCAAGAACAATTTGGTAAAAGTTACAGGCAATCTCCTATCTCATAAAAGGCTATGGGATGGAAAGTGAAAACAGCAGAAATGAATTCTGCAAGTGTCCTTGAACAGAAAACAAGTCACATATAGCACCAAAGGCACTGATAACAAATGCAAAGCACTGAGGCAAAGCAACAAATTAAAGCCAGTATGTGCAATGCTACTTTGCATGCAAAATTTTGCTAATTTAACAGCACACAAAACAATGCTAGAGGCAAGAACGGGTAGATCAGTGCATAGACAAAAGTTGTCAGTAAATGTATTTGTATAAAGAAAGAACTCTTTCCATGAAACTTCCAAGAAATCATAGACAATAAAGTCTCCTTTGAAGTTAACTCCATGTTGCTCTAAAGATAAATAAAACAAATTCCTTAACGTGTTAATAAATAGTACTCCCCAGTTCTCACTGCATGACTTCCACAGCACAGTAGCTATGTACACGGCCTCCTATAACAAATTATTTCCATAACAGTCTTACAAAAAACCTAACAGAGGATCATTTCAGTTTGAAAATTAAATTGATCTGGGCACAAGCACATTTAACAAAGAAACACATTTGCACACACACAAAAAAAAAAACATAATTTATGCTCATTTATGCTCGGCTGGACCAAAGTCCTCCTCACCTGTCGGAAGTAGATCATCCAGTCAGGCTTGCACTGAGAGACCATGTCATACGGGGTTACCAGATACACTAAGTGCAGGAAGCTATTAAGCAGCAGGCCTTCCAGACCCTTTGACAGGTCTCTGTACAAGATATCGCAGTAGGTCAGATCCACTGAACCTACAGACAAATAACACAAGCAGGGCATTCACTGTGTGGAGTGTGAAGGGTAAGCAGCAGTACCTATCCAATGGACACACACTGCCCCCATCTGGTGGCAACTTGCAGTGCACTTGATACACCGAGAGGCTTTCATGTTAATGGCAAAATTCTGATGGCAACATTAAGGTTCATCTAATTTCAATTTAAAATGTAAATGTAATAAAGTGTAAAGGCATGTAATATAAGAATGCTGCGGATATTAGCAAAGAAATCCAGTAAATCTTTGCATGCAGAAGTTCAGATACTTTTTGCAAGTGGGCACAGACAGGCATCCCACCTTTAAAGCTCGCCCGTCCCAGTTTGGTAATGAGTAAAAGAGAGCCATCATGGTCATCTGCAGCGATGAGGTCTTTCTCTCTGAGAGCTTCCACTGACTGGACCACCAGCTCTGATAAGCTACGCTCAGGACTGACGTGAGACCGTTGCACGCCCAGCAGAGTCCCAGACAAGAAATCCACCAGCTGATCTAGGGTCTGTGCTACCTGACAGAGGCAGAGGCACATGTGGAACTGGTTGTGGTGTTTGTTTTGTTTGTTTAATTTAATTTTAATGTCATATTAGAAAAGCACTCGGAGAGCGCAGACCTCCGCCAAGGCGATAAAGGGTCACAGACCCGATATAAATTCCAGTCTTTGTTACGGATCACCAACAAAAACATCTGTGTCACCAGAAACATCTGTTCCTTGTCCTAATACCCATGTTGTCTGAAGATTTTATCCAAATCTGTGCAGTACTTTTCGAGTTATGTTGCTCACAAGACAGACAGAAAAATGCTGGCAAAAACAACCTCCTTGGTGGAGGTAAAAAGCAGCTGTGGTTATTTACTGTAAGGGCCAAAACAGTAAAAAACAATAAAACCTTTGTAAAACTACTAAAAAACTAAATTAATAATTTAAACATGTTTCTTGTTTGTAGTATTTAAAAATAAGGTCCTTCAGTGAACAATCATAACCAGACAGGTTAGGCTGCATTTATGCAAACACTGAAAACACTGTGTCTGAGACAGTAACATGGTTCAATTCATGCAACATGAAATTACTCTTAGTTCAATCAAATATCAAACATATTTGCAAATTGCATTTGTTTAAATTCTGCACAGCTTCATGCATTTCCTTACATTCAATCCAATGAGGGACAGAATGAGACTCAGGAGTCCTTTGCCGCCATCATGAAGGAGGTTACTGTAGCACTTTTCCATTGGAGCGGACAGCAGCTTTTGTGCCTGAGAACATTAAGAAAATCATTCTGGTGAGGACAGCAACAGCAACAGCTGAACTCTGATGAAGGTCTGATTAAGCAAACCTCAGTACATTAAAAGCAAGGTTTGCCCGTTAAGTAAGCAGTGTTGTGTTTTTCATTTTCATTTTTTTTAAGTTGTATCTATTACAACATTAAACAAAATTCTTCATCATATGACAAAAAATATGGTTATGGTTCATTTTGGTTCATGGCTAAAGGTCAAATGAAGCTGATGCATTCTGAGCTGACGGCTGCATTTACCATGACCTTGTCCTTCTCCTGCAGGACCAGTATACTCTCTCCCTGGGAGTCGATGCCAGCTCGCCCTGCTCGGCCCACCATCTGTTTATACTGACTCCTTTTTAGGAAGTCCATGGCTATGTATGGCGAGCGCAGGATGACCCTGACAGAAATGAAAGAACCATCACTCTTAGTAAATATAACACAGAGAACAGTCACACACATTCGAAGCCTCATGAAGCCAGATCACATTCCAGCCACAATATCACATATTTACAATATCAATGATGTTTAAAAGCCAACCACTCTTAATTTCTAAATATAAATATAACACTATTAAATGTGAATTATGGTTTGTGCTGGCTTAAGACAAAGTGTACTAGGTAAATATGCTATTTTACTTGACAAAATTCTTACTAGTGGGACACTAGTATACACAGCAGCACAGACAGACACCCTCTCTCTGTGTAGAGCTAAAACACTCGCTGACCTGCGGGCTGGTAGGTTGATCCCAGCGGCCAGTGTGGATGTGCAGGTTAGGAGGCAGAGTGTCCCAGATGAGTAGGCTTCCTCAACTAGCCTGCGCTCATCGCTGGTCAGGCCACTGTGGTGGTAGGCCAGGCCATACGGCACTGTCTTTTGCAGCACGGGACACAATACTCCATTCCCACAGTCCTTCAGCTCCTTCAGAAGAGTGGCCTTCTCTGCCTCTTTGTGTAGCAAGAAATGTCTGAAGAAGAAACATTATGACATGTAGGTATTAATCCTACAAATGTTATTTAGACTGACACTGATATATTTAGACTGAAGATATTATCTGATTTAACTATTCAACATGTTTAATTTTTCTGTTTCCACATAAATCCTTTGCTTAAATTCCAGTCATGTTTCCCAACCTTGCCAAGTATTTGCAGATCATTCCAGCCAAATTCTCACAATTTTTCTTAGTTGGGCAGAAAAGCAAACAGGACTGCGATGGAATCACTTCTGTAACCAAGGCAACAATATGGTCCGGGTCCATTTTCTTGAGGCTACTGGAATACTTTCAAACCAGAAAAGAATATTTTTAGATGCTGAATTGCTATTCAGGTACATCAAAGAGTGTGTTGTCTGTATATTGCATTGGTAAGTTTTAGGCGCAGATCATAATGTTTTACTAGGCCAGCACAATACAGAGATGTAAAAAAAAACAACAACAAAAAAGCCTACCTTATAGTTCAAAAGACGTGAGAATTTTAGGCACTGCTCTTCTTTAGAATCAACTTCGTATATAGAGTCCTTTAACTTCACATATTCTTTTAACTCAACCTGAAAAGAAAAGTTATTTATGAAGGCCCTGATTAACTCTGGAATAAAAAATACAAACACAAACCGACTTAAGCAGCTTGAGAACACTGAAACACTTACCGGCCTGAAATCATTACTGTAGTTTTCAGCTCTTAAAAATTTCTGTAAGTCACCAACATTCCCAAGTGTGGCACTCATTCCAATGATTTGTGTTGATTCTACAAAAATATCACATTGCTACTACTTATAACTGGATACAATGGCGTCTGTGTCCTATCTAAATGCAAAAGGCAATTTACTTTTTTTTACTACCTGATTAGATATTATGAAAGGATATCTGTGGTTATTACTTACTGCTAACACACAAAACTTTGGCCAAAGTCATCTCAAGGATTGCCCCTCTGCTTCCATCCCCAAGCATGTGAAGCTTGGAACAATCCAAAGGATTTGTGATCAAAACAATCATTAATATCATTAACAAGCACTGGCAACATATTACTACCTTGACCTAAATAACAACTCAATTAATATCTTCACTGTATTGTGTTAATAACAAAATAAAAAGAATCAGATCCCCTCTTGTTAGAGTTCTTACCTCATCCACTACCACCAGACCAATATTATCCAACCGACTGGTTTCAATTAAGGAGTTAACAAGGCTGTGGCCTTTCTCAATAGTTGTGATGTACAGGGAATTTTTCTGCCTTCTCTTAATGGGTGGGAACTTCCCCTTGCTTCCGGCATATTCCTCTACCAAAAAGTCCAACTCAACACCAAAGCTTGCTAGCCCTCGCACCTACAAACAGAAAGTGAACAAGTGGAAATAGTGTCTAACACAGAGTAAAACAATGCAACATGGATTCATGTGCTCTGTAATAGTGTATGAATTTGGTGAATAAGTAAAAAGGAAAAATATCCTTTTGGCCAAATCACATGAAAGATTCCTAATATTGTCACACAACTGTATCTCAGATGTCACCTTTAAATGTGTGCTATACTGAATCAATCTTTAAGGGCAAAGTGTTCATAAATATTCACATACTTTCTCCTGCACCAATGATACATATGGCAAAATGAGTAGGGCATCCTTTTTCCTACAAAGGATCTCCTTGAGAATGAGGATTTCTGCCACAAGTGTTTTCCCACCACTGGTGGGAAGGGTGTAAATCAGGTTCCCCCTCTGCCGAATACTCTCCAAAGTCAAACATGTCTTCTGCCACTCTGAAACAGAAAAACAGATGTAAACTGAGGAATTCTGAAAAGGGATAGGAACTTGGCCAAAACTAGAAAAATGTATTATAAAATAAGTTTTTTTACCATATAAATCCTGAATGCCCTTAAGTTGGCCGATGAGGTCTTTCACTTTTGAGGGGAGGCCAAAAAATGGTCCAATGTCTGTTTCTGTGAAAATTGACTGCATGGTCTGCATGGCAACACTGATCTCTTCAGTCACCAGACTCTCTTTCTGCTGTTGAGCTATTTTCGCAACACTGGAGGAAGATGTGGCTGCATTTCCAAGCATTGCTCTTTTCAAAGCATTTGCCATACTCCTCCTGGCCTTAGGAACAGGTTGTGTATCCTCTGGTTTGTTCAGACCATCAGGGGTAGAGTCTTCCCTCAGTTTTTTTACAAGGGGTGTGGAAGTGTGTCCACCATCTGAAGGCTTGCACTTTTTTGTATTCTCCTGCACCTTTTCTTGAAATTCTGCTTGTGAGCTAGGAAGATCTTGAAATGATTCATCTTTTAAACAATCCACTAGAAGGGAGTCTGTAAGGCTCTCAACGTTTGCATCAGTTGCTGCTTTTAAGTGTGTGTGACTAAGAAAAGGACCTTTACTACTATGTCTTGCATAGATTTCTTCGTACTGTGTCACGTCTTGCTCTGCATTATCGAGCTTGGCCATGAAGGAAGAGTCTCCAAGAATGCTGTCGTGCCCGGGAAATAGATCCTCATTGTCACTGCAATACTGAAAGATGGATACAAATACATATAAGACTGTAATAAAAGAATAATTTTCTCACTGCAGTTATGCAATTATGGTAAATATTTTCTGTGTGTAGAGCTACTACCAAACTACTACCATGCTGTGTTCAGTCCGGTGTTATAAATATATCAATACAGAGTCACTGTGCAAGTGGAAACGCTGTTCTCAGGACTGAAGAGACTGTTTGGGGGCAACCAATGTTGTAATAAATTTACAATGCAGATCTTACTTCCAGTGGATTGCCATCAGGCGTTACTTCGAAATTATGTTCTCTCTTGGTAGTGGTGACTTCACTTTGTCCATCAATAGTCGAACTTGTTTTTTTCCTGGCAGGAGTTAGACTACTCCTTGAGCCATCCCTCGATCTTTTTCTTGCAGATCCACGTTTAACGTTGATTACATTGTCTGTGTTGTTAATCATTTTGAAATCTTTCCTAGATCCGAGTCTTTATACTGGAGCAGGTTAGGTTAACATATTTTAACGGTAATTTTAAGCAGCTCGCTTAGCATATTCGAAGATATCTCCTCAAGCGATGCGATGACAAGTCGCTATCCTATCCTATGCACGACAAGTCAACTTTTATTTCTGCCCGTCCATTGAGAAACTAAAAATGTACTTTCTGAAAAACAGCATGCGAATAGATATAACATCTAAATTAAACGCTACACTCAGTACCATAGCCAGTACAAGTGTTTAGGTATTATTTTACGGTCTATAGTGTTTACAAAAATTCGAAATCAGCAAGCATGACACAAGCCAATCAAATACCAGCTCCTATGTCTTTCTTTTAATGATGTCCGTAGAAACATCAACCAGGAGGAACTATAGTTGAGGGACCAAAGTTGCATCACATAATGTTTCTATTATATTGTATTATATATTATATATTGTATTTCTCTGTGCTTATTGTATTTCAATATGTTTGTACATTCTGCAAAACCTTTTGGCATACATGCAATAACTTTTCTCTCCATGCCCTCAATGCTTTTAAACTGGTAGGCTATATATAAAAAATAATCCATGTTACCCTAAAATGCGCAAACGCATTGCGAGATAAAATACTCGCCTGACCTACACACCTGACCGTGCAACATTAGAAGGCAGTACACAAATAATGTCAGGAAAGGGAATACTTGGTGGTTTAAAAGTTGCAACACCATCAACATTGCAGACTTTTATACTAGCACAGTGACGACCTGGAAGTACAATTCGCGAGGGGCTGTTCATATAAGCATCTTCGTGTGCTTATGCCTATCAAAATGCTAGCTCTTCGGAATTGCCGGACACTTTTTGTAAACCTTTTACAAACAGGAGTTAAACGTCATATCGCAAGTAATTACTCTGTTAAGTGGCTGCCAATATATTTTATTTGTCTGGTCTGCTGGGTGTGCGTTGGGCATTCCCTAGCTGACGTTAGCGCTCATGGTGTGTAAGAAAGTCACAGTAAAGGACGTTTTGCACAACGTTATCCACATGTGTAATGCCTGCAGTACATAGCAAATACATTAATGTTACAGACAAATGTATAGGTAGGCAGCTGTAAATATATATTTACTGGAATGTTGGTAGTTGTGCAATTGTGCAACTGTGATTGGCTGTCAAGATGATTATAATGAATTAATCGTTTGTTTTTTATTTTTTTCCAGATCAAGCAGCTCGAAGTGTATCAGTTACTGCTGATGAAGCCCACAAAGACATGGTAATACACGCAATTGTTAATTGTCTGCAGTAGAATAAAATGGCACAGTGATGGAGTAGATGTGAGGATATGTTTGATCTATGTTGTTTTCTGATGTGGTCTGTTACTATTCTAGCCCATCCAAATGGAAAACCCATACAAAGAGCAGAAGAAAGGATGCATTCTGTGCAGCAACAACATAAAAGTAGATTACAAAAACATCCAGGTTTGTCTTGTTTTTATTTGTTCACTATGCATACCTTCATTCTAGTTCAGTGACTTAACATAAACAAACTTTTCTCTGTGCAGTTGCTCTCTCAATTCATATCACCACATACGGGACGAATTTATGGCAGACATATAACAGGTAACAGGCAAGTTTCTCAGAAAACATGTCACTGTAGTCGATAATCAAAGCTGCAGTGGATAATATATGCTGGATAGATCATAGCTCCCTGGAAATGGTTTGCCAATTTGCCTGGCATGGAACAATCCTGTCATGCCTCTGAAACAAACTATAGACGCTAGCCTATGGCTGAGAACATTTAGAATGGACTGCTTTTAGTTATGATGTGGCAACGCTATGTGTTAATCAAAGCATACAACATTAAACATTTCAACGCTAGAACCACTAGACATACAGTAATATGAAATGGCATGCTTCATGTAAAAGTCTGATTTAGAAAACATTCAAAATAAACCTTCCATGGTGTAGATTAAAGCCACTTTTGTGTTGAGTAATAAATTCAGAAATACTTTTTTGAATATGTCATGCCTGTTTAATTTCCAGGCCTGTGTGGGAGAAGACAAAAGGAGATATCCAAAGCTATAAAGAGGGCACATTCAATGGGTGAGATATTATTTTCATAGCCTTTGATATTCATATTCATGGACATAAATCTTCATTGACTGGACAGTTGTAATTATTCATTTTTGGAGTTATGCAATGATTTCACTTCACACTTTTGAAGGAAAGCCATCTTTCTTTGTTAAGGTTTCATGTCCGTGACATTAAAGGACCCCCAGTTTATGAAGGATCCCAACATCTGTGACATCAAACATCTGGAATAAAATTTTGCATTTGCACTGCTCTTCAGATTTCCATTTCCAATGCAGACAAAAATGGTCCTGAAATTTGGTTTAAATGCCTTTATTTTCCTTTTGTTTCTGCTCAAACGGTAAAGATATTATGCTTGGATGACTTTTCTTTTTATAATTCCCAATTGTTGAAATGTACAATAAATTTCTGTCATGGATATATTGCCTGAATCATGGTGTTTGCTGAAGTCCACCAGTTACAATCATTTGCACCAATAGTGTTATCCACTATTATGCAGCAATAAAATCTGAATGTTTACTTTTTAAAACAATACTGTTAGTATTACTTACAAAAGTAAATGAACTTGCTCAAAACAGCAGAATTTGTCTTGTAGTTTATTGTCCATTAAAAGAGAAATCTGGTGTGAATCAATCCATAGCCCGGTTGTTCGATGTCACAAGTGCTGTTGGTAGGAAAAAGAATGATAAAATGATACATAGACAGAATTGTGACCTTCAATAATAGGGCTTTAGAGTGATTCACATTGGATTGCTCCTTTTGGCACTGAAAACATGTAATTTTCTATAAAAATAATTTCAAGTTTTTATTTAACTGACTATCAAAGTTAGTGTAAAGCTTCTGTTACACCAACTGGTATAAAAACTATGCACATTAAAGATAGCCTATGGATCTCCCCCTACCACCACCCATGGCAGTACATGTGGACTTGTTTAAAAGCTACAAGCTTGTTTACAAGGATCAGAACCAGCGATGATAATTTTCAAAGACTTATGTTGAATGACATGGTAAAAAAAAATGATTAGCATAATGCTTTTGTTTTTCAATCTCATACTTAATGTCAGCAAGGCACTGATTTCCTGGCATGTATATACCCAATAAACAATAGGAGCGGCTGAGGGAGCCTTCATTTGCCCCTGTCATGAGTCATTTAATTATCAGATGAAATCTGTAAATGAACTTAAAATTCTTGCATAGTTAACATTTAAGTGTTTAAATAAAATGTTGTGTACTTTAAAGACAAAGGAAGGAGGCCTGCAGTGTACCCAAGCACTCTGTGTGGTTAAAGAATATATATTAAATAGCAAATTTATTGACGTGCCTGCTATTGCACCTACAATAATTTCAACAATCCATGGGGATAGGCTATTAGTATGGACTTGGCCCCCTGGCTTTTGCAAGACAGTTAGGAGATAAAGGGACAATGTGGGTAGTTCTATGAGAGTGAGACAAAAAGTAATTGGTTCCAAGAACAAAGTGTAAGAGAGAAGAATTTAAAATAGGCAGCAAAGGGAGTGCTTTGAGACTAGGATGAAAAGAGTGAGCACATGATGGACAAGAATAGACACATACTGGAGATATTGAATTTCAACCATGGCCTGAAAATAGATGATAGTAAAAAAAGGAAAACAAAAGAAATAAATCATAGAATCACATTGTATAGTAACATATCAAACCATAGAAATAACGCAATCTAAAATCTATCTTGCTACAGTTCAGTTAGATGTTTCAGAAAGAAATCCACAAAATAATGGCATAATCGAAAAAAAATCATTTTTTTTATTAAAGACATATTGCAAAAAACAGCAGTTGTTAAATTTCATTAAAACTGAATAAACAAATACACATATGAAAATAATTTGCAATCGTTTGGTTAGATGCAAAAATATTCACAAATAATTAGATTAAATCTAAGCAGCCTATTCCTCATTTTGGCATGACACCAGCATGGCCACTCCTGTGAGACTGGCATTCTCATCAGTTCTTGGAGCTGGCTGCCTCTGCTTCAGCCACAGCCTCAGTTTCTTTATTCTTCAAGGCAGGGGGGAGTTCGATGGGCACTACCCTCTCTTTGCTCTCTGGCAGGGCTTTTTTGGGTGCTGTTATTTGTAGTTTACCCTCAGTGAGAGAGCAGGTAACCTCCTCTGGGCTCACTCCCTCAGGCAGGTCGAACTCTTGCCTGAACTCCTGGCACTTATATGAGTAGGAGCCCTTGCCATCATCTTGCTTTTTCTCTGTCTTGCCACTGACCCGCAGTTTCCTGCCCACTTGCTTGACAGTGAGCTCCTCTGGGGCAAAGTCGTTGGTCTCGAGCGACACAGCAAACGGTCCCCCCTCCTGGCCCATGCGAAATGTGATGGGCTTGAATGTGGTCAGTGTCAGGCCCTGGTCGAGCTCATTGAAGATCTTCTGATGGAGCCGTTCCATGAACTCGATGTTGTGCTTCATTTCTTGCATGTGCCTCATCATCTCCTGTTCCATCTGGAAGAACAGAGGCCTGGTCTCGGGCCACAGGCTGCGCACAGGCCAGTGGAAGTCCATGAATGGGCTGAGTGTAGGCTGGAATGCGCTGGGGCAAAGCATCTTGAGTCGTCCGCTCAGTCAAGTGTGCAGTTGTTTAGTCGTGTTTGGTCTCTTGTTGCTTCTGTCCCAGGCAACTAGCAGACAGCTCTTTTTATACTGCGCCATGGAAAGTTCCAGTGGCATTCCAGTGACGTCTTAGCACAGTTCCTCACACTGTGACAGGCTCTGCTAGGATGTCATGGCTGTAGGTGCAGTCATACTCCAAAACAAGCCAGCTGTATTTTTGCCGTCTGGCTGTTAAATGCCTCTTGAGTACATCATTATTCTATTTAAAGTGAGCAGCGTAACAGTCAGACAGCCTACAAGCAATGGTGATGTTATTGTGCTGTTGTAGGGGAAAAAAGCTGAACTTATTTTACATTATAGGCTACTTTTGAAGTATCCTTATTATCCTGCTTTTAATCATTATGTTGAGGTATAATGTCAAATCTTATCTGGACCACAAATCAAATTAATCATGAGTCAATATAGTCAATATAGAATAGTTAGTCAGTCAGCATAGTGTTGGTGGTCAGTCAGTATGAAGAGGTTGTAATATTTTCCAGTAAGGGATACTACTAACTGTTACATTTTAAGGGCTGTAGCCAAAGCTATTATTGAAATACCCTACTGAAAATAGTCATGAGAACTGATCAGGCATCTGGCCTGTCCCCATAAAATGTTGATCTGTGATAGAGTTTCTGTGACAACTGTAATAAAATTGAGCAGAAAGGCTTACTATTCCCATGTGGCAGAGTGGGCTATTATTGCTTTACATTGTGGTTAGGCCTGCTGTATTCAGTGTCATTATGATAAAGTAAATTGCTAGCTTACAGACTAATTTTCATATAATGCATTTTCATCATAAAACATTATACCGTAAAACCATAGCCTTTATTCTTAACATAACTTCAATCATTTATTACTTAAAAGTTTTCTTTATTTTATTACTTTATTTATACTATATTTGTCATCCATATCATTTATTACTTAACTTTTACTTAATTTTATTACTTTATTTGTACTATTTTTATCATCTATGTTTATTACTATTACTATTATTTCAATCATCATTTTGTTTATTTTAACTATTTTGTTTTATTTTCTTCTCAGACTTTTTGTCATTTTATTTCCTATTATTCACTGTTCTTTGCTTTTATCTATGTAAAGCATATTGAGCTGCCTCTGTGTATAAGATGCGCTATATAAATAAATTTGCTTTGCCTTGTCACAACAACACCCACACAAAGGGACTTCTAATCGCAACACAGAATTCGCTGAACTGTTAGCACTGATGGCTTCTCGCTCTGTTAGTTACTAAATTTAGGAGATTTTAATATTCACATATGTTGCCCTTCTAAACCTTTGGTTCAAGAGTTTCTATAAAGAACTCTTTTATTCTCACACAATCTGTAATGCCTCTGACACATCAAATAGGCCACACACTAGACCTTGTGCTCTCCTCTGGTTTCTTTGTTAGTAATGGTAAATGGACTGCATTTATACGAGTACTCAAAGCGCTTTACAATGTATGCCCGATCTATAAATTCATCAACTGACACACATTTCTCTAGCACTTTTATGCTCAGCCACTCACATTTACTGACACTGAAAATCTAGTCTACTCTCTAATCTAATCTACTCTTTTTAATTTCCCTTGGTTTGACATCTTTGATCCATTAACTCCTCCTCCTGGTTGAAGAATTCCACTTGTTCCTACAGACAAAATCTACCAAAGAGCTGTTAAGACTGCCAAAGCTGAGCATTATACAGAATTAATTAATTGTAATGTTCACAGACCTAGAATCTTATCTCACTATTAACTCTATTTTAAATCTTGCTGTTATTACCACTGTTGCCCCAACTACTGAGACTTGTGAAAAGTTCTCTTCTCTTGCCACTTGTCCTCACTCCCTTTCAAGGAAGTGTTTGTGGTCATCTGCCCTCTTGTGCTGGATGGAATTAATAACTTTATCTAATTGAGTGGTCCCTTCCTGTGTTAAGCATGCAATCATGCAACCTCTACTTAAAAAGTCTAGTCTTGATCCCAATGACCTTAAAAACTATAGGCCTATCTCCAAGTTACCAAGTTAAGATCCTGGAAAAAGTAGTAATCTCTCAGGTATCTTCTTGTTCTCTGATCTTTGAGAAATACAATTTTCAGTAGCATTGTTATGCTGATGACACACAGTGTTACCTTCCAATTACTTCTGATAACACTGGTTCATTATTAAACCTGTTTAAATGTCTATATGACATCAGAGCTTGTTGGCTAGGAGTTTCCTTCAATTTAATGAAAATAAAACTGAAGTAATCATATTTGGGTCTCTGTGTCTGACCTCAGTAAAACATTTGAGCTCCTTTCTACTATAGTTAAAAACCTTGGTGTCTATCTGGATTCTTCACTCACTTTTAACGATCAAGTCAACAGTGTGGTGGATGGCAACCTTTTCCGACTGACAACAATTGCAAAATGAAAATCTTTCCTTTCTCGTAAAGACTTGGAAACTCTTATTCATGCATTTATGATATCAAGACCTCACCATTGCAGCTCTGTTTTGGTTGGCTCTCTCTGTACTGTAGGTAGATTAAGAATGGTTCAGAATGCTGCTGATAAATTACTCACTGGAACTAAGAGGCATGATCACATCACTCCTGTGTTGTGTGAACTGCATTGGTTACCAGTGAAATATTGAATATAAAGATTTTACTGTTTGTTTTTAAAGCCTTGCATGTATCAGCACTGCACAACATCTGCAACATATTCAGTCCTTACTTTACTGCTAGGTCACTCAGATCTTCTTCACTCCAACATCTCCTCTCTGTTCCTCCCTCTTGTTTTAAAAGGTGTCAGAGCTTTTTCTGTGTCTGCCCCCCGGTTCTGGAATAGTTTCCCCTTCCAAATTAGGCCCATCCATACTACTGATAATTTTACATTTTCTTTAGATTTTAATACTCCCTGATAATTTTCCTCTTTTATTTTATTTGCATAGCCTTCAGTTTTATTTGATTTATCTATTGTCATTATTTGGCAATACGTCATGTATATAATCATGATATTTCTGTTTTTTAAATATATTATCTAGTTTTCTGTTTGTCTATTTAAACTAGTGTTAATATTTTTCATTGCTGATAATTTTTTACTTTACTTTATATTAATCTCATTATTACTGATATTGATTTTGTTGTTGTTATTATTAATTTACTATTTTGTTTAAAGCACTTTGGATCAACTCTTGTGGATCAACTTTGGATCAACTGTTGTGCTGTATAAATAAAGTGACTTGACTGAACCGCAGGGCAAAACCATAAACCAGAGATATTCAGTGGGGTGTGGTAGTGCCAAATGTTCAAATACCAAATACAGTATACAAAAAATATGACTATGCTTTAGTTACATAACAAACCTAGGCTATTAAGCGTTCACATGATAAGTGTTCACAAAATCTAACTTTGCATTAGCGACACATGTTGGGGTCCCACCAGTTCCTCTTGTCTCGGCTGTAAAACGTGAAACACCACTGGTATAGTCAGTAAAAGGACAGCACTTTCACAGAACTGATAGGCTAGCAGTAATACGATAAGAAGCCAAATAAATACACACATGCATGTCAATTTCTTAGGTAGGCTTCTGGGCAGACCTCACAGACAGTAAAAGGTACGCAAGCGCTTGACGCCGACGGCGCTGACGTCATTGAAGACAAATCCACGCGCTAGTGTGTCACTGGCGTTGCATGAACTTTTTGAGGTGAAAATGGTTCCTCCAGTCCAGATATCTCCACTGATCAAGGTAAAGTACATTCTGCGACCAATATGCCAGTCTAGCCTAATATTATGGTGAGCATGCAGGCTAAGGATTGCTGACGAACCAGGGTCATTTTGCTCCAGTTACTACACATACTTAACGTTAGCAGCTAGCCTGTTAGCAGCTACCTACGTAGGTAACGTTTGTGTAGTTGTCACATTTTTCAAGGTTATCGGTCTTTCGGTAGTTTGAAGCTGTCAGCTGTTTCAATTGGACACGTGTTTGTTTTTGCTTTTTAGGGTTGCATACCAATTGTAAGCAATACACTTGACAGTCACCTAGTTGGCAGGCTATCAGGCAAAGCTGGTTGATGCCTATAATAGTGTATTAGTAACTAGGAAGCTGAAAGGTCAGAAGGTAATCAACAGATTAGAATTGGAGCTACGTTGTTATGCTGACTTTCAGTATAAGAAGTATTTTTGAAGTACTAAGTAAAATAAATAAATAAACACAGAATGTCCTCTCCCATTGAAGAACATTTGGTTTGTTATTATAAACTCCAAGCGACGTTTTAATACTGAAGTTGCTGCAACCTTCAGATCCTTACCTCTCTGTGTACTGTTTTCACAGACTGCAAGATGGTCTTTCTTGCTCTTGGGAATCATATATGGTAAACAGCGATATGGTAAGCATTCCATGGGGAAAATACTTAAGTGAACAATGAATGTAAATACCACAGTGATTGTGTTGTCTGTGGCCTCATATGTTGTTCCCCATAGCTTTGTATTGTTGATGGTTAGGATTTCCTTTTATCAATGTGAGAAATTTGTCATTCTTAGCGTTAATACAGTAACTTGGGGACCAGCCTGGAAGTGGATGAGACTGGTTCTCAAGTTAACTGTGACGTCTCAGTCGTTGGTGTTGATGTATGATGTTATTCCAACTCGCATCTCCAATCTAAATGTTAAGAATTAGGGGGTTTGTGAACACCAACTTGATTATTCAGGGGGATCGTGACTCAAAAAAGGTTGAGAACCCCTGCCCCTATTCCAAGGAGATGGTCAAGTGATAAACCTGAGTTAGTTAAGCTAGAGGATGTGGTAAACCTCCAAATAGAGTAGCTTACTGGCTTTGTTTAGTTAAGAGAATGAAGACTTCAGGCTCTTCTGTTATCAGGTTTACCTCTACTTCAGACTTAACTTACCCAGTTTGCCATTTAAACACCTACTCAGAATGGTGCCCTGGCCTATTTTAGTTGGGACCCAGTCCAAGTAATGATATGTGCCTCTGCTGACAGATTACCTGAAGCCCATCGCTGCAGAGGAGAGAAGAGTGGAAGAGGCAGAGAAGAAGTACAGAGAAGAGCAGGAGCGCATTTACAAACAGCTTGCTGAAGGTATAAAACCTCTACTCTTTAACCTCCTGTCTTCTATGTGGTGTCTTTTGATAGTTACTTTGCTTTATAATGTTTTGAGAATCAGATTGTAACTATAGTGTGTTTTGTTTTTTGTGCTTCCCTACCTAACAGCCACCTCGGACACCATTCTGAAATGAGTCATCATTGCACTAAACCTTTTTTTAAAGTCAATAAACATATCAACAAATATTCCACTTGTTAGACAGTGTTTGTTTAGCTTTCTTTCTCGTTGCACTCAGGACTAGTGCAGGTGGCACTAGCAACATCCTGCAGTATTGTGTGCGGTGTTTGAGTGTAGGTTTCAAGGCAAGGCAAGTTTATTTATATAGCGTGTTTTATTCTGAAAAGGAATTTCAATGTGCTGTACAAAAATCTAAGTACAAAAACAAAGTACAGTAGTTTCAGCTGAATGACTTCCCTGGTTTGGTGATGTTCCTGCCTTCATGTGGTATGTTTAAACAAGTACTAATGCTGGGTTTCCCAAAAAGTGTAAAAGGAGTTGAATTAATTTATCGAAAAACACTTGCAAAAATGTCTTAAATCAGTCCTCCATGTTTTAAAAATGTTAAGACATACGGTAGTCAGTCGATTGCATTCAATTTAACAATTCAACATCTAAAAAATAATTATTAAAATGAGTCTGGAGTTCTTCCAACCATAAGCCTGTTATTAAAACAATGTTTTTTTCTGAAATTGTGAAGTTCGGATGGATGCAATATCTGAATATTTTAGCTGTCCAATAAATGCCTGATTTTGGAGATTTTGGCCATTGGTGTGTTTTCATCCATATTTAAAACTCTCTCAAAAAAGTATTATTGATGAACTTTCTTTACCGTATTTAATGTCCAAAAGTATTTCACTGTTGTGGTATATGGATATTGAATCCGAAAATATTTGAACAAAGTCAGCTGTATCACTACCATGGCATATTAATGAATTAAAGAAAATTATTCTTAATGCTGGCTCTAAACAATTGCATGTGGGTAATTTTTACTAGTGCACCACTGTAAACCTGTAAAAGTCTCTGAATGCACATGTGAGCATCTTCAGCTACAGATTATAGTACTTTGGAGTACTGTTTTATTGGGAGAATTGGTTCTTTTCTTGGGTATTGTCCCCTTCTGTATTCCCAGAGTGTTTTTTATCATTCTTGTCCTTCAGTGTTACCACAGTGCCAGGCAGAGCTACCTTAGTGTAATCCATTCCCGGTTTAGCGTAAATCCCAGGATTCAGGTCACAAGCCAATACAAGAAAGTGCTGAGTAAGCTCAACCATCTCTTGACTTAAACAGGGTTGTCTTGAATTGTTTTTGCTGCAAATTCAACAAATACTGATAAATCTCAGAGCTACAAATGCTTCATTGTGCTGGAATTTGAAATGGTTTTAAGACAATGTGACCTGTGCATAATTTTTAGACATCATCATATGTACATTAAATTTCATTTTGCCATACATATTTTTATGATAATTTTTTTTTGTGCTTCCCATTATTCTATTTGGAAAATAAATTCAGTCCCCACAGTGACCCTGACCTGGGTATAGATGTTTAGAAACTGCTGAGAGTTATGCTTGGTAAGAGGCTTTATACATGAGTGATTCATGGGTTGTGAGACACACACACTCTAAGTCTAAGTCTAAACGCTGCTAGACACGTTCTCTAGATTGATGACTGTAAGGCCACACGCCATTGCTTCACTTCCAGCAGTACCAGCATGATGTTTTCAGCACATTCAGAATAGTAAATAAGCATTAGTTCTTAAAAATTCACATGCTTTATTGGTGCCATTGTTTGCAGTAACCTAACAATTACACATAGGTACAAAATATATAGTATATGTAGTTATGGTAGACAATAACCTTTTGAAGCAGGGTTTTCTTGCAACTTAATATGAGTCACAAAAGTGGAGATCATTCCCATCATAAAAAGTTTCAAACAAATGAATATGTCATTACAAGGGACCTCCTATTTTTATAGTGAATTGCACGTTAATAAGCAGTAGCATTACTTTAGTCATTAGCCGTTGATAGCCATACTATATTGAACACACTTACACTCCTTTACCATTACCTCAGTATTTATCGCATGTGGTATTCAGTACGTCACAGCGTACATTCATGAAGACAACGTGTATTCTATCCTTTTTCAAGGTACTCATAAAATTAAAAGATGGTAAATATATTCACAGAGATATTGTGATGGTTCCAACATTTGTGTAGCCTGGTAATAAAACCAGACCCTTTTTCTACACTTTTGTTTTGTACAGAGGGTCTGGTCTGGACCGGACATTCGGTAGTGATATTCAATTGCTCCCTTGAGGTGTTTAAGTTTAAAAAGATTGGATCAGTCCCTGACTGATAACTTGCCTTGACTGATAGCATTTTTGCTCTGCATTCACAACACCTCCCTCTGTTCACTGACTCAACAGGTTAAAATGTCTCCTGAGACAACACGCTCAATGGGATCAGATCCAGACTAGCACATGACAATCAAGTGGAAGTGCTAGGAAGGCATGGCCAGGCTAACATTTTTTAAAAATTACTTTACCCTTCCAACTGATAGTACATAAAGACATAAAGAGGCATCCGAAGAATATCTGTCTTGGGTTAGTGAAACTAAAGCTAACAATTAACCAGGTCTGTATCAAGGCCACTGGCATGAATATCTTCTTTCTCTGTAGATATCTAGGGATGTTTTGGTCATTAACAATAGTTTGCCAGATTTGTGTGCCTTGAACTTCAAAATCTTACCAGTTCTCTTGGACACACCAAGAACGGAGGAGAGCTTTTTTAAGCCAGTATTCACATGTTCATGTTGCCATATGTTTATTTACAGTAATGTTTCCAGTTAACTTTAAATCCAAAACAATTTCTGAAAACTAGGACGGTCAGAACTCAATCCACAGTTAAACGTATATCATAATCCAGACATTATATGATATATGTACATGGACGATCAACAGCAATTCACTAACATTACATAAAAATAAAATTTGAACCAAAAATACAAACACCCTCCATGTAGTTTTCAGGGATTGGTCCTAGTAGAACTGTAAATATACACATAAACTCAGTGAGAAGATGAGAGCTGGCAATGATCTTTTGATTACTGGCAAAAAAAAAACATGATCCATAATGAGAACTGTATGGTGTCATTTCACATGACCAGATGTCTGTATGGTCTATCCTATAAATATGACCAGTCCTCTTTGTAATATGAGTTCCAAAGATGCGTTATTTTAACTTAGAAGGTGTCTAACTGGCCGTGGGATTCCTGTAGGGGTTAATAATCAATTCCAGGAATGCTGAGTTTTTATAGTACAAAGGAAAAGAAACAAAATATACAACATGGATCATTTTACTGTCAAGGGTCAGTGGGATCATCACCATCTTTCTTCAGATGCAAGAGTACTAAGCTCAGGTGGTCCACATGCGTATGGATGGATTTTCTGGCATCAAGGTGTATTGGCTTTGCTGAGTTGCATTACCTGTATGTGGGGGCCCAACTTACTCTTTGTTTTCAATTTCTCCTGTTTTCTCCTTACAAAGAGGGACGCAGACTTATCTGTTACCCCCTGACTTGTCAGACTAGATATGATGGTACAGTCTTCCGGAATGTCCCGTTCTACACCCTAGTTCCACCTCTAGCATATTGAGCATGTCTTGGATCCGCCTCCACCACCACCACCACCACCACCACCTGGGTTGTTACCAGCTGCATTTGAAGAATGGAAATGTTAGCCATTGCTGTAGCTAATGTCCAGTCAAGTTTTAAAAAAGATACCTGAACATAGGCCTGATGGAGTGACATAATTTGACTTTGTGAGTCTTAACTCGCTGCTGAACTAGCTCAAAGCATGTTTTCAAATTAAGAAGGTATATTGTGGTGAAGAATACTACGGTGAAGAATTGTGCAATTTTTAAAAATCATGTCAGCTCACATGATTGCAGATCCTGCTTACCTTTGGTTCCGGCAGCCTCCTCTTTTGCCTTTTTGGCGTCCTCGATTTCTTTAAGGGAAGCCTCATATTCCTCTTTCTTCGCGTTCCACTCTTTCCTGTTGTTCAGAATACCATCTAACATGGGCGTGATGGTAGGATGAAAGCGGGAGAACTCCTGGGGGGGGGACGAGATACTCGCATGAAACTGCAATGTTTAAAAAGTTAGACTGACCTTCTCTGAAATGGTCCCCTTTTATCAGCCATTAAAATATTTTACATAAATTAGACTATTGAGGGGGGAAAACACATATCTTATTGCCTAGAACTATCCCATGTTCCATCAAAAGTAAGGACACATGATAGTCATGATATAATACCTTTGTAGTCAGCACCAAAATAGCATGAAAGATATTAGCGTAGCAATTCTACCTTATATACAAAGGTGCAGACAAAGTCGATGAAACCACACTGAAGCTTGGGTAATTCAGCAGCCTTGTTTCTGTCCATCATGGGCTTTGAATACAAAGAGAAAGTTATAAAAACAGGTTTTGTCCGTGAATGAAAAATGAAGTTAGTCAGATCAACCCTGACGAAGACGCTGTAAAAACAACACCAGGACTCACAATGGGTTGCTGCTCTAGAACAGTTCTCTCCAAGTCACCTTGCTCCCAGAACTCTTCAGCTACATTAAGAGCCACCTGATAAGTCACACAGGGAATTTTATTTTGGCAGAAAGACAACAACCTGTTGTGTAGGCTGAATTGTGTGATTACTTGGACCTACACTGGACTAGAAGTAGCAGCCTTGGACATGGGAGACAGACCTGCTATGGAGGCTAATGTATGGGCTCTCTCACTAGAGAGCCAGTATAGGAAGTGCAGTTGGACCATTACACAGTTAGTTTTACGGCTGGTTAGGCCAGTCTGTTTACGACTTTTTGTTGTCTTCGCAAATTTACCCAGCCATATAACATGGTTACTCTACAACTGGACAGTTCAACTCTCTTTTGCTATACTCATCTAAATCATTTTATGTCATAGTGGTAATTCACCTTGCTTTGAACTTCCCATGGTTTGGTGATGGCTGACAGGTCACAGGCAGTCATCATCATTGCCCTGCAAATGAAGGAAATTGACGAAAACAAGTCGTTTGTCTTGCGTTTGTCTGGTAGCAAATGTGCTTAGCGCACTGAAAAATGTCACCTAGGCATACTTACATTACAATTTCTTTTCTTGTTGTCTCCAAGGACATGAAGTCTACCCATTTTTTCTCATCCTCATATGTGTGTGATAAATCCACAATCTTCTGGAACATTGTCCTCTTTCTAATATGCAGTAAGAATTAGTTATATATATAGAAATATATATATATATATATATATATATATATATATATATATATAGAGAGAGAGAGAGAGAGAGAGAGAGAGAGAGAGAAGAGAGAAATATATTATTATTAAAATATATTATTAGTGATACCGATTCCACCGATTTACTCTGCTATATTGGTTATGACAAAAGATAGGCACACAACTTACTTGAAATACAGAGCCAGGTCAGTAGCTATAATGGCAATATCAATGAGATGGTAGACATGTTCTGTCTGTCTTCTATTGAGGTTTTGGAAAATATTTAAGGACTTGAAAGAGAAAGGAGTTCATTACCATTTTGTCCCAAACAGTAACAACACTACTTAAAACAGAAAATGTCGACAAACATATCTTTGAGCAACAGATGTATTTGTACCTCGTCTGCAAGCAGGAATTTGCCAAACTCTAAATGATGCCTCTCCAGAATGGAAGAGCCGTGAAGCTTAGCAAGTGGATTGCCAGATCTACAAATGATGGAAAAACAAATTGAAATATTTATATCATACTTTTAAAATGCTATTTGGTCTGTTACACACACTGTGGCATGAATACATAGTTCAATTTTTAATTTAACTAAAGGCTGTTGAAAGTACTGTGAATAGTACAGTATTTGTCAGAATGGAATTTGATCAGCCTAATGCAAATGTGTTTTTTTGAACTTGCTTTTGTAAAGGGATGATGGCTGTAGATGATCTACATAAAATAAAACAGAGCTCAGATATATATACTTACTTGACCTGGTACAGGTTATTGGTACCCCTGTGATCTATGTCATGTAGGAAGCCAGCTGTCAGCATTGCCATGACCTCCAGGTCAGTGTAGTAGCGTTTCAGCAGCCCTGTCTGTCACCACAAAGTCAGCAGCCTATTAATAGTCATTTTCAAGCCCAAATCCAATAGGTTTGCATACTGTAAACTACAGACAATACTTCAATTTGGAAATACTCCTCAAATGTTTTTTTTACCGTTAGAAGAGTAAACATGGTCTGTCCCACATTGAATCCATGACGCCAGTTGTGATAGGTAATTTTTCTGTAGCCTTTGCTGAGTGAGTACATGAACCTTACCAAAACCTGTCAGATCAGACACAGCATAAGTCATTATAGATGATGTTACCTTATCTTACCCTGCCTGTTTAACCAACAGAACCACATAAGATACTAACCTCCTGTGGAATCTGGAACTTTTTAACAACTCCGACTTCATAGTACATTTGAATCCCACACATCACAAGTTCCCTCTCCGTGCAGACAAAGTCAGAGAAACTGAACTCATAGATCTCAAACTTCTTTGGGCCCGGTAGCTCTTTTTTCTAGAAAGAACCATTTCTGTTAGCAGTGGACACAAACTGATAGATGACACTTTGTGATTTAGGATTGAAAAGCAACTGTTAAAGGTAATGATGACCACTGCCCATTCTTTTAAAGAACAATTCTCGTATTTGAAGATGAATGCAGTGCAAATCAATGAATGTAAGTGGATGACTACCAGGATCTGTCGAAGTTCATCCTCATCACAGTCCTCAGGTTCTCGCCCAAAATATTCTTTTGTTTTCTAGGAAATTGGAAGAAAAATCAGATACAGTCAAAAATTCTCTCAAAACATATTTGAAATTGTAACTCTCATTGGTGTTAAATGCAAGGATGTCCTTTCTGCTGTATCCTCACCAGAATATTTTGGATTTCATCATTCCGGCACTTGACATGATACAATACCATGTCTTGAGCAATGTCTTTCCTGTTCTCTAGTTTGTTCATCTTGTCATAGGTGTCTGGGTTTAGGACTGACCAGCCAAGAAACTGTGTCAAGGCCTGTGGAAAAAGCTGGTTTGGTTAGGTGGTTTATAAAATCTGATGGCTGCAGACAGAGTTATTAGCATTAGATGGGAATGCCATGTAATGTCATCCATTGATTCAGGGATGGTGTGGGTTACCTCCATGAGTTGTTCATCCTGCTCATCAAAGGGTTTGCCATCCTTTCGATTATAGAAAGTGGCTACCCCCACGATTTCTTCCTTCTTGTTGACTATAGGCAGGGAGAGGACATTCTTTATTGTCCAGCCACTGCTGTCCAATGGCTCACTCTGCACAGAAAATAACAACTGTTACAACCAGTGACTATATGATGGGTATCGTTTTTATACATCAGGAGAGTTCCCTGGAGCCATGAAAATATTTTAGTTGTGTTGTGGGCCATTTTCACACTCAAGGAGTTTAGTTCTGTAAATGTTTCTTCTGTTTCCTTTGTGAAATCTTCTGTTTTCTTGTAGTTTCACTTGAAACATATTGGGAATGTTTCTCATACATAGATGTTTTGGGCCATCTGGGTTTATGATGCCAACTGTTAAGAAAGACTTTTACCTGAAACTGGAACATCTCTTCCACAGGGGCATTCATGAGGTTGCAAATCTGAAAGTGTGTCAATGTATTGTTATTATCATGGAGGCAAACTTTTAAAAGTATTTTTGAGGAAGAAAGCAAACAATCACGTACAAATCCAGTTTCGGCAACGTAAGTGGGCAGCCCACTTACTAAAGCCCAGTGGTCAGCTGGAGGAGATCTGTGAAGATAAATTGACAAACTAAAAACTGCCTGCTAACTCTTTAGTGAGATAACTTCAGTGACAACTTGAATTATTCGAACAAATGAGTCGTTTGTCCTGTTAAATGTGAAAATGTTTAATCAAAAAGCATCATGTACCTCCAAATGTTGAATTTGCAAAATGGAACCATACTCACGGAATGACTTTGATGTCCTCTTTTCCGTGCAAAATATAGTCAATGACTTTGTAGAAGATCACCTCCTAAACAAACAAAATGTAAACAAAATGTTTTAGTTTTAGAAATGAAATAACAGATTAAGATTAAGAAATGCTTCAGTTTCTCACCCTGCCATCTGGGGTCACAGGACCAGAGTAAGGGGCCTGTTCCCCCATCAACACAGGCCAGATGTCAAAGAACTCCTGTGGAAGAAGCAGAGAGATGCAGTGAGTGACTGATGAGTTTTATGCTGCAAGCCACATCTTCTCTGTGCGGTCACATTCAGCATCTCTTCCTTGCCACGCTAGCAAATCACTGTGACTTAACAACTATTTGATGAACTTGCTACCTTTATCCAAATTCAGTTTGATTCACAGTACATGGCAGAAGAAATTCTCCCCCCTGTACTCTGTCAAAACAGACTTGTCAAAACTGTGGTCCACACAGCAATAATGGACTGGACCCAGCTATGGAGACAACACAGTGGTCGTACCTTTTCCTTGGTCATGTCCAGCAGGCCAACTGAGTATCTGTCGCAATTCAGGTATGCACGCACTGTGTACAAAGCCTTGTGAAACTGTCTCTCAATGTCTGTGAGCTCTTCAAACACTTTATTGGCCGACCATAACAGCAGCTGTTGGAGGGGTACATCAAAGGGAAGCTCTGTGAGAATGACACAGGAGGAAAAGAAACCACTTCTGCTTCTACTTCTTTTTGACACTCACCTGACCTTTCCTGGTCTCACAGTTGTGAAGGTAGCTCAAATGGTAAATTTTCAAGTTCAAAGTGGCAACTTTCATGTACTTTAAAAAAAGCTGTAGCATAGAAATGGGAGAGGATCAGTGCATGGAATTGTTCAGTAGGACAAACCAAACAGATTCAATGTCATTTAATTTCAAGGCAATTTTGTATCACTGTATGTAGTACATATGAAATCCACAGAGGTAATTATGCTTATAAAAACAAAGCAAGTTTTTGAATCGAAAGGTTATCCCCAGGGTTGAATTGTGTGTGTGTGTGTGTTGGGGGAGGGGGGTTTGACTCACATCCTCATCTGCATCAGTGAAGTGAGGACCAGTTGTTTTGTTGACGGCCATGATGACGGCCACCACATCCTTGCCATTCATGATGGGTGCAGCCATGAGATTGCGCGTTGTGTATCCAGTCAACTCATCCACGAATGTGCTGAAGTGACTGTTCTGGATAGGGTAGAAATATGATTCTTCATGAGACATCACAGCTAAGGTATGGGTGGTTTGTAACCACTCATTTCAGTAACATGACCTCCATGTTTGAAACTGTGACTGCTGACAATCAGGCAGTGTCTTTTTGAGCTAAAATTGACAGTACAAAAATGTGATTTCCATGTAACAATTTGGCTGTATTTGTGCACCTGCATTGTGACCTATATATTTCTATTATTTGTTGTCAATTGTAAGGAAGTATATAACAGTATTATTATTATTATTATTATTGGGCTATTGATTATTGAACTATTTCCATTTATATTGTAGCGTTATTAATTCAATTCAATTAAATTTTATTTATACAGCGCCTTTTACAATAGTATTGTCTCATGGCGCTTCACAGAAGGAGCACCCAAGAGCAACAGGGGCAAGGAATTAACAACAATATGATCCTTCCATTTGTCCTGCTGACCTACTAATAAAGGGGCCACAGGTAAATTAATCCGGGATCCCAAAAGGGTAATGGGATATGGCATAAATGGGATTATGTCAAGAGGATTTATATAGTGTAGCACTGGATTCTATTGTATCATGATTTGATGTTGTGTAATACTGAATTTTGCATCCATTTTTTCTAGTTTATTAGACAGAAGGAATGATGCCTACAAAATCCCAAAGACATAATGAAGAAATTTCATATGTAAGAATTACTTGTAATAGTAGCACAGCTTTGGTTGTTTTTGACAGTTTCTTGCCTGTAATCTGAGGTGATTTTCTTATTAACATCCTATTTAAATACTGTTTTGTAAAACTGACCTGCCATTGGGGATGATTTAAATCCCTTACCTCTGTCACAGTCTTGACATTGACATGTTTCTTTGTTTGGGCCACGTTGCCCACTATTCCAATATCAAGGGGGAATACAATCTCAGAGTCGGGCGGGACGATGCAGTCTTCAAGATCTGAATTGGGCCCGACGTTGAAAAGCCGTGTGGCGAGCTCGGCGATGCCATTCCGCTGCCGGTACATGTACAGACTGCAGCAGTCAGCGTGCGTGAGGCGACAGATCCTCTTCAGCATCTTGAAGACCACTTTCTCCATGTTCACATTCTCCTGCATGTCCTTGATGACATCGAACATGATCTCCCCTTCCTCCACTTGGCTCACCTCACTGAACGTGGAACAATCCACTTTGGACTCCGGCACGCCCATGGCCGAGGCAATTGCCCCGGGACTGTGCTTCTTCTTGAAGTAGCTTGAGGCAAAGTCTGGGTTTCCATCCAGGAACTTGGCAACATCCTCCTTGCTGACACTCATCTTGGTTTTGGGATCCTCTGCCCCAAATCCCAGAAAATGTGTCTCAAATTTTTGTGAAAATGATGGGCAACGTGACTGTCACTTTGACAAAACCAAGCAAAAAAATTAAGAAGTTTCCACCTTTAGATCCTCAAAACTCCTCAAAAGAGGAGGGAAGGAAAAAGAATGGCCTGTGGCTGGTAGACACACCTGCAGGCACAGGGGAGACCTGAGTCCAATCCAACTGTCATCAGCAAGGTTTTTTCCTAATAGCATTGAAGGTGAACCAGGATCTGCCCATGCCCAAAAAAAAACTGGTCAGCTGATCTACTCCTAGGCTGAGTCCGTCCCTGAGACCAACAGACTGACTTCCTCACTCTTCTCTGCTCCCTCTCGTCTCCTCCAGAGACACAGCTCCCAAGAGATGATAATTCAACAAGGGTCTGCCTTGTTTTAAAAGATGTCAGTGCTGTTACACACCCCGACTGTGGAGTGTGGAGTGAAGGACACCAGACCTAGATGCCTCTTGCCACTCTTCTGGTGTGGTTTTCCACGCACAAGCTCTTTATGTCCTTATTAAAAACACACTCCTCGATCCTAAGCCCTATTTAAGCATGTCACTAGCTGATTATCTCAGCACTCCAGTTCTCGTCTCAGACTCGCTTGCTTTCCCCACAGATGTAGAGAAATGGCCATCCATTTAACTTGTGAGATTACACAGTACATAACACATCTGAGGTGAAATGAAGCATGCAAGCTCATGTTTGAGTTGAGATGCATTTTAAAGAGCTGAAATGGTCTATAAACAGTTCCTTGAGACGTGGATGTGGTCTTTATTAGATGTTGTTTTTAAGCTTCAAGCTTTCAAGCATGTAGTGTCAAATGTGATTTAAAAAGTTCTGTGCTGAGTTTCATGACATAGGCCTGTGCTGTTTTCTTTTCAAAGCAAATTACTGTACTATAGGATATTGCTATAATACTAGGCCCATTTACAATGCTCCTGGTAGTACAAGATATAGCTCATATTCAGTTTCTTACTATGATAACCTTAGGACAACAACTTGACTTATACATTCTTATTTGTAACCAAAGTATCATGTCCAATATGATATCATAACTTAATCTATGAATAACAAATGAATCAGTGGCCTCCCCAGTAAATGCCAGTCCTAATATAAATCCCTCACTGTACACTGCAGAGTTGATCTATATAAAGGACTCTATCCATCTTATGGAAAAGGTCGGGTAGATTATCTGCACATTAATAGCCCAATGAAGCACTCGGATACAGCGTGCGGTAGATTTGGTTATCATAAGATTGGATATTGAGAAGGGAGTGGACTGTACAGACAGGGCTCAGGGTGAACAGTGTGTGATGTTGCCGTGACCCACTTACACCTATTTGTGTTGAAACATCACCTCTTGTTCTTGTCACTAAGACAGTAAATCTGAAAGTGACTGTACATTAAATGTATTGCAGAGGATTTTTTGTTAAGGTGCTGTAAAATTGATTGGATGCTTCACTTCACTGAGATCATTGGCATATCAGGACAGACACATTTTTTTCCCAGCAATTTTTAGTTCTGTGTGAGAGAGAGAGAGAGTGTGTGTGTGTTTTCTTTTCTTTTTTGTTCAACTTAAACAAGAAATCCAGTGTGAATCATGTTTAGCCCTGTTGTTTGAGGTCACCTAGTGCTGTCGGTAGGGAAAAGAAAAAAGACAAAATTTGATACAACATAGGCTGAATAGTGAACCGGCAACTAATACTAAGTGAATGGAGCATAGTAACTTACCTTCATTTCATTATGCCCTATTCAATTAACAATAGCTATCAGTTCATTATTCAGTCTGTGTTGCATCAAATTTTCTGGCTCTTTTTTCCAACAGACAGCATTCAGTGACTTTGAGAAACAGGGCTATTGACTGATTCACATCGGATATCTCCTTTAAGCCACTCCAAACAGCACTGCTTAACAGTAACTGAAAAATTTTCAATCATAATTTGCCATTTTGTCATACAAATTTCTGTCATCTTGTCTCATTACTTAGCACCTGGCAAGTCCTGGCCATGTCATGTCATGTTTGAGGCATGCTTTTTCTGAAGTTAGATTGAGGTCTGATAGATGTCTTTATATTATGTATTTATGTTTCTACCAACCACATGATGGCAGCAAAGCACAAAATATAAAGCAGGCCAAAGAGTTGTGAAAGCCTGTCAGGCTGACTGAGGGCCTTTTAATTGGCACTGCCAATGAAATCTTACTCCAGGTCTTTGTCACACTGAGCAATTTCAACCTTTCGACTGACCATTTTTTATGTAAGGAATTTTATGTTTAGGAATTCCGCGGTGTCATAAAGTGTCATTTTCTCACACAGTGTTTTTGCAATGGTGTTGGTGATAGCAGCCTGTTTATAGTTTTGCTCTGGACCCCTTAAAGCAACACCAAAGAACTTTTTGTACCTTAAAGTAATGTTTCCAAAATCACTTTGATGGTGCATCAATTCTGAACAGGTTGAAGGGACTTCTTCTGCCAAATGCTTTGCAGTCCTCTAGCAACTAGAACAGTGTTAAGCAACTTTGCTTATTCTCGGCAGCTAAAAATTAAGCTAGCTGTATGGCAAAGGATGACTAACAAAGCTACACAAAGTGGATGTAACAACTTGTAGCCTAACAATGCATTGACGACATTGGTAACAGACAAATTACACTTACATTGTGTGGGGGGACCCCGAGAGCAAAACTCGTAACAAAAGTTCCTTGGAGTTGCTTTAAAACATAAGAGCAAGGCTAGCTCCACCCTATAGCCACTGAATTGCATTTTGCTACAGTATTAGTCAGGGTACTCTCTAATCACTCTCGAATCACATTTCTACATAAATGTGGAAATGTGCTAGATATTCTTTGACGGGTTTCTTTGCACATTAAGCACAATTGGGTTGTGTTATGGAGAACGAATAAAAATTCTTATGTCCATTTATGTCCACACTTCGCACCTTCCTTTTTTTACTCTGAAAACTTCCCGTTCGGCTGCTGCTTGTATCCTCGTCAGGGTCTGCATGTTTCTCGGACTCTGTGTCCTGTGTTTTTTCATCAGCTGCATCTGATGTGTTCTGTCTTTTTATAATTACAAAACGGTCAATTTGTAATTATATCTGTAGGCTACTTATCATGCCTGAGCTAGGTGGCCTCGCGCTACACTTGTGCAGACCAACGTTGACGGTAAACAATGGTCGGGTGCGTTGCTAGGTAACCTACGGTGGCCCCTTTAGGAAGCTAAAGGTCGTAATTTATACTTTTATACTTCGTAATTTATATTTTAAAATTATTTATTATATAATTTAGACTATGCAGAGGATTGTGTTCATTGTATGTTTATGTCGTGCATTTTAAAAACGTATTGGCTGTGTTATTATATTCTTAATGTCATAGGCTTGCGAGCCTCCAAATATAGCTTGACGAGCCGCGCAATGAGTATCCCTGCTCTAAAGGCTTTGGTTTCCTTGACTAGATTTCTTAGCATCCAATTCAAAGTGTAACTGCACCCCAAAAAATGTTGTTTGAGCTGCTGACTATATGAAACTACTTATATGTGGCGAAACTCACTAATACCAGGATTAATATTGACAAAAATCGTGTTTCCACACAAAAACAGCATTTTGTGGCATTTTACATGTGAAATACACCACTATGTCATCCCTCCCTGCCTCTAATGAGAGATGGGAAGATTCTCAGCTGTAGGTAAACTTATTCAGTGGCAGCAGCATATTCCTGGCACTTTTGGCCCAGGTCTAGAATTTTTGTCATATAGTAGGCTGTTGTTAGCCTGATGCATCAGCCCCTTTCACACCATTTCTAGGCAGCGCTGGCCTGGCTAAGCTATCATAGCCTATATATATATTTCTAAAACAAATAGTCTGCTAATAGGTCTAATCAACACAGATCACAAGAAGACAACAATCGAAAAATTGCATTATAAAGGGTCCATGTTATTTATACGGCTAAATGCAACAGCGCCTTGCAACGCAAGGGAAATATCCTTGGCTAGGCCTGGTGTAATTATCAAAAATAGTTTCATTTTGGTCTGCAACTTTTATGGAATTGTTTGAGGAGAGCATATTCAGATATTCATAATACAGACGTGCAGCTTCTGGTAGTCCCTCAGGGTATACATAACTGGTATAGCCTAGTTTAACCCAGTGACTGACAAATTGGAAGCAAGTCTTTCCCAACACTTCTTGAACAGTATAGTAGGCTATACAAGAATTGGCAAACTTGGCAAAATGTAGCATACAACCTCAACATGACATAGGCTAAACTCGGCTATCGCAGTGACGTCATATTTTGTAACGATAGCCTATCAAAATTCCATTGAGGATGACACCTGTGCTTCACAGGACATAAAGAAAGCATTTACCAACAATATATGTCTATATAGTAATAATAGCCCTATGATTATTTCAGAGAAAATCTAATCCTATTGGGGTAAATCATGCTGTAAATTGTAATAGACCGATATAGGCTGTATGCCCACTGAACTAACGACAGTCAGCCTCGTTCTGAGTTTTTTTCCACTGATAATGTCAAGTATGATCGTACACAGCATTGGATAGGGCTATAAAGAGTGCCTAGCAATGCCTATAGAGAGTGGCCAGACTCTTTGCATATATCAAGGTGAAAGAGTCTGGTCCACCAGGCTAATATTCTTCAACTGGTGCTTCAACTGGTATAGTTGTGACACCAATGTTAACTTCCTACCAATACCTTTGCAATACAGGTTATGTAAAGCTGGAGGCTTGTGAGATGTAACACACTGAAGTAAGCCATTGAGTTGCTGCCACCACATTTAGGGCAGATGTGACCAACATTCCAGTGTACACTCAAAAGGCACCAGACGCAGGATCAGCAGGGCTGATCACCTGACTCCAGCAAGCGGATAGGCCTAGAACAGGAACACTTTTGTTTCCTGCTGGCTGGTCTGGACAAGGCTCTGCGCCTTCTGGAGCCAGTCAGCCAGCCAACACTTTGAACACACGGGGCCCTCTGTGGAAGATTAGGTTGGGATTGGGGGGTGTCAAGGAAGGGAAGGGAAGGGTGTCCACGTGTTCTGTATGGCCACACACTCAAAGGGGTTTACTCATGGATGAGTGCTGTTTGGAGGAAACATAAAGCCTGAGAGGGATCAAGGCTTTGTTGGAGGATTGAGGCGGGGGTGTTGGCACGAGGTTGGCGTGGGGAGATGAAGAGGTGCATGCGCCAATGTGAGAAGGAATTGATGTAAAGGGTCAACAGCAGAGGCATGTGTCAGATAAGTAAATTAAAAATCAGCTGTGGTAAAATTCAAATGGAGATGAGGCACTTCTTTAGTAATGTCCAATAATCAACATTAACCAAACACTGGCCAAGGCCTCAGTTTTTTGTTGGCATATGCCCAAACGTAAAGCCTACTATACAGTGGTTCTCTTTTACACTTTTCAGAAACAAAACATGTTACTGTGCATCGTTCCATCATATTCCACATGGATTATATGTTGACATTAAAATACATCCCTCACAAGCAAAGCAGCATCTAAAACATGTGGTCTGGTCTCCAAGCACCAGCTGAATCTGTACAGGAAAGTACACAAGAACTTGCTGACATAGTCATAAAACCAGGATAGCATTCTGCCACTCACTTTATACAGTTGTAAATATAGAAGGTGGTTGCTGGTTGTATGCCTAAAGTAAGCTATTGTAGCCTTTAAAAAGCACTCCTAATCACTCACTGGCGTCATCTCTAAAGAGAAGATATCATTGTAAGTAGTGTCTCTGACAAGTGCCAGAAGCCCAGGCAGCCTTATATTGAGAAGGGAAGTGTTAATCCAGCCAAGTCTAGACCTTTAGAAGCCTTTACAAAATGAAATTAACTTATATTGGAATATAGCTATAGCCCTATTTGATTGTTTGCTCCTGGCTATGTGTGTCTTTTAATGCAAAAACTCTTTATATGCTGAGAGGTTTTTTCAAATTTCTACTAAAGTATTTGCTACAGTTTACATACTTCATGGACAAAAATGGCCATCTTAAACTATTTCATCTGAATTCTTTAAATGAGCCATCAATAGCAATTGACAACAAAAAAAATGGTCAGGTGCAAAAGCTAATCTCAGACCAGACCAACTAGCCAATTGATAACCGTTGGCTGAGCTGACAACTAAAAGTTGGATACTTCTGAAATGGCGGCAATGGATGCATCAGCAAAATGCATTTTTTGTTGTGTTATGTATAAAAAGATCCTTGTAAATCACTATGGCCTCTTCAGAATTTACAGTCTGACATAACAGCATCTCTCTCTCTCTCTCTATCACACACACACACACACACACACACACACACACACTCACACACACACACACCAGATCTCAAATGGATTTACATTAGTCATATCTGCCTTTGCAGTTAAACCAGTCATCCTTAGTGAATGGCATACAACTGTGCAGTGAGATTAGGCTACTCATCGACAGACCATGGCCATAAGACCAGTAGAGAGGAAGTTAAATATAGATAGCCCAAAGGTGTTTGCCCAAAATATCCCACTGTTTGTCAATAACCTGACACAAATAGCTCCAATTGTGTAAGAGAGCACAGAAAAAGAAATTACTTGCACATGAGCTAGTAACCTGTTGTGAACCTCCAAAGCATCAAGACAGTGTCTGCAGTTTACTACACTTGGACAATTTAAAACAAATGTATGTTATGTTTACATGGGTTTTGTATTATTATTGGCATAAGAGCGACATGAGTCTGTCATAAACATGACATGAAATGTCAAGAACATTAATGACCCTTTTTTGAATGTATGTGACTGTTGTCATGAAGTGTCATTTATGTAATGTATGTTATTTTTGTAATGTAAAGTTGACACAGTTTGGGGTGCAGACATTTCAAAATTGAATGATACTTAATAATAACAGTTCACAAACATTGATGGAGTGTCATTAATGTTCATGGCACATGTCATGTCATGTTTATGACAGGCTCAAGTCACTGTTATGTTGATGGTGTCAAGTAAAGTGTAACCTTAGTAACATGTGACAGTCACAACTTGACTTTGACAAAGTGCTTTCTAAAGAGGAATGCTAATCAAAAGAAATAATGACCACAATTATAAAGACCACAGTTATAAAATAAAACAATATATTCTGAGAAAAGAAAAATAAGCAAACAGAAAAATTGCGGCTATAAATAAACTGAATCAAACATGAGAAATACACTTCATGAAAGTAAATGACCCTAGCCTTGATTCAAAATAGTTGATCTAATATATCAAATACATCAAGTATACTTGTATAAACAAACTATATCAAGTATTTAATATATCAAGTATATACTGTTGTAATGTTCTCAAAGGTTTGTTCATAACACTACGAACCTGGTAGCTGTAATAAATACATAACCAGATTTGACCAGATCTGATAAATGAAGTACATTATGATCACTACTCTGTACCCTGTGTAGTATGTGTGTTGTGAAAAATATACAATCTCTCCACAATTATATATTCTTCTGTTTATTACATGACATGCAAACCAACAGTGCAAAAAATATATATATGGTCCTAATTATGAGTCTGTATATGTAATCATATGCGTCAGATAAACCCAAGCATGTGAGGAAAGGTATTACTTCAAGTTCTTACATAATGAAAAAAATTCAATACACTCAGCAGAGTCGCCGAGGTGACAGACATTACACAACCGGGGAGAATGCTGTCACAACACAAACACAAACACACACATAACGTGCTTATAAAGAAAAGACTATGAGTAGTAGTCCCCTCCAGGGCTACTGGCTCGAAGTGAGGCCGATGCTATCAGTGTCACATGAGGTGAGTACATTGTTGGGCGCAACATCAGAGGGATTACATAATAGCCTTTTTTGCAACGAGGAAAGCTGCTTGAGTAATTATGCCCATCTCATCAGGTAGGCACCTGGCCAGAGGCAGCTGGGTGAAATAGAGAAGGACTCAGAAATAGCCCATTTGTGATTGATTGACAGGATGAATGAATCACAATGAATCCCTCTCATAAACTTTCAACGTTTGAGGAAATCACTAGAGTTGCACAGGAACATGTCAGCTTCAAATGAGCAAAACATTTGTTGCTCATTTGTCACTACGAAATAATACTTCAGTTATACTCAACATTTTCTTTACATATCCAAATTATACAGGCTATCCAGCACAATAACTTGCTAGTGTAATGTATTAAGGCATTGACAGACCACTGCAGTCATCCCAAAGACTTAATATTGTTTCCCCTGAGCAGACTGGACAGATGGCAACACTGATGCCTCTCTTTGTAATACCCTGCTATTATTACTGCTAATTTGCTGTTCCCATAGGGTCACACTGCTGTGTCTATTGGTCGTTACATAAAGACTTAATTGTTTTTTACGGCAAACATGGGAGGGTTCAGCGAGAGAGAGAGAAGCCAGCTTACAGTAAGGATTTCTACAAACAGCTTAGCCTTAGATTTAAGCACCTTATTTAGTTACAAGAAGTGAAAATAATCAATAAGCTCATCTATGGCAGGAATATAAAAGGGCAGCTCTGACAGAGAGACACCACAGGCAGGTGGAAAACCAGAGAGAGCATTCACACACAGCAGAAACTTGACTTATTCTTTGGCTTTCTAATCAAACAAGCAGGTAAGATTCTCTGTGATTTAAAGAACAGAGATGAACATGGGGCTTTGGTTGTGAATGTCTGGCTATAGGGCTGTGAACAAAATATTGCGATTGGATCAACTTGGCCATTGGGTCTTTTGCTTTGTATCATGCTTGTTGTGCATGCCAAATCTTGGAAAGTCTTCTGTACTTCAATCTCTGCTTGTACTGTGTTATACTGTTCAGCTGCCTGTGATTTTAGCTGCCTGTATGTGACCCATGTACTGCAAAAACTGGATGATATATGAAAGAATCATTCCCTGATTATATTTAAAACCACCAAGAGTTAACCAACCAAGAGTTAACTGCAGTCATTTCCAGGGCATGCATTGGTACGACTGTTCAGCATTAACTCCCTTGTTCTTTGCCACACAGAATGGAATACTACAAGTTCGCTCTGCTCGTCGTGCTCCTCTCATACATTGAGCGCTGCTGGTCTGCCTCCTGTGTGGTGGACACATTCACTGTGAAGCAGGACTTCGACCCCAAGAGGGTAAGTGAGTCCAAGTCTGACAGAAGGAGAACTCATTCTTTCCCTTCTTAGTTTACTGGGGAAGCTGAAAAGCTGGAAAGAATTTTATAATTCCCCTCTGGCTTTCTGCTCATCTGACTACTTTTTTACACAGACCGGGGATTTCACTCTGTTAAACCTCCTGGCTCCTTGTATTTGTGTGTGTGTGTCTGTGTGTTTTTCTGCAGTATGCTGGCAAGTGGTACGCCCAGCAGAAAAAAGACCCAGAGGGCCTGTTCCTGCAGGACAACATCTCCGCTGAGTACACCATTGATGACGATGGTACCATGACAGCTTCCTCCAAGGGCCGTGTCACTCTCTTCGGGTGAGTTACAGACCTCTTTTGGGAATAACTGGATTGGGATTTTTCCATATGAACCATGACTATAATGGTTATGGGTTATTTATTTGTTGATCGTGACCTTATTTTCATTCTGTTTTTTACTGACATTGATGCTAAAATGCTATTTTTGGTTCTGTTGGGTGGTTACAGATTCTGGGTTGTGTGCGCTGACATGGCTGCCCAGTACACCGTGCCTGACCCCGCCAACCCCGGCAAGATGTTCATGAACTACCAGGGCCTGGCCAGCTACCTGTCCAGCGGAGGTGAGGCCATTGTAACAAACTAAAGCAACTCTCCACTCTCTGCAGTGCTCACTGTCTGCAAACTGCTTATTTGGATGTCTCCTTATTGCTGTGCTTTGCCTTTCATTACTCTCTAGGTGATAACTACTGGGTCATTGACACCGACTATGACAACTATGCCATCACCTATGCCTGCCGCACCCTGAAGGACGATGGCACCTGCGAGGACGGCTATGCCCTGATCTTCTCCCGCAACCCCCGTGGCCTGCCCCCTGCCATTCAGCGTGTTGTCCGCCAGAAGCAGGAGGAGATCTGCATGGCCGGCCAGTTCCAGCCCGTCCTGCAGTCCGGTGAGCCCCTCACAGACCACAGGCCTTTTGTAGAGTACAGCTGGCAGAGTTTCCTGTTTTAACAAATGAGAAGTCATTACCTGATAATATGGTTATGTAAGTTGAGCTCTCTTCTTCCTCTGAAGTCAAAAGATCAATTCAAGTAAATTTAAATGATGATTTACTCTGCCTGAAGAAGGTCTAACAACCAAGCTAGCAGATTTGAGCAAAGAAATATTTTGCATAGACTTGAGTGTGCTGACTTTTCTTCTTAATTACTGATTAATTACCTCCTAAGCCTACATCAAAATGGTGCCTTGATGACAAAACAACCTCTGACCTCTCCTTTTCTTGGTTCTTTTTTCTGTGTTTTCACAACAGGAGCCTGCTAAGCAGTGAGCTCTTCCTGAGAGGGATTCCTTCAGCATGCTGGCATGGGAGGGGGCATCCGGGGCAGTAGTGGTGGTTTAGAGGCCTATAGCAAGCTGCACATTGGGAAGAAGCCATTTGTGATTCACTGTTTCAAGGGAAACTTGTGTTGTGTTGTACCAAGTGTCTGTGACAAATAAAATATTTTTAAACAAACAGTCAGGTGTTACCCTGGTAATTTCATAGAGGTATTCTGTTCTGATTTAGTGTGCAGCAATAGATTTAATGAGTAATATTTCATCACAAACATTCTAAGATGTAAATCCATAAGTTATATTTAGTAATTTTATAGATGTATCAATTTGGTTGAAAAACGTTGACAGACCATGGTCGTAAGCAATGTGTAGCATATTACATTTATTGCCATGAAATTAAACCGTTAAAACGTTTCACTTATCAACCGCAAACTTACTGATTATACTGACTTACGTCTTCTCTAGAAGATCAGAAAGAGACAAATAGAAGTCTAATCTTGTTAGCAAGGAAAATTACCTGAAAAGGTCAAGGTTCACAATCATGCCAGGCCCACCCCTACAGGAGCGGTGACAGGTGTCTAGTGTACAAAAAGGCTCATCATCCACTTAAGATTCTACGGTTGGTTAGCAGAGAACAAGCAAACTCCTGGCACCAACAATCTGGATCTTTCCAGAGAAGACCACAGTCATTACAAGTACAATGTTATGTAACACTGTACAGTTCTATTAGTAGTGCTATGTGAAGCTTAACTCTTCATGTTTATTTTGTTTTTCTTTAAAAAGCCACCTGTCATGAATTGTGATTAGGAAGATTAGAAATTACATCCTGTAAAGTGTAATAACACGTGTAAAATATAAAAAAAGGACCTACATTTTAAAGGAAAAGAAATATCAAAATGTTCCCTACCATTGTTGCCTTGGTGATCCAAGAGTGGACTGGCATCTTCACGTCGGAAAAATGGTCAGACTAATCCTCAATCCACTTTCTTCAGCATCTGTCCACCTAAATCTGCCTATCCCTTCCTGTTGGTACACCTGGCCAGCAGCCTGCCCTATGCAGCCAAAGGCTAAGACCAAGGATCACCTGAGGCCTATTCTCACACCACACTTTAGTGGGAATTTGTCTCTGATCCATTTCTGAACCTTCGGCTGAAACTGTCTGGAAAAGGGATTACACCTGTGAGATTTCAAGCCGTCTCGGAATGTTCTTGCAAAATGAAACATTGGAAACAGGGAAGAATTAAGCACAAACTGGGGTAAAGAGACAAATACCTCAGAGGGACACAACCATGTAGAGTTTCAGGAAGTAGATCATGTTAGTAGTACCAAGGTCTTGAGTATAAAAGCCTAGAAGGGGCAGGAAGGCCTGGCACTGTTTAGATGTAAGCATATTGAAGCTTTATTCAAACAAAAATATGTTACCACGCATAGCAGCATGAGGCCCTGTTCAGGGCGTAGTGAAGAAGGCCTTATGTCGCTATGTGTGGGCTGTGTTAACTAGTCCATTTAGGACATGCCATTTTGAATAAATAAATTTTATATTAATGTGCCTTGGCCTGAGAAACTTTTTTCTTCCCTATTTTGTCAAACTAACCTTAAACCAAAGAGCATCCGAACCAAAGAAGTCAAAATGTTTTTAGTGGATGAAGAGCATACCATAATCTTCAAATCAAAAAGATATGTTAGTGATATATCTTTTCACTTAGAATAATGCATTCTGTGAGTTTGGATTGTATTAGTTTTGTTGCTATTAATACATGCTGATGCTGATGCTGTTGCTCGAGCCTGAAATACTGTAGATGACAGGCCATATTGAACAAAGTTCTATGGAGTAGAAAGCTCACCCAGCACATAAACCCAAAAGACATTCCACTCCACTATGGTTGGGGACTACTGGATTGTTTGGACCAGATGGCTGTATTCACACCAGACGACAGCTTGCACTGGCCAAGCCAATGAAAGCCCCTGATGAACAACAAGTACTAAGGAGGGGACAGGGTTAATTATGTAATTAGATTTAAAAGCTTTGGCAAACTCATGCCACATTGGGTGTATGCAAGCAATGAGAAAACTCTGTGAGGACTGTCTGCATGAGGGAAGATTTCCATCACTTACTAGCGGCAGGACACAAGACACATTAGAAAACAATGGTTTCAGATCTTAAACAGATTAGATCCAACCTTTGTTTCAATTCAGGTCAATGTATGACATGCATCAGAATACACAATAGGACTGCATTTGATGGGTTGTACAACTTATCAGTATTTAAATATTGCAGTCTGCAGTCTATTTTGTATATTTGCCACAGAATGTTCTATTTATGTTGTTGTTTTATAAACCTAAATAAAGACTGTTACTTATTCTTATGCAAAAGGCCTCACCAGTGCGGCCCCTGGTCAAGGTGTGACTGCTTTCATCAAACCATTTGGTTCCCCCTAGTGGTGGGATTACTATTGCATTTTCCGTCTAGTCAGTCTCCCCTTTCATATTAAGTTTGACCTAAAACCTGAAAATAAATCAAATGGGTTACAAGATCAAAAAATTTACATGTTCATTTTTCCCAATGCATATATTTGGCCATTCAATACAAACAGTAAAACCCTGCCTGATGCGTAGCAATTTTCTGAGGAATTATAGACTTCCATGCATAAAACAGAGTTTTGTCGTAAATCTTAGAACTTGGCATGAAAAATATTGCAGCCTTCAAACAAAACAAAGCCTGAAAAGAATGAATTTGCAGGAAAAGCATTTCCTTTCTGACTGAGTTGCAGCTGTGTCTTGATACTTTGAAGAAATATCTTTATTCACAGAACATTTACAGCTGTCCACTACAATAACATGTTATTAACTAAGTGTGTAATAAGCAATAGCTGAAAAGTCTTAAAACTTTCAATTAAGTTCATGCTTGGCCTTATTATCAGTGATGCTATCTTAATAAAGGTGACACAACTACAATGTAAGGTGAATATAAAGCAAAGTACAGCTTGTTCATTTCCACACCACCACCACCACAATTACTGTAGGACACTGCACACATGAGATAAGAATGCTTGCTAAGCACGAGACCTTGCGGCAGCTTACCCCTATTAACAGACTGGCACACAAACATTTATGGTCAAGCTTGTCAAACAGGTTGATTTTTTTCTTGAAGGAGTTAATGGATAATGATGGGTTAGCAGTGTGCCCTCGGAGCACCAGAGCAGGAGACACGAGATTCAGGCCGCCTGAACCACACCAAACAGGCCAGCTGGGTCCTGTGAGAAGCCTTCATAATCACTCAACTGAAAAGTCTGCACTACATGTTCACTTTTTAAAAAGGTTATGTACCTGCAGCGTTCCGGTGCTATTAATAATGATCATGTTTGTATGCATTAAAGGAAACAACCCCATGGTTTTAAATAAAAGTAATTAAATTAATTTGTTTTTTTTAAATTGACCTTAAAGTGTTAATGACACAATTGAAACAACAGATAAATACTGACATAAAAGAGTACTCTCTGATTTATGGCAACTTTGGTTCATTTTCAGAAAGGAAACGGTGAACTAATTCCCCTTTTCCCTTAGAGCTCAACATGACACTAGAATTTAATGACTATAGATTATGTAAAAACATCATCAATATTTTTTTTTATCAATATAATCTAAATCCTGATTGAATCAATATCATCAAAGTCCAGCACATAAAAATACTTACATATCAGCATTATGAGCAAAGCTATTTGTGTATTAGTCAACAAAAGAATTAGCAACTCTCTCAACTAGGTCAGGGCACATACATATTTTCATTAATCCTGATCTGGCTCTTTCACAGAAACTGTGGTGACCCATAAAGATAAAGGCCATTTTTGCTAACTCTCTTTCTCGATCACACACAGCAGGGGGGCTCTGTTGCCATAGAGACAGAACAACCATCCCACACAACCCTCATCACCACCACCCCTCCTCCTCACACACACACAATCCTGTGCACCCCTCCCCTCTCTGTCAGCCTGTCAGGGATTGGCTGTGGCCAAGGCTTGTGTGAGATGCATCTTCCCACAATTCCTTGCTCCATTCATCCAGCCACTGCTCACCGGAAGACTCAGGGAAGGCATGGCAGATGCATTCTCTACCCTTTTTACATGCTCCAGTTGTATAGGTGAGTGTCCTCCTATCAGCAGTACAGTGTTTCTAAATGACACTAATGCTGTTGATGCTTCATTAGCATAACGTAATTAGTCCATGATGCTGTGAACCCTGTGGAACTGCATGGAACCATGATGGTGCCCTGCACAGAGGCTTAGCTAAACAATGACCCAATTGTGTTTACAGAGTCCATTCATTAATTCATCCATTCATCAATGTCAATACATTAGGGTCTGGCACACTTAATTAAAGTGGCTTTTTAAAAGCATGTATTTGAGAATATTTTAAGCTCTTTATAACATATAGGTTGATTTAGAGATCTGTTTAATGAAGAATGTAAACAAAGGTGAGCATAGCCATTGCTCCCTGAGTTGCCTTTCATCTGCTAAGTGCCCACACAAATATGTATGGCCTTAAATTCATTTTACATTGCCACACATTGCAATAACTCAAAATAACAACTAATAACAAAATACTTATTCAAATGTGTTATTAGAACTGTTTTTGATAGTAACTAACAACAAACTGACTTTTATTCTCTAACTTTCTGTGTTTGAACTTATTTTTCTACCAAAGCACGAATTAAACATGAATACTGACTGCTATGCAGCCAGAGATACTGGTGCCAAATATCCATTGGTAACAATGATGTCATTGTGCAAATGCATGAGGGAATAGTGAGAAACAAGTACTATTTTGTCCTTCATGATTGTCTTGGGTCTTTTAATTTTCAATGCAGTCCATACATCTCAAACTCCTACATTTCAACAGCAAAAACATTTCATTTTACAGTAAATTGTACTATAATGTTGTGATAGGAAGGTTGAAGAACTGTAATGGTTGGAAGACCATGTGCACTCACATTGTGAAGTTATGCTTTAGAAATGATAGTCGATTCACCTTAACATCACAGGACTGAAACACGTGACACATAGTGTCTCAAGATGCTCCTTTCAAACCACATTCCTCTTGTTCAACAAAGCATTGTTAGGGTATTGGTATGCATAATGTATTTAGGTGACACATCTAAGCAAAATCTCTAGAAACTGTGTATTTTTAGTTCTGCAAGCGGACTGAGCTTAACAAAAATCTCTAGAAATTGTGTATATTTAGTTCTGCAAGGGCAGTGAGATTAAGAAACAAATAACCACAACTTTTTATTTGGGTGTATTGTACTTTTTTGATTCTATCTGCTTTATTTCTCAAATTCCCCAGAGACTCTTACAAACAAAGTCTGTTTTGGGCAGACCTGAACAGGCAACATCTGGAACATTCACAGTATTGTGTGACATATTGACAGAAGGGAAACAATAAATTACGCTTTGAGGAAAACATCCTCTTAATGATTACTCTACCTATGTCAATCAGTATTGAATAGAATGTGGTTAGGTGAAGCATAAACTTTGTATATCTGCAAGAAAACCCAATTAGAGAGGGAAAGAAATAGGGAGGGGGGGGGGGGGACAGAGAGAGGGAGGGAGAGCATGTGTCAGTGGGAGGGAGAGCTAAGTCACACAGCCATTCCTTCCCCTCCTACTCCTGGTCAGCCAGTGAAAGATTGACTTTTTCTCTCTGCACTGTTCCTCGCTATATTGCTCAAGCCAGAGCTCCATAAATAAATAGCCATTATACTTAACATACAGCTTTGATCCACCCCTATTTCCCTCAGCCTATCAGAAACATCTTTACAAGAATAAAGGCTTCCCTCTTTCGCTTTTGAGAGAGAGGGATACATAAGGTTTACTCCATGAGTGTAGGCACATTACATTTGTCTATTGCCTTGAAAAGTTAAGACTTGCCTGCAGAACACAACATCATCAACAAATTTGAGTTTAGGGTGAGTTAATTCACTATTTGTGTTAACAAGCTTTGCTAATGCAATAGACAGTAGGGTTACTATGGCATAGTTTGTGTGTGTGTGTGTGTGGGTTTTAAGTGTTGTCTAATATTTGATAATATTATGGCCAAGTCAAAGCAACCATTTCTTACGTTAAAAGAATGCATTTATTCACGTGCATACAGAGGTTTGTATTACCATGTGGAATTAGCTCTCTTTCCATCCATCTCTCAAACAACAAACAAATTCTTTTGTTGCAACTACTGGACACAAAACTTGTATCAGATGTTGTTGGTTTATATAAGAATGATTACCTCTGTTTACAGTGCTACAGTATCTCACATTATTTTGTCTCATCCCTATTTAATTTATTCCCTTGGGCACACAGCACTTGCATAACTCTTCACTCACTCACTAGTTTGTACTGAGAGCCTCTGTCTGCAAAAAACTGTATTACATTCTTGTGTTAACCATGTTTTTTTTTCTCAACGTCAATAAAACTCAGAGACCTCAAGTGCTAGGATACAAAATAAAGGATTATGGACACACAGACATGACAATAAACTTTACAATGGTGTTCCATGAAATGAGAGTGTGACAGGTCTTTCTGTGAAGGCAGCTTTAGTGGTTACTCTTTCATTCAGTTGTAAATAGATTTAAAAAATAATCTATGTGATCACCATACTCGGTCTCAGGCAACAATGATCAAAACAAAAAGGTTAACATAAATGATAATGGTGCTAAATGCCTGTGTGATTGAAACCACTCATCCAATGGTTTCAAGCACTTGTGGAAGATTAAAACCTTCTCTGAATACTGTGTTTTAATTTCAGGAGCTTGGCTGAAATCACCACCCCATGGGTCTGATGTCACCAGACAACATGGAGGACAGCAAATCATCCGTCATAGGACCTCTGGAGAGAAAAGTGCGACAGCGCAAAGCACCTCTCGCAGTCATAAAGTCCAAGCTGAGCCGTAGCCTAACCTGCTCTGTGCCCAGGTTAAAGAGCACCCTGACCGGACTCTTCCCTGTGGTGCTATGGCTGCCAAAATACAAACTAAAAGAGTATGTGTGCGGCGATATCATGTCTGGCCTCATTGTGGGCATCATTCTTGTCCCCCAGGCAATCGCTTATTGCCTGCTAGCCGGCCTGGAGCCGATCTATGGCCTGTACACATCATTCTTTGCCAACATCATCTATTTCTTAATGGGCACCTCCAAACACGTTTCGGTTGGCATCTTCAGCCTGATGAGCCTCATGGTAGGCCAGGTAGTAGACAGAGAGGTCTTCCTGGCTGGCTTTGATCTGAACGAGGATACCAAAGAAGGACCAGCCAGTGGCAGTGCATTGAATTTCACTGAGGATTCCTACAGTGCTGTGATGAATATTTCAATAAGAGTGTTAGAGATGGAGTGTGGAAAAGAATGCTATGCAATTGGGATCGCCACTGCACTAACATTTCTCGCTGGGGTGTATCAGGTAGAAGCATCCTTCCTAACCAACTAGTATCAATTTCTTGCAATCGTAATCAATGTTAATAATCATGTCTGTCACATTGCTAACGTCTTCTTTCTATGTACTCAGGTGTTGATGGCTGTGTTGAGACTGGGGTTTGTGTCAGTCTACCTCTCTGGGCCAATGCTTGATGGCTTTGCCACTGGTGCCTCGTGTACAATCCTTACCGTCCAGGCCAAGTATCTCCTGGGCTTGAAAATCCCTCGTCACCAGGGCTACGGCACTGTGGTGGTGACCTGGGTCAACATCTTCAAGAACATCCACAAGACCAACTTCTGTGACATGATCACAAGTGCAATTTGCATCAGTATCCTAGTGGCTGGCAAAGAGCTGCAAGATCGCTTCAAGGACCGCCTGAAGATACCACTTCCCACGGAGTTGGTGGTGGTCGCAGGGGCCACCTTAGCATCCCATTTCGCAGACTTCCATGGAACCTACAGCTCCAGCATCTCTGGGGCAATCCCCACAGGCTTCGTTCCTCCCAAGGTCCCCACTGTAGACATGATGTCCCGGGTCATGTTTGATGCGATCCCACTAGCAGTCATTAGCTTCGCTTTTACAGTTTCCCTTTCAGAGATGTTTGCTAAGAAGCATGGCTACTCAGTTAGGCCCAACCAAGAAATGATAGCCATTGGCTGTTGCAACATCATTCCTTCCTTCTTTCACAGCTTCACCACCAGTGCTGCCCTGGCGAAGACTATGGTGAAGGACTCAACAGGATGTCAAACACAGGTGTCCAGTGTTGTGAGTGCCTTTGTGGTCCTCTTAGTCCTTCTTTTTTTTGCACCTTTTTTCTATGCCTTGCAGAAGTGCGTTCTGGCTTGCATTATCATTGTGAGCCTGAGAGGCGCCCTTCACAAGTTCAGGGATGTGCCCAAGATGTGGCAAGTCAGCAAAATGGACGCCGTCGTCTGGACAGTGACCATGGCCTCGACGGCGCTCGTAAGTGTGGAGATGGGACTGCTTATTGGAGTGGTGTTTTCCATGATGTGCGTTGTGGCACAAACCCAAAATCCTCAAGTGTCTTTACTTGGTCAAGTTAATGATTCTGGCCATTATGATGACATAGAGGAGTACGAAAATCTGCAGGCCACTCCGAGGGTCAAGATTTTTCGCTTTCAGTCTCCCTTGTACTATGCCAACAAACACATCTTCTTGAAGTCTTTGTACAAAAGCACAGGGCTTGAACCATTCCTTGAAATGACTAGGAGGAGAAAAGCAGCGAAAAAAGCATCAGCAGCCAAACAGGGTAAAAAAACAGAAAAAAAGAATGGTGAGATCAGTATAGGCCTCATTCACAATGACCAAGAATTCCACACCATCATCCTGGACTGTTCGTACATACCCTTTATTGACTCCACTGGGATGAGCACATTTAAAAGTGTGGTGAAAGAATATAAAGAAGTTGGGGTCAGAGTTCTCTTGGCCTGCTGCAATACTTCAGTTATTGACTCACTAAGGAAAGGGGCCTTTTTTGGGCCAGCTGACAAGGACATGCCTAGCTTATTGTTTCACACAGTTCACAGTGCTGTGGTTTTTTCTAGTGATGTGCCGATAGCAGAGGCAGCAGGAAACACACCTGTATAAATAACAGGCATGGTTGTCAGTTGTCAGTCAGTTTTGTGTTTCACTGGAGTGGTTAAGGGAAATACTGATGCCAGTGCTCATCCATAATCTGTGAATGGTAGAAATATCATTTTACATTTATGATTTTAAGAAAAGAAAATAGCTCTACTAACCATATAACTGTAAAGTGATATTCTTGTAGTATACTGAATGTCTGTCTGTGAGTTTCAGTGAAATGAGAAAATACACACATATCACAATTGACTGCTGATGGGATTTAAAAAAACAACACAAAACAAAACATGAAACCATCTGAAACTTTTTTATGTCACTTATTTGCAAAAAAATGGGTATTTGTACTATTAAATGAACCACTCTGGAGAATGACTTGATACAGTTCTCATAATTTGAAAAAAAAATGTGGCAAACATGTTGTGTATTTTATAAAAATCTTATTTAACATATAACATATTTTAATATTTTGAATACTGCTAAACTCCAAATGTTGTCTATATGCCCCTTGAAAAAATGATGCCTTCTGTTATTTCTGTGTAATATGTGTTTTGCTAGATATGTGATATATGAAATTGTGCATATAAAGAATTAGACACTGCTGAGCTTGAAGACTGTTGTTTCAAACACAAAAACATGACAAAGACACAAAGAATGGCTAAAAAAATAGCAACTTACAAATACTCCAAATACCTACACAATACCAACACCTCCAAATACTGTATAAACTGCAAATATATACCTACTGCAAGACTGTAGGTCTATGAAACATTAAACCAATATGCCAGCAACAGCCTAGCTGTTGGTGAAAAAAGAAAAAGTCAATATTATGTCTTCACAATCAAAACAGTTGATTGGCATAGGGAGAGAAGAGAGAAAGAGTGAACTCAGTGAATGAAAAGAATTAGCCTCCTTGACAGACAACATTTCAGAGAGAGAAATGAACTGAATGTTGTCAGGCATCAAACAACCTTTGCCTTACTTAAATTAATTATAGGCCTATTAGATAAATGGTCAAGGAAAGGGTTTCTGCACTGTTACAGGATATCCTGCTTCTTAACTTCACTTAAAGGGGTCATGGAATGATGTATGGAGTATTGTCCTCTGATGTTAAATTAGAATGCATCATGTTCGACTTATAAATGAAAATAAGCAAAAATGCAGTTTTATAATCCCTGTCACAAGCTTATATTTGGCTGGGGATTCAAATGGTCTATTTTGACTAAACCCTTTTGGGAACCACAACTGAACTACTGTTGATTTCCCGAATGTGACATCACAAGCTTTGCTCTCATTTTCAGTGGCTAACTTGGTTCAAGATTTACATGAAAGAGGGCATGACCATGCAAAACCTCCTAAATCAACAAAGTCAAAATAAAAATGGTTTTCAATATGATCCCTTAAACCACTTAGGTGGTGCTGTTTACATTTCTTTCCGCATTATTATGCATTATGCATTTAACCTTTAATCATCATTATTATTATTATTATTATTTCTATTATTATTTGTTAACAATTCAAAACAATTAGCAAATTACCACAAAATATCAATGTTTATTTTTTTATACAGAAATGTATATTTTCTTAAGACAAGGCTTCAGCAAAACACGTGTGTTCCTCCAAAACATAGGCCTCTTCCTCTCAGTGCTGTTTGTTGACTTTGTTGCAGTCAGCAATGTGTTCCCTACAGTATGAACAAGCACACCATTAAAAGACACTGCAGAAACCAATCGACATACACAAGTTACCCTAACATTGCTCATACTGAATGTTAGCTGCTAATGTTGAATGTTAAAATCAAGTTAAAAATTATTTGGGTACTTACATCTGTCATATTGAAGATGGATTCGCCAGTGCTTCATCTTCAGGAGTACTCTTCCAATTCGATGACTTTTCACAAGTTATTAAAGTCTACTGCTCACTGTGGGCAAATCTTTTCAAACATTTTGGACGCTGTCAAGCTAACATTAGCTAATCTGTCTACACTGCATTTGTTAGCTTTGCTAATTTCATTTCTGATCTATAGCCTATGGCGAACAGTAATATGATGACATTTCGAATGTTCAGATTCCTTATAATTAAAGGTTACATTTTGGTTTAGTTTCTTGTCATTTTTTTGTGAAAGTCTTCCTCCCCTAGGCCCTATTCTTTCTATAGCTTCTGTGGTCATCCTACTGTGCTTGGGTTGCTGCAGTTACGGGAAGACAGAATAGAATAGAATAGAATAGAATAGAATAGAAAGCTTTTATTGTCATTATACACAGTATAATGAGATTTAAAGCAACTCCTTAAAAGTGCACACAGTGCAAAGTATAAAAATGTCCTATACAAAACTACTACAAGTATAAATAAGTCCTATACAAAACTACTATGCAATAATAGAAAAAACACCTATGTAAACTCACTGAGTACCCAGACAGACAGACAATAAAACAGATACAACGGACATGGTTACAAAGTGGCAAGCAGCATACAGTGTGGTTGAGCATTCTGAGTAGAGGTAATAAAAAATCAGTGTGCAAATATGGATCAGTAACTAACTTAAGGTGCTTAATATGACAGTCCTTAGTGCATATGCGAATTCAGTATGGTGACAGCTTTGGGAAAGAAACTGTCCCTGAATCTATTTGTTCTGGCTATTATGGACCTGAAACGGCTGCCAGATGGCAACAGGTTGAAGAGATGGAAACCGGGGTGGGTATTGTCCTTTAGAATGTTCCTGGCCCTGCTGAGAAGATGGTGGTAATTGAAAGCAGAGGGCAGCCAATGATTTTTTGTGCAGTGTTAGTCAGCCTCTGCAGTCTCTTCCTGTCAGCCTCTGAGCAGCTGGAGTGCCACACTGATACAGTGTAGGTCAGCATACTCTCAATGGTGGAACGATAGAAGTTCACCAGCAGGCTTGTGTGCAGTTGCTCCTTCCTGAGCACCCTCAGGTTCCAGAGCTGACGTGTTGACTGTCCAGGAGAGGTCCGCAGAGATGTAGACCCCGAAGAATTTGAGGGACTCTACTCGCTCCAGGTTTGCCGTTGATGTACAGGGAAGCAGGGGTGGCTCTGTTCTGCTGGAAGTCCAGGGTGACAGCAGTGCTAAAAAACATTAAAAAGTGGTTCCTTACTGTAATTCCCTTTTAAAAAGTAATGAAAATCAGTGATTTACTGCAAATTCAAAAAACTGTCACCCAACATTCCCAGAATGCAATGGCAATTACAGTTATTTACTTCAAAAATAATGTAAAGTATTTTACTGTTTGATATGTAGTAAAGTACTGTATAAAGAGAAAAGTATGTAGTCTCTCCTTTATTACTCCGCAACAGCAGGGGGCGATGACGTCATATGGTACCGTTACATTTACATTGTCAAAATCGAGGAAGAAGACAAGCTGAAGAATTCAAATTTCACCGCGTCACTTGCTGGCTAAAGACTAGCTTTTCGGAAGTATAACGTCAGTTTGAGTCTCATTTTAATAGCGCAGTTTCGTATCGACAGACTTCTCAAGATGACATCTAGAAAAAGGTAACCTGGCAATGATGGTATAACTACTTACAGAAACATGGAGTTAATGTTAAAAGAGTGTTTTCGTTTAATTTATATTAACTGTAACGTTAATGATAAAGTTGGTGTCAGCCTAAAGTTAGAAGAAAAAAGCATCACTGTCGTTCAACGGTTAACAAAAGTAAAACAGACGTCTCCACAAAAGTAACTAAATGTAAAATGTCACGTTCATGACCGACACTCTTCAGGAAAACCAGGTAGATAACGTCAGTGTAGCTAACGTCTGTTGTTAGCCTACGTTGGCTGTTAACTAACGAAATAGATGTAGCGTTAGCGTTACCGGAAGCCTCCCATGGAAGATGTAACGATAGCCTAATGTCACTGTTCTTGATATCTGTTCAGTGAAACGCTGGCCTCCTCCCTTATCGCTGGGATAAACATGGCCATGGCTCAGCTGGTGGACATATGGGATAGCATCGGCATCATGGAGGAGCAGAGAATTGAGCGGATGTTGACCGTGAAGAAGCACATAGAGGTCTGTTTTGTTCCATGTAAATAAACTGGAATACAATATTCACCAAGACACTGATCAATGACTGCATTTCTATCAAAAGGATCTCTTAAAGGATATGATCACGGAAGAGGAATCCCTTCGGCTCCGAATCAAATCCAGCATTGTAACCTCTCAGCAGCAGCTTGCGGAGTTGTGCGTGGAGATGAAGGACGAGCCTTATAAAGTATGTACCTTAACCTCAACTTTGGTGTGCTTCAAGCAAGTGCTTGTATGGCAGTATTACATTAAAAAACATCAGTAGTGGATCTGTTTAGCCGCTGTGTCTTTTGATGTGTGCATGAATGTGCATAGTGTCATTTAATATATATATATATATTATTTTATATATTTATTTTCAGTACATATATAAAATGTTACTTTCACAATGCATTTTTCTCCACTTTAGCTAGAAGAGGGCCTGACCATCCTGCAGATGGAGAAGAGCCTCCGTTATCGCCTGGAGACCCTGCAGACAGCCAAGAATGAGCGTCTGAAGGAGCTGAAGGCTCTGCAGTTGGAGGATGAGGATCTGTGTGTGCAGCTGTGCTCCACCCCCTACTATGTGCCCTCCAACACTGTGCCCTCCCAAGAGCAGCTGAAGGCCCTGCGTGAGCACATCCAAGACCTCACAGCTGAGAAGGTAGCAGCTAGCACTGCACAGCACAACAGAGCAGGAAATGGGTGGTTTGGCAGTATGACTACAATGACTATCATCAGTTGATGATCATTATTAGTATTGATTATTAAACTAGTCAACAACTGTCAGCTACTTGGGTTGTTCCATTTTTAAACGACTGCAACTACTTAAACTTGAGAATTGTTAGATCTACTTCCTCTTACCATAAACTAAATACAACTTTATCCTGTAAAGACCTAAAACAAAAAAATGGATCAGTGGTGTTATTGTTACTTGCATCCCTGTAGTTGTAAAAACTATTTTTAGTTATGAACCACAGGGTGGCTGTTGTGGTATAGGTGGTCTGTTGAGCACAGCTGAAGTACCGTGCTGTGCGGTTGTGCAGTTAGTATTATTACTATATTTATATAACCAATAGTGTTTTCACTCCGTTCTTTATGTTGACTGAACGGACCTGATTTTCCTCTGTGGTGTATAATTTCGAAAGGCCTTTTTAACGCCTCTCTTCCCCTACTCCTGATGTCTCATCTGTCATGAAGAGGAGTAGACTGGCTGTGTTCACAGCACTGCGGAAGGACATTGCCTTTCTGGCTGGTGAGATGGGGCACGATCCAGAGACTAGTCTGGAGAGGGAGGCTGTAAGTGATGATCCTGATGTGTTCCTGCTGACTCACGAAAACATCAAAGCTCTTCAGCTGCTCGTTGGACAGGTACAACTTGCACTTGGTCTTTGAAACTCACACAAGATGTATGCATTGTATGAAATCTCTAGCTTTCATGATTTGAAGGTTGGTGAATATCTGCCCTCTTGTCTTGTATTATTTATGGTGACAGCAAGTTCGGTCTATCTGTTTAAAATGACTATTGTCAGAATACACTAGGTGACAGTTACTTGATACAGTTAACTCTGCAAACCTTTGTGCTTGATGCAGCTCGAAGTGAAGAAGGGGTCTTTGATCTCTACTCGAAACAAGCTGAAGGAGCGTGCCATGAGCCTGTGGAACCGTTTGGAGTGCCCTGAGAAAGATGGCGGCTTCCCGCTGGACACCCAAGGGACACTCACAAACGACATCATCTGGGTGAGGGCCCTGGGAAAATAGGCAAGCTAGAGAAAGACTGCTGCAGTGACCTTTTTTTTTTTTATTTAAATAATGGAACTTTATTCGGGGGGGTCTTTTTTTTTTCTAACATTGCCTCACAAAAGTTTTCCTAATGTTAAGCTGTACATATCTGTACACTGTACAGTAGTCAGTGGCCTATTACATTTGATGCTTCAGCATAAACTGGTATTTGAAGAGCTCTTTTCCAAACACTATATTTCCATTTTCAAAAATATTCCAAAATGATGTTTTTGTCTTTGGCTTTTCAGTTAGTTCAGTAAAATCACTGGTGTTGTAATCAAGTGAAGGAAAAAGATGGATAATATTAACCCAACTGCAGTTCCCCTGATGTTACTTGCAAATATATATAAAAGAAAGTGATTAATTAAATTGAATTTAAGTCGTTGATGAGCCTTTTATTTAGGAATCGATGTAGACCGGGTTCAGTCCACTGGCTCTGTAGACCAGACTCTATTCCATTAACTTGGCTTAATGAATTGAATTGGATACTGAGATTGTTAGAATGCTTCAATATCCATTAGCTCTGTGAGTGGATGTTGAATATGCATTTGTATGACTAACAGCTGATCTAGGATCTGTTTGTACGTCTGTCCAGTGGCAGACTGAGGTGGACCGTCTGGAGGAGCTGCAGAAGGCCCGGCTCGAGGATGTTATTGAAAAGGCCCGTCTGGAGCTGATGGACATGTGGGACAAGTGCCTGTTTGGGCCTAAACAGAGAGAGTCATTCAGCTGCTACTTCTGTGATGGTAGAGTTTGCTTTCTTTATTGTTAACATGTAGTTCATTTCTTAATGTTGTCATTTGTGTTTTTGACAACAAAATTGGTATTGTATAATGCAGATTTAATTTGGTATCAGGTCAACATATTGTACATTCCTGTGATATGACCCCATGCAAAATGTTGCTTAGATGAGTGCAAAAACAAAAACCTTACGTATGTTCTTACTGAGAATCTTTTCATGTGGTCAGTTAACTACACAGAGGAGCTTCTGATGTTGCATGATGCCGAGTTGGTGAAGCTGAGGGACTACCAGGAGAAAGCTCGCCCCCTCCTGGATGCTCTGGAGAAGTGGGAGAAGAACTGGGCCCTCTTCCAAGACTTTGAGGTGTGCAGACATCTGTTGAAACCCAAATAACTGCAATGATATGGGCTACAATTACACTGATTTGGGATTTGGCCCTCTCCATTCTACTCTGACATGATTATTGGCTACATAACCCCCCCCCACAAATACATTGCCTTTGATGTATTGTGTGAGTGAATTCTTCGATTAGCTCTCCGAATCAAAGTAAAACAAAGCAAAACATGCAGTTTTTACCCCCTGCAGTGCTTGGTGAGGTCAGTTGAGTCTAGATGCTGCAAGTCCCAATATCCTTCCACTCTTCTCTGATCAGATTAGCACTCCCTCATTACTCTGCATTTGTTGTGTTTGTGTGTAAAGCAAACAAACAAGGTGCTACAAAGGATTTAGAGGGAGATTGTTTACTAACTAGAAAGTCCAGACTAAACTGATTTGTGATGTGATTTGAGTGCCACTGCATCTCCCTCCCTCCGCAGAGGAAGGCATCTGACCCAAGCCGGTTCTCCAACAGGGGAGGAGCCCTGCTGAAGGAGACAAAGGAGAGAACCAAGGTCCAGAAGATGCTCCCAAAGGTATAGCCTGACCTTCCTTGACCTTGCACAGGATTAAAACAAAGATAATTGAATACTTACTGATCTTTGAATCTTGAATACTCTGCTTCAACCCTTTCTGGTTAAAAGTGCGGCCTGCCATGCTTCAAAAAGGTTGTTGATTTGCTATTAAAAACCATCTTGACTGGTGATGGTGATGCCCTGGCAAATACTCCAAGCTGCCTGTTAAGTGCCCATTGAAGTCTCTATGAATCTTTGATAAAAGTGTGCAGGATTTTCTGTCTTTAGTGTTAGTTCTGATTTGTCACTTGTACAAGCTTTTGGATGGGCCTACTTTATCGTTTGCCTCTAAACTAAATTGCTCATTTTTGTGGTCCTGAAGAAATATGAGGATTTTTTTTTCCCCCTTTGAGGACGCATACTAAATTGGATGGTTATGAGGCTTTTAGGAGCAAAACAAAAATGAATTGGATTTAATAGCTACAGACTGTGCCTTTTTAATATGCTGTTTCAAAGCAAGTAGATGGATCTGAACTGCCATATTCAGTCAAAGGGCTGTGAGAAATAAAAACGTGAGCTGTGAATTTAACAACGTGTGTGTGTGTGTCATGCCTGAATAGCTTGAAGAAGAGATGAAGGCTGCCGTGGATATCTGGGAGAAGAGTAACAGCTCTGCATTCTTGGTTCGAGGGCAGAAGCTCATGGACTACGTCTCTGCTCAGAGAGAGGAGTACAAACAGCAGAAGGACAAAGAGAAGAATGAGCGGGTAAGTCACTCTTGCTGCCACAGCCAGTGAGCTCTCGCACACTGTCCCCCTGTTTGGTTGTTTTGTAAGGTCAGTGAAATGTTGGTATTTCAATGAGCTGAAATGTGGCGTAGCCGCCATGAAAGCTAACCACAGTTTGATGTAAATGGCATTCATTGCCGCTTCTTGTTCTAGACAGCTCACAGCTACATTGAGGTTTACCCTCAAAAGATATTTGATGTTGTTTATTTAATTTAGGTGTATTTTCTTGTGGGCCAGCTTTCCTCTGTTGTCACTAGACATGTGTAGAATATATATCTTGCTCTGCAGGACTAGAATCGGTGGTATAAAACAAAAATGTTTTTGCGTTTTTCAGATGACCAAGAAGTCCGATAACACTCCCTTCAAGACTCCCACCAAAAGACCCAATGGAGGTGCATCTGGACCCACCCCTAACAAGACCAGGAAGGTACGACCAACTTTGAAATCGAAATGGTCCACTTAGTTGTTGGCAGCTGGACTTCTATTTGGAGCTTGAAGATGTTTCGCCTTTAATCTAAAAGACCTCTTCAGTTCTGAAAAACTGATAATTGAGACTCAGGAGTTATACCTTGCATTTAGGTTTTTAGTTCTGACTTGAGTCCTCAGACACCCGCTGCTGTCCAATGGCCTTTCGTTTTCAGTGTCAAACATCTTGCTAATAATCTGCACAATGCTCTTGTCCTTGCAGACTCCCAATCAGACGGTTTTGCGCAGCACCAATGCCAGTGTGAACAGTGTTAGCGCCTTATCCACCTATCTGGCTGTGCCCTCTGTCAAGCCTCCACATGGCTCCACAAAGGTATCATGTGCATCAACACAATTTTTTCCTGACATTAGTTATCCAGGATTCCCACTGGTCATGGAATTTTGGGAATTTCATGGAATTTTAATTGATCTGTTCCAGACGTGGAAAGTTAGGGAGTTAAACATTTTGTATAACTTTTATTCCCATGACTCACTTTTGGCTGGTGGTTGTGGTTTACTTGGGTTTTTTTTTTTTTTTTTTTTTTTTTTTCGGTTTTATTTTTTTGAATCATGGAATTTTAAGATCGACTTAGTGGGAACTCTGGTAATCAATTTTATTTATGGTTGATTTGTTATGAGTTTTGGTTATTTATCAGTATTCAGGGGAGTTGCTTGTTTATCGGTGTAATAATACTTCACATTCCTCATCATAATTTTGCTTAAAAGTCAACGGGCTGAGACAAAATCTTTATTAGAAACAGCTGTTGTTGGCAAAACTTGTCCAGAGATATCTGCTCAATTCTCTGCTGAGAATTGACTTCTAAAAATATTTCTGGCCTGCTAAAGAACCCTGGGGAAATGCTAAGACTGCACAGAGTTTAAAACTGTAGCCAAATGTCAAATCTCACCCCCTTTCTTTGACTGTCCTGACCAAAAATTCTTTTGCCAATCTAAGGGCACAAATCAACAGACACTTTTCACCAGTAGATGGTGCAGTTGTGTAAAAGACAAAGTCCTCCTGTTGCTCATCGATTTGGCCTTTCTTGATGTTGGGGAGTGTTCTGCAGTCAGGAGGGCCTCAAGGACATCTGCCTAACCCTGTTGTTATTAATTTGATGTATTTTTTTTTTTTTTCATAGAAAAACAAGATGCTGGAGACCAGTCTCAGGACGCCACTTCAAGAGTTCAATTGTACCACTGAGCAAATTCCTGGTATCACCTACTCTGACTTCACGGTAAGGATGAGTGCCATTGTCCAGCTCTCTGGGATCGCCATGCCCCACGCTTGGCACTGGTCGTAACACTAACTGTGCAGTCTAACCCCACAGGGCTCCCACAAAAAGAAAAGACAAATATGCTTGTTGGGACATTTTTCGCCATGCATGTTTTGGTTTTCAGATAAGTGGCTGGGGTCATGGTGCCATTCCTTGTAGTCATTTGGGCATGCACCCCTTCACTCTCATGCCATGCCAAGATTGCCCATGACTTGGCCAGAGGTCCAGGGAAATGCCAGAGCATTGCAGCAAGCTTCTATTTCTGAGCCCTTAACAACTTCAAGACTTTATGCACTGACCTGTTCAAATCCCATAGCACAGGAGAATAAGCCAGTTTCCCTGCTTTTTTCTTTCTCTCTCTCTCTCTCTCTCTCTCTCTATTTTCAGAAAAGGGGAAAAAGAGCCCCATGCATCTGTAATAACACAGTCAGGATGTCAGCTTTACTGAACATTGTTTTGTCTCTTCAGAGTGAACTCTCAAAGAAGGCCAGTCAAGAAGCTGTGCTCAACAGCACCGTTCTGCTGGATGTGGAGAAGGGGAACTAGAGAATGCCTACCCCCACCCCTCAGAGTGAGCTTCCACTGCTTTGATTTTAAAGAACATGTGTGAAGGGGGAGGGGCCAGAAAGAGAATCACAGTTGCTGTATTACTGGCTGAATTTTGACCACTTTAAGGCTCATCATCTTTGAGGTATGTAGGGAAGAGCTTTTAGTGCTGGTTTATTTTGTTGTTTGCAAATTTGTGCTGTCACATCAAATGTCACGTGTACTGCTAGTGAAATGCATTTCTTTTCTCTCTTTTTGTTCTCTGTCTTTCTAAATATGTTGTGCAAGACCACTCATGGTCATTTCATTTGTGTGTTTGTGTGCCTTTGTATTTGTTTATTTGTCCTTTTTTGTACATATTTATCTTTCAAAGTACTGTTACAGGAGCCCTTTTAAAAAAAAACAAACAAACATGGGGTCAGGGAATTTCATACATTGCACATAGAATGTGAAAAGCTTTGAATTGCTCCTTCATATTATCACTAAATAAATATTATATATTTTCATATTGCAAATAAACATTACATGTATTTTATCTTGTCATAACTTTAGTCATTCCCAAACCACTTAAAAGCATACTGTAGCAGAATCTTGCTGTGTTGGTTGGTAGGACTCAAAAGATCAGGACCAAATTGGGTAGACTGAAGCATGTCTCTTCAGAACATCAGATTTAGTCAAGTGGGCCATTGTGCGCTCTTGGGGCCCTCACCCATCAAACAGCTGTATTCTAAAATGAAGACCTCCTTATTACATTTGACTACTCAAAATTGTGTGTGAGTCAATATAGATTCAAAAGAGTGATGGAGGAACCAGAGCATTGGTCTTCTGTGGCGGCGTTTGTCATTCTGTTTTAATTGGGTGAAAAGCTTTCATGTCTAATTGCCTCATACAAACAATAGTATAATGGTGCTCTTATGGTATAATGCTTTCAGGACAACAATGAACATTAGATTACTGAATCACGCAACTAGCTCTGTTGAATGGCATCAAATTGTTTCGATTACAAAGAGATACAATGATGTATTCACCGAAACCGGGCTGAAACTGAAAAGGGGGGGAGCTGTCAACACTGAAAACTGACCTAATTAATTGGAGTATCCAGCATCTTTTGAAATGGCTTGCTGCTGTTTCACTCATGACAAGCTAATGTGCATTTTGGCCCCAAGGAGAAAAAAGAAAATGTAAGGAAAAAAAGAAAAAAAAAAAAAATATATATATATATATACATACATATAAAAAGTTGTCACATAGCAACAAGTTATTGCTCCAAAGTCCCGAAGCGCAAATGTGCATGTTAAAATAAATAGTGTTTATAGACTGCCTCCACATCTCTCAGTGTATAAGGAACAGTGCAAACCTGTGGTACTTTTTACATGCTGTGGAAAAAACACACCAGTAAGACATTCATCATGATTCTTTAGGTGACTCTTGACACAATAAAAGCATGAATGGGTCTCGTCAAAGGTGTTCAACAGTCCTTCGCAGGAAATGCAATTAAAAACTGAGTTGAGAAAAACCCAGATCCAAAAAGTGAGCCCATCTTGAGCTCTTAAAACGAAGTGCCTTCATTTAGCTGTTGTTGAGGCTTTAAAAGCTGACGTTCGTTGACAAGGCAGTGTTGTACAGTCCATAATCGCACAATAACCCTCAACAACGCCATAAAATTGGTCTCGCAAGTAGTGTAAACAAGTACTATTGGGAGACATGGAACAATGTCTTTACAGTATGTCCTTTAATATCTTGAAATGGCTTTGTGTTCTGAAGCACCAGGTGGCGCTAGCCTGGCTATTCGATGTCCCTCTCCAAAAGAAGAATGGGTTCTAGATTCTCTGCTAGTCCAGCATTGAGGACATGGATTCCACACTTGATGTTCAATCTGCACAGTTTCTCATGTGAGTGTCATAGAGCACCCACAGAGTCCTGAGACTCAAGCTCACTCGATAGAATGCGTCGGCCATTGTCACTGTAGCTCCGATTGGGCAGAAGGGATAATCTGGTGGGGGAAGAGGAAAGGCAAACAAAATGAATGGAATTATTTCAGATTTGCAGACAAAACAATGGCTACTGACAGTGTAGATTGGTTTGGTTACTTGGAGTGCAGTTCACCCTCAGTGAATGTGTTTTATTTGGAGGAGTGTTTTGTTCACATGTCATTCTGAAGAATACACTTGTCTTACCACAGCAACCTACTATCTTTCCCCCCTTACTTGACTGCTCTCTAGTTTTGTGATGTTATCTAGCTCAATCCAGTTTAAGCAAGGTATTTTAGTGTAATACTTATTACTCCTGTTGGAATTTTATCACACATTTTGTGCCCATAATCTAAACAAGTTTAGAATCTGTTAAAATGAATATTCTTTAACAAAATTAATCAAATGTAGAATAACATATCTGTCCTCCAATGTTTGTTTTCTTTTGTCAGTCTCAAATGTTCAGTTTGAAAGATTGCAGAAATTATACAGAATGATGCTTCTAAATTTAGGACTGAGATATCCTTACTTCGAAGACATAGTTTTTTTTATAGTTATACTATAAAAACTATTAACTATTTAACTATTTTTATACTTAAACTATGCTATATACTACAGTTGTTCATAATTTATTCCAACCTTTCCTGTATAAAGGTGTTTTAGAAGTGAAACACTTGAAAGCAACTACAGGATTAACTGTATTGACATGTGAAGAAAATACCTCAAGACAGACCAAATATAATTGCTTTTCCTAGTCATGGTCTTTGGTGACTGGTTAAAAAAAGTAAAGCACTCTTGTTGGCAGTGGACTTGCATGCTTTACTGCCCTTTTCATGACAAAGAGATACATTGACATTTTGTCAACCACAGAAGTGGCTTCCTCCATAGTTCATGAGACATGCTTTTAATTGCCTTATGGCACTTGGCAGATTAATGAAATGAGCAAACATCACAAAAAACGACTGCTCAAATACCACATTACACCCAAAACACAACCACAGAAATGCCACAAATCACAAAAGCACACACAACATCTAAATTGCTGAATGGATTCCTCTGAACACCTTGGACATAGAGGCCATCCACACGGCAACGTTCCTGTTTTTTTTTTTTTTTTTTTTTTTGTGGGGGTTGAAAAAAATCGAGCCGGAGCGAAAAATATCTGCATCCTCACGACAACGGAACACTGAGTGAAAACAATGTAATACATATTCCACATCTATATGTGGCGCTGTAAACAGTTACAGCCAGAGCCACTGGACACACCAACACCAGAGAGCGCATGCGCGTAGTGCACAAACACAACTCCGTTGTCCTCCATTGTTGTTTTTACCGCTTGTTGTGTGCCGGGGTCTTCACTGCTCTTCTGGTCACGTGACGGTGACAGATTGGCGATGTCATCGTTTTCAAAAAGCTGCGTTTTAGGTCACTTAAAATGCTGGCGCCATGTGGACGCAAGGCCAAAATGCATAGAAACTTCTCTGTTTTAACAGAAAAACATTGCCGTGTGGACGGCAATGACAATGACCATGACACAAGAAAGTCACGACACAAGAAAGTCACCATTGACTACCTAGACATCCTGTTGCAATGGTCGTTCCCACTGTAACTGTTTTTCAGAAGTTGCTGCAGGGTTGGCAGTGGCACCTCATAACATGTGTTCCTGATTGGCAAGACAAACAAACAAAAAACAGAAATGTACACAAGTGTTCAAAGAAGCTTCTGTCTGTGGTCTATGGTCAGGAATGTCTTTATGTTGTAGTTAAGGTTTATTAATGTCATGAGGCAACTCTGTTTGCAAGGTTAAGTCTTAGTGAATCATCTCTGCATAATTCAGGTGTGATACAGTCCATGTGGAGGCACAGGCCTAGATTTCACAGGCTGAAGACTGACTGACTGGGTTTGGAGGACGTGTGGTGAATCTGAATGATGACTTTGGCTTCAAGCAAACTGTCTTTGATTATGAGAGAAGAAAATTGCTTTCTCCTCTCATTTCTAACAGAATTTAAAATGGAGTACCAAACCATTTCCATATGCTGTAAAACAGACATAAGTTGGTGAGTGTGTGTGCATGTGTGTGTGCGCGGGTGTGTTGTGCTCACCCTATTATGACTGGGTTAGATAAACAAATTAAATTTAATGTAAATTTGGATGAGTTCTATCCAGAACTTGTTTTGGGGTCAACCAAAGGCAGTAACAATGGCAATAACAATTTGTCAGTCACATTTGCAGTAGCATGTTTTATTAGCCACCACATATCTGCTAGCGGACATCATAGTTGCTATGAAGCTGTCTGATCATTGCCATCAAGGAGGTTATGCACAGTGCATCACCACAAGGTGATAGGGTGGTTGGTTTTTAATTAACCGAGAAATGATGCTCTCAAGCCTTGGCAAAACCTTATACTGTCAAAGCATATCGTATTCGTTTGTGCAAATGAACCTACAAGTCAAATGGGCTTCATTGAGACTGATAGAAATCTGACCAAATTCAACATGCCTAGAGGGAATATGAGAATGTGGAGTTTGGGGCTGTGTCCTGGGAAACTCTTTTATCCCAGAAATTTAATTCTAAGCATCCCTTGACAACGAAACATCGCCTGGATCTATTTTTGTCTACATATACAGTTCATTTTAGGCCAATATTTTCACTGGAGCAAAATAATAATAATAAGCTCTTATCTTAGACTGCTAACACCAAAAACTGTTGACCACATTCCCATAGAAAATCCCTCATCTCAAATTTAGACTATGATTTCTGTCCAAAAGACACTCCAGTTACTGACCAGAAAGAGGGCAAACAAACTTTGAAGTCATTGCTGCAATCCCCCTCTGCACCCATCCATAGCTTCTTCACGGGCAGAAAACTGACAGGTTTCAAGAAACACTTTTGGACCGCCAGCCATAATCAGGTTGATTTTTCAGATCCTCTCTTTCTGTTGGCAGGTCACCCAGAAAGGATACAGTCATAGATACTGATCTAGAGTCTGTTGAAATACATTAATGCATCCAAGGCACGGTCACATTATTGCAGATGCTCCATGAGTGTGTGTGTCCAGTGCAGAGAAAAGGAGTGACCTAGTTTCAATAAATTTTGAAAAAGTATAACATCTCGGTGGTGCTCATATTTAAGCAATGAGTAGTTCTGCTAATGTCCACCAATGCTCCATTGCCTCTAACATAAAAGTCTAGATTTAAATTTGGAGAGTTACGTAATTAATTAGACTGAAAATGTCTTTGGTAATGACAAAAAAAAAAAAATTCTGACTAACAGTAAGCATCATTGGGCGCATTATTTGTAAGTGGACGGAACATCATCAACCATCCATCCATCCAACCAACCAATCATGTGCAGGAAGTCCGTGTTCAATGTCTGACCAGAAAGTTAGAAGGAAGACTAGCACAGGTAAAACAACATGCAGTGCACTTCACCAGTAAGGCCTCGATGCATAATCACCCTGTAGTACTCATTCATGAGCTGAAACAGGTAGTGCATCCCAAAATGTATTGCACTATAAGCCTATCTGGCCCGCAGCCTAAAGTAGAATTATGTTATAACTACATTCAAGCTTGGTGAAGAGTTATTTTTTGTGCATTTAATACCAAGATAAAAAAGTAAGCTGCCTGTAGCCTGCAAATACATTAAAATGTAGGAGAGTAACTCTTTAATTAAATATTTTACTGTCCCCATGGTGTTTCATTAAAAAAATGCCATTCTGTTTGTGCAGCATAAGCTAGGCCCAATATGGAAATCAGGGAATAAGTAGGGATTTTCCCACAATGTTTTAACAAGGAAATGTAAACGAAATCTGCACATGATCTAATAAAGCACTGGATTCAACTAGGGAGTTTTTATGTAACCTGTTTTCTGTGCATATGTTGCAAAGGCAATGCCATTTTGAATTTGACTGATGGGAGGGCATACCATTGTCATCAAATGAAAATAACTTCTTTGTTACTTCCCATCTCTGTTGATTTGTGGACTTTCATGTTTTAATTTCTTTATACTTTTGGATGTGTTAATACCAAACTCCATGTAAATAGCTACACGACAATCCGCAAATAATGTGTTCAATACTAATTTCCCCCAAAGTATCCATGTCTGCTGAACCCAGGGAAAGGACTGCGCACAATGCCTATGGTGTTACTAAGGTTAACATCCTTTGACCCCTACCCCCACATCTTTTCATCAAATCCATGATATACCATTTTCAGCTGGCATAAGAAGAAGACAAATCACTACTGTGTTCTGGTTCCTGTCTGTTAGATATGGCTGGAAAAGCTAAACTACGGGGGGTGGGGGGGTTTAGCTGTGGGATTACTTGGAGTAATTTTATGTCCAGCACCAAAAAGTGTGGAATCAAGAGAGAAAACTCCTATGGCCTCACAAGACTGCACTGGTGCATGTTTTTGTAAGCTGAGGTCCAAAAATGGTTTACTGTAGCCTATTTTTTATGACTACTTTTATGTAATAAAACTAGGAATCCCTTGAGGATAAAACATTCATTCCAGCAGGGGAAACAGAGTTCGAAAGGTTATATAAAAAATGAAATCAAAATCAGTATAAATCAAAATTGCCAGAATGATCTAGGATTTGGCAAACATGGCCATGATTTAATTTCACCATTTGCTATGCAGTGTCCAGCGTAGAACAGAGTTCATTTTAGCTGAGCATCAAGGGGAAATGGACTTGGAGTTACCCAGAGTGGATCTCCGTTTGCTGGCCAAACTGACACTGCAGTGGGAAGCACTCAAAGACACGTTGGGCAAGTGCTGCTACGGAATGCTTTCGTCATCTTGTCAGGCCATAATCAATCGTGGCTGCTTGGAGAAGCGAGTGAGGTTCAGCTGCATATTTTCATGCTGTCGCAAATTATTTGTACATACAGAGTACGTATCAACAATGTACACGGAGAGTGTGGCAAAGCAAAAAAAAAAAGCACCAGCTTCTGGAGAGAAGGGTTGGCATTTTTGCCAGAGATTGGCACAGCAGCGCTAGAGAAGGCCTGTGGAATTCTCAGCCTCTGTGCCACAGCAACTGTACAGTCACTCCAGTACTAACTAAAGCTCCCTCTCTGTCTCTGATGGACACACACAGATGCATCCTATGAAATCAACTAGAAAGAAGTTGGGAATTACATTTATGGTATTTATGGAGAGTCTGCATGTCCAATGACTGCAAGCAGGGTGACTTCTCACAAGCATGGTCCCGAGACCATGCAAGATCAGACATTCAAACAGTATGCCGGTTGATAAATTACGTAGTTGCACAGAAAAGTTACCCTGTAGATCTTACAGCCAGACAGATCCTTTGACATCCTTTGACCCCTACCCCCACATCTTTTCATCAAATCCATCAAATCCATGATCAAATCCATGAGATTCCAACACTAAGTGTTCTGAATTTCAAATTTAAATAATGAATAATGAATTTCGAATATTTAAGTAAATATATAAGTCAGTGTTTTACATATTAAAACTGACTCCTACAAGTCCTGATAATAAAATATTACAATTTCTACTGCTAAAGAACCCCTGTGCAACCCTTTGCAACTAGCAGCTAGCAACATACATTAGGCTATGTGCACTGCAGTTGTTGAGGCTGAGGAACATTTGTCATTGAAGACAGACAATTGGCCCAAACCTCCTGGCTTTCAGATATGATCATTATCATGAAAAGAATCTTGAAAGGCCTATAAATTATAAATGGTTCTCTAGTGTTTTTGCATACCAAATGCAACCTGCAAACCACATCTTGTACACCGCTGAATGTCCTCAAAATTAAGTACATATAGAGACTGTTCATAGGTTATGCACCTAAGAAAAACCCTATAGTGGTGGCAGCCAAAGTATACAGAATATAAGGCTAATCAATATCATTTAATGAATATAATGAAAGGACTGCACATTTTAAACTGAGGAGGTCAACACTTCACTTTTACATTGAAAGAAATTAAACAGCCTTAAGGTATATTGAGTATTTCTAGACTGAATTTGTACTTATTCTCCAAGTTCACAAAGTCCCTCTCTATATTAGGTCAATGCAAGATAACATCAGTAATCCACTTCAACTTTGCCTAGCCTCTATTTATGAGTTACATTCATGCCCAGTGTCCAGTAATACTCCCCAGATGTCAAAACCAGTCTTGCACGAGCAAACCCCTTTCCTTCCATTTTCAAGAGTTCTAAAAACAGACTTAATGGTGTTTGCCCTCTTTAACCAAAACATGTAAAAAACGTCACAACTGGACTACATTGGAATAATAGGTTTGACCTTTGAACCAGACGAGTGGAAACAGTTGTGTCCACTTCAAAATATTTTAAGTGTTACTTGAATGTCATTTCAACATTCAGAACCCAGAGACAACTATATACTCCATAAGTGTGAAAATACCCAAGTTTGGAGATATCTTTGGAAATGTCTGCCCAGCACTGGTCAACAATGTTGTTGCTTAGAATTGTAGTGAAGTAACTACCTAAAAATCTAACAATCTTGCCTGTAAGTCATTAAAAATAAAAATCCACACCCTAAAAAGGAGCAGGTCAATAATTTTTGCATACAATTATACTGTGAGACAGATTCACTGCATCTGCCCTATTTGGTGCTGGAAGTGAGTCTGGGGGAAGGAGTTGCATGGGGATATGAAGGCATTAAGTACAAATCAATTAAAATTTTACAGGTTACCATTTACAATGAGCACACTGTATGACAATACGTTTGTACTGGCCCGGTATTTTATACTTGATAAACACAAAATTACTCATGGCAGGCAAATGTTTCTGCATATATGTCTAAAGCTAAACTTAGAGAAATAGTCCCTGATAGAATTTTTTCATATGCTCATAAAATCAAATTAGTAGAAAAGAAAAAAAGCTTCAGACGTCTAACATCTGTGCTAAATAATGGATAACCTAAATTAATACAGATTACTTTGGTGCCCTTTGGAGAGGCCCAGTTCCCACATACCTGAGGAATACAAGGCTATCTCATGATACTGCACGCAGAGTTGTCTGTCAGGACTCGTTAAACATTGCACAAACACACTCTTTCACTGATAAGTATTGGTCAGGGCCAAATAATCCAGCCAAATTCCCCCCAGACTTAGAAATAACAACATCACAATTCTGATAATCTTTCCTGACAAATTTGCCAGTGTTCCCTGACCAGACGAGTTAGAGTTGATTTTATCAGACCCTAAGGGTTATTGTATGTAGCACACATGCTTGCCACACTCCCTTCTTGGATACTAAGAGAAGAGAGAAAAGAATACCTTAGCTGATTGAGATCACTAAAAATAGAGATGTTGCTGCATTCAAGTGTTTGTCTTATCTGACCTATATCATGTTAAAGCTTGAATATTTCATTTCATCACGATCCAGACAATAAACAAAACTATCAATATTGATGAGTTAGTCTGCCTGAAATGGGCACATGGCAAGGTGCTGAGTATGCCAACAGGAACAGCAACAAGTGGGTAGTGGAAAGTTTGAGTCGAAATGAGTGAAATTTAGAAGGCGTTACTTGATCAGTTTTCACATAAAACATGAAGCACAGGGTTCTTGTGAGTAACTTACAAGGACTTACAGAGACTAGTGACCAAGGTGTGATGTGAAGTTGAATACTAATCTCAAATTGTCTGCATGAAAAACATCAAAACCAGGTCACATGCCACACAAATGGTGTAAATAAATTGTTGTATGTGTGTGTCTCTGTGTTGTGCATGTCAGCACAACTAAAAACTCCAATGGCCCATGTACCAAAATGGCAACAACCTGAGATAGGAGGGTTTTGAGTAGGAGATTAACCCTGTCCCATTTTATTCAGCCCCAGAATGGCAACATCCCTTTTTCAGTTATGGATTAAATAGGATGTTTTTCAAATGCTTCCTGCTCACCAACTGCAGATAATTCCACATGCGATTTGTTCCTTAGCTACAGTGTCCATGGTGATGAGCAGCAATGAGCCGACCAATGACTGAGAGGCAAATCTAAATGCCAAGCTCATCTTTAGCTGTACTGTCAGCAAATAAATACTGCTTTAAAAAGGCTTTTATTAATACAGTGTGACTATTAAGACACACTGAAAACAGACACCCGCCTTTGGCTAGCAGTATAAACATGTTCTCTGATACAGAAAAATGACTGAGTGACATAGGTGTGCCTCAAAGCACTTCAGTAGACCATAACTGTGTTGGAGGGCCAGCGAATACAACCACATTGTGAGATGACAGACACAACAGAGACTGTTGGACATTTGGCATTGTGTTTTACATAAGGATCAAAACTTTCCACAACCAATGTCTAAAGATTAGTTACTATCATTAACATCAGCATGTGATTGCGTCTTTCGACTAAGACTGTTTGTGTAAGGCTTGCTTAAGCATTACCAAAGATCAGATCATTCCCCCTCTAATGCCCATCCATCTTCTTACTATGAATGAAAAAGTACATTGCAAAATCAATATAGCACATCATCCCTGCATAGTCGCTGGTCTGCAGTTCACCTAGACAAATGACGACTGACAGAGGCCTACCTATGAGACTATGTTGTGTGGGATATGGCACAGACTAAAAAAAAAATCCTGCTATTCCGCCCCCTTGTTTACTGCCTTCATTCATTAATGCGAAATGAATGCTGAGTGAATCACTGATTATTTATGTCAAATCCCTCCAAGAATGCCAGGCTGTCATTCTAAGGGTTTCATTATTGAACTAGGTCACCACAGTGGTGAATTAGCTTGAAATATACCACTGCCACAAGTGTCGTCTCTCCTGGTGTAATACTCTTAAAAGTTAACCAAGAATGTCATTAATAGCATTCAGACCACTGGGAGTTACACCTGATGTCTTGGTTTTCTATTCTTCTGTCCATTATATGTGCCAGTCTGTCCCATGAGATGCCCAGTTAAATGAAACTTCAACTAGTTGTGAGTTTCTTCAGACTTTTTCTTTTTGTTTTTTGTTTGACTTGACCCCGAAAAATGCACAACACAATAGCGTCAACAATAGTGTCAAATGATTGCTATGGTATATCTTGCTTAAGAAAAAGATATACCATAACAATCCTGAGGAAAAAACCACAACAGCTAGTCATCAAAGTAACACACAAGGCTATACCAATTCAAAGTAGCACATACACATCAGTGTCATGATGAGGTGGCCAAAGGGAAAGTGCACTGGGCTAAGTGAGAATGAAAGAGAAGCTGGCTAACATCACCATACCATTCCAGACCTGCCAACGCCAATTCAAATTGCTGTAAAACTTGTCTGATTCCCAAGCTAACAGAAGGGAGGAGTGCAAGGTCAAAGGTGCCCTTAGCACACCTACTGGTCAGGACAAGAAGATTTTTGACTTTCGATGCAGTTGCATTTAAATGGCCAGCAACTTTAGGTGTGTCCTTGTAAAAAGCATGGGTGAGCAGGCAGATCTTATGAACTGAGTGAACTGAAGTATGCATCCATATGTGAGTATGTGCACACGTGTGTGCGTGTCATGTAATATTAGTGACACGAGGGAGCGGCACGTTTTTTGGACGTGCTTTCCTGAATGAGTCATGCAAGGGATTTAAATGTGCTGAAGGGCTTATGGAGAAACAAAAAGTTCAGCTCAAACAGTGAGCATAATGCAGGGTTTCACACGGTAAGCAAGAGTCCAAAGTCCAAATTCTCACAAATATCCAAAACATTCCTCCCTCTCCTCATCCTCCTTAGACCGTGCTGCTTTGAAACGTGACTTTGTTCCGATTATATCATGCCAGGGATGTGGTGGCACACACTCTGAATGGCAACAAGGTTGTCTCGTGGAAAAGATCGATTCTAACTCTGCCTGGCCAGAACATCACATTCTTACAAAGCTTGTCAAACACGCTAAGGGTTTAGGGAGTACAGACTTGCACACACAACAAAAAAAGAGTCCACCTGTCTCTGGACGGCAGCAGTCTGACAAAGGCATTTACATTTGGACACAGGCTGACATTCAAAGCAGACAGAGCGAAGGGATAGAGAAACAAAAGAGAGGAGGAGAAAGAAAAGATGACAATTATATTACCTAGACCTAGGAATGGGGAATGTCAATGCAGCCATCTGAGCAAACATTAGGCTAAAAAACAAATAATATAAATGTAAGTTTCATGGTGAAACTTGGTATGCATCTCCAGGAACGAGGCCAGTGGTGTCAGCAAAACGTGGACATGCATCACACTTATCTTTCTAATTATGCTAGATAAAATACCATACACTGAAAGCTATGCAATTAATCAACCCTACCCCAACTGAATCAGGTATATATTCACATAGATAGATGCACATTTGCGATTGTTTCCAAGTGAGGTTTTCTTATTCAAATAACTACATTTACATTTACATTTAAGCATTTAGCAGACACTTTTATCCAAAGCGACTTACAAAGAGGATAACATTCAAGCTACAACACAATGAAAGAAATGAAGAAAGAGTGCATATTGCTAACATAAAAACAGCACTATTTTAAGTTGATAGTGCAATAGTGTAATAAAGTGCAGTATAAAAGAAAAATTAAGTATAAGGTGTTAAGTGCATTCTCCAAATTTACGCAAGGAGATATTCTTGGAAGAGCTGGGTCTTCAAGAATTTCTTGAAGGTGGAGAGGGTACCAGTTGATCTAGTAGCACTTGGAAGGTCATTCCACCAGCGTAGAACCAAATATGAGAAGAGTCTGGATTGACATGCGCAAGGTGTTGGCCGTGCTAAATAAACTAGATAACTACTATGCATACTGTGCATTAGCAAGCTGAATGAAAACCCATCTTATGAGACATTATGCATTATGTAGTGTTTTCCTTTCTTATTAAGTGCCACACCACTCTAATACTCACTCCTTGCGTCCTATTAATGAATTAAAAAAAAAAAGATTACTGCCACTTAATCTGCAGCATCCCGCACTGAAAGTGCTACTACCCTCATGGCAGTAATGACCCTGCCACTGTGTTGTGAATGGTGCCTGAGTAACAGGCATATCTGGACGTCCATAAAAAGCTACATCATCCATCCAGGCAGGGAGGTGCAGGTGCAAGCACTTTTGGAACAATTAAATGCTTCATGCACTCCAGTTGGGCTGCTAAAAAGCAAGGCACTCGACTACTCTCCAACAGCGGGACTTTGCATCACTTATCGAAGCTTTCTGCACCCCCTCCTAAAAATGTTTTATATCCGTTTCTGTCAACTAAATGAGGACATTTGAGTCAGATGCTTCAAACTAGACAAATCCAGCCTGTTAGTCCTCTGACATAAAGATATTTAGTCTCTAATAACACAGCCTTAAATCATTACGTTCTGGTCAGGGGTCTGCCAAGGGGTCCATGAAAAAATAGCTACAAAATAGCATCTAGCATTTATCTGAACTAGTCGATGTACGCTTGTATGGTCAAACTTGTGTTGCGATTATGAGGGGTCCTTAGAAATGTTTCTGCTCCATGAGGGGTCCCTGGTCCAATAAAGTTTGAGAACCCCTGGTCTACATATCCCAATACAAAACATATAATCCTAGACTACTTGCCCCAGTTTGATTCCCAGGCTAAGAGAAGGGAAGTTTTGTCTTAAATATCCAGGGATTTGCAGCAAATGTGAGCGCTAATTATACCAGTCAATATACTATAAAAGAGGACAAGCTCTCTTTTGGACAGTTCCCCACTGGTATTAAGGTAACCAGACAAGAGGTTGTCACCTTAAAAGACAGACATGGAGTGAGACATGTTCACAGTGTCTAGGATCAACAAGTCGATAATCAACAACGGACAGATCTAAACCATCAGTCTAAATATAATGACCTATTTTAGTATGGCTAATGCCACTGAACACATCAACAGACATATTAACACGCAATCCGGAACGATTTGCGGACGGTTTCTATTCTAGTTTCAGTAATTAAATTCAGAGCGGAAAAAAGCAACATCTGCTTTGTGTCTGGGACTCTTTTTTACATGCACAGACATTAGGGTGGCTCTAATACTATTTGTTTTTTCACTTCCTGTTCAACACATTCTGGGGTTTTCAGCTGAGCCTCATAAAAACAAAACAAAAAAATGGCGGTGGCGCTCTGACTACCATGTATTTTCCACAAATGAAAACACATGCAGGCTGTTCAGCGAAGTTGTGTAAAGCAAAGAATAAAAAAAAACTATAAACATAAATTGTGGAGGAGTGTAAGGAGAAACAATATCCCACAAACAGCATTGGAACAAAAGAGCAGAGTCGGGACACACCCACTAAAATAACATGTAAAACTACTGTTCCCCACCTTAAAAGCGGGCAACAAACCGCAGAGAACAGCCTCATTAGCACATAAATGATAAAACAGCAGCCAGTCTGTCAGAAAAGCCACAACATGAAGTCACATTGTAATAACAGAAATAGCAACACAATGACTGCCACTCATTGTCTGTTTTCTTTTTGTATTGAAGACGACTCTAAATGGTAAAGTTGGTATTCTGTGTCGTAACTTCTATCCATTGGGAGGAGTGTGTTGTTTTGGTGTGGCTTGGTGGAGGGGTGAGTGTGATGTCATTTCTGAAGAGTTTGAAGTAATAAAATGGTCAACGTCTTGACATGTGGGGCCCTTTTTCAAGCGGCACTTCAAAAACATACACAAAGCACAAAAATACACAATGAATCCTATAGACATTCAAATTCTTCCTGTGCTTGCTCATGCAGTAACCTCTATTCACCTTGACATTCCTTGGTAGCATAAATTAGAGAATATGAATGCTTTCATGGACTTGATTGTTCCCTGATTTTATTATATCAAATTAGCTGTTCCATACCGCTACTAGTAATGATTCAATCAGCAGATGGTTTATGTTATAATGATGTTTTATGCTTTGAAAACGAATACAAGGCTTTTATGAGTGCATGACACACTCACTCAGAGGCCCTGTTTATAGCCTGAGAAAGACGATATTGCATTTATTAAAGATTTCTGAGAAATAGTGTTTTTTTTTCCTTTTCATCTTATTTTACATCGTCTGTATACAAACAAGAACGTGCAAGAGTATTTCTAAAAGTTATACCATATGACCTAGCCTCCAGCAGTTCTTTTTTTGAAAAGGCCAGGAAAAAAACAGGCCTACAGATAAGTGGTAAAGCCCCCATCCCAATTTTCTTCCCCTGAATTCATATCTTTTCACAGAGGCCGCACAAGACACCGGACTCCCTCTGCCACCCACACAGCATCCAGTGCCAGACTTACCTCAGAGCGATGGTCGTACCGTTAGCCGAACCCGAGTGCGCCCTTGATGGTCCGTAGCTGCCCTGGCGCACGTAGCGCTCGTCGCCGCAGCATAGGATCATGAGGAAGGCCCGGCGGAAGGCCCGGTTCAGGAAGGCGTACAGGAATGGGTTGAGGCCCGAGTTCACGTAACCTAGCCACAGCCAGGCGGTCCACATCTGCCAGGGCACAGTATACTGGATGAACGGGTCCACCACATTGGTGACAAAGAAAGGCGCCCAGCATAGGCAAAAGCAGCCCATGATGACGGCCAGTGTTTTGGCCGCTTTGGTCTCGATCTTCATGCGGCTGCTGCTGCTGGAGCCGTGCGTCTCCGTGGGGCCTCCACTGCCGCTACTGAGGTAGTCCGGGGCCGAGCCGGCGCGCTGCAGGGTGCCAATCTGTCGCGCGTGCTCCATGGCCGTCTTGTAGATGCGTTGGTAGGCCAGCACCATCAGGCCCAGCGGCACATAGAAGGCCACGGCTGAGCAGATGAGCGCGTACGGGCGGTTCACCAGGAACACACAGTAGGTCTCATTGGTGCTGCTGAACTTCCTCTTCTCGATCTTAAGGCCACAACCAGACATGTAGATTCAGAGAGAAGACAAGATTAAAAAAAAAAACTGCCATTATGCAGCTCTAGAATTTCACTTAATTTTTCACTTTGTCCTTTTTACTTTATAGTGCTGGAGAGGGAGCTGAAAGCTCTTTCTGGACAAAAGGAATTTGCAAGACTTAGGATTGAGATACTGTGCAATTTCTAAATATTTACCATCACGGTAATTGGTTTCAACAAACACAAATGACTTCAAGCAGCTGGGCTTGAACTTTGCACTTGTGAACTGAGTTTGCCTCCGCAAGTCTCTGTGCCGTTCTAGACGTAACCTGCAGTGTCAAAACATTCAACACGTAGATGTGTGAGTCTGCTATACATCCTGTCAGCATACGGGCAGGGAAAATTATGTCCTTGAAAAGACTGCTCCATTTTTTTGCCCTGTGATTTTAGGTTTAAGTTAACAGGACATGTGGAAATAAATAATGTGACTCCTTAGCTGCATGACACAGTATTAATAATAACTAGAGTCAAGGGGACTGTTTTGATGGTGTCTGCTGTCTTGGCTTTACAGCAATCTAAATCGAAAACAGACATGAGGATAAAATATGCAGCGCAAATATGACAATATTTTCTGAGATTAATAGGCTGATGATGTGTTGATATTAGGAGACAGAAAATAGACAAGATAGGCTACATGTAAGGCTTGGTATATCCTGTATGAGAGGCAAAAGGGTCACTTGAAGACACTGGATCACTGTATCACTAAGGGACATAGTCTTCCATTTGGCACATGGACATACCTCTTTTGTCACATGCTTTAAACATGAGAGCATTTTAAAAAGTTAATTTCAAGTCACACACATGCCAAATCAAAGCTAGCCAGTGATTTCAGATCCCTCATGGGGATTAAGGGATAATGTTATGCAGAATTTGCAACACTTCCAACTCAGGGCTTCCTCCAAAACAGATCCAAACCGTAGCCTCTATAATACTCACAATGTCCTCAATGCCGATCGCGTTCCAACTTTGCATTATGGGTAGGAAGGAGATGAAGGAGGGGATCACCCAGCACCCTCCCAACATCAGAGTCACTCTCAGTGGGGTCATTTTGTTCCTGTACACCAGCGGCTGACAGCAGATGGCATAATACCTGCAGAAATAAAAGCCACAACAAGCATGTGAGATACATTCCAACATTAAAAATTAGAGTTAATAATCATAAGCCACGCAAACAGCTTTAATCTGCGATTCACTGAAAATGGTGAGTCCTCTCAAGGTTTACGTAACTGAGTTTAGATGAGATTTCTAATTCACTAATCTAGTTATGCAATTTCATTTTTCAAACGGTGCTTATTTTTTATGGATACATCCATTTATACCTCCGATTAAAAAAACAAAAACAAAACTGCTCACCTTGAGCAACGATGTAATTTTTAGCACTATTTGGTCATAGACCTTCACAGTCAGAGAGTGTGAAAGAACTGCTCTTTGGAACAAATTAGTGAATTTTGTGTGGTAGTGTGGGAGTGGGGGCATAAAGGAGTCTGAAGAAGACCAATGTGCCCACATTACCCAATGCCCACAATGAATCATTAACAGGAGCCTTTTAAAAAAAACGTATGAATTATTTTTCTATTTGTTTTATCCGGGAACATGCATGGTCATTGTTCACTGTGCCAAACAGGTGTAAATGAGTGTCCTTCAAAAAGAAAACCAGCCCCATCATCTTTTCAAACGTGGAACAACAGAAAGGCTCATTCAATGGGATTTATGATCAAAGGATGGCTGAAAATTACAGCTCAGCATGTGATCACAAAAGGACCATCCATGAGGACTGGCATGTGTTTGACTGGCACTTGCTTTGGCCGTTGGTATGCATTTCTACTAGGAACAAAATGCATAACAAAAGCAACAGCGGGAAGCAATCTGTGCATACATATAGAAATAATGCCAAGATAGAATGAAGTCTTTAAACAGCATTATAATGTAAAGAAGCCCAAGCAGTGCATTGTGTATTCTTGTGTTGGCTACCAAAATGCTACCAGAATGTTTATACTAACTGTCAATATTATTGAGCAGCTGTTAAATAATCAGAGCGTAGAGGGTGGCTCTAAAAAATATTTGATGCAACAACCTCATCATATGTTGATTGCCACATTATGAGGCATGCCCACAGCCAAATGAAGGGCCGTCGAATAAAAGCAGACCCTCAAACGTGACATTTCCCGGGCTCACAAATATCTGATCTATGTTGCAAATGCATTAATTATGAAGCTGAGTCAGTGTCTGAGTACAATGATGACACCAAAATTAGGGTCGGGTGGTGAGACAGCTGTCTTGTGACATTAGGGTCGGGTGGTGAGACAGCTATCTCGTGACATTTTGGGAGGTTGATTTTTTTTTCATTAACCTCTGGGCCTTTTTTCCACTCCCAGGTAAGATGATGGTAGGAACACATTAACCTCTTCTGTGTATGACAAAAAAGTATAAGTTAAAAAAAGTTAAAGTATACAATTTACACAATGCCATGTTGATAGTTATGATGGTCAAAGTGACAATAGTGGTAAAATGGAAAATATGCCATATGCTACTACTTGCAATTCACCATAGTTGTTATAAATTGAACTGTTTTTGCCCCTGCTTTGAGAGATTCTTTTATACTTTTACATAAAATATATACAACCAATTAAACTCTTCCATGTTATGTTGCTCTATGTTATGTTTGACTATACTGTAGAGTCAAACATTTTCTATATTCAAAAAGTTTTCCAATTTACTGCTCAATATTATTATTAAGCCCCAAAGCAGCATGAGTGTAATCTAATGTAATATTCCCATATCTTCAAAGGATTCCCTCAGGGATCAGTCGTTATTATGTTACATGTTACGCTGGATGGATGTTGCGCAACATGACATGTGGCAGTTTGCTCCAGGTTTTAGTCCATCTGACACACACAAAGACACACACACTTCTTGCTAACTCCTCAGGTTTTCACTATCACACTGGTAATGCGAAAGGATTGAAATGCAAAGATGTTCTGGGCCTGTGCCTCGGAGGGACGGAGTGCGTGAGATTAATCGTGCCTCTAGAAGGCTCGTGCTGATGGCAAAGTGGCACGCTGATTTTAGCCGGGGCTTCAGGGTAAAGAGATTTTTCAGTACAGTTCATGAAATGACTCCTTGTGCTCTGCATTGCACTTGGCCAGTCCATAAACAAGCCTTGTCAAGTTTATTCAAAGCCACGGTCCATTCAACCACACACTTTAATCTACTTAAAAATTATTTATGATTATGATTACAATGTTTTTATGGATATGGATAATACTGATGTATTTTTTAATGTATGTTTATTATGATTCATCTACTGCTTGTATAATTCAGGATTTTATTCTCAGACAATTTTCCCTGTCTTGTCCAGCCTTGTCTTGCTCACCTGTCTAGCGCTATACAGCACAGGTGCAATATGGACGCCGTGGTGAGCAGCACATCCAGCGATGTCCGAACAAGACAGAAGGTCTCGCCATACCTCCACTGGCCTGTGGTCAGTTCGATGGCAGCGAATGGCATGACCAGAAGAGCCACTAATAGATCGGCGAAGGCCAGCGACACAATGAAATAGTTGGTCTTCTTTTTCCTATAGATGTACAATGAGCAGGTAAGTGTCCAAGTAATTGCAAAGAAAAACAAGCTATACAACACTTCCCACACATTTGGCCATGTGTGTGTATTAATCATGCTGAAAATAATTGCTGATTGAATTTTTAAGGACGTTTCTCCTGCATGGCTTGTAACATTCATTTAGGTGCAGCAGATACTTAGACAGATAGTCAGCTGTCTTTATCAAAATCTGAAAGTGAAGTCATTAACAGAGTTTCCAGTTCAGGAAACTTGAAAAGAGGCTCTTGTATTTGGGTTCTGACTTTTTTTCCCCCCTAAATGTTAAAGTCATGTTCCGTTTTGAAGTAGCCCTCATTTTTTTTTGCAGAGAATAAGCCTCTTTCTATTGGAACAAGCTAAACACTGTTTATGCCATTATTTTGTCAAACATCATGACAGGACACACAACAAATATTTCTGTTAATCACAAGGGGCCAGAATAGAGGGGGTCCAGTGGCCAGATACAAGTCCAGGATTCAAGGGTGTGACGTCAGTGCAGCTCATCTCACATCATGACATAAATCTAGCCAAATACACTGTTAGATGACTGATGTAAGAGCTCAGGAGGTATAGCCGCTCATCTTAACAATCAAATGGCACATTTCCACAACTGAGGACTACAGTGTATCAGCTACAGCCAAAAAAAATTCATTGGAGAGTTCAGACTTTTGGATGGTCAGGAGTGTGTGACTCATCACAAGATAAATTGCATCAGGAGTTATCGAAATCGCTCTACCCCACTCAAAGAACATCTGCAAAAACACAGTGGTGAATAACACAAAATACCTCAGAGAGCTGAAGCAATGATGGCTCAGTATAGACCTTACTGGTGGTTGCAAACTGGAGGAGCAACAAAAAAAGAAAGGTGATCTTTAGGTTTCACAGACATGAAGGCATCACTTGGCCATCTGCCGTGCTATGATCAAGTTAATTCAATTCTCTTTCTTCAAGTTGCACCATTTTTTATGTTACTCCATCCTTATTTTTTTTACCACTGAGGTTGACTAATGTTATATGACATTATTTCTTCCCTCTAATAATAATAATAATAATAATACACTGTAATATTTTCAGTTTGTTTTTAGAAAATGTTTCCTTTTCTGATTAGTGGAAAAGAAGGTGGAAATGTCATGGGTTGGCAAACAGTGGGATGAGAGCAATTGTCTCTGGAATAAGTAAATAATTTCATTTTGTTTCATTCGTCACACAAACTGACAGGCTTTACTGAGTATGGGGACCATTATTGTGACAAGTACTTAAGAGGCATCAATCCAAGCACTTGATAATGACAACCAGCTGTTAGAAATCACAGACCATTTCCCCCTAAAATGAGCATTCAAATTAGAAGTAATCCAATAGAATATCCACATCAGCCAAGAGGCCTGCTTATCATTAAAAAACACCAAATGTCATCACACCCATGGCAGTGCACACTTACATTCGAATCAGCCAACTGTCTTCTTTTGTCATGCTTCATACAGTCTGATCAATTTCAGTGGACTTGGACATGAGGCTAGCGTAGCATGCATTAGCATGTATCCCAAGTGTGCTTCCTTCAGTAATTGCTTTCCCCAACCACATTAGCACTCTCCTATTTCCACTGGTTTTCTCCTTTCCCCAGTGCACAGGAGAGAGAGAGAGAGAGATGCGTTTGCTCAGTTGGAGTGAGGGAGTGAGTGAGGAAGTGTGGGAGGGAGGGAAGGAAGGAGGGGGGTAAAAATGTTCATTTCCTTGCAGACCTGGAGCCCACAGGGACACAGATCTTACTGATGTATATGTAAACTCGGGGGGGGGGGAGCAAGAACGTCTGCACAGGCTTAAGGTCTCTCATGGCGGGGAAGATAAATCTCTAAATGAAAGCTTTAACGAGTTGTTATACACATTGCTATACACTGTGAAAATGGAACAATTTACAGTCCTTTTAATTTATTAAAATTTTTGGTGGGCAATTCTTTCAGAATAAGTGCATATTATTTAACACATAAAAAGTGCAACAATAAGCTCGATAAGTCATCAAGACCCCATATTGTTAAAAAAACAGGTTTGCTATGAACTCTTCACATGCTATTATGTAACCACAAATCAAAACCTGGGCCTGGGTTTAAAATACCCGATACATAAACACACATATAATGCAAAAGAAACAGAGGTGCACTGACCACTTTGTTGTTCATTGCTTTCTATTTGTTTCGCGTCTTTATCCAAGCCTGATTAAATCCATAAAAATATGGGGTTTACTTTCTTTTCAACTTCTGACTCTTATCATCCAATAGGACGTGGATGTACTGCGATCCTAGTATTTAATGCAGCGGGGACACACATCAATGCTGATAGGATAGCTTGTCTGATACACCCACCAAATGAGAAAAAAATAACTTTACTCTTTTGATCCCGTGAGGGAAACTTGTTCTCTGCGTGTATCCCTATCGTGAATTAACAAAATACACACAGTACACAGCAGTGAGGTGAAGTACACACTAACCCAGCACAGTGGACTGCCTGCTACAGCAGCACCCAGAGAGCAGTGAGGGGTTAGGGGCCTTGCTCAAGGGCACTTCAACCATGGGCTACTGGTTAGGGATCAAACTGGCAACCCTTTGGTTTTAATTTCAGGTGAACTCACCCCAGATCTCTTGAGCTTATAAGCTCATTTTCTTTCATAGGGCTGTGCTAAACAATAATTATTACTTTCAGAGGCGGATAACCCTGCCTTCAAGCACACTGTAGCACTGTGTCACATAGTCCTTCATTCTGTATTCTTAGGTTCAAGAGTTATTCTCTTAAGGATTACAACTCTTCCTAACACTGTGTCCAGTCTCCTTCCCTTACCGTAGCTGTCTGTCTTTGCAGAGAGCCACCATGACCAGGAGGTTCCCCAGGACCGTCATGACAATGATGACCGCCAGGAAGAGGGTGAGAACAATCCTCTCCAGAGAGTTCAGAGCGTGAGCGGTGTCCACCAGGTCATCAACTGAACTGCAAACAGATATAATCACAACCACTATGTCATTATTAGTAATAAATTTCCTAGAAGCATTAGAAAGGCTATTTTTTTCTAGAATTACCACACCATATATCTGCTTTTTATTACTGGCTGTCTGCTGGGGAAGAAGTAATTAAAGCAATACTGTGTGTGAACCTGTCTTTCCTTTTTACGATATCCACATCCTCATCTGTGTGAAAAGCTACTTTCATGTCAACAGACTGCGATCCTTGCATCTATTACTGTATAGACCTTGCCTGTGGTATTCCATATATTACACTGACAGACATTAGAAGAGAGATTGTGAATTGTTCATCTGAGTGACAAGGGTTACAGTTACTGGACACAAGCTTCTGGTGCTTACTCCTCAGCTGGGTCTGGGTGTGTGGCCATCACTGGTAAACGTCATCAGTGCTGGTAAGACGGGACACCTCTACATGGCTCTCCACATCAGGCCTCCTGGAGGTGGATAAGGGAGGGAGAGTGAGGGGATGAAAAGGAAAGAAGGTGAGAGTGATAGACAGAAAGAAGGAGTGAGACGAGTGAGAGAAGGTGTGTGTGTGTGTGTGTGTGAGTAGGTGTGTGTTGAGAGAGACTGAGAAAGAGTGAGAGAGAATGAGACAGAGAAAGGGGGAATGAAAGAGGGAGAGTGAGAGGGATTGACAGAGAGAGAAGAGGAGTGAGGGTGAGAGAGAGTGAGAGAGAGAAACAGTGTGTGTGAGTGAGGTAAATACAGGAGGAGAGAGAGAGGGCGAGAGAGCCATACAAAGGGGTTAGATGTGAAATAAGGGCCAAATCCCTAAGAGTCTCCCTGCCTCCCCACATATGTATGACTCAACCAACATGCCTGTCAGTGGTCTTATGGGTTATAATCCACACGGCAGCAGTGGCAGGAGCTGAATTTAATCACCACACCACTCCTCGAAGTACAGAGCCACTCTCTGCTCCCAGATTCATTTCCCACAATCCCCTCTCGGGGGGCCACAAGGATGGGTCCGTCAATAATACATTTGTGCAGTCAGGAGCAGGAAGGCTCCGTGCCACTCTGGATATTAAGCGAAGCCTCTGGTAATCACCACATCCTACTTGTTCATTTGGTTTCGGCATTCTCTTGCCACTGATGATAATGAAAGTGAACTCCTGTTTTTCTCCCTTAACAAAACTTTAGTTTCCTGGAAATGAGTTTCCTGGTGGTTGTAAATCAAGATGACAACTCTTCAGATAAGGTGGCTTCAGTCCACACACACACACATATACCATATACACCCACGCAGGAATGGTGGCCCTTATCCTCAGAGTAGAAGAGAAAATTCAACTTCAAGGTTTTTTTTGTCAAAGTGACGTGCAGATAATGCTAAGTAATTGGTGATTGTGATAAACAGCTTCCCTGTCTCCAAGCATTTAAGGACCATGAATGATAAACCGATTGACTGACAGTTCTTAGTGAAATTAAACCAAACGTCTTTTGGTGGGAAACTTGTATTGATATTATTGTACACATATTCTCCCCCTTACATCTCTTTTCTGTCAATTGGTCTCTTTCTCTTTGTGCATGTGTGTGTGTGTGTGTGTGTGTGTCTCTTCTTCTCTCTCTTTGTGACAGCACTGTAACTTCCTAGCTTACACCCAGGAAACAGGGGTCAGAGTGCAACCACCAAACCCCCACTGGAGAGCCATTCCAGAGACCCATTCCTTCTACATCCCCCACCCCCACCCCACACACACACACACCTCCACCTCCTCCTCTTGTGAGAGCTCACACCTCCCTGCCTGGGCTTGTGGGCCCCGCTGAGCTAGAGGTGTTTCGCGGCTCCGGAACGGGTAAATAAATGCAACATGTGATATGTTTGCCCAGATGGGAGCCGCCTCGCTCGTTCCAGCTCTGATCAAACACGGGACACCTCCACGTATTCTTCCTTCTCTCTCACACATGCTTCCTCCACCGCCACCTCCTCCCACACTCCATGTGAACTCATCGCCATGCCTCGGAGATGAGATGGGATGCAAACAGTCAAAAATCACATGAGTGGAGAATTCTTTGCAATTTCATGGGCTGCCTTGTGTGCTGGAAATGACCTTAAACGGTAAAATGACGTATTAGCTTTGGTCTACAAATAGCCCGTCAGATTCAATACCATTACCGAGATACCGTGACCTACATATATGTTATGGCAGTAAGGATTAGTATCATCTGTGCTCTGCAAGCCACCGGAATCAAATATTAAAATGTCCAATTTACTTGCCAGTGTTTCCACAAGGATCTTAAATGTCAATGTGACATTAAACACTTGACTGCAAAGGTTCTCCATAAGGTCCATACAGGGCAACCAGTGCCATATTTACTTTAGTATGAACCTATTAGGTGCTCGTCCGTTGTCAGGAGGATGGTGATTTGATTTAGCTGTTGTCATAATGTATACAATGTAAAGATGTCATATAGCCCTTGAGTACACTGTAAAATACACGCCATAATGTAGGAACACCATGTTAGAGAACACAGAAAAAAAGAAAAATAACCGATTATTAAAGTTTTATGGCTTTAACCAGCAAATAAATACAACATATAAAACAAGCTGTCACATCTCATTAAAACACAATGCTAGGAGATGAATTATATGAATATGTGAAGCAGAAGGAAACTCCCTGTTATCTATCTTAACCCTCAGCTCCACTGAGCCAAACCAGAGCCTCTAAAATCAGTGTGAATAACTATGCATGCCATCCACCAAACAAGCCCCCCATCCTTCCTTGTTTTTTTTTTTCTTTTTTTATACAGCCACAGACCAGAGAATTTGCAGATAAAAAAAAAACGAAAATTGCAGTGGTGATTACAGGCTCACTGGAAACTCTCTGTAACGAGAGCTGCATGCATCGCCCGTACTTGCCATGTCAAAGTGACAAGAATCTGGGGAAAGAATGAGTGGTTTTGTTTTTCTCTGGCGCACAATGGTGTTCAAAAGAAAAACAGATATCACTTCCACGTGAGTCCTGTGCGTTCCTCGAGAGTGCCAAAAGCATCACATACAAAAAACTAAATTCCACTATGAAAAATCATACCTAATGGCTTTTGGCAGGTCAGTGCAGACACCCTTGCACTGTCTCTTGACTTGTTTCAGAGAGAATGTGCAGAGTAATGTACATATGACTTACAAATGAAGATACCAAGTACAAGTGTACTATTTGCATGTTAGATGGAGCTGTTGAACAGAAGACATTGCTCATGAGACACCTGCTTTCTATTGTTTGTAATGCTTAAATTAAATGACAGTCTTACCTGAAGTGGTGACATCATGGGACTGAAATAAATTCCTGTCTGAACATCCTCTGAACATGAGAGAAACCTTATGAGGACACTGTCTACCAATTCAGCTTTGCTATGTCCAACAATCTGAATACTGAGATGCTCTCTTAATTTTCATCCACCCTCTATCTTGCATGAATCATGTATGTAAATGACATGTATACTTGTAATGTTTTATCCTGATGGATGAATTAATTTATCCTTCCTTGCTTCTGATTCTCTCTCTCTCTCCCCTTACCTTCAGTGCCCCCCCCCCCCCACCACCACCACCACCACCACCAACTCCACTCCTTTAAACACATGACCCCCCTGCCCCCCACCATTAAAAGCTGAGTTTCTTCCTCCTCCTCAGTGATTGCCATAGGAGCTCCAAGCTCTGGGCTATGTAGAGTGCTTTGGGAGAAATTGTCAATGTTAATGGCGCCATGTGAATGATTCTGAATTGAGGTGAATTGAATCTAGTGGGCGATGCTACTTTCTGTAACCGTCATTGCACCACCGAGCACAAACAGCCTGGTTGTCATTCTCCAGCTGGATCTGTCCATGAACCCAACACTGGAGCCAAAACAATGATGTTAACCCACACTGACTGAGCAAAGGAAACAACCGGCTTGCAATCCACTCCGTTTGTCGGAGGACAACTACAGATAGGGCTGAGTATCAGCTCTTAAAGTCTAGCGCTTTAGTTCTACTGCCATTCTTGGATTATGTTCTCATTCCCTTCCAGCACCTTTCTCAAGGTCAGAGGATGAGGGAAATCATGTTCACTGACATCTTTAAATATGCCTATACTCCTCCTTCACATGCAACTATTTCTGCCATTATAATGACACAGCACATTCAAGGTAATCAGAGTCTTTTAAGGAAACCATGAAGGGATTTGATTTAAGGCTTGAGCACTGCTCAAGAGCCTAATAAAACACAAGCTCTTTTTTTACAATCAGTCCTGAAATCACGTTCTTGTGCTTTGCATTATAAAATTGACATAGATAATTATTATTCAGTGTATAATCTGTAGAAAATTATAAAAATGAGATGGATTCAGCTATTGACATCACAATGCAATGCGATGTTTGAAAATGTTCATATCACTCCTTAATGAACTGATGCCAGTAATGTACTATAACCAGCCTGAGAAATGACATCCTGTCCTACAAGTAGTCCCAATAAAGAACCACAGCAGTCTTCTGGGAACTGCTGCACAGACACAAGAGATGTGCAGTGTCGAGGACTTTATTTTCTCCACCATGCCACCCAGCCTCAAGAGGGACATTCAACTTTTCCATGTGCTCAGATAGATTAAGTCACACAGGATGCCCCGTACAGTAGTAGGCACACAACTCCCTTCCAGACCCAAAAGAAGCCACTCCAAGCATGTGGCAGAGAGAGTGTTCTCTAAATTATGGGAACTCCATGACCATAATGACTTTTGAAAGAGTAATTTTAAATGTGAGTTTGCTCCATGGGGTTGTGACAACTAGTCATGAAGGTTGACACTGCCTGAGCCACAAAGCTCTATGGAAGAATCTGGAAGATTGGAAGATTGTTGAGAGCACAAGCCATAATGTGGTTTCCCCTCCTTTTTGATCAGAGTGGACAAGAAGTTCATTTTCTCATGGCTCTACTGTCACGATCAGTGACTTGTATGGAGGCTTTGGCTGCTGGTGTGTTGGCCAGCATTCAGTCTCAACTCGTGTGAAACTGCTGAAACTGACACTGAGCCTTTCCCCCATCACACACACACAGATAACACAACACATTATTGTGTCCTAGTCTTACTTGAGAGCAAATTATCCCTTAAGGTAAAGTGAGAGAAAAAGTGTTCTTAAGTGATGTCTATGGCTGTCTGAAAATACATCTCATTTTTAAAAAAAGGGTACTGATTTCACAGCTGATATCACAGACAGGTTATCTTAAGTGCTAGGGCTTTTATTGCAGTCATAAAACGCATCAGCGTTCCAAACCTAGGTAATTTCACTTTCTGATGACAAGCATACGAAAGATCACTGGTAATGCACACAAAACACTGAAGAAGCTCTCAACAAACACATGGGGACACCCCATACCCACAGATAACGTGTCATACAGTTATTTGCCCATTTGCCCATCTATTTACCCAAAAGCCTGGTGTCTAACGACAGCGCAAAGGTAAGTACATCCATAAATGAGATTGCTTGTCTGTAGAGTATCGCTTTCCGCAGTTTGACAGGATGTCATTTGTGGATGCACAAATCTCTCACGAAAACGCAGAAAATACGCAACAGGATTCGTTACAGCGCACAAAGGTACTTAATTTGTAGGACATGAACACCGCGCCTAGATTTTTGTCAGAGTAAATAAAAGAGTACTACGCTAAAATAATCTGTAAAGGCTAAGATAAAACAAAAAGCAAAGCTTTACACGAAACCTGAATTTTCCCAGGTGACCTATGAAATTATTTGGCGAGTGGCGACTATCACATAATGCCGTAATGTACAAACAAGAGCAATTGTCAACATGTAAACGAGTGTGAAACAGAATAGAAGACCGGGGAATTAAGGGGAAAATATAAAACATATCATACCCCACCACGTCGGCATTTATCAACATTTATTAACAGTTCATAGTAGTTCACAATTTGCTTAATTAGACACTTAATAAATTGACCGTGCGATTTCCTAGGGTTAGGAAAATCAAAACCTCGGCAAACTGCCACACTTTTGCTGAGATCAAAATCTTATTAGCTTATTTAAACCATTTGTCTAAGACGTCTTGACACTGCACACAAGGGTTATTTTATAATTAAGCAACCAACATGGGTAACCTAATAGCCTACCCTACAAGTGGTTTAAAAAGAATTTTAATATCTCCCATCTTGTGAAGAAAACTACCCTTATTGTGCATGTTTGAATAACTTGTAATTAATAACATGGCTATTAATCATTAAAATTAACTTACTTGTACTCCAGGACGCAGGTGCCAAGACCACGTTGGGTCACCGTGGGTTTTCATTTTACCTCGGAACTTTGAAACGGATCAGGGCCATTTTGGCAGTACATAAAGTGAGGATACACACGAAACGAGCTTTCCTGTGTACGGCAGTTTGAGAGTGGAGTGTGTCTCGGTCTGACTTAGATTTAGATGTTATTTTGAGGGTTGCCCGCGCTTGTGTCCGTGTAAACTGGATGCTTGGTGTGTTTTTAACTGCGCCATCTAGTGGAATAGCTATCGGGAACATGGAGACAAGTTCACCTTCTGTATTTTTGCATTTTCACTGACCAGAATAACACAGCAGTCTAGGTTTTGGGGCACTGAGTCTCATTTAATCCAGTGCACTGCGAAGATCTAGGAGATAGCACCTTCAAGAGGGGAATGGATAATTTCAGTTACCACTAAGGGAGCTATGAGTTGATTATTATAAACAGGACAATCAAGAGCTGTGCTTAGCTTTTTCCTCCCTCTAGTGGCCGGTTGTATTAGGTTGCATGGTGTACCAGTGCATGTCAGAATTTTATTGATGTGTCGTTAAATATGACGAGATAGGCCCACAGTTAATAAGAGGGTCTACCTTCCGTCTGTATAGGCAGATATGTCATCTTTAACCATCTTTATTACAAAAATGAGTTGTTTTGTAATGGCTGTAAACACAATAACGAAATTACTGTTATTTGTGAGGTCGTCTGGATAGCTTACTCAAAGCCCGATTGAAATCATTCTTCCCGGGCCAACATGAAACTGGTCCACATAAAACACTGTTTAATTTAATTTGAGAAGTTGACAAAATAAAGAATATTTAAGCTACTGTAGATAGAGCCTTTGGTGTAACATTTGTGTAGTGTAATAATTATTTTTTACTTATACGCAAAAGATACAGTAGGCTGTCTATTTTTCATGACCTAGCCTCTTGCAAAGATGTACCTATTCGCTCGGTGGATAAATACTTCCTGGTATTCCGGCTAAATGACTCCAGTGGGACTATTGCCGCTAGGTTGCGATCTGCGATCTGACTGATTGGGGTATTAATTTTATTATTTAACTGAGAATCTAAAGTCGACCTTACATGGCTTAGGGCAGAAGATGTTAACACTGAGTTTGCTGACCGCTTTGGCTCCTTATTTATTACGCGTCTGCTCAAATAGTTTGAGTGATTAGGTTAGCCGTGTTGACAAAAAAGATGTCCAAATTACCGGGATCCACAGGAATATCACTTCTGAGTGACAAATCACTAGAATTTTATCGAGATCCAATAACTTTTTGCGAACGTCGCATTGAGAAGCACGGCAGCCGAATCTTTCAAGCAAGACTGCTCAACAAGTCAACATCTTTCGTGTGCTCGGTGCAAGGGATGAAGGAACTGCTTTGCGGTAGGTTAAGTCTGCTCAGGGGTTATTCAATTCAATTCAGTTTTATTTATGCAACGCCTTTTACAATAGTACTGTCTCGTGGCGCTTCACAGAAGGAGCACCCAAGAGCAACAGGGGAAAAACTCCCTTATGTTATAAAGGTTGTGTGCATGTGGTGTGTGGATGTGTATGTGGTGTCATCATGACTGCTTTATTACATAGCCTGCCATGTACATTCAACACAAGCAGTGTTTCTGTCTAAAAATGGGGAGCATATAGTGAAAATATTTCTCTCCGTGTTATATCCGTTTATCTGGTTGTATCTTGTAGATTTCTTGGTTAGTAAACAAGTATATTGTATAGTCACACTGCTGGTTTGGGTGAGGTATGTGCCCCTGTTAATGTAGCCTAAGCATGGTTTATTAAAGTGAGATTTAACTGCGTGTTGCAATTCTCACTGGATAAGAGACTATGTCAGGCAGTATTGTCACGAGACAGAATACCCATGACCCACTGCCAGAGGCTTTGCGAATTAATTGACCCCTTTTGATGGCGGTAGGGCAAAGCTTTATGTATTTGCCCCAGAAAGACAAATTTTTATTTAAGCTTTCACTTAGACTTTCAAGACTGTCGGTGTTTTCATTGAAATGTAAACACTGGATTAATGCTGATAATGATTAGAAATAGAAATAGAAAGAGAATATGCCACGCATTATAAAGTGGCTATCTCTTAGAATTTATGATTTGCTGATTTTGGGGAGCTTGGAGACTCACATGGTGATTCCCATGTCAATAAGTTGCTTTTTTCCACAAATGTCAACAGTACTGTGCCCTAAAAAAGGTTCAGTTCAGGGTACAAAGGCTGAAGTCGATGCTTTGACTGCGCATTTAAATTAAGTATTCAAGCAAACAGGAACTTCATTTATCAGATCAGAACTTCCTCTCTCTCTCTCTATCTCTCAGTTCCCATCAGGAGGGATTGGTCCTAGTGATTTCAAACCTCCAGTGACAGGTGTATATGCACTCAATCTGGATCCAAGTTTTTATATTGCAGATCTTGCATTTGGAGGTTGCCTGTGCCAGAGCTTGGATATGTCTAAATTCAGTCAGTCTTGTCTTGGTGTGGGAATACACTTCTCCAGCAGAGTTAGACTGATGGATCTAGTCCATTCCACAGATGTCTTGATGCAAGAATGTACTGTTGTTTGCCATTTATAGTATGTGGTCATGAAGGCAAAGTCCACATTCGCAATGTTTATAGACTATTTGTTTTTCAGTCAGTACAGTGAGGTTCTCAAAACTGAGAGAGGGAAACTGGCTCAGACTGAGCTATGAACAATTCCAACCAATCAACATGCTTCTTCAGTACCACAGGAGGGATCTAATTTGATTGTCTATTGAAGAGAAATAGCATCAACAACCTTTAATCAGAATGGTGGATTGAATAGTGGCAAGGTCAGCCTCCTTTGTTTACTGTAATAGGAAAGGACTGAATATATAAACTCATAAAGTGATTATTTAGATCAAGGTCTAACAGTTTGCATTTTTATGTGTTTTTTCCACCTAGATAAATCATCTGTGTTTTTAAAAGACCCTACAGATGTCATGACTTACATGTATGGAGACAATATTGTTACAACCAATGGTAAGATAGTAGGAAGTGCTTTGCCTGGCCTCAATCCACTTAAAATGCCACATATTCACTGGAGGAACAAATGTCAACATCTGTTGTGGAAAAACACTTGTCTTTAAATGATCACGGTAACACTGAAAAACTGATTATTGTACTGGAGTTATGTTTAACAATGTGTACTGTCCTAAGTACAATAGTACCAGTATTAGCATTGATTACTGATTTTTTTAAATTCATGCAGTACATTTATCTGTACATATTCATGTGTAACTGGGGATAGAAACTCAATGATGAAGCAAACTTAGACTTTTGGCATGTGGTTAGCTGTCACATCAGGAAACAAAGACATTGCAGCATTATTATTTCTCCCGTTGTGCATTATCTGTAGTATATTTTTCAGGTGATTTGCATGGTATACATTTTTACATTCAAAAAATGCTAAAGCCTCAGAGCACCTGGGAAAATACAACAGTGTTTCATATGACCACTAGAGGGGGGCGTTGCACAAAGAATAGAGTCTTAGAGCCTGTCCTTGCAATTTCTCTGCTTTTTATTGTCTGCCACCAAGCAGTACAGCCTTCACACAACCATGACATCATCATTTTTGAGAGAGAAAAAAAACTGATACCATCATTCATATTGCTCACACCCCATTCACAAACTCAATTATGAGCGAATCTTTTATTAACCAAGAATTTCCATCAGGCTGCAATCTATCAATCAGTTTATCGGTTTGGTTCACGAGCGGCTTGTTAATGACCTCTTTAATCTCTGCCACTCACTCAGGGGAAGAGGCCAGTCTCCTCCGGCTATCCCTCATGAATCTGTTCACGGGGAAGTGCCTGGCTTCCAGCTCTGATTTCATTAACAGGTAATGAACATGCCATCTCGTCAGGGCTTGGCAGCGTTTGTGGGCTCACAGGGCCACACAACAGGCTTAGCTCATCAAGAAGAGATGGCCTACCTAATGCCTAAAGAAGCCATGAACACGGTTATTGACTGCAATGAATGCAATGCACAACACAACACAAAATGCCTCATGTCATGTAAACACAAGGATAGATTACAGACTTGTACGGAATTGTACAGAATTACTTTACAAATTAATTCTGTAAATAATGCTTACTTAGACATGCATGCAAAGACACTGTGAATAAAGGAGATTAACCTGTTTACCATTCAGGCTTATGATATTCTAGAATCATTTTGATATCTTGTTAGGACTGGAGAACATGGCGGACTCATAAACAGTGCACAGATGGCTCACCTCAGCTCACCTGTACCTGGTCAAACTTGTTCTTAATGGCTGACTAGACATGTGTATTTGCAATTGCATGATACATGTAACACACAACCTAAGAGAAAAAAAGAGCAAGTAGATTCAATATGTGTAGTGTATGCCAGCTAGGGATGACTCTAGGTTACATGTGCACAGACATTCATTTGAGGATACTAATGGGCTGTTTCTGAATCATAGTAGGGAGATGTGCCTTTGTTGATGGATAAAATCTTACAGGCATGCAGTGACATGCTTTTTCCACTTGCATCCTACTGGTAAATAAAGGATGCCATGGCTATATTAGTGTTCTAATAAAAATTCCTTAACAGAAATATGCCAATTCATGCTTGTCCAATGGTGGTTAGTGTATACATACACTCTTATACTCTCACTCTTACACTCCAACATCATTGGTGGCCACCAGTACAGTACAGTAATGGCTTATTGAAGGCTTCACTCTGCTGTGTAAATCATACTGTACACTCAATCATTCCTTAAATGTGTGCAAAATGGGATGAACAGCTATTCTTTTTTCAGCTTTACTCTTCTTTAAAAGGGCACTGTAATTGTACAGTATGGTGTAAGGGCGCCGTAATCTTACAGTATGGTGTGCATGAAGCAGTTCAATACGTCATGTTCTACAGCCATTGTCCTACAAAAAAAAAATATTCTCTGTGGTAACACTGACATCTGTGCTAATCCCCATGTGAGTTTCCTGTGTGTGTGTGTGTGGAGACTGAGACATAATCAGGTGTTATGTAAAGGCTGCTTGTCTGTTTGTTTTTCCGGTACAGAGTTTGCGAACGCAGCCTGAAGGACCTTTCCTCAAGGTGAGAACTGCAGGGTGGATCACTGCTGAAAGTGCGGTTTCCCACTTGCCGCTATAGGCTTGGGTACCTGCATTATGTAATCAGAGTATTTATGTATTTTAGGAGCTGGTAAGTTTGCAGACTGAGTAGGCCATATAGTGGTAATGTGTTTACTAAAGCAGTGTGTCAGACATTTTTAAGGGTTACACTAATATTTCAATAACGGTTTGTCCACAGTTGTAATGAACAGAAGGGAACAGTTGTAATGAAGAGACACACAGGAAAACTTTCTTTAAAAAAAAACAGAATAAACAAAAAAGAAATTAGTCAGTGCACAGCAGATACACAGCAGAAGTTTTCCTTAGTTTGATGGTCTTATACTGTGTTATCATCCTCTTCCTCATTACAGTTGTAGCTCATGTATGTCTTGGGCCTCAGTGTTGAACAGAAAAACAATGTAGGCTGGCGCACAACAAACTCAGTTTACTGGAGTAACTCAGTTTACCTAAGCTTGTCTCTATACTCCTTCACCACCACCCCATCTTCCTCATCATCATGATAATGGCAGTATGGTAGTAACCTGCAGCTCATTTGTGTGCCACGTTTCAGTGCAGAGCCCCAATCAGTCTACCCCATGTTCAAGAAGCTGGGCTCAGAGCTGGTCCTAGGCCTGTTCCTGAACGTCAAAGCTGAGGAGTCGCCTGAGGTCTTTGAGGAGATCACTCGCCTCTGCACCCTGCACTGGCATGGTGAGTGTGTGAGTGAGTGAGTGAATGCATGAGTGGATGTGTGAGTAAATGAATGTGTGAGTCAGTAAATGGATATATAAGCATGTGAATGAATTTGAGTGAACGTTTATGTGCATGATTGAACCGAGTGAGAATGTGTTACATTTACATTTATGCATTTAGTGGACGCTTTTATCCAAAGCGACTTATATTTGTCAACGATCAGTTACTTCAGAGCCAGTCTCCTCTTGCAACTTAGGGTTAAGTGCCTTGCTCAGGGGCACAATGGTGGCAGCCATTGTTCAAACTCACAATTTCAGGGCTGCTAGCATGCTAGCCAGGTTCCTTAACTGCTACGCTGCCACAGAGTGTGGAAGTGAGCGCTCATGAATGCGTGAGTGAGATAGTTGGTGGATGTGTGAGTGTGTTCTTTAGTAAATTATTGATGATTGAGTAGGTGAACGAGAGAGTGAGTGTGTTATGTGAATGTATTCAAGTATGACTGACCAAAGAGAGTGGGTGGCTCAGTAAGTTAGTGACCTAGTGAATGAGTGAGTGTGTTATATGTGTGTGTGTGCGTGACAAAGTGAATGACTCAGCCTTCCTTGGCTGGGTCAGCATGTACAGTACTGCTCAAACAGCTTACCTACACACCTGGATTAGAGGACAGCACAACCTCCCCACCTGGATGATGGGACAGTACAACCTGCCTCTCTAGTCCATGTAGTCTACTACGTGCTCACTTCAGTAGCCTGGCCATGGCTTCCTAGCGCTTCCTCTTGATTAGCATCTCCCTACAGTACAAGTCTGGATTTGATCCCATTGAGCTTTTTGTCTCAGAAGGCATTTTAACCTGTCCAATCAGTGAACAGGTTAAAAAAGGTGTGACTGCAGAGCTAGAATGCTATCAGTCAAGCAAGCAATCGAATCTCACTACTGAGTGTCCAGACCCTCTGCACGAAACAAAAGTGTAGAACGAGAGTCTGGTTTTGTTACCAGGCTATCACTTCAGGGGTTATCCAGTTGAATTCCTCAGTGGAACCTTCTGACAGGAATTGGAATAAAAGTGCATGAAAAGAAAAAGCTTTTTTCCTGGTGATTTTTCCATAAATTACAGTGTCTCTTCATATAAGTGTATATTTAACTGTCAGGCTTTTAAACATTTTTTTATGTGTTGATAATGCTAATGGAGATGCTAATGAGTATTGACTGAAATCCAAGGACAAGAGTTGTGTTTCATGCACCTGTTTTTGACCGTTGCACTCTCACGTTGCAGCCTGCGATCTAATGAGGAGGAATTCGAACATTAGCGCTGCGGTTGCTACTCAGACAGGGCGGATGCAGCCTGTAACACAATCTGGTCCCGGGCAGTCCTCACGCTTGCTGAGCCCAGGCCCCTTTAGTGCCGAGTTGTGGAGAAGATGATGATATGATATAGATATGGATATAGAAGTCACGACTTCCTCTATTGTTTTCTTTTCTCTCTCTCTCTCTTTCTCTGTCTCTCTCTCTCTTTCCTCCTCTTTGCCTCCCTCTCTCAATCAGTCAATTTAATTAAATTCCAGTTTGCTTTGTTGGCATGACAAATAGCTTTTGTATTGCCAGTGCAGAATGTTCAAAGAGGAGGTTTATAAAAAGTTTGGTAAACATAGTTCTTTCTCTCTCTCTCTCTCTCTTGCGCGCATGCTCTCTCGCTCTCTCTGTCTCTCTCTCTTGCTCTCTCTCTCTCCCTCTCTCTGTCTCTCTCTCTCTGTCCTCTAACAATCTCTCCTTTTCACAGGGATCATATCAGCTCCTGTGAACATTAAGGTGCCCATGTGGTCCTCTGGCTTTTGTACAGCCCTGGAGGCCAGAGACAAACTCATGGAGATCATCAAAGAGAAGCTGGAACTGGAGCAGGATGGGTAAGGAAGGATTTGATCTGAACATGAGTGAGCAAGAGATGGAGTGAGAGAGAGAGTGAGAGTAAGAGAGAGAGAGTATGAGAAAGACAGAGTATGAGAGAGAGAGAGAGAGAGAGAGACTGGGAGAAGGATGAGAATGATCTGAGATGCTCTGATAGTCAGCTTGTCTGGTGTAATACCCTCCTTATTAGTTTATACACATGGGCCCTAATCCACTTTAGGAAATTCACTGCTCCTTGATGGAACATGCAGACAATAAAAACAAACAGTGTAATGGTTCATAGTGAAGGATGTAATTCAATAATCCCATAAAGTCCCTGCTTGGTCCTCTGTTCCCTCAGGTGCAAGTGTCTTGGTCAACAGTCTTATTCTTTGCTGAACAGATGGCACTCCTTATCTATGTGATCATTTAATCATTTCTTTTCATATATCCCTTGTGCGAGTCTATTGGAGTCTGTTTCTTGAATGTGTATTATCTATCAGTCAATCAATCAATCAGTCAATCAGTCAATCAATGAATATCTACAGCTATTACCTTCAAAACCTTTTCCCTGGCCCATCATTTTCTCTTCCTGTGGTAGGTTTGTGGGTAGTCTGCGGGCTCTCCCTCTGCCAGATGCCAGCTGCGCCTCTCAGCATCTGCTGCTGTTCATCTCGGCCCTCATCCCCAAAGCACTGGCATCCCTGCTCACCTCTTTCACACTGGCTCTGTGTGGGCCCGCCCAGGTGATGCTGCTCACTCCGTCGGTGCCGTCGCAATGCATCTAACCGCCACTCACTTATTTTGCTAGCACCAGACCATGCGTGCTAGCATTGCAGCCCTCACAAATCTAACTCGGAGCACTTTGAAACGGTGACAGGAATGTAGAATGTGTTTACCAATCCCTTGGCATGACTGAGGAGCAGAAGATGTTAACAGATGGAGTGTTAAAGTGATTCCATTTAAATGACTGTGACAACATACGACCCCTTAGAAGCTGTTTAGTTAATGGGTTTTGTTTTCTTTTGTTTATTGACTGCATTAGTGGGTGGCAGTCATCATGTTTATCAATATTTTGTAATAATCTCACAGATTAAATAATATTCACACGGACTATACAGTACAGTATGACAGTATTCCATTTTATTCCAAGTGTATGACTGTGACTAAGTCTGTATTAAGTTAGTGAAGTAACTAGTATTTTGCCCCTGTATTCTTTCAGGAGGAGGTGCGTGCACGAGCTAGGCAAGATCACACATACCTGGACCAGGTGCTACTGGAGGTACAGAGACTGTGGCCTCCTTTCATTGGTGGAAGGCGAATAGCTAGTCAGGTTTGTCCTTGCATTTACTTAGTGTCAAAGCCTATTTTTATTTCCAACATAAGAAATGTTATTTATCTGACCTCTGTAATGGTCGTCAATATCTTTTAGTCACATTACATTTATACCAGCAACAAATTTGCTAATTTCCGACCTCTATGTATTTTAAACTATGCTGAAATTAGCTTTTGAGAGACAAATTACATAATGAGTCGAGAGACTAGTTTTTTTCCTCTGTCTCTCTCTCTTACTCTCCCTGGCCAACTGACCCACCCACGCTTGCCTCCACTTCCCTGTTATTGGAGAAAAATCTTTGTTTTGATTCCAGGCTCCCAACAGCCCTTTCACTGACCTAATCCCTCTTTATGCAACGGCTCATGTGGGTCATTGATTCACCGCTGATTGATTACCTTACTCTCTCTCTCTCTCTCTTTCTCTCTACACTCACTCAGTGCGCTGTGGCCCACAGTGGAAAAAGTAGTGCCACTGTGCTGTGCTGCACTGTACTTACGTGCTATTGCGGAGCTTGTTTGGCTAATGCTGCCACTGTACTGCAGCTATCTTTGGCATTTTTCAACTAGGAGGTTGAATGGATGGAATCACTCAAAGCCTGTGTGGAAGGTTGTGGATTAATGGCATTTCCTGTAATGTACTGTACCGTGCAACCGTCCTGGTTCCTGTAGTATGTAGGATTACAGTGATGATGATGCTGCATGCCAGGGGTCAAATGTATTACAGTGGCCTCAAATGAAAAAGTTTTTTTTACAGATAAAGACAAACTTGATGCAGGCACAGGGCACAAGCCGTCTTCTGTTTGTGCAGTTGGTTTAACTGATGGTATCCCAGTTTGGTATAATAGTTGGTATCAGTGATTTAAAACTATAATATGTAAAACAATATTATATACCTACAATTTATACAATTCCTAAAGAGACTCCTGGGAAGAGAGAGTGAATTAGAGCAAACAAACCCAGAACATTATGATGAAGTCACTGCCATCATTAAAATAACTGACACTGGCCGTTTAACTATGGTGATTTTCTGTTTTGATTGCATCTTTTTGCCTCTCTCATCTCTTACCCACTCGGGTGCTGATTACCTCAGCTATAGACTAGACCGTCCTAAGGGACCAGCTCCACTTACAGCCATTTTAAACATCCAATTTTTTACGCCTCGCCTTCAAAGATTGGGATGTAATGCTTTCAGCACAGTATGGAGGGTGGCCCAGGAAAAATCTAATTACAAGTGCTGAGATTAATCAGAGGCAACAGGTGAGAGGGCTCTGTATTTAATGAATGAGTTCCTTATGGGTAGCAGTGCATGTTAGCTGCCAGAGTGATGGAGTGGGTTTGTGGAGATGGGGGCATTGGAGGGCCCAGAGAGTTAGCTTCAGCATACACACATTTCTCATACTACATGGACCGAGCTATAAAATACACAAATTTCATATAGTCTCTAGTAGTAGTTCCATGATGTTCTAGTTCCTGTAGGTAAAGATTCTACATAGACGTGTTTTCTAACTGTTAAACATCAGTCAGTGTCAGTGTTGTTTAAGAAGTTCATAATGCATTAAGACCATGTGAATAAGCCTGTATATCTGCTCTTGAGCAGAATGTTCTAATTTGACCCTTTGAACATTCTAGAAGCCAACTGAACCAAAGATCCTTAAATACTACCCTCTCTATCCTCTACTACCCTGTAGTTTGTGACATTTTGTGTCTGCATGGATCTCTTTGGGTGCTTAGAACAAGTCTGCTTGTTTATCTCTGTGTTAAAGCAACACTATAAAACATGCTGAGGTATCCTTTTTATCAGACTGGTGTTTTGGTATCATCTTCAAATTAATTTGGATGTTGTATCCAAATATTTATAAAAATTATATATGAAGGTCAGATAAACACAACATAAACCCAGTAGCCATACAGGATATGCATTGTACAGTTCTGGGTTGAAGGTAGAAAAGCATCAGTAAGCATGTTCTAGCAGTGCCAGTAAGGCTCTGGAAAAGGTGTTTGGAAGGTTTTGTGTGCCTTTTAGGAAGCTAGTTCACTAGTTTTACACCCAAACTCCTTAAACTTGCTTTAACTTTGAGTGCATTTTTTCACACAGTATTACATTCATTCATTAACCCTCTGATCCAGATCTGTCATTTTTTCCAGTGCAGTAATGACATTTATTCAGCCCTTGTTTTTCCTGTGACCTGATATACCCCTTTGACCTTCCTGTTGCCATGGTGTAGTGACAACAAATATTGCAACAGTGTGATCAATAACTATGTTGTTGATGATTATCCTCAAGGTCAGGCAGAGGGAAACAAAACAGAAGAAACAAAACATCATTTTTGTGCCGGCGGCTAGAAGAATAGTGCACTTGTGAACTTGCTATTTTTAAACGTCTCTTTCACAGACATTATAAGCTCGTCACAAGCGAGACCCTTGAAAGAGACCCATAGAGAGGCCGATTTCTTGGAACATATATGATGGCCTGCGCCATGGGCAGGGTGATGCAGGGTGATGCACGGCCTTGCTGCTGTTGCTTCTGGTGCCACACGCACTCTCTCCTGCGGGTGAGTCAGGGACAGCCTGTTATTGCCAAGCGAATGTGAGCTAGCGCTGACGAACTGGTCCACATGCTAGCACTGACGAACTGGTTACATGCTGCGTGAAACACTGCTTGCGGTTGCATCAAGCCAGAGGGCATTTTGTTTTACCACACAATGTACAGCAGAGATGGAGGGGGGGATTTGAATTCAAGAAAAAATTTAGTTCAGTTAGTTAATGAGGTCGTATAGTATCTTGCTAGAGGAGACTTTTTACTGTGCCATCCCCTCGCCCCCCCCCTTCCCTCTCTCTCTTTTCCCTCCATCCATTTATCTCTTTCTATTTTTGTGGCAATCTTTCTGTCTGTACCTTTCGCCTGGCCATCAGAAATCAATGGTGATGTGTAAACGCTGGCTAGGCGGTAATTAGTTGCTCGCTGATGGTGCGGGCAGCAGCAGAACAGGGTCAGGAATGCTCACCCACGTCACTGCTTACCCAGTGTCCCGCATCCGTCCGAGCGCAGCCTCACCTGGTGTCCTAATTACATCTGGTTGGCACGCCAGGGTGGAAAAACACAGGAAAGATTCGCACACACACTTATATACACACACACAAAACACACACACACACACACACACATACACACACACGCATTAATAACACACACATATATACATGAATGTACACAATGTACAAACACATACAAGTACACACACATGAATGCTTATATGCACACACTCGAACACACACACACATCCACACACCATTAAGGTGTTCAGCTGAAGACTCTGTGGCCATTCGATATGCGTGAGTAATCCTCTCTCCACAAGCGGAACAGGAAGAGTGAGTGGGCATGTCCAGCGCCTCATATTTAGGCTACAGGGGTGGAAGATTAACCCCAAACGAGGTCACCAAGGTCCTCTGAAGGGGAGTAGAAAGATTTTGAGTGTATGTGTGTGTGTCAGTGTCTGGGTGGTGTGTTTGGGTGGGGGGTAAGTTTCCATTCCTGACACGCTAGCATGGTCAAGCCCGCAGGGAGGCAGTGGGTTGTCATTTGGACGGCCATTTTGCGTGACATGCCATGCAGGGTGTACTTTAAATATATTAAAGAAACAAGCAGAGAAGCGAGATCCATATCAGCTGCTAGGGCTTTGTGGTGAGTGTGTGTATGTGTGTGTGTATGTTTGTGTGTGTGCGTGCTGTGTCAGCAGCCTGTGTTAATTGTACTGTGTATAAATCTATGTGGGATAAGGGTGTGTCTAAGGGTGTATGTTTGTGCACATATGTGAGTGTGTGTGTGTGTGTGTATGACTGTGTTGTGTCTACGTAGGACTTCTAGCCCATAGCCAAGTCTGGCCCATATGCCCACTCTTAATGGGCTTATGCATAAAACATTGGCATCTGGCGCTGTGGCAGGTACGGTGTGTGTGTGGGCATCACGTCACAGTCAGTAAGCAGCTGCCCTGATAAGGAGATTTCTTTTTCTTTTCAGCACTGTAACATCTCTTTAGACCACACCACACACAAACACACAGTGCTTTATGTACGCAAACACAGTATATTCAAACATACAAACACAGGGCCTAAACAGCTAGAAGCTCGCTGCCTCTGAAGGAATGAAGCATCTTGGGAATTATTCACGGAAAAGGTGAACTACTCCGAGGGTTGCCATGCTCTGTTGGTCTACTTCACTTGTTTTGTTTGCTGGCATCTCTTCCGAGGCCTGATTAAATGTGTGCTGCTACAGACATAACAACCCCCTCCATAGCAAACCAGCAGGAATTCAAGGCCACACAATAAGGCACTGGAGTCACTGAATGAATCAATGCTGTGAGATGTAGCTACTCAGGAAAAGCAATCAGTTGTCAGGCTCCCCTTTCCGCCTTAGGCCAAGCAGTGCCACATAGTTCACACTGGACATCAAGATCTATGACTAATCTATAGGTATTTTAAGCAATCTATCTGGCTTTGTTTGGACTAGCAGTTGCAACACCAGAAATGAGAAATACTTTTCACCTCTCATCCCCTCAAATTACATTGGAATCAGACTGAGAGACTTGATTAACTGTGTAAGAAATGCAAATCTGAAACTTTTTTTGTTTGGATATACCAGATGAAACTGTACAAATTCACTTGAAAAACAAATTCTGGTTGAAATGACTTTAAGTTGTAAGTTGTAAGTTTGTGCATAATTTATACATTATTAATACATCAGTAACCACTTTCTCGCTTTTCTCTTTACACCCCCCACTCCCCCATCGCCACAGGACTCAACACTGGGAGGCTACCACATCCCCAAAGGCTCTGCAGCGATGTATGTGAGCTACGCCGTCCACCGAGACCCGGAGGTTTTCCAACAGCCCGAAGAATTCAGGCCGGAGAGGTGGTCAGGGAGGTGAGCCCTTGCAGAGAATGGCTGTTGTGTTTCTTTTTTTTTCCCCCACAATGCATTGCCTGTGCAAGCACTGCAGAGTAGCACAAGTAATCCAGGGCAAACGGAGACTCAGGACTGAATGGCTTTCTGGTTGGTTATGAACGGATTCCAAGAGGACAATTATTGCACTGTGGTTTTATCTGAATAGGGACATGTGTGTGTATGAATGAATGGATTTTGACTGAATCATGTTGCAACCCCTGAAGCTGTTTTTAAACACAGTTGCTCTCTTTCTTCCTCCCTCTCCTTCTTCCTCACTCTCTCTCTCTCTCTCTCTTTTCTTTTCCCCTGTCTCTCATTCTCTCTCTTGCTCAGTACCCCGTTCCCACAGTTTCAATGCATCAACGTCATAATGCTTTTGTTATTTTCCCACTTTACTTGCTATGACCTCAGAGGCTTCTCTCTCTCTCTCTTTCATTCTCACTCTCTCTCTCTTTCTCTCTCTCTCTCTTATGCTCCTTTGCTTTCTTTCTTCCTGCACTGCTTGCGTTTCTCTCCCTTTGTCACCTGGGGCCCTGTTTTAAAAATACTCTCCAACCCGTGCAACATGTCAGCCTTTATCCTCCTCTCTCTCCAGTCAGAGGACACAAAGGGTTTTAACCCCAATGGGGAGCCTGCTGTGAGAAGACATGATTTCCATCCATATCAGACAGAACTGAACTACTTTATAGCTGGCTTTCTTGTATTGTGTCCCATATGGAAAACATATTGAAAACATCCCCCCAACATTTGTATGTATTGTATGTCACGTGTTATGGCCTTTCATACACTGAATAAATATAATTTATTTCTCAATATATTTCTTTATTTATGAAATTAGGGTGAAAAATATATGCAAGTGCATATATTACTGCAGATTTATTATATTATTGAGTAGATTGAGTATTGAGTGTTGTCACAATATGCTAATGATCCCATATTTTTGGGATCTTTTTTTTTCATTTTGCTTTGCTTTTTTTTTCTTCTGCATTTTCATCTTCGTCTTGCTGCTGCTTCGTCATCTTCCTCACCATCTCTGTTTTTGGCCACTCATCAGGCGAGCGTTTGGCTTTGGTGCCGCCTCTGTCCCCTGAGATGCTGACTTCCGGTGTGGCGCTGCTTAAATTTTAATGCTTTTTCCGCAGCCCTCAAGCTATATGCAATGACGTTGAAGCTGTGTGTGTGTGTGTGTGTGTGTGTGTGCGTGTGTATGGTCCACAGAGATGGATTAGGTTTAACTCAGCTGTCAGTGAAAAGTAACCCACAGGAGATGGTGCTCACTCCTTTTTTTCTGCTGTGGTTCTTCCGTTGTGGGTGGATGGATAACATGACGAGAGGAGGGGAGGGGAGGGGAGGGGAGAATAAAAGTTAATTAAAGCCCTGAGACTCATGGGTCACACCACTAATGACATGCGGAAGAGGGACACAGGACCTGGACAACCAGTGTCACAAGATGGGCTGAGTCACAGCCTGTGTGGAAACTGGTGTGCGCAAACAAAATGCCTCTCCCACCCCAACCCCATTCCTGCCTTTATCATCGCACACACTAATACGGGAAATTCTCGGTTGCGGTTTGAAACACAGTTTCACTTTTGCTGAGAGATCAGAGATCACATAAAAAAGACTGTGGAGGCTTGCCGTGGGTTTTAAGCACAACATGAGTCTTGATCAAGGAGAATGAAAGAGAGAGATCTGTGTGTGTGCGTGTGTGTGCATCTGTGTGCGTGTGTGTGAGTGTGTGTGTGCATCTGTGTGTGTGTGTGCGTGTGTATGTGTGTGTGTGTGTGTGCGTGTGTGTGTGTGCATCTGTGTGTGTGTGTGTGCGTGTGCATCTGTGTGTGTGTGTGTGTGTGTGTGTGTGTATTCACACCCAACAGACCAAAGAGTATTTTTGGGACATGCCCCCATCTGCTTCTGCCTTGGCTGGCATCTCCTCCCCTCCTCCACTTAGCCAGGCTGGGTCTGATTTAAGACATATTGCATAATCTTTATTCACCCTCTGAGACAAATTGCCCCAAATGAAAGACTGCTGTTAAGGTATATAACATTTATTTATAGAGCATTATCATAGTATTTCTTATTTGCTGCAGAGGCAGTCATGGTATTAGTGTTCAGTTGGCTTTTATACATTCTTCCTGACTATTTTTATACTATTTTTGTGCCTGTGCAGACATGCCTTTTGCATTGTCATTACACTGACACAGGCAGAGAGAAAGAGAGAGGGAGAGAGCGAGAGAGAGGATAAATATTGGGTTGATATATATTCCTTAACCCATACATGCAAGCTTGCATGCACCCATGTACACACACACACATACACACACATACATACACACATACACACAGACATTCACGCAAGCCCTCAGACATTCACACAAACACACATAAACACACACACACACACACACACGCACATACATACGCACACATATACAAGCAGGTATGTATCATCTGTCCCACAAACCAGCTTGCATGCACACACAAACACACACACACACACTATCTCTGTCTTAATACATACACACACACAACCCCATCAGTGCGTGGCAGCTATGATGTCATGTCTGTCATGCGCCGCTGGTGTTTGTCGTGCCTTAACTTTAATCCTCCCTGGCATGGTCGGGGATGCTGTCAGTGTGCAGCAGGGCCTGAGGGATGCTGGGGGATGGGGGTATGGGAAGGGTGGGGGTGGTGGGTGCTCTGGGCGCAAATGCCTCAGCCGCTCCAAATAGCTATGCCCTGGCAACAGCCATGGTCCGTCACGGTGCTGAGACGTGCCCGCAAGAGACCCCCCCCCCACACACACACACACCTCCCTATGCCCATCCGTGCCTTGGCCTGGCCTCTGTCCGGACCCCACGAGGACGAGCGCGTGTTGGGCGATGCGGATGCAGACACTGACCCCACCACACACACAGACACACACACCCTTCTCTTCCACCCCTTTTCCTGTCTCCTGTGGGGCCTGCTGGTTATGACCTTGTTTACAGGCAGAGGAGACAGGCAGCACCACTCACGCAAGACTCTGGCACTCTGGTATAACGCTCAGTAGCTCTCATTCACATCACTGAGACAACCAGCAGACATGACAAGCTGCCTGAATGCAGGCTGCATTCATAAGATCAGTCATAGATCTCAGTCCTCTCTCATTCATGTATGTGCTCCATGTGCCATTCATATATAGAATACGATTCCTCTATCTTTCTTCTTCTTTCTCTTCAATTTCTCTTTTTTTCTGTAAAGCTCCTCTCCCTTTTTCTTTCCTTTCCTCCACAGACACTATTTGCTGTAGCTGCAGCTGGTTAAATGTGGTTAGATTAGCGAGAAACAAATTGCTGTATGTAAATTACAGTAATACAATGCAGAGAAATAGTGTGGTAATTGTAGTATACTGTAATAGTATCATTATTTAATACAAAAAGAAAACTAGTGCACGTAGTAGACTACTGCACTTCACAGTGAAATACACAGCACTCTGCTATACATTATCTGTATACATTTACATGCATACGTTGACAAATTGCTGAGAACAGTAATGTACGCATATGTTTCATTCCGAACTTGTGATGGCTGTTTCGGTATGTCATTGGAGGAGAACGGAGTGAATGTCCTCGTCTCCCTCTCTGTCCTTCTCTCAGTCTGTGCTTTGTGTCATCAGTGGAAGGACTCACAGATGCTGCCCCCACCACAGGGCATGCTGGGATAGTGCTGCCCCATTTTGGAGGTCATTGCGAGCTGCTTTGAGTTTCCTGTTTGGTCAGTCCGCACCAGCTGTGACAGATCTGGCTGGCAGGCGATGACAGACATGTGGTGTGTGTGTGTGTGTGTGTGTGTGTGTGTGTGTGTTAGAGAGAGAGAGATGTACTCTTTGGCTCAAGGGAGAAGAGAGTGTGTCCAGGAGGAATGACTGAGAGAACACATTGAGGAGGAAAAAAAATGATTGAAAGAGGAAGATGAAAACAGTAGGAAGGAGAGCTGTAAAGTGACTGAAAAAAGACACATCTCTCTGTCCCTCTGTAATGCATAGACTATTAGAATTAAGGGATAAAGATTACAGTGTTTTTTATTTACTTAAAACACAGTTACAAACAGTTACATTAGGTATTGTGATATTTAACATTTCAAAACAATATGTTTATATTGATTTGAAATGTTAAATATCACAATACCTAATGTAACTGTTTGAATGAGTTTAGTTTATCTGAATGAGAGCTGTGGTTCACATAAGGTGAGGTCACACAGCAAGTAAATGCTTTTTTTAGGCTTGATCTGTCTGTATAAATAATATCTGTGCTGTGATGTGCACTCGGCTTGTGTGTGTGTGTGTGTGTGTTTGCAGTCAATCTATGGTGTGGCGCGTGAAGCAGAGGGCATTCTGTGGCCTACTTTACTAATCTGTAATCTCTGAGGAGCTTTGGCCACTTGCGGAAACAGAAGTGTTGCTTTTACATATCCGGAACTGTCTTTAAGCCTTTAGCCCCCTCAGTCTCTCTCTCTCTCTCTCTCTTCCCCCTTCTCCCTAGCTCTCTGTCTTTCTTTCACCTCCCTCTCTTTTTTCTTTCCTTTCATCACTTTCACTCTCCCTCACTCTCTGTCACTCTCACACTCACTCTCATCTTCTCTCTTTTTCTCCCTCCTTCCTCACTCTTTCTTTCTTACCCTCCCTCCCCTTGGCTCTCTCCTTCTTTTTCTGTCTTCCTTTCCCCATCTCCCTCCCTCTCTCTCACTCTCTCTCTGTCCCCCTCTTTCCCTCTCTCTTCACCCTCTCTCTCCCTCTGTAATAAAAGGTTTTAAGTAGTGGCAAGCTTTTACCGTCACATTAAGAGAGGAAGCTGGAGCACAGAGTTGGTGACTGTGCCGGGGCCCTAACTTGTTTCCTCAGATCCATTGAGCGTAATGCATTTTTCATTAGTGGATTCAGTCCCTCATTACCGGACCCTGAATGACCACTCGCCTCCGCTGAGGTCACCAGTGGGGGAGAAGGGAGAAGGGAGAAGCACGACAGGCTCGCTCTCTCACCTCACCACGTCAGATGCCTTCTGTGTGTATGTGTCTGTGTGTGTGTGTGTGTGTGTGTGTGTGTGTGTGTGCAGTCATCTTTATCCCTGAAGCAGTAGGACACACAGTAATGTGGCCAACCATGTAATTTGTGTGTTTCACCTGGGTGCTAGCTGTCTGTGTTCTCCACTATCTGATGATGTAAAGATTTGGAGTCAAATGTTTACCAAAGCCCTGTTCACCTGTGTTTTTATGGTAAATGGTAAATGGACTGCATTTATATGGCGCTTTTCTACTCCTACGAGCACTCAAAGCACACCTCACATTCACCCATTCATTCACACACCGGTGGCAGAGGCTGGCATGCAAGATGCCAACCTGCCACCGGGAGCAATTTGGGATTCAGTATCTTGATCAAGGACACTTCGATGGGGTCAGGCAGAGTGGGGCTTGAACCTGCAACCCTCTACCACCTGCGCCACCACTGCCACCGTTTTTAATGTTATAATGTACGTATGTCATGTGTATGCCATTTTGTGGAAGCTTAAGGATACCAGAATTTCCTAATAATGATAATAATATATAATATAAAAGTATCTATCTATCTGTCTACCTATCTCTCTATCTATCTGTGTACAGCACAGATGTTTCCAATTGCATGCAAAGTTAACTCTAACCCTAACCCTATACTGCATAAATCTGCATTATTGAAATGGAAAAACTGTTTCAACACTGGAGAATTGTCTGCATGCCTTGCTTGGATGAAAGCATGAAGAAAGCTTAGTATTACATTACTGGTTGAATTATTGGTTGAACATAGAAGTTGGTTTGTATGTAGTACTTTGGTTTCATTTACCCTACCATTACTAACAATCACAATCCCTGTTTGTAAAGCAAAGTTTTTGTGTATAGCTTATAAAAGCAATGGTGTGATTGACAGTGACTGAAAAAGACTGTATGTGTTGGCAAGCAAGCAAGTTTCACCACAGTGCTGACTCACTTTATCTCTGAGTCATTATCCAGCTCAAGTCCCATTTTCGTGCACTGCATTAGGCTGGATGCCATTTAGATGCATGGGTCCCGTGCTAAGCAGGGCATTTAGTAGACAGCACAAGGCCAGTTTCATGTGCGAAGCTGCCTCATCCCTGTTTTTGTAGCTTGTGGTAGTAGTGTAGTTTTACATGTACAGAGACTGCACAGATGATTGGGATCATCTGTGTATCTGTGGATGTCATAGTATCATAGTATGTAAAATTAGTGTGGATATCATAGTATGTACAATTTGTGTAGGATAGTTACTGAACATTACTCTAACCAAACCCTGAACTCAACCCCTAACCCTAATCCTAATCTCAACTCTAACCTATCCATATATTGTGAACAGATTTTCAACTTATAGTTTGTCCAGGGCTGCCCAAATTAAGTGGCACCAATTACAATGCCATGTCATGTGTTTTAGAATGTCTATGAAAATGCTGGGCGTGATACTGAACTCTGTCTGTGTATGGATATCTTTACATTCTTAAGAAATTTTGAATAAGAAAGAACATAGTACTGCCAATGCATTTGTCTGTCTGTTCAAACTATGCTATGCTCAGATAATGTTTGTCTCAGATGGAGCTACTGTATCCCCACCACTAAACATGTTGGTCAAAAGAATGAAGAAAAAAAGGAAAGGCAAAGATAAACAGTTGTGGCAGTGGTGGAAAGGAGAAAGAGAGAGAGAGAGAGAGAGAGGTGCGAGTAAGGATGGAAGGGGTAGTAGTGTCGTCAGCATCCTGCTCCAAGTGTGCAGTCTGCCGGCAAAGTGGATTGAAAATGTAATCCAAATATAGGATGATTTAGCCGACGGTATTTATGTGTCTCTCCCTAGCACTGTGCCATTATGAGCTCCGGAATCGTGTGTGTGTATGTGTGTGTGTGTGTGTGTGTGTGTGTGTGTGTGTGTGTAAGGTTGAAATGTAAAAAAATGTCATGACCTCTGTTAGCAGTTAATTACGAAAGTTATGATTTGTCCATTCGGTAATGTAACATGTATTTTGTGAACTTGTCTCCTTGGTCTCTTGTCTCCTTGGTAGGATCCTTGAGGTGGCCTCTGTGCAGTTTGCGTGTTGAGAGAGTAGTCTTTTAGGTGTTGACACATACTAGTGTTTTTTTTTTTTTAAACATGCTTTTGTGGTTATTTTGGGCTCCCACCCAGCTGTGTGACAGATGTTGCCTACAGCCGTGTGTGTATGTGTGTGTGTTTCTGTGTTTCTGCGTGAAAGTGTGTGTCTGTGTGAATGTCTGTGTCTGTGTGAATGTGTGTGTGTGTGTGTATGTGTGTGTGTGTATGTGTGCGCATGTGCGTGCGTGTGAGTATGTGAGTATGTGTGAGTTAGAGAGTGAAGTTATACATGTGCATGCACACGTGTGTGTGTGTTTTTGTGTGTGTATAAGAGAGATTTTTTTGTGCATGTACACGTGTGTGTGTGTGTGTTAATGTGTGTGTGTGTGTGCGTGGGTGTGTGTGTCCTCAGCTGGTCAGGACTGTGAGTCAGCTCATTCACACTCTATTTGGGCTATAAAAAGCCCCAGCAACATGCAATGGCAATTTGAATATCTCCTGTTCGGAACAAAAAATAACAATGGGAAAAAGAGTAACAGCAATTATATAACAATATTAAATGTGTACCTCTCAGAGCCCATCAGAGAGAAGCAAGGTTAACACAACAGCACAATCCAGCAGGTAAAGATGTTACAGTGTGTTTTGGTGCACTGTTTGAGGCAATTTATAGTTTTTTTGGGGGGGGACAATTTAGATTAGGGCACACATATTCACCATTAACTAGCAGCTTATTAACATGCAAATTAGTAACATGTTAGTCATTTGTTACTCAAATCACTTATTAATACCTTATTCTACTTGACCGTATTCTACCTATAATAGCCCATTAACTAAGAATTTGCAAGAATTGGCTAGAATGCTATTAATTTGCATGGTTATATGCTGCTAATTAATGGTGAAAATCATTATTTGTATTTTTTTATTATTCTGTGATTGTTTGTTTTGATACATGCTGACTGAGAGATCAAAAAAAAACTTGTATATTTGTTGGCTATGTGGGCAAATAATGTCTTTCATCTTGAACACCACAAAAGAACAGTAAACCATGTGTTTCTTTTTTTGGACGTTATCCCTGGCAACTTGACCTAATATTAAACATTTTTAATGAGGACATTTAATGTAATGAATAGCAGTTTATGGACTAAATTTACTGTAGCACTGTAATAAACTCGCTGTGGCAATTTTAATAACATTCAGTCAATGCCATGGGCATATGCAAGAGTTGTTCATTTGCCATCACAGGATTTCTGATTCATAAAATAAAAGGCATGAAATGACATTTTGCATAATATAATGCAGATACTTGCAGTGGTCTAAGAAGGTGGTATGGTCTCAAACATAAGTCTGCCTTTGATATGCATGGATTATGAATTCCATGCAGGGTTTACCTTAAATGTATCAAATTCAAAACGTCAACCAGTGCAATAAGATCCTTCATTGCTCTAATTAGAAATGTTTAATGTACAATCATTTATCATCTTGCGTAGATAAATATCACCAGTGATATAAGAACAGAATAGCAAAGATAAGACATGAAGATGGAGGATTGTGTAGCTCTTGTGGAGAGCAGTGACGTAATGTTTTCTCTAGCGGGAGATCCTCTCATCCTCGCCACTCCTCGTGTGCACACACACACTCCCCACCCTCTACAGGCACGCACGCACACACACACACACACACACACACACACACACACACACACAGACTTACAGAGAGAGAGAGAGAGAGAGAGTCCTTAAAGCAGCCCCCCACATGTCAGCCTAACCGCTTTCAAAACCTTGAGTGTTTATGTGAGCACTGAGAGGTCGTCTGTCCTTCTTGCTCCACTCCTCTGTGTTGTGAGAGAGTCCTGCTGCCGCTTCTGGTGCACAATGTAGGAGGAGGTGCTGGTGCACGGGTGGTGGTGATGGTGATGGGGATGGTGGTGGTGGTGATGTTATTGGTGGAACTGGTGCTCTCACTGATCTAAAAATGGATCTTTTATTGGGCTCAGTCTAAGTCATCCCGCTATGAATTAAGTTGATTACCCTTGTGCCTGACAACAGTCCCCCCACCCCCCGACACAATACGAGACCGATGGCTGTGTGGATCTATAGCGTGCCTCTTCACTGCCTGCCAAGGTCAACTGTTATTACTCTCTATAATGTTATGACCTCATTCCGGGCCGTGCCACTAGGAAGGATTGTACCATTTTAAGTGCTGGGAGGCTCCATTTGTACTACAGACACCACAGGAATATTAGATGGAGTGCAAGCAATACTCCCATCGTTGTTTACCTTTATCATTTTTTCTTCCTTCATTCCTGTCTTTTATTTCTCCATTCAGTTCTGTCTCAGCTGAGTGTGGAGTACATTCAACATTTTCAATTGCGACTGTTTCTCAGAGTTTTTTTAAGCAGGGAATAGAGGGTGATATGGCTGGAGTCATGACACGGTGTGCGTGTGTTTGTGTTTGTGTGTGTGTGTGTTTGTGTGTGTGTGTGTGTGCACAGGGTAGATAAGGGAAAGGGACAGGAGGGGATTTGCATCGCCCCGCTCAACACATCAGCTCATGTCATGTTGTAGATTTAAATAATCCAGCCAAATGTGAGCGAACCACTGCAGGTTTTGTCTCGAGTGTGTGTGTGTGTATGAAAGAGAGAGAGAGAGTGTCTGTGCGTGTGTGTATGAGAGAGAGAGTCTCTGTCTGTGTGTGTGTATGCTGAACACCTTCTTTCTCTTATTTATGCTGATCTCATTTCTCAGCTTATGTGTTTTTTTTCCTTCTCTATTTTTTTTCTCTCTCTGTGTGTTGCAGATATATGAATGGATCACTCCCTGCCTCTCCCTCCCTCTCTTTCTCTCCTCCTCCCTCTCTCCCCCCATCCCCTTCTTCATTCTCAGTTCTTTGGAGACAGGCACTAGGTAGTTGTTGCCATGGCAGCTGGTCACATGGTTTTCTCTTTGCCAATAGGGATTTCCCATTCACAACTCGCAGCATTGGGAGAAATTCTCCATGAAACTGTGTATGCATGTGTGCATGTATGTGTGTTTGTGTGCGTGCGTGTGAGAATGTCTGCATATGTAGCTTGTGCATCTACACACATCTAGGGATGTGCATGCTAGTGTGTTAGTATGTGAGCATGCAAATATATGTTATGTGTGCAGTGGATAATGGGTTTATGTGTGTTTGTGTTTACCAGTGTGTGTGTGTGTGTGTGTGTATGTGGGTACAAGCGTTTGTGTGTTGTTGGAAGGGGGAAACCAACGCAGTTCCCCTTCCGTCGCACCCTGGGGAGGGTGATGAGTCAGAAGTGAGTCAGAGACAGCCCCAGCCCCCCCCATACACACACACCCTCGGCCCGTCTATCTGTCTGTCTGTCTGAGGGTGGGCGTCATCACACTGAGGAGAGAGATGCAAAGATGAAGCACAAAGACTCTTCAGCAGCAGTGATCGCCCTAGTGAACCTGCAGCATCCGAATATCCTGATTAACTCACAAAAATTAAAAAAAAATTAAATTAAACAAACAGTTGAGAGATGATGTTCTTTTTAGTTTGCCATCTTAGTTTGCTATGACCACCTCAGTTTCAAAAAGCTCTTGCAGTTATTATGTGGCATCATAGAGGATTGACTGGCAAACTCTCCCGACATTAATTAAATATTTAAATTATTTAAATCATTTAAATATCATGTGACCTTTACAGCTGAATGCAACAAAGCTGCAAATTTTATATCAGTCATTACCAATTAACTACCAGGTCCACTTTACATGGAATTGCTCATACATTACAATTACATTATAATTACATTGCAATTGCATTGCAATGACATTACAATACCATTAGTATAAATCCATGACTATCAGACAGTGTGCTGCTCTTCCACAATGAGCAAGTGAACTGCTTGAGTCATTCAGATGCTCCATGAGTCGTGAACCCCCCTCCCAACACACACACACACACACTCCCAACACCAAGCCCCACCTCTCAATGATTGTAGAGGCTAGAATAGTATTCTGCAGACCTTATTAAAATCTGTCAATACTCCCAGCCATGTAACCCCTTACATGGATGTGGTTCAGGTGTATTTGTTTTTGTTTCAACTGATAACAGTGCAATTTCCTGACAATTAAACACATGAATTCTTGCTTGGAGCCCAGTTTTTGGAGCCCCCCCCCCCTTGCACTTTCTCCTCTCTCTTTCTTATTCTCTCTCTCTCTCTCTTTTTGTGTCTTTATGACTGGGTTTCCTTACACTTATCTCATTTCCTCTCCTTTCTTACTCCCTTTCTCTCCTTTTATATATCTGTAAATGCTGTAAATCCCTCCCCCCTTCCCTGTTGGAGGAAGCCTGACTTCTCAGTTGCCACAGATGATTTCCAGTGACACCTTCAGGATCATGCATAATGCACGATTGTGTGTGTGTGTGATAGAAGAGCTGCCTGTGTGAATCTGAATTTGAGAATCTGAGAAAGATTGACTGAAAGAGACTGTGTGGGTTGGGGGGGGGGGGGAAGAAGGATAGAGGAATGGAAGGGTGAGGGAGTGCAACACTATTTATAGGGAACACAAACCAAAAGTGATCCACTATGAGAAAAGAGAGATAAAGGGCACTCTAATGCAATCGATGCCGTGGCTACCCCTGTCTACGGCAGAGCTGTCCAAACTCATCTATTGAGTGTGAAGTTTAAGCCCAGATCTCACACACTCCCACCCCCACCCCCGATTCTCTGGATTTGGCCCCCGTCTCCCCGCCCCCTCATGACAGGGGACTGAAGTGGTTCCAATGTGGCAATGGAGGAAGGGAACAATGTGGCAGTGACATCAGGGAAAAGAGAGGGCCGTCAAAAGGAGTGGGCCCGCTGGACGGTGACCGGAAATTTGACCCAGGAAAAATAGACGACAGGGAGCAGTCCTGTCCCAACCTGTTTCCACTCCTCCTTATCCTCCTCCTCTTCCTCCTCATTCTGTTTCTCTTCCCCTGTCTGCCACAGACTCAGTCTTGTGACTGTGGACATGGCAGACACACACACACACAACCCACCTCACGCAGCCAACCCAGTCTGGCTACTCTGAGTTAAAGCTGCCATGTGTGGAGTTCTGTGGTTGTCTTGAGCATAGCCTCACAGAACTCCTCCACTGACTTACATTGGATTTACTTCAGCTGTTTTGCATGCTGACTTCAGTGGATGTCTAGGTAACACAGAGCAAAGCTGTTTTTGACTATTATGGTATGTCTAAGTATTATGTCAATATGGTCACATCTACAAATTCTGAAAGGACCCTTCTGACAGGGCATTTCAAGGTTGTTTTTTCAATATTTTAATCTTCAAAAATCTTCAGAGAACCTTTGAATACAGGTAGAAATATGCAAAACGAGACACACAAATTCAAGACACACAAATTCATTGTGTGTTACTGATTATTGATCATAGCAGGGGCCTTGACATAAGACATTTAGCTGTGTTAAATAATGTGTAAAATGTGTAGAATTTGGACAGTAATAAGCAGTATCCAGAGATAGTTATTACAGAGTTCACACTCCAGAGTGTGAATTATGTGTGGATGTCAGGGTGTCCGGCAGGTGCTCATTATGCATCTGTGTCTGGGTGTGATCTGAACAACAGTTGCCAGAGACGTCATTTCAGTCTTGTGGGTCACCACCGGCGGAACCAGAAAACAGGAACCAGAAATCAGCTTGCGGCACCATTTTCCACTCCAGATCAGGGATAGAGCAGTTCCAGGGTCAGTTGGTATGCAAACAGTGATCCGGTGAGCCACACACATTAAAGCCCTCTGTGTGTATGTGTGTGTGTGTGTGTGTCAGACTTGACTCTGCTCAGAGTCAGCAGCCTGTGAATCACTGATGACGAGCAGCTCTGTCCACTGAGCCTCCGTCACTATCAACATCACATGCACACACACAAACACACAGACACACACACAGGTATACACACACACGTACACACACACACTCACATACATACAGCAGAGCAGAGATGGCGAGGAGGAATAACACTCATTTCCTCACACATACAAGACACGATGATGAGGAACAACACAGAGATAGCCAGATAGTGAGAAGGTGAAAATAGTGTGTGTGATCAGCTAGACTGACTTGAATAAGAGAGAAGGAAGAACCGAAAGGAGAAAGAATGGGGAAAAAGCATACGAGCATACATAGAATACAGAATGATAACACACAGAATAATAGAGCAGACTGCATATATAGTATAATCTTTTGAAAATATTGCATAGTTAAAGCCTCCCTTTGCAGGATCAGTCCTTCACTGTTTACTCGGTTTGTGCCAGGTTTGTTCTCGCATTTTTCTTTACAGAGCTTCCCCTACAGCTTCAGATTAGCTATTTTACAACACTGCCGTTTCCTCTTTTTCTGTTCCTCCGACATCGGTTTTCTCAGTTTCATTTTTCTTTGGCTGTTCCATGATGAATGTTTGAGTCCCTTTGCTACATTGTTTTATGCGTTTATAGCTAGCTGGTGCATCTGGGAGCGTGTTTGTGTGTAGTGCCGTAAAGCAATTTGTTACTTTTATACTTATATATATATATATATATATATACGTATAGACATATACATACTTTACAACTTACAATAGTGTACTATATATTTTACTCTGTCCTGTAGTGGTATGGTATGGGTGGTATGGTTATAACAATATAACAGTACTATCTCCAATGTTATGTACATGGAATTTAAGTGTTATGTTCTGGTCAGATGTTACGTGGGGGCGCTATATCTCAGCTCTTGAGGTTAGTGCAAAATGATGTACAGCATTAAATTCACATGAACTCATTAGAAATCTTACTTTCCAGTAGTGCACAGTCGACACTCCGTGGATTGGGAGACAGATTGGAAAGACACAGGCAGAGAGATGGATAGATGGGTGGAGTGATGGAGACGGAGAGAGAGAGAGAAGTGGTGAGTCACTGCCCTACTCGCGGAGCTTATTACAAAACACTTGTGCTTCGCTTAGGGTGGATTAAGTTGCACTCCTGAGGCTCTGTGGAGCCCCATGTCTTTCCCTCCTACCATCTACCCCGTCATAAGAGCTGCAAATTACCTCCCGCCATCTTCCTCCCATCTGAAGAGGGCCGCCATGACAAAAACACTGACGTCACCAACTGCAGACCACAGCGTGGATACAGAGGGATGACATGTCTCTGGTTGTCTGGTTGTCTGTGTGTCGTCTGGCTGTGTGTGATGGTTGTTTGTTTGGTTCTCTTCTCTCACAGAATTCATTTCCAGTCATATAGTACATGTGAGTCACTTCTGAAAGTGGACACAAAAGACAATGTGCATACTGAGCACTGCCTGGTATCTCATATGACTCAATGTTGAGTCTGCTATTGGAAAAGTGCATCTGCACTCAAAACAAGACAATGCCAATATTAATCATGATCAATATTATTAACATCAAGGATGTTAACCTTATCTCTTTTTTGATAGTACCTCGAGTACAAATTGGTGGGTTCAAAATGCAGATTTTTAAATCCTTAAACAAAAGTGAAACAGCAAAAACAATTGTAATCTATAGATGCTGTTCCTGTTGAAGTAGTCCTACGCAGTGTAATTCAGCATCCTAACCTGGCACCGCACTGGCTTTGAGGGTGTTGAATGACTCAGTGAACAAGGTGCTATAATCGAGTGAGTGAGAGAGAGAGAGAGGGTGAGAGAGGTGTTTAGTATGGTATTGTTTTTCTTTTGGAAAATTACACACGCGCCTTGGTATCATGCGATGGGTCTGAGGCCCAGGCTGACGTTGCGTAACCTGAGGCATTTGCGTCACCAGCCACACGGATCACAGGCATCTCCACCTCGGTCTGTTCGCCACCTTTTCTGATTTGTGTCATCGGGAGCCCTTTGGAAGGGAGTTTGAATGTAGGTAGGCTGACGAACGTCACAAAATGACGTAAACGTTGCCATGTAATGAAAAGTGCATATTCCATTAGCTACCCGCATTGTGTGGCGTACATACAGCTTGTTTCAAACTCGGCTAGACCTACAGAGAAAGGCAGTTATATGTCACAGTTATTGCAGTTCACCAATTTCCATTATTTCTGGTAATCAACAGTAAATTAGACTTTTGTTATGTATTGCGGCTTAATGTGTTTCAGGTCATTGTAGGAGGAGAGATTGTGTGTTTTGTGTGTGCTGAAACTCTGAGCTGAAGCGTCAGCTCTAGTATTGACTCAGTGCTCCGAGAGGCTGCCCCTGGAAGAGACACCTGTTCTCTGCACCCTCACCCCCTCCTCCGCCGTTCCCTAGCGTGCCAGCATGTTCTAGAACTTTCTGTTTGTGCGTGGGCCCGCCATGGTCACTTCCACTTCCTCTTTGGCTCTCAGGGGCTCCAGAATGTCATGCCCCCCCCCTCTCTTTTTTTGCCTCCCTCCCTTCCTCACTCTCTCCCTCTCTCTCTTCCCCCCTTCTGCATTTGTCAGCTGCATATGTGACTCACAGAGGGAGAGATGGCTACTGGGCACCGGTACTCTGGCCCCTGAATGCCCCTTTGTACCAGCCAGTGTGCCCTAAGCACTTAGCCAGGTGTTTATGGCCACTACTGTGCCTGCGTGCCACATATACCTGCTTTATGGGACGGCTGTGGACACAGCCCCGTATATCTGACGCTTACGTCATCATGGCTGCCCTGCAGAGAGAAGGGGTCATTGTGTGATGCTGTGGCTTATTTTTAGCATGAAATGATTTGGCATCAATCCTTCGAAGATATTTTACGATATTCTCCCACATGACATGTCGATGACACTTGTGACCATCCACTGTGTTTATGACGTTGTACCATCGATCTGTTGTTTTTATGAGCTTTTGTCATTTTATCAACAAGAGGCTCAACCCTTACCCACCATAGAGGTATGTGTTAGCCATGCTGCTACCACTAAGTTTGTCTAAAATGAAGTGGCTGCAATCATGTTGATCAAATACTCGATAGTGGATGATCATGTCATAAAGTACACAGGAGGATGTGCTTCCGCTTTTCTGCATTTAAACTCTCATTAGCCACTGGCTCCGGATAAAAAACACCTACACACACACACTCTCTCTCCTAAATGTTAGGTTGTTATTAATATCACCCAGTACTGATATAACACTCATCTGTTCAGCCAAGCTAAAAAAAATAAAAACCTGGAGAGACTGGACCCAATCCTGCAGTCCATCAACATTCTCTTCCTGGCAAAGACAGGCTCATATGAGCGAAAGCCAATATGTCTCCTCTTTCACTCTCCCTCTTTCTGTGTGTGTGTGTGTGTGTGTGTGTGTGTGTGCGCGCGTGTGCTTTCCTTCCTGTATCCTGAGGGAGGATAGAACAAGATATATATTAGAGAAATTGCTGTAACATCCCCTTCCTCCCATCCGCACAAATGGGAGACCAGCAATCCCTGCTATTCTACGGCCCACATCCCCTTAATCCACTTCACTAAAAGTAATGGTACATTTCTTTGTGCACAGGCTTACATTGTACTTTCATGGGATTCCTTTCTCTCTCTCTCTCTCTCTCTCTCTCCCTCTCTGTGATCCTTCTCACACACATAGACACACACACACACACACACACACACACATACATGCATACAGTCCACTGTACACACACACATACATACAGTACACACACACATGCACTCACATACAGTTCATATACACACACACACACACACACACAGAGCGGAGTCACTCTTGACTCAGGGCATTCACGTGACTCTCTCCCTTTCTGCTGACTCTTCTGTGCCGCGGAGCGCAAGGTCATCAGGGGGAACCTTCCGACTAACAGCCCTTAATGTGACAGCTGTGCCCTGCGCCTCACCCTCCCTCCCGCGTCCCCTCAGCCAGCCAGCCAGGCAAGCAGGCAGGCAGGCAGGCAGGCAGGCAAGCAGGCAGGCAAGCAGGCAGGCAGGCAGGCAGGCAGGCAAGCAGGCAGGCAGGCAGGCAGGCAGGCAGGCAGGCAGGCAAGCAGGCAGGCAGGCAGGCAGGCAGGCAGGCAGGCACTCACTTCTTCAGCGGCCTGAGGGGTCATCTCATCGCTGCTCTGATACACAAGTCAGATGACAAGATCTCTAATGGCTGTCTCCTCTGTTTTATTTCCTTGCCCCCTCTTTCTTTCTCTCTCTCTCTCTGTCACAACCTTTCTCTCTATTTTTCTTTTTTTTCTCCTTATCTATCCCTTTCATTCATTTCTCTCTCTCTCTCACACACATAACCTCTCTCTATTTTTCTTTGTTTCTCTCTCTATCCTTATCCATCCCTTTCATTCATTTCTGTCTCTCTCTCTCTCTCTCTCTCTCTCTCTCTCTTTCTTCCTCTCTGCCACTCTCTCTCTATCCCTCTCTTTCCCCAGGAATGCAGGCCAGGAGAGTCTGTTGTGCAGTTTAGGAAATGGCCCCAGGAACTGTATTGGAACGCAGCTGAACCACGTCTTTCTCAAGGTACTGCGACCAAACACTCAAGCATAGGTGTGACTGGGCGTGCGCATTCACAGCCTAGCCTGTGTCTGAGTATGTTTAAACTGTGTGTGTGTGTGTGTATCTCATTTTTATTGTATAGGTGCATATATAAGCATCCATCTACCTGTGTGTGTGCATGCCTGGTTGTGTGTGCCTGTATGAACATGCATGCATTCATGTGTCCATGGCATTGTGAGTTTGAATGAGTAAGAAAGTCTGATGTGCATCCATACAGTACAGGATTCGTCTACCTGTGTGTGTGTGTGTGTGTGTGTGTGTGTGTGTGTGTGTGTGTGTGTGTGTGTGTGTGTGTGTGGTATGAACTGTCCACGTTAGGCAGGAGTCAGGTGTGCTGCTGTGTGCAGTTGTGACAGCCCAAGTCTGGACTAGGCAGGTAGGCAGGCAGGCAGGCAGGCAGGGCAGCGAGCACTGGAGTGGGGGGCAGGGGTGGCGTTGGGTGTGGTGTGGGCGCACACTAGGTGATCCATTTCCAGCAATGATGGGATCTGGTGACGCTGGCAGGCAGTTGAATTCCCCCCCGCCCCACAAGGCACTCAGACCTCAGCCTGGGTGACCTCATCCTCTCCTATCTGCTCTTATCTGTCATTAGCCACCGAGCGGAGAGGGAGCGAGACAGGAGGCAACATGACATGACGTGATGCCATCCCCCACCCCCTCACACCCCCGCCCTCACCCCACAATCCCTCCATCTTTTCACACACACACATACACACACTGAGACGCAAACACACTCTCCCTGTCCAGTCGCACGTCTCGCTGGCTTGTCCGTGCCGGTGGTGCTGATGGGGTTTCTGTGTTTGCAGTGTGCCGTAACAGCAGTTCCGTTTGCACTGTTTTGTGTGCCGAGTAACACAGGATGTGCAGTAATTGTGCTCGGAAAAACGACACCGACTGCTGCTCCAATAACAACAGCTGCTGCTGGAGCCACTCCAGCTCACTGTGCAGACTACCCACACACACACACTCTCTCTCTCCCTCTCTCCATCTATCTTTCTACCCTTCACTCTCTCTTTCTTTCCCTCCTACAGCTCCCTTCATGCCTCCCTGTCTCTCTCTCTCTTTATTTTCACTTTCTCCACCCCCTCTTTATACCTTACTTTGTTCTCCACTCTTCTCCCTCTCTCTTTCTTTTTCTCTCTCTCTCTCTCTTTTTCTCTCTCCCAGCTAGTCTTCCTCCAGACCTACATGTGACTGCCTTCTCTGAATCACTGCAGGACTGAAGGAGGGCTGCCCTGCCTCTGTGTCTGGTTCTGCCTGTGATCTGATGAGAATGCAGCTCTCCACTTAAATTAATGAACACACACACACACACACACACACACAAACAGGGCCCACAGCCCTATCAGGATCATGGCCGCCAGGTGTTCTGATGGGTCATAATTTCATAATAAGTATATTACAGATTTTCCTGGAAATGTGGGTTGTCCTACAGTGTCAGAGTGATATTTAAAAGCCAGAAGACAGGTAACGCAAAACTAAAGTAATGATGAGTGTGTTACCACCCATATAACAACAGCCATGTCACTGTAGATTTTGAAGACTGTGAATGTGTGTGTGTGTGTGTGTGTATGTGTGTGTTTGTGTGTAAGTGTGTGTGTTTATGTGTCTGAGAATGGGCATGTGTTTGTGTGGGGCGAATGACGCACAGAGGCGAGAATGAGTAGAGTGACCTGCTTCTGTCCTACAGCATCCCTGCAATAACACTCAAAATGGCCATTCCCTCACACTCTGGTGTGTGAGCTCTCTTCCACCATTCTGAGTGTGTGTGTGTCTGTGTGTGTGTGTGTGTGTGTGTGTGTGTACGCGTACAGTGTGTCTGTGTGTGTGTGTGTGTGTACACGTACAGTGTCTCTGTGTGTGTGTGTGTGTGTGTGTGTGTGTTGCCTCGGTCTGTGTATGTTTGTGTGTGTGCGCGTGGCTGAAAGTCTTCATGAAAAGGAAATGAACTGTCAGAGAGGGAAAAAATGCTCAGGCCTGAAATCAGGTTAGTGACATTTTGAGACACTTCATTCATACACAGGTGATTTCTGGTATGTGAAAATATGTCTCTCTCCTTTTTTTTTTTTTTGTTGTTGGAGGAAGCGGGGTTGTAGGGAGCTGCTTATTCACCGCTTATTCTCCACTGTCGGTAAGAGACGAACGCAGAGCATGTCTCACAGATAACCATGGCAACAGTCCGCCAAGAGCCTTACTGGGCAGATGAACTGCTTTTCAACAGAAATGGCAGTCTCAGCCCTGTCTTATGAGGCAAGTGGGACATGCTTGCCTTCAAAATCGTATTTACATATTTATTTATTTATTTATTTCAGGGCACGGTCAGGACAAGTTTTAGTCATTTCCTTCTTTCAGCAGTACAGGCTGGCACAAGTTTCAAGGTGTCCGATTACTGTCAGGGTATTGATGACGGTCCTGTTGCTGTTCCTAAGGTCCCTTAGCTCACACTCCATTCCTATTGGGAAGCTGACTGCTTTGACTGCGTATTAGTGGAAACAGGTTAGAGAGGATATGTAGGAGCATCATTCTGAGGCAGAAAACCAGCTACTACATCACTGTTACTTAAATCAGTAGTCTTTCCAACCTTAGCCCTGTTGTTTAAGCTCACCAAGTGCTGTTGGTAGGAAGCGGAACGAGATAATTTGGGATAACATAGACCGCTAATAGCTAACCTGCAGCTTACGCTAACTCAATAACGTTAGTTGTCAGTTATTTGGATATTTGGTCTATGCTGTACTAAATTCTTTCCTTCTACCTACCGACTGCACTCGGTGAACCTGAAGAACATGGCCATGATTAGGGTAGGGTTAGGTTAGGGTTAGATAATCACTTCAAGCACCAGGCATGCTCAGTAGAAACACGTATGCACATGTGTTTGGTACATGCCGAAACAACTCACTTGGCAGTTTGCAAATTTATTTTGGATCAGTTTTATTTCCTTAAAAGCTGGATGAGTGGTGGATTGGACAGTTATTTTGACCACACTCTTTCATAACAAATGGTAGTCAGTGACTCATCACCAGAACAGCCCACGCACACCTGCACCCAGAATATGTCTGTGCACTTCATCAAGAGAAATAAAGGTTGTTAGTCAGGGATGACTAATATGAATTATCTTATGTTACAGTGAAGTGAGGGTCAAACTCTATCTCCATCTTCCTGGTTCTTCTCTGAGTGGATTTGGAACATTTGAAAAGGGGCTTGCAAGTATCACCTTAGTGTGGTGGACCTGGGCCTGGGCCTGACCTGGTATGGGTTGGGAGAGGTGGGGAGGTGGGGGACACATTTCACACTCCCCTGTTAGTTAACATCAGACTCTGAATTATGTCTGAGCTCACACAGAACTCCTCTTGGGTGTGTGAATGACATAGGAAGAGATGGTGGGGATGTGTGTCCACACAGGTGAAGTGGGTGGAGGGTGTGTGTCCTGAGTGTGCATCCACACACATAGGTTGTGTATCAAGGGTGCTCTCAAACACCTCTGGACCTCCTCTTGGGTGTGTGTGTGTGTGTGTGTGTGTGTGTGTGTGTGTGTGTGTGAATGACATTGGAAGAGTAGATGGAGATCTGTGTCCGCACACAGGTAGAGAAGTGGGGCGTGTTCGTGTCCAGAATGTGTGTCCTCAGACATACAAAAAGGTTGTGTATCAAGGGCGGACTTGTTCTAAACACCATTGTGTGTGCGTTATCGGGTTAGTCATTGGTAAAAAAAAATTATCATTACTCATCTCAAATGATTCAAGAAATACATGATCTTTGATAGAGTTTCTGTTTCTGAAGTGGTAGGGCATGGCTCAGACTGTGTTCTTGAGCTATTTATTTTCCAGGCGGTGGTAAGAGAGAGAGAGTACTAATGAAATGAATAGCCTCTGTGTGTTCAAAATAGACACGAGTGTCCACTTGGTGACGTAACTTTTTGAATGTACATTTTTGAACAAAGTCTCATCTCTTAGAGGCTTTTAATCACAGTCGCCTCGATTTCGACTGTGTGGGGATGAATCTGGGTGACCAGAGGGCCGAGCGCAAAGTGTATTTGGGTCAGTGCCGCCTCTCTCACACCCCCACAGACAGTGACAGGGAGACAGAAATGGGCTTGTGCCTCATTTCTGGAGTTATTTGCCTCTCTGGGCTCTTGAAAATAGTGTGCCAAAGGTTTCCAACATTTCCCTTTGAATAAATGATAGACTTTCTGCTCACATGCAGCACTGGGGACCTCATTTCACATGTAGGACAGACTAGAGGACAAGATTGAGAAATTAAGAATTTTCTTTACTGGTGCATATGATGTGTTGTTCTCTGTATTTAATGTTGTACTTGTTTGGATTTGTTTATTTGAAATGTCTACATTTCGTCTAATGGCATAATACGTTTGATTTGTGCAGGTTACTGATTTGAACATCAGTGCCCTGTTGTCTTGTCTGCCTTTGTCATCATCCAAGTATACTGTATGAACTCATAGTGTCTATAGAATAATATTAAACGGTGTATAACTGAATTATATAGAGGTGCATAGGATATCTTTTAATCTGAAATCATTCTGAAATGTACTTCTTAGAACTGGTAAGTGGTATTTAAACTAAGAGTGTAATCTCAATGGCCATATCAATATGTTGAAATTAAGGTCACGGTTGTGTGCGTCACGGCAGATGTTGTGAGACGACATCTCAGTGTGTTGTGTGTGCAGTGTCTAGCGCAGATTGAGATATCTCTGACTGCTGGGTCATGTTTGTGTCGTGTTGTGAGAGCTGAGAGATAGCAGCGTTGTGTCCGCACTATGCACAGTGTATGGTCAGTGCAACTGAGATATCTGTGATATGCTATGTTGTGTGTGTAGTGTTGCGAATAGTCTCTGACTCTGAGTTTTTGAGAGTGGCAGTACTGGTGACCGATGCATGTGTCTGTGTGTGTGTGTATTGTGTAGTGTTTTGAGATGCGATATCTATGATGGCTGTGTTACACCTGTGATGTGTTGTGTAATGGTGTGAGATTAAGACGTCTCTGCCTAACTGTGGCACACATGTGTGTGTGTTTGTGTGTATAGTGTTGTGCCATTGAGACGTCTAGTCGGCAGCGCGGCGCAGTGTTTTGGCTGTTGGCGGATGTTGGGGTGTCCGGGGGCAGTGGGCCACCCGCTGGGGGAGCCAGCTGCCGTGGTGGGGGGTGCCCCCTTGAAAAGATCACCACCCAGCGGGGAAACCCAGAGACCTGCACATGCTCAGATGTGCTCTGGAGCACTAAAAAAACAGGAGATGCGGTCATAGCAAGTGACAGTGTGTGGCCGGAATTGAATGAATGTTGACAGAAGATTTGAACTTGTCCTTAAAGACTGAAAAAGCCATTGATTGGATGTGCACTATGTTAGTTTTAAGTTTTACAGAATGTAGGTGGTTATTGTAATTCTTTGCAGAGCATTATAGCATTCCGAAATGTGTGTTCAAATTGGTAAATGCTTGTTTCAGTTTCACTGTAAGTGTGTCACCAATGACTAGCCTGTATTTCCTATAAGTCTGTAAGTCTGTATTTCAGTTTTACTCTAAAAATGTACAACACCATCCTCTCAGGTACTTTACTGAATAGTGTGAGTAATTCAAGGAAGTTTGAGAAGGAAGTTGAATATGGTTGTGTGGGCCTAGTTTTTATTGGGGATGTGGATGTGTACAGGCCTCTCGTGTTTCTCTATGTTTCCTGGCTCTCCATGCTGCTGTGTGGGTCAGATCTCCTGAGGAGAAGCATGGAGCAGACATACGCATGTCCCCTGCAGGGACATTTTTATTTATGTGTGTGTGTCTGTGCATTTGTATGAACATGTTTTTTTATGTGTAAATGTCTGTGTGTGCACGTGCGTGTGTGTTCATCCTCTTTAGGCAGCGTGTGGCTATCTGCTACAGCACTTTGACTGGAGCCTGAGTCCTTCTGATCAGAGCCTGCAGTACAAATGGCTGCCCGTCAGCAGACCGGAGGAGCCACCCATGGTCATCTTCACACCGCTTCCTGACCCAGCCTCACATCAGTCCCAAGGCAACACCCATGCCAAGAACACATACACACACACACACACATGCCCATACACCCAAGCAAGGGAAAGCACGAATGATTGATAAGTAAACAGACAAGACTTTTTATAGGGCAAAAAGTCTCTAAATTAGATTTGGTAAAGCACATTAGACCTTTGTGGGGGTGACCCTGCAGTATTAATAGTCCTTGGAAACCCCCTCTCCCAACATCCATTCCACAGAGGATTTTTTTATTTGCAGAATCTGATATTCGAAAGAAAAACTGTGAACATGCTGGTTTCCTATAGCCTTGAAAGTATGAGACCAAAATGCAAATACATAGATGCACAATAATATGTCTCCTTGGAGAGACTCAGCAAATATTTTTTTTTTCATGTGTTTGTTTCAAATGAGTCCCCTTGACATGTTCATTTTGCTCTGGGTGCTGCCCGAACAGAACAGGGTCCTATGAATGCACTTTTTGTTGACCAGGGGTCTGTTTCAATAAACCATAGTTGCTAACCAAATTAATAGCAACTTTGTTAGTTGCAATGCAGTTGTCCACTGCCAACCAACTAAGTTGCTAAATGGTTATAGTTTTTAGTAATGGAGACCAGGATATTTTGTAATTTCAGTTGTTTTGATATTTGTTTGAGATATTTTGTTCATCTCAGTTGTAATGAGTAGGATTTGCTCACCTCACAACATCCCTTGGGGGTAAGTCAGTAAGATACTGTGAATGTTTGGTGTCAGTAGGCTGATGTTTGTTTGTTTGTTTTTTCATTGAGGAAAACCAAAAGACACAAAAAGGGGACTCTAATATAGACATCAAGGAGTAGGCTACCCTCTGAGTCCCCCCCCACCCCCCCATCTCTCTCTCTCTCTGTCTTGCTCGCTCTGGCATAGCAACCACAGGACTGCTTAGCAACGGCTGCTTCTCGTTAAACGGCAGTGCATCGGCAGGGTTTTTGTTGTGGTGGGTTGTTGTCATGCGATTCTCTGCCTCAGAGTCTCTGCCTCAGAGCGAGTCCTAATGCTTGGACTCAAAGGCTGAAACACTACACTAAAAAAAGATATAAATTCCAAATAATTCCATTAGCTGTAACACAATGTGAAAAATTGTCTATGTTAGAGGTATTTACACAAGTGTATTTATAAGAGATGGCCTTTATTTTATCTTGTACTGTTGAAACATTATAAAATGAAGACAACATGACCTTATAAATGGACATGAACATTGACTTCTGTGTCTATTTTTTTCTCCTGAAATTGTGGACAATTTCCTGATTCAGTCATTCAAATATAATGTTTACAAATGTGTGGAACATGTTGAGATTACAGTAATACAAATGGGTGTTGTGTACATATTATGTGTATCAAAGCAATTGATTCTCCATATGGGAGCAATTGTGTTTCATGAAGGCAATTCTGGCCATTTTATTAGGAACGTTTTGTTGCTGGAGATCCAGCTTACTTTTTGTCTTGCACTTCCAATGACAGGGTACACTTGAAGTGCATCTACCTCCACAAAATACTGACACTGTGTTTAGTTGTAACAGAAATTGATCAGTGCATCATCTCAACTAAACAACACCTTACATAGCACTGCCAAATGATGAATGACTAAATGATAGATTAGTTGCAAGCACCAAGCCAAGGGGTTTGTGGGGGGGATAATAATTTTGACCTTAACTGTAGTTTAGTTGCAAGCACCATGCTTCATCGTTACCCTGATGCACAAGCGTGCAAACACGTACACTACACACCTTTGACATCCTCCTCTTGACAGTACAGTGAAGGTCTTAAAAAGAATGGTGTGTGTGTACGTGTGTGTGTGTGTGTGTGTGTGTGTGTGTGTGCGTGTATACGTGTGTGTGTATGTGTACATGTACGTGTGTGTGTGTACGTGTACATGTACTTGTGTGTGTGTGTAAGTGTGTGTGGGTGCATGTATACGTGTGTGGGGGTGTGTGTACGTTTGTGTGTGTGTGTGTTTGTGTAAAGTGACTAATGCATGACTCATAGCTGAGCTGCTGCTGTTTTCCTCCACTTCTTTATTTTATTTATTTTTTGTTTCAGTTCTTCTCACAAGCCACACACCTTATACATTGTGTATATCCATATGCACTTCTTTCTTCCACTCTCTCTCTCTCTCTCTCTCTCTTACACACACACACACACACACACACACACACACAAACATACACACAGAAACACACACACACACGCACACTGTCCATTTCTCCACACAGATAGGGTGAAACAAAACAACATTTTGAGTTCTTGCACACCACTGCAAAGTCGGCCATGTTGATTAGCCTCGCCGCTCCTCACTATGGGTCAATCTTCACCTCTTACCGCTGAGTCACCTGCAGCCCATCATCACATGCATGTATCTGCTGGAGGAAGTCAACACCACAGGATCTCCCCTTTCCCATACGTATAGAGAGGATTAGGGGAGAGAAGAGGAGAGGAGAAGAGAGCGAGAGAGAGGAGAGGAGAGGAGATAGTGGCCAGTAACAGCAGCAATCTCCTGGCCGCACGTGTGGCTTAATGGGCTATTTGTCTGGACAGGAAGAGGGCTTTATGGTCTCCCACTTCCTGCTCTGACCCCTGAAGCCTCCGGTGCGAGCAACGGCCAGGAAGCATGAGCTGCCCACTGCTTTTGTTTGGGCTTTTTCGGTGTGTGTGTGTGTGTGTGTGTGTATAGTGCTGATGGTACTGCCAGTCCCTCCCTCCCTATTTTTCTCTCTCTCTCACACTGCCTCCATCTCTTGCTCCTTGTTCTTCTCTCTATAAATATGCCTTTTCCTCTCTCATACACTCTGTCTCTCTGTCCCTCTTTCATTCTCTCTTTCACTCTCTCTGTTTTTGTTCCCGCTGCTTCTCGCTATCCATGTTTGACACTGGCAGGGATGGGCAGATGGATCCCCAAAAAAGGCGACCCCACCCTTCGGTAATAGCTGGATTAGAGTGTCTGAGGTACCTGAAACCCCCTTTTCACAACCACCCGCCTCCAACCCTCACCCCGACCCTCTAACCTCCACCACACCCCTTTACTTCCATACAGAACGTTTCAGGCTGTGTCATTCATATGCTAATTACCCCCATAGGACAAGCCTACAGGATGGGGCCGAGGCACAAGGAGGAACTGGATCTCCAAACAGGCTGATAATTGCTGATAATTGCCCCGTTTTTGTGCCCCCTGCCCAGCCCCCGCACCCCACCCACCCCTCCAAGCCTCCCATGGGACTTCCCTACCTACTGCAACACACCTTGTAGTCAAATAACAGACTGCAGATGCCTAGAGTGCTCTCATGAGTGACCACACCTGATCGTCTTTTGTTTGTTTGGCTTCTTGTTTTTAGTGTGTGTGTGTGTGTGTGTGTCATTGTTTCCAGCCAGCCTGTCTCTGTGATCCTTATCTTGAGCATCTGTGCTTGCCGTAGTCCAGACATGTTCGGCAATTAGCCTTAGTTAAGCTAATGACCCCACAAGCTAAAGGCAAATATGCAACACAAAAGTGACCCACTACACTTTTCAATTGGTAATGTAACACTGTCATTACTGAGCTCCCATTATAATCCTCTAGGCTAGCGGTTACCTAGGATGGATGTCTTCGCAGTTTACTGTATGCTACCTTGATGGTACACAAGAGATGTGCACACAGGAAACATTACTTTTAGTTGGTCGATAGTGATGGGTGATGGGAGATGTTTGGCTGGGAATGAAGGTTGAAGGGTGGGGTGGGGAGCACATGACTACCTCCATTTCTGCTACAGTGAGCGTTTGTTGCACTTAATAAAAGAGCTATCGTATTAGGGCACACCGGAAAGCTCCTCGTCGGCTCGTCTAAGGGAGTCAAGGCCAGCTAGTGTAGCAGGAAGCCAATACAGCCCCCAGGGTCAGGTCAACTCCATTATCAGCCAGTGGATTGGCTTCCTCTGCAGCCGGAGGACTTTATAATAATGTTAGCGTGCCATGCTGAAACACAACGCTGACTTCAGTTATGAGGCCTCATCTGGCAGGGATTGTGTTGCGCTCTCTCTCTCTCTCCCTTATTCTTTCTCTCTTTCTCTCTCTCTCTCTCTTTCTGTCTCTCTTTCTCTCTCTGTCGCCTGTTCCAGGATCAGAATTCAAAGCCTCTTTTACTGGCCTTAACTGAAATGTAACTGGCTACAGTTCACCCCACAAGCTCTCTTATGGGATGTCTCTTCTCCCCCTCAGAGCAAAATATATATTTTATATCACAGGAGATAAATGGATTGGACTTAATATTGCAAAATGCAATATCCTGAGGTGACTGATGAGATGGTTTAGCTGAATCTGTGGAACAGGATCATCTTAACAGAAGAGTGTCTCAAGCTCAGTCAAGCGTTGTGCCACTGCAAACACTCAGCCTTGTTATCTAAGCATCATACTGGTTCCACTGCAGTCAAATTTACCACATAATTATGTAATTTGTCAATGTCATTTGTGTAATAGAAATTCATTGTAGAATAGGTAGCACATTTTTTTTAGCGCTCAATGCTCACTAGCATCTGTAGCTTTTACCAAAGATCACTGAATACTGACCAAGATAGAGCAACATAATATGGGATGCAAATGGGGGCAAATGTGAAACGCTCTGCATAAGTGAGAGTGTCACATTACGTCACAATATAGACATTTCAATGATCTTCTGTATCAGCGAATGAGGTCTTGACTCTGGTCTGCATAAAAGGGGACCCCTCCCACTTACGAAAGTAGAACACAGAACTTAACAAATGCCTCTCACTCTGCTTTTACCCTCTGTGCTTGTACTGATGTGTCCATGTGTGCTGGGCAGAATGTATTTTGTCAGAGAAGCCACTATAAATAGATAACTGACCTGAAACTGCATTTTTCAGAGGTGGCTCACTAAGCACATGGGCTAATTCAGGGGTTTGTTTTTGGTAGCACAGTCACCTCCCAACTCCTCCAGCTGGGGACTAGAGATGGAGTGGATCATTAGGACTTACGCGAGGTCCATGCAAAACAGCCAGGCGCACAAACAGCCACAAATATTTACACCGACGGGACCAACAGCACGTCAGAAAGAGAAACGATTCTGTCTTAGGAAAGGAACAAGTCTCTCTCTCTCTTGTTCTCACCTCCAGCCCCTCCCTTCCTCCCTCTCTCTCTCTCTCCCTCTCTCTGTCTCTCACACACACGCTCTCTCTCTTTCTGTCTCTCTCTGAACTCTTTCTCTCTCTTGTTCTCACCACCAACCCTTCTCTCTCTCTCTCTCTCTCTCTCACAAACACACACATACACACACACAGACACACTTTCTGTCTCTCTCTCTTTATCTCTCTCTTTCCGTCCCTGTTTGTCTCTGTGGGCAGCATTCCACGCCAAGGTGCCATGAACGTCTCTATAATTGTGCCATTTTTCATCCTGAGTGTGTCCCTTCTCTTCCCTGCCTCCTCCATCAGCGTGGGTCATTAATTAAAGAACTAACACCCCCACCCCACCCCACCACGGTCTCCAGACGTGCAGCCGGCAAACCACCGTCTCACCTTTTCTCGTTTAGATAACACATCTGCTAGCACACCCGTTTTATCACAAGTGCAATAAGCATCCATATGTTTTGGCACTGCTCTGAAGCTTCCTGTTTAATCAGTGACACTAAATTTAACCTCATCCATTCTTCATTTTGTAATCCAAGCACACATGAAAACATGGACATGGACAGGCTTGCCAGACGATTCTGTGTTCCATTCCCATATTCCATGACAGAGATATGATTCCATGATGGAGAAATGATACGATAAGAGATATTGTTCTGTTGTCTGAGAAGATAATGGAAAGCATTTAGAAGATAGTCTGCAGGAAGACAGTGGTTATAAATAGTTCATGTATTCACTCTGACAGTCAACTAGATTCTTTATCTCGTAGCACTCTTAAAGTCATATTGTATAGAGCCAGTATTATGACCATGCATGCCATGAACCTCAGTAAATCCAATGTAGCAACACATGTTGTTAACAACTCAATAGGTGTTGGAATTAACAGTATCATTAGTAATATGTTATAAAACACTTACACAAGAGTTATATAGTATTACTTAGTAGGTAGGCCTATGTAAGTACATTTTAATGTGGACAATAAAGCTAAAGGGTTGGGGGGAAACTGACATAGCTTCAGCCTAACCCATAGGGGGTCCCTGTTATGAGCTGTATGCCGTATTAAATGTTGTTATGGCAAGTTGAATGTTTACTGAGGATCATGAGGGGATGAGGCCCATGACTGGAATCTTTATAACTCTCAGAATGGATGGGATTCATTGGGGTATTTAGTCATCGTCGTTGTTGTTGTTTTTGACACTGGAATTACTGAGCAAAACAAACAGCAAAGCATCATTAGTCCGTTATGCTGGGTGACACGTGTCTGCATGTTAATCTAAAAATCCACAATTTTTTTTTTTTGAAGGTAAAGATTAACAACACCCAGTGGTACTGGCTGGTGGTACTCCAGGTGCTGTAATCTAATCCAGCGTGTGAGCCGGTCTGTCTCGAGCTGGGTCCATAACAGGATTTCTCCTGTACCGCATCTACACGTGCTGTTAAATATTTCACCCAAGGTATCTCTTAGTCTTGCAGTCCAGACTTCAACATCAAGGACAATGACATCTCAGCAAAAGATACAAAGTGTTCTCAAAAAGGCCAGGGCATTTCTCCATGTCAAGGTCACAGTCACGTTTCTAAAGCAACAGAAACCCCCTTTTCAAATTGATACATGCACTCTGCTGTAGCTACAACCATTTAACATTTGGATGCTTTAAGAATTAAATGCACAAATGACTATAGTGAGGGAATGTCACTGTAGGGTCAGGTTATCTGAGAACAAGTGCAGTGTTACAATGTTTGACAGCCAGGCATAGCTGGATGTTGTCGAGAGCTGCTGAGAATTGCCATGCCTGGCCCACTCTCTGCTGCCAGACGCAGTCAGATGAGCTGGACGTGTTGCTGTACAGTATGTCTGGTTGTCAACAGTGGAAAGTATGCATGGTCACACAGTCTCAGTGGCACAACACCAGAGCTCTGACCTTTGGACCGAGTCAGGGAAAAAAAGTAAGCCCTTTTTCGTGTGGTCTGAATTGGGTAAGATGGTTTCCAAACAGCTCTGACACAGACACAACAAAAGGGAACTTGTTTTATACTGACTTTTTTTTTATCACTTCAGAGTACTTTACTGAGGTCTGATGGCATTTCATACGAAACTTATATCTAAGTGGCTGATGCATCTAATGCGATTTTGTCTGGAAAAGCTTGCATGCTGTTAATTTGAACTTTGTAGCTCTTTGAAATGAATTACGTAATAGCATGATGTAGTTCACAGAAAATCTAACTCTAAATCTAACATTCTCTCCCATGCTGTCTGGTAATGGTCAAACTCCATAAATTATTTCCAGAGTCAAATGTTGCATATTGTTTATTTTTCATTGTTGTTTTTTTGTGTGTCACTTTAGAGGCTCTGTAGAAATTGGACACACAGACAAAGGCAAGTTTAAAGCCATTAACCACATCCTACTTATTTCTGTAACTGGATGTAGCTACTAATGCTACTTTTAGTAGCCTAAATGTAACTAAATGTTTCCCAGAAGTGGCTACATTTTTAGATATGCGTCTGTTCCTTTAAAAAAAAAAAAAAAAAAAAAGAAACATGCAGTCACCCATTCTTATTAGCAGTAAAAGTTTTAAGAAAGAAATTCATAACAGCCATGGTTTTTACACATTGGTGAAGTTTGATGTTATGAAACAATTACTTCCCAAAGTGTGTCACTCCCACCACACATCAGGTGTTGTTCTGCTTTTTTACAGCAAGATTATCTCTCATTCCAGTAAGATTACTATAAGAACATTATATTGCAAACCATGCTAATCTTTCCAACAGGCTTGCAGACTCATGAGACAAGACTAAGAGTAATTCCAGCCAGATTTCAAAGTTCCTGAAAGATTGACGACCTGTTATCAACATATTTAATTAAACACACATTCAGACAATGAACAATAGGGTAGTGAATATATTGATTATATCCAGATTGCACCTGTGGAACCTAACACAACAGACACCTTTATGAGCATTCCACTGAGGTTTTAAGTGAGCACCTTTCTTCATCAGGATTTTGTTGAATTAGGCTAATAACACCTCTAAAAGAGTGACGTCTGGATTCCGAAATCCACCCCCATCCATGCGTACGAAAGATTAGTACAAAGGTGGATGTCAACTTTGTAATGGTGTATGGATAAGCCATCATGCCAGACCTCAAATGCTGCCACTGTGTTTTGTGTTTATCTGTGTTGATGCATCTCCTCTAATGCTTCCTACGCTTGAATAATGCTGAATTTGTCTTGGGAGCGTGAAACCCTAATGCTTTCCACAACAGACTGTGTGGCATTTATCCAAAGGTATCTGTGAGGTCCAAAAATACCACACAGAGGTCTCTGCCTTCTGTCCTTGTTCCATTCCCATTCCCATTTGTGCATTTAGCAGATGCTTTTATCCAAAGCGACTTACAAAAGAGGACACCATTCAAGCTACAGCACAATGAAAAACTAACAAAGACAGCATATTGCTGAAATGAAATGTGCAATATTTTAAGTTGAACGTGCAGTATGGACTATGTGCATTGTGTTCCCTGAATTAGATGCCAAATAATGTAAATAATCACCTTTAAAAACACTTTTACACAACTCCTGTTTTGTGTGAGGAGCTTAGAATTCAATCATAAACTGGTTTGCATAGACTGCAAACTTCAGATGATGGAAGCACATGTAAGATTTCAGGACTGTTTTTACTTGCTTACTCTCATACTGGTTATATAAAACTGAGTCGAAATCATCCTCATCCTTTCTTTCCTTGTTATACTGAGCCCGGCTGGCAAAGTCGGCTGGCTGTGGCCTTACTTTGATTCCATTTACAACACATAATATGACAAAGGCTTGCATAAAGCATAACCCTTTTCACCATCAATGTTATTTCTGAATTACTTTCAGGCTAAAATGTTACACTGAAATACGTCCTTTCAATAGACTAAGACTATGTAAGCTGCAAAGAACTGGCCGTCACCATTGCTGCTGTGAGATGGCATACCTGTGTTTACATAAACACGCTTAACATTTGACTCTATTTGTTTTGTAGACACATATACCTACTGGTGCAAAATCCTTTGGCTCTTATCTGGTTGTCTTGATTTGCTTATATTTGACAGCGCCTCAGGTTAGATCAAACAAACTACTCAGGAATACAGACGTTTGCCAATTTTTATCATTTTCTGTGTGTTTTTTCTGTAAAGTATATTACAGAAAACACGTTAAAATGAGATATTACTGGTTGTGTATTATGAATATGAAAACGGGGCCTCATAACACAGGATTAAAAAGTAATTAACCTCAACCATATCAGAGCCTCTCATTGGGCCTTTTGGCCCTGTTTGCATACAGGTCACAAATGCACTTTCATAAAATCAGTTGTGTCAGCTTAGTTCATCCCTCTACCAATCACTTGTGTTTTCCGGCTAAATAGTTTATGGTTGTGTGTGTGTGTGTGTGTGTGTTTGTTGTGTGTTTATTTATTTTTGATTAATCCATGTCGGGCCTAACAGGGAAGCAATTTAGTGGAGAGAGAGAGAGTGGCAATGTGTGTGTGTGTGTGTGTGTGACAGAGGGAGAGAGAGAGGATGTGTGCGGATGTGTGTGTCTGTGGCACCAGGGCGTCAGGTGGCGGTGACATGTTTTTACGGCCGACCCTCCCCACTGTGAGCGGTTAAACCAACACCAGCAGATGTGTTTGCTTTGGCGGCTTATCATTGCCTCAGAGCAGGGTGCCAGCGAAGGTCACAAGCAACCACTTTCCCTCTGCCCTCCACACTCCTCTCTTCCCACCACCAATGCTCCTTCTCCTCTCCTTTCCTCTCTTCTCTTCTTTTCTCTTCTCTGAGTGTTGGATACACACTCCACAAACACACACACACACACACACACACACACACACACACATAGACTGAACCTAATGCACCTAACAAACACTTGTTCACTCCTCTTTCTTTCTTCCACACTCTCTGTCGCACACACACACACACACACACACACACACGCATGCATACACACACATGCATAAATGCACGCAAGCACACACACACTCACACACACTCCTCTTGCACTGCAAAGCATACATACTCACACAGCCATAAAGCACTCTGACTTTCTGTCTCTACTTTCTGTCTCTCTCTCAGAAAGTACAAACACACCCTCCCACTCACGTACAAAAGTCATTTTCCATCTTTCTCTCTCTCTCCCTCACACACACACACACACACACAGACACACATCTACCACCCACCAACTCAGCACCACTACCCTTTAGCTTCCTGACTCACTGTAGCTGTGTGTGTGTGGATCACTGAGACATGACAGAGATTCACCCCTCAGTTTTTTTACCAAAATAAGAACAGAGAGCAGAGAGAGAGAGAGAGAGTTGGCTGTGTAGCGTAGGCCTCATCTGTCTCCCTTGAGGAGAGGCCAGCAGTGAGTCACTCAGTTCACCCCCCGATGAAAATTAAAAATTCGACCGAGGAGTGTCTTTCTGCAACACCTTTCATGCTGGCAGACACTGAAAGGAACATCGTACCACTTAGGATGTGTGTGTGTGAGGGGGGTGGTTTACACTGCCCTTGTTTTGATTGAGTTGTTTGCTTTTCTTTCCACTTTTCCAAAGAAACCGGGGAAGATTATTGGTTGATTAAGGGCATGTTTGAGCATGTGAGAGATTAGTACTGTTGTTGGAGTAGCCGTCATAATTGGAAAGACTCCTCTGAATCATGAACATCAGCTGCTCGTTTCACACCTATTTCTCCCTCCTCTCTTTTTAGGACTTTTGTATTTTAACCGCCTGCTGGTACTTAGTCACCACAACTGAATCAGCCACCTAGTAACTTTAATAGACACACACATACACACAAACACACACTGACAGAGAGAGAAAATGAGAATGTGTGTGTGTGTGTGTGTGTGCATCTGGAAGAGAGTGAAAAAGAGCTAGACAGAGATAGTATGTGTGTGTGTGTGTGTGTGTGTGTGTGTGTGTAGGAGAGTAAGGGAAAAGAGAACGAGAGCGAGAGAGACCTCATTTTTACTGAAGTGAAAACAGTGGCTTCCTAAACACGTGTTAAGCACCTGTGAAAATGCCATGTGGGCATTCTCCTCTCTTAACCCTGACAGTGTTCTCTCAGATCCACTTCCTTTTCTCATTCATGCAAAACATTCTGAGTGTCCTGTTTAGTCCTGCACAGGTCATTGATTACTCTCTCTAGAAGATCCACAGGAGTAGGCTGACAGGAAGGAGTCTCACATTGATCTGTTTGAATAGCAGGCACTAAGTCCTAAGGAAAACGTGTGTTACCTTACTTAGACTCTATCCAACAAGCAACTTAAGTCCATATAAGCACAGTCCATGTGAGTGTCTTCCTTCTTTATACATCCTACATGTGGTGTATGATGAATGTGGGCTCAACAGTTTGTATAGACAGACTGTGTGTATTGTTCATTTAGAAATAATACTTGACCATTACCACAATATTTTTAATCAAATATGTCTAAGATTGTACATGTTAAACATATTACAAGCACTCGCTGCCTCTTGTATGTCAACTAAGTTTTTAAAAAATCCACATTGATATGCTTGGTTATATCAGCACTTGCAAGATCATCAGATGGGAACTGCACTGAATATACAGTATGTGATCACATGTGAGTTTTGCAATTGATTGACAGCATCAGGCTCTGTATGTGGGAGATTAAGACATCTGCATGTGACCGACAGCACCAGTCTACTCTCTGTGTGCACAGAGTAACACACTGAAAGTGCAGAGACAAAGTTCTATCTCCTTTCAAAGTGGCTGGGTGACATCCTGAGCAGTTAGACAGGAAACTGCGCCCACGTGCAGACCAACCCACCCCTAAACCCCTTGTCAATCCCCACCCCCACCCATCCACCCTCCCCACCCTCTCTACCCTCCCTGTTTCAGGGTCTGGCAGGCAGATGGGACTACCTTTCTTCCTGGACATCACTGGACCCCTCAGGTCCAGATGCGTTGACCTTAGCCTGCCATTAAAGCACAGGGACGTAATCCAATCACTTTAAAGTGTGCCTGTCACATTAGTGATGGCCGTCTGCTTCCTCTACTGCTGGACTCTCACCTCCTGACAGCAGTCACTGTCCAGGGCTCAGTAAGTGAGAGATGTGAGCGGTGGAGGTGGGGGTGGGGGTAGGGGGTGAGGGTGAAGCCAGGTGGCAAAAAGAGCACACTTTAAAGGCTGCTTCCTCTCTCTGCCCATTTTCACTGACAGGGGCGAGCTTCCTGTGTCTGGCCTTTGTCACGCTCTCAAAGGCAAGAAAGAGCTAAAGAAATAGAGAGAGAGAGAGGCTGAGAGGGAGGAAGAGAGGGTGAATCAGGAAGTGGTTGAAGAATACCTCTGTTGTGTTGTCGTCGACTTTCATTAGTCTCGCCGTGTGGTACAGAGAGGAGGAAGAGCATAAAAAATGGCAGAGAAAAACGTGACTTTGCTCATGCTGCGGATACAATGCGCTGTAAGAGACTTTGCCGGAGTTCTCCTTCAGTAACGGGAAGTCATGAAGCAAGAGCTCTTTGTCACTTCAAATAATAAAAAAAAAAACAGATTTCAGTTTCACAACAGTTTCAGAGAAATTACCTAGCAAACCCATTACCCAGGTTCACACACTAAAAACTACTGTATTACAGACATTATTATTTTACACATTTATAACTAATAAGAAATCCATATTAGTATATGTCTCATACTCTTGACAGATATAGTTTTGAACACAGGCCTAAAAAAATCTCTTACAGGTGATATGTAAAATACAATTTAATGAGCGGCTATCGTGCTCTGAAGTGGTTGGCTGTGCCCTCCACATAGCCCTGAGTGCCATTACGCCACATCTAAGCAAACCGTTTTCCCAATTTATCACCCCGCCTCTTGGACGAGGGGCAGCAAGAGGTCACCCTCTTAGTTTAAAGTTCCTTTATTGCGCCTGAAACCTGTTGACAGGCAGGGTTGTAAATGCAAGTTGGACGATTGGGCTCTGTGGCTTTACCTTGGGGCTATTTTAAGTCTCGGGGATGTGAGCAAATGGATTGTTTTGATCAAACACAGACTGGTAATTTGGCATCGTCCGTCATCAGAGTCGTTTAATCACATTCATCACGTCCTTCGTTTAATGATCCAAAATGTTGGCCAACCAAACACACACACACACACACAACAAGGCTGCCACCACTGGCTTTGAGACAGCCACACTGAATCAATATCTAAAGCTACAACTGGTGGGGCGGCAGGCTATCCAAGAACCATAGATCAATTGTTTTAGCTAAACACAGATGGATTTGTGGATGGCAAATGCATGGCTATTTTTCATCCACCTTCAAGTAAGTTTTACAACTTCACTCCTCTGCTGTGGAGGAAATACTCACTAGAAAGACATCTGCATGGGACCCTTAAGGACCTACTGTTGCCAGGCAAAAAACACAAACACTGGTATTTCACATATCCAGTGAGTGGAGGTGATTTTAAAATTCAAAATCAAAATTCAAAGAATTCAAAAAGAGGAGAAATGAACACAGACACAGAACCTCATCTGTCTGTGCTAAGTAGATGCTGCAAGGAGGTCAAAGTAGGTCAACACGTGTTGCAGAGAACCCTGTCTGCCATTGCACATTCATTTGATGTCAGTGGGAGTTAATGTCATTTCCTGACTCACTTTCTGTTGCTTTGCCCACCGTTTGTTACATCATAATGAATGTCTTACCAAACATCTCAGGATGACTTCTTCATCTGACACCTATGCAGTATTTTCAAGACACTCATTGCTGACACTCACAGCTGAAAACACAGAGGCCACATATCCATGTTTTATTTGTTTACTAAAATTCAGATTAGTTTACAGTCTATGGCTCATATTATACTCCACAGTTCTTGTCTATAAACTTTTGGAGATTTTTTTTTTTACTCTCTCTCTCTCTCACACACACACACACACACATACACTTGCGCGTGCCCCAGCTGTCTTCATGAATGGGGTGACATACTTTGTTAAGTTGTGCTTGGCTGGCAGGTCTTAATCGGTTTAGCAACCCAGATTAAAGCTAATGAGGGTTTGTGCAACCAGATACAGAAACACCATTACCTACTCTAATACTTTGCCAAAGATGCTCTTGACAAGCCACAGTATTCTCATGGACCAATTTTGTATGTTCCCTTGAGCAGTTTGCGCACCTCAACTGACAGCACACCAATTCGGGATGACCTTATGTGAAGAGAGGTTATGTGTGTGTGTTTTCACTGAACTCTTGAGCAACTTACCCTGGACGTATGACCTTGAGGGCTTTCACACGGCAATCAGCACCTAGTCATGCCTTCCTGATCATCGTTGGGGTTATGACAGCCCAGCGATGTTTCAGCAGCTGTTTTAAAAAACAAACATAAAAAAATACTAGTGGTTGTGGTGGTAGGGCTAGAATCAGAATAAGAACCAGATCTTTTTGGCCCTCTGAGTTAGTACACACACAAGGGCCATGTCACCATGTCACTGCTGTAGTACAGACAATACACAGTATAGACAATACAAGACAGTAGTCAATACACAAAATACCAGACACAAGGCACATACACAAGTAACATAGACAAAGGATACATGAGAGGTTTCGTGGCTAAGTCCTACCGGTGTCTGTCTGGCCCGGGTGTCTGGGGTCAGGCACAGGTTAGGAGGAGGAGCTGGGCTCTGTGGTGCCCTCCTGGTCAGGAAGCAATTCAGACCTAAAAATGGCTGTTTACTGCTCTGGTGGGAGTGGAGGGAAAATAGCACAGCGAGGACAAATTTGCTTTTTGGAATGCTGGTCAACAAGCTGGCGAACTGTTAACCTTTGGATTGTTGAGCTGTGGATGTGGCAAGCTAAGTAAATAAAATTCAATGCCCATTGTGAGTAAGTAGGGCTTTTCAAGGTACCAACCATTTCTGAAATTCTGGCTATCTTATCACACAATTAGTAAGCAATGGGTAAACAAAGGTGTATATTACACATTCTAATTTTTCCTTATTGTCTTTTCTATATGTTGTGGTGATTTCAAACAGACACAGACACAGACACAGACACACATATGCATACTCTCATATAAATGGTACAGCACTTTTTTTTACTGCTGTTACATAATTTTTCTAAAATCAGACTAAGTCAGTGTGGCAAAGTCTACAGTTTAGAACATAAACACAATCACAAGGTAACCATGGGAACTGATGAACACTAGAGAATGCTCTTGTCTGAATCCCCACTGATCTCTGGATCGGAGTGAATCTTTAAATAGCTTTTCTGCTTATCTGTTCACAAAAAAAGGCAACATTGTCATATCATGGGCAGTCAGAGAGACATACAGACTATATTCTACAGGTGTAAATAACACTACATGCTCCAAAAACACTGGTGTTGTCATGCAGTGGTCAGCAGCATGCATGTCAACTCAATAACAGAATTTGCTATGTGTGAGTTTTTCTGGACAGATGTAAAAAGCCAACATGGATAGATAGATAGATAGATAGACAGATAGATAGATAGATAGATAGATAGATAGATAGATAGATAGATAGATAGATAGATAGATAGATGGATAGATAGATACTTTATTTAGAATGTATCTATCCTGTAGCTTATCACAAAAACAGACAGCATACACAGGCATTTACAACATTGTCTGAAGTGTCTGACAACTGGTTCAGTGACAGGCCCTCACACTGTCAGATGAGACCATGCCACGTGGTGCCAAAAAAAGCTTTTATCACAGTTGCTCCCTTTGCATTCGGATCACTCTGAGCGGTTCTCATTCTCAGTGAGAGCCCATGTGCTGAAAGGGGAGCCCTGATGAGGAGCTTTTTACCCGAGGCATTGTGACTTCTGGGACTCAGAGTGTACTGGACGGCTCCATTGTGCTCCTCACCCCAGGAGGCTGGCCTCTGCACAGGGCATTTAATATGACCCCACACCACCACTCACCCACCCCCACCACACACACACCTCAGCCCCTGCATCCGCTCCCTAATCCCCCCTGGCTCAGGATCCTCCTGCCGGCCACGTGCCGGTGCTCTTCAGCCGCAGTGGTCCACCCCACCCCCACCCCTATCCTCTGGGCGTCCTCTATCCCCCTCCAACCACCCACCAGCAAGGGGAGGATGGCGGATAAGACTGGGGATAATCCCTCGCTCACCCACAGATGAAGAGTCACAGACCCCAACCTACCTCCTGTCATCCTGTCAGTTTATGCCCCCACTCGCTCCTCTCTCTCTCCCTGTCTCTCTCTCTGTTTTTCTCTCTCTCTCTTGTTGATGTTATGTTTTCTCTTTATCTCATTCCTCCTCTGTCACTTTCCCCCACTATCACTGTTTTCTTCTTTCATACACTCTTTTTCTCTTTTTTCTCTCTCTCTTTCATTTAATCTGTCTGCTGTTTTCCACTTCCCTTACTTTGTTTTTGTCATTCATGTGTAGGCAGGAGGGCAGGTAGACGGGTGTTTGTTAGAGACTGGAGAGCGATGAGGTTAGTGATCTGATAAGTGGTATATTTTGTGTGTGTGTATGTGTATTTGTGTGTGTGTGTGTACACGCGTTCCTGCTCAAATGTGGATGAGCGAGTGTGTGAGGCTGCAGCCTCATTTGCTTATGCAAAGCTGTGAGGTTTTGAATGAGCAGGAAGCAGCTTCCGGAGATGTGGTCACATGATCGCAAGGGTGGAGTGAGTGGGTGGAAGAGAGATAGAGAAACAGAGGGGGAGGGAGAGAGAGAGAGAGAGAAAGAAAGAAGCAGAGGATGGGTGAAGGGAGTGTTACTTTCTGGTAAGGCAAACAAGGCTGGAATGAGAATGGGAGAAGCAGGCCTTTGACAGTATGAAAAGCACCTGGTCTGTGGTGACATGGGTTGGGTGCATTGAAGTGGACAGCCACAGGTTTCCGGTGGATAGAAAAATCAACATGTTTAGGGGAGGCTGTAACTAAAAACCCTTCACACATGTTAAAAAAAAAATTTAAAAAAAAAGACAGCCCAAGACATAATGCAAAGTCTTGAAGGCGTATCACTTTTTCGCTCAGTAATGAAGGCACATGTCTATGGACAGAAAATTGTTTTCATTTTTAACATCTACAGTAATAGCAAAGTATGCATACCATATGTTTATGTGAAAAATAGCCATTGTTTTTTTTTTTCTTCCCCTAAGTTCCAAATGAATGTTCTGGACTAATGTGTCTGTCTCCTCGTAATCAGACTATTGTGATGCTGATTAATTCCATAATTACTAGGATCTAATGGGCTCAATAAGTGGGAAAGGGGGACAGCATTTCTGCATGGCTCTTGCCCAGAACAAGAGGCCCTATTCTCCTCCATCAGCTGACCAATTAGCTTAGCATTATGCAGGGATGGAGTGTATGAAACTTGTTTGGCTCTCACATTCCCAGCAGTCCATACATTTCCACTCTCAAGCAATGTATTGGCTTGCCTAGAACCCACTGGTGAACCATCTATTACCTACTAATGGGTTAAGTAACCCTTACTCTCAGAGAAGCCCATTCACAAATCTAAACCCCCCTGAAACAGACAAATAATACAGATATGTGCTGACTGGTTAAGGAATCTGTCTGGCGCTGATAACGGATTTCATAGTCAGTTTACGCTTAGTCTGCCTTATTGAAATTTGTGTGTAACAAGGATGACCCAGACGAACTCCACAATATCACACATTTTTTTCCACATTTCCACCAACTCTGATACTGGACTCCTATCTGCAACCTATCTACCAAGCCAGTCCGCCAAATTCCAGAGATGTCAAGGCAGAGGTCATATCCGGCCAGAGAATAGCGCAGAAGATTACTTATTAACATGTCTATTCAAGAATCCACTCTATAAATCAGTTTGCATCAAAATGAACAAATTTAACCTTGAAATTCACCAAGCCAATGCAATAGTAACATAGTTACGACAGAAGAATGAACAAACAAAACATAAGTTTCCTAGAATTCTGAGGTTAAAGTTTAAACATAGCTATTTGTCAGTGTTTTGTGGAATACGATTCAGTAAAGAGCTGGTTCTGAGAACGACGCCAAGCCTAATAGATGAGGAGGTCTCCTGACCCAGGAGCTCCTAGTTCCTCGACCGCATTCTTCCCTCCCTCCCACTGGCCCATTCCGGTCCCCAGAGAAATCAAGCAGTCCGGTCATGAGATCCGCAGTGGGGAGGGAGCAAAACAAATGGAGCTCTGTGTGAGATTGTACCATGCACAACAATCTCACAACAATATATTGGCGAGGTAACCTCCCCTTCTTATGGCCACAGTAACCCTTCCTCTATCACTCTCTCTTTTTATTTATCCATCTTTCTCTCTTTCTTTCATTATAGTCTCATTTGCTTTCTTTCCTTGTCCAATGTGTCTATATCAATTTATCTTGTCATCTCTCTCTTCCCTCATGCCTCTGATGACTAATGCTAACCACCACAAACAGAGCACAACATCAACATCCTTAATTGTAGAATACCTTTAATGCATACATATCACACAGTGTTCTTGGAGGAATAGTGCATAGCAGAGCTTTGTTGATGAGAGAGGCAGAGAGAGAGAAAGGGAGAGGGAGAGAGAGAGAGAGGGAGAGAGGGAGAGAAGAGGAGGAGGAGCAGTCCAATCTTGGAGTGACAGCCAAGGAAGCGCTGCCATCACCCCATCCTGTGACTCATCCTCCACACTGCATGCAGAGAGAGAGAGACAGAAAGAGAGAGTACCAATTACTTATTATACCACAGAGGGAGGGCAAGAGGGAAGAAGAGTGAGAGAGGAAAAATTGAGGAAAGGATGGCAAGAGAGAAAGTAGGAGAAGGAGAGGAGGAAGACATAGATAATTTGGGGGTTGTGTCTCTCAGAGGGGATACTGAGGGATTCCAGCCTCCTGCCTAGATGGAGGGGGGGGGGTTGCCACGGGCGGAGCATCAGTTGGAGCTGACGTCAAAGCATTCCACTCCAAAGAGGCTAAAGCTACTCTCACACTGACAGCTACCTATCTCTCACTCTTTCTTTCTCTCTTTTTCTCCCTCTGTAGTGAATCTCCTCGTATGTCATTCCCTTGTTGCCATGACAGCTGTGATTTACCAAGGGTCCCAGAAAGAGCATTGCACCTGGTGCATGTGAAGTCGCTACCATGGCGATGCATGTCAATCTGACATTGTCGGAGCGCAGTGCAGAGTGCAGTGCATGTTGTGGCGTGGCGTGGCATGGTGCATCGTGTCTCTGTTCCTCGCCACCGGCCACTCCTGGCCCTCCTGGCTCACGTTCACGTCTCTCCTCACTCCTCTCACCTCGCTCTTTCTCTCTCTCTCATTTGCCTCTCTTTCCACTCTGAAACATTCAAAACCTCACATACATAATTCAGGTTTTACCGCAATGCAACACTCACAGACAGACCAACACCTTCTTCTCACACATTAAAGACTTTTTTGTCCTTGTGTGTCTTTGTTGTGTGTGTGTATGTGTGTGTGGGTGTATTTGTGTGTGTGTAGACAAATCCTGAAGTCTCAGACTCAAAAGACACACAAGTGCAGTGTAAGACATTGCAGGGCAACAAAAACTGTGAATTTCATGTAATTCTGAGCACATTACCTAAACAGGGGATAAAGAGTTCCTTAAATAAATGCTCCACAAAAAAGAAGAATATCTAGATGGAAATTTATATCAATTGTACTGCACTAGTATAGTAATTTATCAATTGTTTATGGCCATTAAGTGATGCATTATATCTCAGTGTCAGAAGTCATTCAGTAAGAATTTCCCCCAGTAAGAAGTCGTAACCCTCTGTGATACTATAGACAACACAGGGCCATAATCATTACCTTCAGTCAACTGAGGGACTACAGATAAAAAGGCCATGCAAATGCCCTATGGTCCAGAAAGGCCCTGTGTCAAGAGATGCAAATACAAGGGTTTTCAGATGCACAGAGATATCAGCGCACTGTTGCATTTAAAGATGACCCTTCTTTGTCTGAGTGTCTCCCTCTCTCTGTCTGCCTGTCTCCCATCCCCCGTGACAATCAAGGCACCAAGGGTAATTATTAAATGATCCCCCCTCTTGTTGAATGGGTTTCATGTTTGTGGAACAGGTCAAGACATGAACCGAATAACAATGGGGTCAGACAGGTTGGTATAAGCTCAAAGTATTGATTTCAGTCTCAATGACAATGAACCATTCAGAGGATATCAGATATTTTTTAGCCATAAACAAAAGGTCACCACATAGAAAAGGTTGCCTGGCATAAATATCACAGGTGACACAATTACAGTGGATTTAGCCAAGAATTACAGACAACCCTCATTTTACATAGAGAACACAACATATTTTCCAAGTAGCCTGGACTCTTAAATTAATTTTAGATGGCACAGCTCATCAACTCCTCCAGCCATTTGGTGGTGGTGGTATGTGGAGTTGTGGGGGGTTGGGCTGACACATTTCCTGCCAGTTTAGGTCCTTATCAGGGGTGCTCTTCACAGTTATTGGGATAATTAAATCTATCTATCTGTCTACAGGCCGAGTGACACCAGTCTGTGTAAATGTGCGACACTTAAATGTGTGATTTTCTCCGTCTCTGTCAGTGTAAATAGGGCTGTCTGAGTGTGTGAAAGTGATCTAATCTGAACCCCTGACATGGTCTTTATCACAGGAAGGCATTTCAGAGATAATCTAAACATTCCTGAAATGTCTTTCACTGAAACTCTTTTTCTCCCTGAATGAGATTTGCATTATGTGCAAAACACAAACTAATGAACATGAGCATCCCATATTCTTTCAAATGTCTTATAGATGATTTTAACATTGTTTTCAATGGGCTACATTAATTTTATTCTTCAGTGTGACTCCCATTAGGCCTGTTTGTCACTGTGCACTAATGCAAGCAGTCACCAATCACTACAGCCCTTTGTTTTAAATGTGATGCCTGGGTAAAGAAGAAATCTAGGTCTGTACAGATGAGAGCATCGAAATGGCAAAAGGTTACTGTGATCCAATTTAATAAACTAAGCACAGGGACTACATGGTCCGTTTCAATGATTAACTGTAAGCTATCTGCGTGGGTCGGCAATATTACAAAATCTACACTGTTTTGTTCCATTGTCATGTTAAAAGTAGGTCTATAGTTGAAGCAAGTCTAAAAATTTCAGCAGAAGAAAGAAGACGCGACTGGAGGAGGGGAAACGGCATTGCCAGTTTTATCATTTAACAGTCTCTGTGTGTAGTTGAAAAAGGCTATAGGTTACATAGGTCCGCAGCTACGCTCCGTGTTTAATTTTGCAGTCGACGGCAAGAGTGGCTACACAGAAGTCTAAACAGGTTGTTTGTCTTTTGCAAAACAACCTAAGATAATTATGCCAAAGTCTCCTGTCAATGAATAGAAAAGGCGATCGACAACCAGGTTGAGTCTGCATGGTCGGCTCATTGATCGTTGACTTTTTATGAATGAGGAGAAAAGAAAGAACAGTTAATGAATGGTGCTAGTAGATGACGTCACCTTCATTGTGACGCCACCACCCTTTTATGGAGCGGGCGTCTGAGCCTCATTCATAAAACGGAAAGAGGTAACTGGCCGTGATAGTAATGCTCTCAGGAGGACAACACAGAGCAACATTAACTTACATGGGAGCTGCTTTGGATTTATGACTGTCTACTTACTCTCACCGGTTGTTTTTAAACGGACTATCCCAAATTCATCGTTGTGTGGTAGCCTGAGGAGGAAGACATGGTTACGATGGATGAACTTTGCGAAATGGATTGCAGCGTTTTGAAAAGGTTGCTGAAGGACGACAGCGCAAAATGTCTGGTATTGGACTGCAGATCTTTTCTGGCATACAGTGCCGGACATATCCGAGGCGCTGTGAACATTCGCTGTAACACAATCGTACGAAGACGGGCAAAGGGCTCTGTTAGTTTGGACCAAATTCTGTCTGGGGACGAGGAAGTCCGAGGTAGATTAAAATCGGGACTGTATTCCGCAGTTATTTTGTACGACGAGAGGACACCCGACGCGGACACAATAAAAGAGGACAGCACAATCACACTAGTGCTTAATGCGATATACAGGGATACCTTCGGAACTGAAGTATATCTGCTGAAAGGTAACATTTAAAATGATTCTGACAGAACGTCCAGGGCGACATTATTGTAACACCATTAAAATGTCTGCTGCGTATTAACACGAACTCGACAACTGACAACAGCGAATGCTTTCAGTGCAAGCTCGTCTCTGCTTTGCTATAAACCCTCTTATTCTCAGTCGTTATAAAATGATTTCCCCTTTAATGGTAATATTAATGGACAAACCTGTAAACACGAATTAAAGAGTGGTACTTCATAGGGAGCTGCCTACTCTTAGATAGGGTACTCCCAAACAACGCATGATGGTATGATGTCATCCCGATAATCATAACAGGGTGGACGGGAATGTAGGCTACTGCAGGTTGCATCAACAAATCTCACTCTAATTTATTCTGAGATGTAATCTATATAGATTTAATTAACTATTACCACTTCACAGGTTGACTGTAATACATGTCAAGATTTACTATCATAGACAGTAATGTGCAATGAACTAAGAGTACAGTAAAGTAATGCATTATTATTGTTGTATGCGTTATTATTGAGTTTTATGTTAGTCGTAAAGTGTTAGCCTAATGCTGTAGTATTAGAGATATTCATTTTTTAAGACTGGCCTACCAGGTTACAGCCTAATGCACAAGCGTAATAAGTGAAATTCTATAACAAAACATGCCTACTTTATTTTTAATTCAGGCTAAAATGTAGATTTTCTACAGATAAGAATGATTTTGGGTTCTAAAAAGCAAACAATAATTATACATGTTTTTTTTCCCACGACAGGCGGCTTCGACAGATTCTTCTCTCAGTACCCAGACTTCTGTTTAAAAACCAAATCATTGCCAGCCTCCAATCCTCTGTCCGTCCTTGACTCCAGCTATACCTCCTGTGGAACCCCTCAGCATGACCAGGTAACGGGCAATTATTTGTGTCGATGAGTATGAGGGCAGCTGGAAGCCCAGCATTGTGTAATGTCAAAGGACCCCCTGACATCCTGCCATGCACAGTTTTCCGGTTTGATAAAAAGCACTCTGCCCGCAGCCGACGGGGTGTGATGTGGCGGATACATTCACGGCTGTTTTACATAATCGATCGTTTCCTGTCGCTACGACTGTAACAAAGAGGAAGCAATGACATAACAGTCCAAAATCAATATGCTCGGGCCTGATCAATGGAAGGTACAAAATAAAATAATTTAGTCAAATTCTGTGTGTAGGCTAACTCAGTGCTTTACAAAATTACAAAACAGCGGATATAATGCCGTCCTTTCATATCAGTTACCAGCCTATTCCTTTTTAGTAAAGTATATTAAGCATGGCTCATTTTTCACTGTTACCTTCTCTGTAAGCTAAGGGAGGATGTAGTGCGCGTAAGGTTTTAATTGCATATGTGGGCGTGTGCATAGAGACAGATTGTTAGGAGGCATTATAGACAGACACATCTGCTGTGGCAGTTGGCCTGGCGACCCATACCTGTTTGCTGACGAACCATAGGCCGCATTCGACTGAGAAAATGATTTTTTGTTGTTGTGTATGTGCGTGTATATGTGTGGCTCATCAAACACACCTGAGTCAACGTTGTGTAGGCTTTTTATTTATATAGAGAGACTAAATGATAGTCGCTGAACACACATCAGTATCAATCTTTTATTTACACGACGGCAAGCCAATTTTTCTCATCCGATGTCTATTGTTTGTACAGGGTGGTCCAGTGGAAATCCTGCCGTTTCTATTCCTCGGCAGTGCGCTACATGCTTCCAAGAAGGATATGTTGGACGGCATGGGGATCTCTGCCTTACTGAATGTATCGTCGAACTGTCCCAATCACTTCGAGGGCATTTACCAGTACAAATGCATCCCCGTGGAGGACAACCATAAAGAGGACATCAGCTCATGGTTCATTGAAGCCATTGAGTTTATTGGTATGTTCTATAATTCTGTTTTAATGTAATAAAACGCGAAATTCACAATTTTAGAAATCCAGTGACTCTTAAGATATTGCTTAGATGCAAAATGTTGGGTGTGCTGTTTTGGACTGAGGAGAGTGAATAAGGAGGAAGGAGATGCCTGAAGGCAGCGTTCTGGAGGGAGGTGCTGGAGACAGGCGTGGGTGGAGGCACCAGTATGGGGTCTCCCTACTGGTGGGGATTTCCATGAGGGAAGGAGGGGTGGGGCGGGATTCTTCAGATGCCATTTCTTTAGACCAAATCAGCGCCACTGCATTCTCGCTAAACACCCTCAATCAGAGCAGCTGTGGAGATGCACTGCCTTCCAATGGGCTTGCCGCATTCTAGAGCATCTTTAGGTGTGTGTATGTGTCTGCGTCAGAGCGGAGCTAAGGGACCAGTGTCTGACTCATCCTCAGTTCTGGGTTGCTTGGTAATGGGGCTAACATAGATTTGTGTGTGTGTGTGTGTTAGAATATGGGCACAGAACACTAATCCATGTGTAATTACAAGTGAGGGGCTCATGCAGACAGACCATGGAACAGCTGAGAAAACATCGGCAGGCCTCTCACTTCAGCCTCCCAGCTTGCTGTGGGCGCGGAGTGGACAGCTGCCCGAGAGTGGTGCTCATGCCCCTGCTTGCGAGACCATCTTTGGTAGCCTAGCGCACCCAGTTCTCATCCTCCTTTTAATTACCGGGTCATTAGCCTTGGCAGGGTGGCATGCTTTTGTGATTCCGGTGGACAAAAGAATATGAAGAATCAGACATTGTTATATTTTTTCCCATTTTTTCCCATTCTAGGGGTATTAATACACACTCATCATAAAATCTCCTGAAATGTGATCTGGTTCTCTTTTTTGGTGGTCTTTGTCTATTTGTCTTGATAAGGTGATGTAGGGGATAGCATGCAACAATGCACTTTAATGTAATTTAGTCATTCTGAAGGAGTGTAATGCATTCATTGTTTATCCCCAGAGAAGATTTGGTGATGAATGGTACTAATACATTTGTTAGTTTTGCAAAAATCAATGACATTTCAAAGGGCCTAAATACTTTATTATTACCATGATGTACCATATGAGTAAATGTGAGTGGGAATCTCACCTGCACCTGTTGTCTGTCCCCAGACTCTGTGAAGGACTCCAACGGGCGTGTGCTGGTGCACTGCCAGGCGGGCATCTCGCGCTCGGCCACCATTTGCCTGGCGTACCTGATGATGAAGAAGCGCGTACGGCTGGAGGAGGCCTTTGAATTTGTGAAGCAGCGACGCAGCATCATCTCGCCCAACTTCAGCTTCATGGGCCAGCTGCTGCAGTTTGAGTCGCAGGTGCTGGCCACCAGCTGCGCCGTCGAGGCCGCTAGTCCCGGTGCTGCCGCCACACTGGGCTCCAAGTCTTCCTCGGCGCCTGCCTCGCCCACCTACATCTTCAGCTTCCCTGTGTCAGTGGTGGCAGCAGCGGCCCATGGGCACGGGCAGCCCAGCAGCCTCTCCTACCTGCAGAACCCCCTCACGACATCGCCCAGCTGCTGATACACGGAGCCCAGGCCGTGGCCTTAAGAGACTCACGTGCCCAACAGAAACTTGCTTCTTTTTTAGCGCACGTACTGGGATGGGTTTCTGCACTTGTCTCGTTGAGCTTGTCTTGAAAGGGAGGGTGGTTGGAGGTGGGGTTGACTGGTGTAATGGGGTAGTTTTTTGCTTCATTTCTGGCTTCCAAAACTACAAACCAAACAGCCCCACCCCACCCCACCACCACTACCACCACCCTGCTCCGAAACCCCAGCTGCAGAAACTTGTCCCGGCTGGCTGCCACCGCCGCAGCATTTTATACACTGGACCGGACTTCCGAGGACGGACCCGCTTGAACATTAACAGTCATGAATCACGTCGCAGTCAGACCGGGCCCAGCTCTCATTCCCAAAGGTGGCTTCCGAACTCTGACATTCATGCTGCTGCTTGCTGAGAGGAGAGTGTGTTAAAACAACAGAGAGAGAGATTGATTGAGGGATTGAAGAAAAAAAACAGTGCAAGAAAATGAATCCCCAGTGTAAACCCAGCAGCACTTTAACTTCCTGACGCAGAGCAGGAGGCCCCCTCAGCTCTGACAGGTGCTGCACCTCGTTCTCTGGGCTTCCTGTTTCCGACCGCTCTCTATCTCCCCTCACACACACACACACACACACACACACACACACACACACACACACACACACACACACACTTGTTTCAAATTGGGTGGGACTGCATCAGAGGATTCACCGTCACACTTGAATGCTGGAGCACGAGAGATGATGACGATGATGATGACCAGTCAGGGTTCCTTGAGCAGCAGTGATGCTCGAAAAACAACATGGCCGTCCTAATCTCACTAGACCATGTCGGCTAGTCCTGGCAAATTTTTCAACAGGACTTCACTTTATGGTTGAGTGTACTATTATACGATACATTTTTTGGCTGTGCCTTGAACCCAGAAGGTACTAGAAAGACAATTCTGTTTATTTGTTCTGTTGTTTAGAGCGCTTTTTGGATAATCCCTGTCCTGCCTTTTCTTCCTTTGGCATTGTACACATACGGACCCATGAACAGACTTCGAGACCACCAAGGCAATAGAGACTCTAGCCTCCATGTCTGTTTTCTCATTGAGTAGAGCAATAACGTTTTTCTCTTTTTCTTCCCAGTTGCCACTAAAGCACTGCAGTGTGGTTCATTTTTTTCCATTGATGGTGTGTGTGTTTTTTCACTTCATCACTTTCATCTCCTTGTTTAACTTATGATTTTTGTTCCTTGCTAATTTATGAGCAAGAAAGCCCAGAAGTTATTTCAGCTTTATGCCTTATTGATGACTGTGGAGTCTCAATTGAAAAAAAATAGGAATGTTTTGAGTCTGCACATGCTGTGGTGTTTCACCATTTGATTGTTCCGTCAAGAGAAGAGAAAGAGAAGCATGTTGTTGGGTTTTCAGAGAAACCACAGACAACCTCGACAGAAGGGCAAAATTCATGAGCATGCCCGGTTATTGATATTATGGGTTGGTCAATGTGACCCCTAAACATACAATCACCATAACCCAAATACACTGAGTTCACCATCCATTTTTTTTGTTTTTCTTGAAAGCCAACAGTGAATTTAGACTCAAGACTTCATGAAAGAATCTGTATTTCAATCATTATATCTGCCTTTAAAATATTAAACAAATTATTATTTTTTTGTAAGAAAAAAAGAGACCTTACCATCTTAGCTCCTGTGAATGGTGGGGCTACAAGACTCAGCTTTCATTTGGTTTAGAATGTGGGCACCTTTTATAGAGCACTTTTAAGTGATGCAATATTGTGATATTTTGAATTTTTTTTTTGCACATTGGAATAGGTGGTAGCTGGTATTTCTAATGCCCATCCATTATACTGTTTAGAGTAGGTCAATGAAAATGTGTACATTTTGTCAATCACTGAAGAATGCAATACTTTTTATCTGTTCATTGAAATGTTATTGGCTCTCTATGGCAATATCATTTGAGAAAGGTTGGATTTGTAGAGAATTCCTTGTTTTGTTGTATGTTATGTACATTTTATTTATTTCTGCAGGTTCATTGTTAAATATAACAATGTTCTTAAGTCTCTGTGTGTGGCATCAGTCATTTAACAAAAATTCAGACAAATTATACATTCACAAATTATAATTTATACATTCACTATTACATCAATGCAAATAATAACTAATAGGCATATTTGTTGTCACTAATATAACTAATGCAGTTAGATTTCCTTGCTTGGTGTGTGAAGCTGCATTAGAAAAATTATATTTCAGTTGATGAAGGACCTCGGTCACTCCTTACTGTGCCTACTAGATCTAGTTAGACTTGATTAAAAAAGATCTGAGAATTACAGCTTATTTTCACTTGGCAACATTGATAGCTATAGGCCTACCAACAATAATACCTATATTATAACAATGGAGTTATTGAATGTAGATGATTTAAACATAATAATAAATATCAGCACCCATGTGAATGCTGCTTCCAGATAAATCTGGCATTCATCTAAAAAAAAAAAAACCCAGACAGACCCTAAAGCACAGATAAGGAGAACACAAGATGTGAGGCAGGGGGGGAAACAGTCCTCTAGAAAACAGTGCTGAGGATTTCCTGGTCTTCCCATCACCAGGCCAGAAGTGAAGAAGCCCTTTGGATGAAAGATCAAACATCTTCAAGATCCAAAAAAGAGGTCTAGTTGCATATAATATAATTTATGATTTCCCCGCCTGTGATTGTCCATGACTGTATGTGAGGGTATATATATATATATAGAGAGAGAGAGATACAGCTAAATAAATAAATAATGTTATTCTATAGCATATTAATTTAGCAGCAGTTTATTTAATTTCGCTCAAGTAGTAGTTTGACCACATCTCATGGAAAACCTAAAGAGCCAACCAACATAAAAGTAAAGATACCAGAGGCCCTCACATTTGTCAACATACTATAGTACATATCCACTCAGGCAAAGGCTGTGCTGAAGGACATTTTTAATAATTTTTTGTGTAACTATATATATATATATATATATATATATATATATATATATATATATATATATATATATATATATATATATATATATATATATATATATATACACACACACAAAATCATTATTTTGTGTAATAATGAAGACCTTAATTTACTTACATTAAAATAGGAATTGTGGAATGCTGGAAAATTTCCAGAAAAAAGTGAAAAGCCTAATATAAATACATTAAATAAATAAAACATGTTTTAGAAGGAGGCATACTAAGGCAACACAAAAACTATAAAAGGTCAACACTGCCACCATGTGGCCATCTGGACTGATTGCATAAAAGCACACATCAGCCACTTAGACCGCAGGCACGTGCTGCACTTTCACTCTGGTATTGACTGACATTTCAGGTATAATTGATAAGTAATGCCAGAACTCTTTATCTAGAAAGCCTATATAACCTCAAGTAAATCCTCCAGCTTCAGACAATAGGCCTAATCCGTTTGACATTTAGGTGTCGTCTCCTACACTCATCAGGGAACACACTGGAGGTGAGCCTACATAGGAATAACAACTTGCACCACTTAGGCTTGTGACTTTAAATGAGATTGAACCAGTGTGTTATTTTGAAAATAACCTACCCATATGACATAGTGGGAGGTTTCCCATCCACAAGTATTAGCCTTTTTTTGCTGTGACTGACTTTAAAAGGCCTTAATTTTTAAAAATTTTTTTTTAGATTTCTTCATTTTTGTAAGACATCACATTATTATTTATAACTACTTTATTCTTTATTAATAGACTTCACACATTCTTTTGATTCTGGTGGTTTGTAACTGTTTTATTGAATGTTTACGAACCCAATCCACTCCATGCTCAGAGAGCATGTGATCATATTATCATTTACTGCTCAGTCAAAAATGTATTCTTGTTTTGTGAACATCTCACATCATGACAAACGAAGACCACACTATTCCCATGAGACATCAGTACTTTATTAAGACTGCTTTACATTACTGGAGTGTTCATCAGGTTTCTGTGTTTGTGTGTGTGGTAAATGGACCATAATCAGTATTTAGTATACAGAAGAAAATAATGCAAATAAACCTCACAGAGAGAAAAAAGTAGCAGTCCTGTGGAAGGCGGAGGAGACCGTTTCTCTCTCCTTGCAGTGGAGGACAGGAGGAGAGCTGGGGGTGTGTTCGACTGTGGTCGGCGCTCCCCAAGCAATGAAAAGAAGAGCATTCTGGGACCTGAGCGCCAGGGGAAAGGAATTTTATGCAGGTGCGTGGAACACAGCACTGTCTGTCTGTACAAATGCGTCCAAGTGTGGCGAAGTATGGCAACAACACTGGGACAAAAAACAAACACCTGAAGTGACACGTAACCAAAAACACCCTTTCACCCTACCAAAACAAAAGCAAAAATAAAAACTAAACCAAACCAGAACATAATGGACAGAGCTTTTAGTGGTGCCACCATTAACCTGCTTGCCACAAAGTTGCCAAGTGTCAAGCCAGGGACCTCCCTCCTCCTTAGACATCTCTGCTAGGTCTCTCCACAGTGCAGCGTGCTTGTCTGAGTACACTGAGCGCCTGCTGTATCAGTAGTGTTTCAACATTATCCAAACAAACTCTGGAGAAAAGGAAAAAAAAAAAAAAACTGTCAGGATCTCTCCTTAACTCCAGGGTATCTGGGCTGGAATGACTGAGGCAGAGACAAGTTGTCTCCTTTAAGTTAACAAATTCGATTTAAAAAATAATATAGAGGAAACCAAAAGTATAACCACCCATGGGAGTTCCTCAAGAGATAAAAATAATGATAAAACGGAAAATTACAAAGGAAATCGCTGCTATCACTTACAGTACTAATAAAGCCCACTCTCTTCATTAGGGAAACAACACCCAAAGCTTCTTAGAAAGGCCTTAGTCCAATATCACAACCTGTACACATAACTGATAAATGATTTTCTTTTCTATCTCACTCTCACTCACGCTTACTCTCTCTCTCTCTCAAAGGTTAACTTTTAAAAATGATTACCGAATGATATTACATCATTCCCATCTGAAAGTGCAAATTCTTTTACAAAGGTGAGCAGAAAGGGTCAGGCAGAACCAGTTATGGGTTATGAAAAGTTCAGATGTTTTTCTTTCTTTTTTTAGGCTTTAAATCCTGTGCAAAATAAAATAAAAAATATACAATTCAAAGCTTGATTCTTTAGACTCCTCTAGTAAATATAAACAGGCTAGCCATCTTCCCTCTGTGAGCCGCGGGGAACCCCATCTAAGGCTTTCAGTACGATTCATGAGGAAGGGGGGGGGGGGACAAAACCAGAAGTTACAACACGAGTTAAGGTTCACAAAGGTTCACAAAGGTTCACTGGACTTCACAGGGGAGAAGAGAGGCAATAAAACAGTTCAGACGGAGCAACAGGGTCCCCTGTTGTTTACCAGGTTCCATGGTCCATACATTAATGTGTCAAACTGGACATGACGAGTAACAGTAACAAAGCTGAAATACATCAGTCACGATTTTAAAGAGTTGAACTCATGATGAGTGTGTCATGGTGAGGGTGGGATGATGTAGTGGAAGCTGTGATGGGAATTTGAATGCGTTTCTTTCTGTGTTTTTTTTTGTTTGTTTTAAATAGGACATGGGTAGAGGTTACTTGGTTGTCTCATCTTTCTTCTCACTCAAAGAGCTCCTTGCGGTTTAATCCAGCAGCCGCTGGAGCTGCTCCAACCAATCAAATCCCTTCCTCCTCACACCCCTCTCCGACTCCCAACTCCACACTACATTCCCTGACCTATGACCCTACAGAGCAAGGCATGCTGGGAAAGGGAGGGGGGGGTATGCTCTCAGTTAGGGCATGCGCTGTAACTGGCCAATCGGAACGAGCCATGGGGAGGATGGGCGAGCTTGGCTGGTGAAGGCAACACTTTCTTGTAAACAAACTCACCAAGGGAAAAAAACTAAAATAAATGTAAAATATTATTTTGATAAATAAAACAATCAGTCCAGAAGAAGAAAGCATTAACATTCCGATTGTGATGAGTTTTTCTGAAATGTAATTAAAAAAAAAAAACAAAAAAAACAATGTGGATGGCTGGAGTTGACCTCCAGATAAAGTGAGAGGATGAGTGTGTGTATGTGTGTATGTATTTCTGTGTGTGTGTTTATGTAGGTGTGTGTGTATGGGTTTGATGAGGCAACAATATAGGCCTATTCTTGTGAAGCAGGGGAGGGCCATCTGGGTAACAGTCTGACAGGCTCCTGTGAGGCCTGGGGAGGAACAAGGAGAAGGAGAGAAGGGGAGGGGGGTGTTTTGGGGGAAAAATGGAACAAGAAGACGAGGGAGGAGGACGGGCACTAGGACTTCTGCTCCCCGGCGGCGGTTGGTGGCGTTGTACTCTCCGGTTTCAAGATCTGGTAGGTGATCAGGTACTCAGGGTACGCCTGTAGGACAGAGTCCAGAGGGTACGGTGGTCAGAGGCTGAACCTGAGTGAAGACGCTAAACAAACACCTGCACTAGGTACACTATGTGCTAATGGTTTCCCAGTCTAAAGTCACAAACACGTATAGTTTTGCAAGGTGATAAAGTACTTTTCCTCAAAGACAAAAAAATCCTGTCATGCATCTGTTCCAGCTGTGCAGGGGATTCCCCTAATAAGCTGATCTACCTGCCAGAACACTTGTCCTAATTAGAATCACAGCTGGAGTGAATGATGGTGGTGCTTTTACTCTCTCAAGCTGGACATTTTTCCACCTCTGCTATCCCTCTCGGATGCTGCCATAAAGACACTGTCTGTATGTATTTTTGGCAGAGTGAGGCGGTCACTCACCTGTTCTCCCCGGTAGATGACGTACTCGGCGTAGGCAAGGCCATTGACGCTGGGCCGTCCGATGACCGAGTGGTGCCCGGGGGGCGCGTGCGCCATCTTCATGGCGCTGAACTGCAGAAAGGACTTGCCCAGGGTCACCCGGCAGAACAGCATTTGTCTACATGGAAAAGACGGAAGAGGCGTAGAGTGAGGTCAGACACTGCAGTGTCACAGAGCCTTCTAGAGTTAGATACTGGATCTATGCTAAGCTACATCGTATGCAGTCGTGTGTGCAGTCACAAGCAGTCTGTGAAGAAAGCAATGTTCAGGGTGAAACATTTACTTTGTGCTTGACGACATATAAAAACCTGGCAGTGAATTAAATACCACAGTGATGTCTCATTAATCACCTTACTAAAATAATCGCCCAAGTCTTTTTCTTTTTCAGGTTTTTCAAGAATTACAAAAAGAAAATCAACAAAAACACTTTTTAAAGATGATTTGGGTAAAAACTAAACTTTTGCCAAAAAATGCCTTAGATTATTTTAGCAAGGTGATGACATTCATCTCATGAAAACTGCCATACATCACTAGAGATGCTGAGTGAAAACTTGTACAAACACCAGTCAGCATTGTGTGTTACTGCTATGATTCTGTCTTATGCAGATGCAGCTATCTGAATTGGTTGTATACAAAGTAAAGTAGATTGGTATTTAGCATAAGCCTTTATCCAAAGCCACACAAACAACGCAACGTGGGGTTCAGGAAGTGAACCCGGCTTGCACAATTGTCGGTCGAGCGATGTAACCACTGCCCCACCACGCCCGCATGCAGATTCCATCAGACTCACCACCACCCCTCTGCATCACTACTCACCTGTGGCAGATGTAGCAGGAGCGGTCTTTATGGGTGGGGCAGCCTGTGCCTCCCCCGATGCCGTACACATACTGGTTGCTCTTGGACGAGTTCTCAGCAAAGTAGATACCGGCGCCGAACATGCCCCCGATGTAGGCATGCCGTTCGTCAAAGCCCTTGTGGATGATGGCATTGATGAACGGAGAACCTGCGGGAGAACAAGGAAAGAGTGGATGAGAAAGAAAAATAAATAAATAAATAACTACAAGACATAAAGCCAACAGAGGGAAACCTTAAAGCAGATGAACATAAAAAGCCAAGCCTAATAGCTCAACTGAGCACTGTAGCCTATGAGGCGTAGTGTGTCACCCATGCCTGCCATGTACTCATTACTCTCACTCTCACACACACACACACACACACACTGATCTCGCCCATACCATAATCTCCTCTACAGTCATGGAAATTACTCTTGACTCATTTCATTTGAAGGCCCTGCTCTAATTACATTAAATGCAAAACCTGGCGTGGTGCCCACGCTAACGTAATTATGAGCAATCGAACGTTCATGAAGCATGATAATGTGGCCGACATTGAGCTCGCAGTCAGTCAGTTACTCAGTCAGTCAATCTAACCCGTTGTCCTACGACAGGCGGGTATTGATCACGCTCTTTCACGGGGTCATGGAGACAAGTGGCCGGAAGGCATGCAGTCACCGTGTTCCATTTGTCACAGTCGGAGGGGGCCGGACACTTGTCATTAGTCTTTTTGTTGATGCAAACTACGCTGCTTGGCTGACGTGTGTGTGTGAGAAGTGTGTGTGTGTGTGTATTATTTAGAGAAGAGGCATTGAGTGGGGTTAACAGTAACTTATAGTGGCAGGTAATTAGTGCTAATGTTCAGGGCATGGCACAGTGATGCATCATTCAGATTAGAAAGAGCGTGGGGGCCGTGGCTGCTTTCTCCTTCCCCAACAATTAGCTCCATCGCAAAACTCCATCACAAAAACATCAATGAACAGAGATGAGGGGGAGGAGGAGGAGGAAGAGGAGGAAGGGGAGGAGAGCAGCGCACCGTGGAAGAGCATGCGCTCATTGTGGTGATTGTGGTTCTCGTCGGCGATCTCTTTCTGTCTGTGTGCATATCGCTCCCGAAGCTTTTTGTTCACCACTTTCTGGATCTGTAGGGACGGACATAAACAACGCACAAGTCAATAACAAATTCACATCAGCCACAGCCACAATCTGACACAGCTTACTTATCCACTCAATGGTTGATCAACTCATTACAAACTTTCACTCTCAAACAAAGGACCTCCACCCACTGCATAAAATACCCTTTAAATGTTTACTTAACGCTTGATAAAGGGTGGTTTAGCTGTCCATGGCATACTTAATATGGTCTGTCTTCTCCTCCTCTACCGCTTCCAATCAGTGGTGATCTATGCAGTTTCATTATCTCCCCACAAAGACCATTCATTACAGTTCATTAATTTAAAAAAAGGAAGGAACAACAACCTCGTTAATCCCTGCTAAACATACTACTCTGCTCTGCTGCTGGGTTTGTGTAGCGATAGCATGCATAAGCAGACAGAGAGGGGGGTGGTGGCGGTGTTGAGGGGGGTGGGGGGTTGCTTGTGGGGGTCTCACCTTGATGATGTTGTACCTGCTGAAGACTCCACCTGCATTTCCTCCATCTCTGTGCTCTCTGATGGTGCTCTGCAGCTGAAACACAGACAGGAAGAGAACCGTCACACCGACACACACGCACAGTACAGAGGGGAACACAACACTACACACACAAACACAGTACAGAGGAACACAGAACTACACACATAGGGCACTGGGAGGAACACTACATACACACATGTACATAAATACACAACTGAGAAAAACACTAGAGGACATGAGGACATAAGAGGAGAGACATGAGATACCAGAGAAAGTGAACTACAGAGAGAGAGAGAGAAAGATTGAGACAGAAGATAGAAACAGTTGAAAACTGAGAGGGAGAGAGAAAGAGAGAGAGAAGACGGAGTGAGGGACAGAGAAAGAGGAGAAAGTGAAGTTAACGAAATGGCAGAGAGAGAGAAGGAGAAAGAGAGAAGGAGAAAGAGAGAAGGAGAAAGAGAGAAGGGGAAAGAGAAAGAGACCGTGAGAGAGAGAAAGGGAGAGAGGGGGGGAGGGAGAGAGAAAGAGAGTAAGAGAGATAAAAAGACTAATAGAGACAGTGAGCTCCCTCAGACAGGAGGACAAATGGAAGAGAAAGGCTGCCAGTCATTCTCTGGGCCTGAGGCCAGACTCTCCTACCTCCTCCTCCACAGACTGGAACTCCTTGTCATCGGGGGACAGGTCTATGAGCACCGTGCCCTGGCTGGCGCAGTGGAATGTCAGGTAGGGGTTGGCACCTGCACAAGGCCAACACACACCATCCTCACTTTATGAGTTATTAACAACACTGTTACTAGCTGGCATTTCTGAAAGAGTTTACTTTTATAAGGTGAACTTTACCTACTGCTACCACATATATTCCCTTTCATTCTCACTCACTCAATCACTAAGTCACTCAGTCAGTCACCAAGTCGCTCACTCAGTCAGTCACCAAGTCTGTCACCAAGTCCGTCACCAAGTCCGTCACCAAGTCCGTCACCCAGTCCGTCACCCAGTCCGTCACCCAGTCCGTCACCCAGTCCGTCACCCAGTCCGTCACCCAGTCCGTCACTCAGTCCGTCACTCAGGCAGTCACTCAGGCAGTCACTCAGGCAGTCACTCAGGCAGTCACTCAGGCAGTCACTCAGTCAGTCACTCAGTCAGTCACTCAGTCAGTCACTCAGGCAGTCAATCAGGCAGTCACTCAGCCAGTCACTCAGCCAGTCACTCAGCCAGTCACTCAGCCAGTCACTCAGCCAGTCACTCAGCCACTCAACTCAATCAACCATGAGCCAACTTCTGTCTGTAGATGGGTAAAAAAAATCATGCACATATCAATAGTAATTAAAAAATCAAAGCACAAGTCATACATTTGTACCCATCACACACACACACAGTTCCTGCTATTCACCTTGCTGTCCTCCCAGCAGCCTCTCGATGCCCTTGATAAGTTTATGCCGGTGTCCATAGGCGTTGATGCCGATCTCCTTCAGCTCCTCGTGACCCATGTCCGCCAGAACATCCAGCGTGATCTGCACACACATCAACAGAAACACACTGATCAGACACATACACACCAACACACCCGCGCCATCATGCCGGCTAGAAAGACTAGCGTGACTTATCAAGGTAAGTGGAATTCAGTGTGAATTTTATTTATATAATGTGTTATATTAGAAATCCTGTCTATTTTATGGCCAAAGCAGTTATGAGAGTCAGAGATAGAAATAAACCAAACAACACATTACCAAAAAAATTGAAACTTGACTATATACATATATGCAATACATACTATATACATACATATATATACTATATATACAAACTAAGCTCAGTGTGAAAACCAAAGCAAGTTGCACCCTTTGCTAAACTCCTCTACAGACAACAATATCCACAAGGCATAATAAACTTGTGTTGTGACTATATGACTGTCCTAGACTGCCCTGATGAAAATACCCTCACACTCCCCAAATATACACTCAATGGACTCCATGATCTCAACCCCTTTAATACTTCTTTAAAACAGTGGTTCTTGTGACCTCAAGAATGCTACTGTCACGCTCTGAGACAAAAAAAGTGAACTAAAAGTTAACATTTAAAAAAGAAAAAAATTCAACTTCCAGACCACTTGGCTACCCTGTTCTTACACGCCCTCTTTCTGACACAAGCCCAGCGTGGCACTGAGTGCTTTCACTCCAGTGAGGAATAAAACATAAGGCTGGCGGAGCACAGCTGGATACGGGGCGTCAGCGGCTCTTCAACTTGGTGGCGGTGGGAGCGGCAGCGGCAGTGGCACCCTTGCAGCTCTCTGACAGCGTTGTGATGCAACAGTGGTCCTTCTGGGAAGACAGGGTCTGTGCTGCATTGGCTGACATCACAGGTATGGTGGGAGGTGTGTGTGTGTGTGTGTGTGTGTGTGTGTGTGTGTGTGTGTGTGTGTGTGTGTGTGTGTGTGTGTGTGTGTGTGTGTGGGTGCATGTGCGACAACAACAGAGAGGGAGCGAAATAAAAAAGTCGCTGTTCTGGCCTTCATATGCAGGGCATACACCCACAGACAGGTTAAAGTTAGACAAGCCCAGAAAGACTGGATTAGGGCTTTCTGTGTGTGTTTGTACATGTGTGCGACAGTGAGTGTGTGTTCACTTATGCATGCGCTGTTGTGACTGTGCCTTTGTGTGTGTGTGTGTGTGTGTTTGTGTGTGTGTGTATGAGTCAGAAGCCAGTGTCTCATCGGTACTCAAATGTGATTATTGTGAGATGAAGTGTTGTGGTGTGTGTGTGTGTGTGTGTGTGTGTGTGTGTGTGTGTGTGTGTGTGTGTGGCAGGAAGTGGGAGTGAGGGGAGAAAGTGAGCAAACCAAGACTGGAAGCATCTCTTTGGAGGTGGAGAAAAGCTCTGACAAGTGTCAATTGTGTGCGTGTGTGCGTGAGAGAGTATGTGTGAGAGAGAGAGAGTGTATGCGTGTGTGTATTTGTGTTGAAGGGTAGACAGAAGGGCTTGTGTGTCTCTGCAGTCCTTACTAACACACTGACAGGTGTGTGCGTTTGTGTATGTGTGTTTGTGTAGGTGGTAAAGACTGTGTGCACACGCGTGCGTGCATGTGTGTGTGTGTGTGTGTGTTTGTATGGATGAGCTGTCATCTTTAATTGCGATGCTCCAGAGCAGCTCCAGTGTCAGTCTGTGATCCCAACCCCTCCCCCGACATCCTCCACCCCCACCACCCATGAGACACTTACACCAGTGATTAACAAGCAAGCGTCATGAGCTCCGCAACGCAGTACCCCTATTCATTTCTACGGAGCACGTCCAAACACTAATTCTGCTTTTACAAAGCATTCTGGGTACGCATGCAACTTGTATCGAACAAGAAAGTTCAGCAATGCCAAAATTTATGCTAATTAAGGTGCCCAACGCTCTGCGATTATCCAATGACTGATCAACCACCGGCCACCGGCATTATTGCCAACAAAACATTAGGTCTAGATATGTGCTGACTTCTCAATATGCCAACACTTTTGCACATGATGAGGATACACACTACTCTGCCTGCGTGTGTGTGTGTGTGTGTGTGTGAATATGGGTGCATAATGATAGTAGAGGCAATACTTCGCAGATCATTAAATGTATCTCTAATGACTAATGTCTGTTTATCTGAATAATGTTAGGTTGAATGTTGAGTGTGTGCGTGTGTGTGTATACACTAAGTGATTAGCTTGGACACTCATTACCGACACGGAGTTGTACTTCTATATCTAATGACTGTCACTACAAAAAAATAAAAATGTTTCAGCACAAGAAAGCATTTCAGCTGTAAGCATCCCTCTTCCTGTAATGCCCACAGCAGGGCAAAACCAGAGAGTCAGTCTGTGTGATATTCAAAGCCAACTGAACATTTACAAGGTAAATACAAGAGGGGAAAAAATGCCGCAGGAAATAGAAAGGAAGAGGTGACCAAAAGAATAAAAGAACCAGAGTCCATTCGGATTGCACTACCCAATCTTTTCCAACAGGGGGCGAAATTGATCTTTATTTTATAACAGGAGAGAAACCACTGTTTTGTTTTTTTTGTTTCATTCCATCAATCTCCTTCTCATATCTCTCTCTCTGGTCTCTCGGTTTTACTCACTTCAGCTTCACAGGGGGTGAGCACGGCAGGAAGTACCGTCTGAATGAGGCAGAGATGATACAACACTCACCGTACTTCTCTCTCATTTCTCATCTCCTCACTCGCTCCCTCTCCCTCTCTCTCATCATTTCCATCATTCTCTCTCTCCAATTCACTCACTCTTTTTTTCATCTCTTTCTCTTCCATCATTCCAATTTCTCCCTCTCTCTCTCTTTCTCCCTCCCTCTCTCCGTCTCTCTGCATGTAACCTCATCTCTGTAAATGAGCAGCCTCCTGTCTGGCTCTGGCTCTGCAGTGATGGCAGGCGTCTGCACCTGAGGTCGGAACAGGGGGCTGATTGCGGGCCACAGAGGGGACCAGAGCCGCTCCTGCTGTGCTGCATTCAGCCCCCAGTTCTATGGCACTGAGAGTGAGTGAGTGAGAGTGTGAGTGTGTGTATGTGTGAGTGAGTGAGTGAGTGAGTGAGTCAGTGTGTGTGTGTGTGTGTGTGTGTGTGTGTGTGTGTGTGCGCACAAGAGACAGCGAGGAGGAAGACTCCAGCTCTATACCACTGCCCCTAACCCCTGTGGGAGGCTAGGCCATGCTAGTCAGGCTCAACAACTTCCTGAAAAGAGAAGAGAAAGAAAGAGGGAAACAGTAAGAGATGGATAAAAGTGAAGAGAGAGGGAGGGTATGAGAGAGGAGCGGAGAGGAGAGAGGTCATGAAGGATGCTGAGACAGGTGTAAAGGCATTTGTGGAGCGGAAAAAAGACCAAAAAAAAAAAAGACCACTCAAAAAAAAAAAAAAGATAGGTAGACTGTGTGAATGTGCATGTGTGTGTGTGTGTGTGTGTGTGAGACTGTGTGAGAGAGAGAAAGAGAGAGAGGAGAGCAAAAGTGAAAACAGGGCTGAGAATAAAATAGGTGGCAGAAATTCAGCCAATTTGCCAAAAAAGTGCTGAGAGGCAGCTAGATGGAGAAGCATGCATGCAGGGAGAGAGGGAGAGTTTGAGAAGCCTAAGGGTGCTAATCAGACGCGGAGCTCAGGGTGAGAGAGTGTGTCGGACTTTCCATCCTCTTCCGACTGCACTCCTCCACTCTGAGGCCACCTGCAGACAGGGTCAGACGGGAGCGAGACGGGCGGAGAGAGCAGAATGCAATTTCAGCCAACCAGACGGCCAGCCCTGAGTGAAAGATGAGGCGAGGAGGAAATGATGCAGCCCCAGGTAGAGAGAGAGAGGGAGGGAGGGAGGATGGATCGATGGAGATGGTGAGAGAGATGGAGAGACAAAATGAATGTTAACATGTGAGTGAAAGAGAGAGCGTGAAAGAAGAGAAAGTACCTCAGGCACAGAGAAAAACAGCAAGAGCGAGCGAGCGAGAGGGGGGGAGGATAGAGTGAGTGAGACCGAGAGAACGTGAAACTGAGCGTGTTCAAGAGGGAGAAATGAGAAAGCTTGCGCGAGAGAGAGAGAGAGAGAGAAAGTCGGAAAGAGAAAGTGTCGGAAAGCAAGAGAGTGACTGAAGTGAGTAGCGACATGTCGAGACATTTGCATAACTTTGAAGAGCTGAGGCAGAGCTGAAGGAGACAGTCCACTGCAGTCAGGTGACAGCAGAGGAGATGACAGACGAGGGGAAGAGAGAAGAGGGGGAGAGAGGAGAGGGGGAGAGATAAGAAAAGGGGAGAGAAGAGAAGAGAAGAGGAGAGGAGAGGAGGGGGAAGGAGAGAAGTCTATTGAAGCCGACATTTGCAGGCGCACCACTGTAACCGAATCAATCCTTCAAGGCAAACAGGAGCAGAGAGGTCTGAAGAGAGAACACAACTCTCCCTGGCGTGGTATTTAAGGGAACAAGGCCAAGGAACCTTACCTGCTCGCGCTCAAAGATGTCCCTCAAGTGCTCCAGGCCCAGACTCTTCAGGAACTGGCTGATGTTCATGTCCAGGATGGTGACTAGAGGGAGAAAGGGAGAGAGGGAGAGAGAGAGAGAGAGAGAGAGAGAGAGAGAGAGAGAGAGAGAGAGAGAAATTACATTTTCATTCACACTTCTTGGAATCAGAATCCAAATGAAATATTTAGCTCAATTTAAACACTTGTCCATGATGTCCACGTATGTTTCAACATCATTTGGAGATGTAACGTATGGCGACATGTGACATGACATGCGACTCCAGCCTATTAATTAGCAATATGACTGCACCAATGACTCTCTATTTTATCTAATAGAAACTGACAAAGATGTGTAAACACTCACTCTCTCCTTCCTTCCTGTCTGTGCCGGTGGCCCCATCAGCAGGGCCTGAAGCCCCAGGCGCAGCGAGCTCAGCCAGAGGCCCGGCCAGGTTGTCGATGCTGCTGGCGGCGGAGAGGCAAGAGGGCGTGGAGGCCGGCGAGATGACGGCGGCGCTCACCACCGTGGCCTGCGGCTTGAAGCAGCTGGGCAGCGCGTCTGGCGGCATGGCGTCGATAAGCAGCGCCCTGATGTCATCAGCCTGCGTCAGGGAAGGAGAGAGAGCAGTGAGGGTGAGACAGCAGGTGGTAACAAGGAGACGGACACACTTTACAGACATGTTGGAAATGAGAAGCTGGATGTTACGCAAGAGAGGGAGGTGCCTTTGTGCACACACTCAGCTCACAGCACACACACACTGCTTTCGCATTACTATTCTAAGTGCAGCTTTCTTAAGAGAGTTTCCCCCCACAAGCGGCCTTACTGCTGCTAACCGTCCCTACCTGCCTATTTACACGTATCTTATGACACAAGTCATCTCTCTCGCTCTTGTTGGAGACAGTGTTCAAATGCAATGCTAATTTGTGCGTCCTTTGAGAGGCTGCTGTGATTACAGTGGATTGGAGTGCTGGAAAGCAAAGGTCACTCCATCAGCGCCGACGTTAGTGCTAGGTGGCATCGGCGGCCATTATTGTCCTCATCACTCTCTGCCCTGTGCTCTCCCACCAGCGAGGCCCCGACGCTAAAGGTTATGGCTAATGGAAGTGCTCTTTCACCGCATGCCATCGCCCGCACCAGTGCCGCGCACACACACAAAAAAGCCCACTGCCGACTACCTGTCAGAACTTCCAAGAGTGAGGAAGCGAATTAGAGAGGCTGATAGAGAGAGAGAAAGAGAGAGAGAGAAAAGCGCAAGTGAGAGAGCGAGAGAACATAGTGCAAGGCTCTCAATGGGACTTCAGGCCGAATACTGAAAGCTTCTCATTACTCAGGATGAATAGGAAAAGTGATTTCACAGTGTCAACAGTGTCAGTGACAATAGCCTAGAACAGTGTCTAGGCTATTGTGCTTAGAGAGGACATGGCAAAAAAAAAAAAAACATTGAGTTTGTATACCGAGTACACTTTTCAAAATCGCTTACAACAATGAAGCACACGTCAAACATGCACATACTGTAGCATCTGCTAAGCTGGACAAATGGTCATGTTCTTCCCAAGAAACACAAACTGAGGTAATCTAGAGGTAATAAACTTTTCGTAGATTGTGCTTTAAGTATTCCCAGTTCTTCTCAGCAGTTTATTTGAATTACCTGCTTGGATTGGTGCATCTTTGTGTTATGAGATTTTTTTTTTTTGTCGTCTTATGCAACATGTTGCACAAGGTGATGCAACATGACATAATCTTTTTCAGTGACGGGGAAATAGCAGAGAAATCACTAGAAATGAACACCGCAAGAAAGAAAAATAACCAGACACGTTTCCCTAAATAACAACAAGGTCTCAGGAACGATGAGAAGGGATGACGTCATTAAATACAATTTTTTTTTATGTGGCTGTGTGAAATGTAGTTACGTGTGGTGTATTGGAGAGAGCAATAGAGTGGAGGTAGTTTACTGCCAAAAACCCACTTCAGTGATTATTTTATCATAACAGTATTTATAAAAACAATCCGAATGAAAAATGTAAACACAGACATTTAAACTAAATAAGTGTCTTCAAATTGCACAAGTGTGCAATTTTTAAAAGTTTTTTGTGGTTGTACAATATAAAATTTCCCATAATAGACATCATTAGACAGAGACAGAGAGAGAGTGTTTGAGTTGATAAAGGCAGACAGATTCTGTATGGCTCATGAGGGGAATTTAGGTAGCTCATTGAAGTGTGTGTGTGTGTGTGTGTGTGTGTGTGTGTGTGTACCGTGGCAAGGTCGAGCGGCGTCTGTCCCTCCTGGTTCTTCATGGTGGGGTCAGCGCCGTGGGCGAGAAGGAGGGCGCACAGCTGGGTGCGACCCTTCTGGGCTGCCTCGTGCAGTGGCGTGAAGGCCCACTTGTCTGTGGCGTTTACACATGTGTTGTACTTGATCAGCAGCGCAGCGATGTCCACATGCTGTATGACACAAAGCCAGGGGTTAACAGTCACTATCATCCCCACCAATAACATGACATGACCTATCGGGTATCGGGGTGGTGTACAAAGTCAAAGGAATTATGTATAGAATTCAAGCCTTGTCTTGAACACACCGTTACATCCGAGTTGGTCTTCAAGGAGACATTTAGGGCAATCTACAGCATAGGGATTTCATCATCACCATCAAAAAAAAAGATCCTTTAAGATAGAGAGAACCCATTTCCTTTAGGACGTGGGTAGTATGGCACACCAAGAGAGACATTTCCACACGGCTGAGGCTATGCACTGCTCTCACACTGACATACTTCAGAAGAACCTGTGGTGCATTCAGAGAGCAAGCTGGCCACTGAAGACCGTCTTTCAGTGCTCTTAATGCACTGGGAAACAGTCAGTGTGTTTCCACTCAATCGGTTCTCTCACCAGCACAGTGGTCAGATAATGGTGTGATTGGATTATTATGATAGTGGGCAATTCTGACAGGACAGTTAACAGACGTGCAGAGGTGGAGAGAAGATGCCATGGTGAGTAGAGATCTCATCAGCCAAAACACACTTTCATACACACTCTCAAACACACACACACACACACACACAACCAGCTGTCCTGACTTGGCCTCCGCATCAGCTGCCTGTGAGCATGTGCATGTGTGTGTGTATGAGTGTAAATGATTTTGTGTGAGTGTGTGCGCCTGTACGCACATCAGCATTTGTTGGGCAGAACAGGGAGCGACATCCTCTACACAAACAGGCCGCAATCTCCAGCCAGCCGTGGAGGCCTGGCCAAGGTCAGCCACAAGCTTGCCAGCCAATCAGGAGCCCCCTGGGCTTACTCCAGCCAATCGCTGGCTAAGGACACGCTGGCTTAGACGGACCACTCTTGGACAGCGGCGTGTGTGTCCACAGGCCCGTGGCCAAGGGCCCCGGGTGCAGCCGAGGATCCGACGCGCTTACATAACCACCCAACCTGCTGCCTGTTCTCCTGTGCCTGACCGGACCACGTTCCCTCGGCCCCATCCTGCTGTCCCTTGGATAACGCCAGAGAAGACACTCCCTACTCCCCACACCCTACCCATGCAACCCTTCATATGGCTCTAAACTAAACAATGGACTCAGACACATACAGCCCATGCCAAGCCTACTGTGTGTGTGTTTTTCCATCGGAGAAGAATGAAGATAGAAATGCCAGAAATTGGTCATTTGTCAGCACAAAGGGAAAAGCTGGGAAAAGTGTTTGCATGCAGTGAACTGGCACACGGGAGACCCAATGCAGAGAGGGAGACAGATAGTGCTTGTCTGGGAGGTTTGAGGGTGCCACCGTCTCCTTCTCAGACAGAGATAGGAGGCAGGCTTTCGCTGCGTGGCCCTGGAAAGGCCTGTCGCAGAGTGGGAAGGTGGGTGGTGGCGGGAGAGGTGTTCTGTTGTGTCTGCCGTTTCCTAAAGCTGCAGGCTCTGTCCCTGTCAGGTGGGGGAAGTGTGTGTGTATGTGTATGTGTGTGTGTGTGTGTGTGTGTGTGTGCGACTGTGTGTTGGATGTGGTGCTAAGGGAGTGCTTCTCCCAGAAAAACGGGGAGCCAGGAACGATGATGGTGGAGCTCGTAAAAGAATCATGAGGAGCGTATGAGGCTCATGAAATCTTCATGAGAGCAGTCTGTGTGTGGGGACGCGGCC